>CM053766.1:76160686-76282733 GCA_028658305.1 Pachyuromys duprasi
TCTAGCTATCAGGCTTTCAGCTGCCAAAGCGTCTCATCGGGGAGTTTATATCAAAAGGGTATTGGTGGCCACACATCCCATTCTGCATCCCCTTCCCTTCCTCCTGCCTGACTGCAGGCTCATGCTATGAAACAGCCCTGTTCTCAGCAAGGTCACTTTAGCTAGGTGAGCCCTAACTTCCTCTATTCAGATCCTCCAGCATGCTATCTGTCTCTGGTGCTGGGGCATAAACTCTCCTCAGAGGCCTTCACCATGCTGTTATCTTTCTAGCCATGGCATCAGTATTTCTTCTAATCAACTTCTTACCCCCAATAATTTTCCTTCATGTCTCCTCAAGCCCCCATCTGAGATCTTTCAATAATGAATAATGATAATATGAACTTTTTGTAAAAGCTTTTGTGCAGACATATATTTTCATTTCTCTTGGATAAAGTAGGTATTAAATGTAAGATTTATGGGTTGAATGATGACAAGAGTTAAGCTTCTGAATGTAGTGAGAACTGTGTTATTTTGGCTTCTTTTAAAAACACAGAAATAATATGGGAATATGTCTTCATTTTAATCCCAGTGTGGAGATATGGGGTTCCTTCACAGCCGGTGACTATGATTTTGCTCACACTCTAGCAGGGGCGTGGTATTGCCAGCTGCAGATGGTTTCTGTGAGTGTGTGACATTTGGAATTTTGGGAACTTTTCAGAGGACATATAAATGCTAGGGCCCTAAGAGGTAGGGCTGCTGTTGGTGGTGGTTGGATGCTGTTTTTCAAGTAGTCATATGCAAAGGAATGAGAAGAAATTAGATATCCTAATAGCAAAGATCAAACTTGCCCCAAGGAACACCCAATCAGCAGGGAGTAGTCAATAAGTTCATCCTTTTCCCCCTCTATCCTTCCTTCTCTCCTATCTACTGTTAGGGGGCTCATAAGGGTGGAAGAGAAAAAAAGGAGCCCATAAAGTAGTAAACAGGAGCTACATTTAAAGAACTCCAACTATTTCGCAAAGTACTTTTTCTCCTTTTAAATCCTCCACGCTCTCAACAATACTTGTTATTATCCATCCTTTTGTTGTCGTTTTTGAGTTGGGGTCTAGGTATGCTGTCCTAACTGGCCTGGAACTCATTATGTAGACCAGACTGGCTTTGAACTCATGGCAATCCTCCTGCCTTTGCCTCCTAAGTGCTGGGATTTGGAGAAGAGGCCACCAAACTTGACTAAAAGTGACTATTTGTTCAAGGTCCAGCATAGAGAGGAAGGTCTGAAACAGAGCCTTCCCCCACTGAAACACAACTGGGCCCTGAATATAAGCAAAATGCTTCCTTACTCATCAAAGACAAGGCATATTTAAAACACTGACAATGTCACAGAGTGCTAGCTATAAAGTCTTTAAGATTTCCCTTGCTATTTATTATCGGTTAATAACTAAGAACCTATTGTGCACTCACTCCGTGTCAGTAATGTTATCATTTGTTTACAACAATCACTGAAATAAGGGTAAGATCAATCCAATACTCTTTGTTTTTTCAGGGAGGGAAACCAGGACTTAAACAAATGATTTGTTCAAAATCACAGAGCTAGTGAGATGTGGGAATCCAAACAATTTCATTCCAGAGACTATGAAAGCAAATTACTTACAATGGTTCATGAGGCTATGGCTAATAGATTCTACTACTGCTGCTGTTCTAGATGAAGAGACACAATGTTAAGTTCCTTAGAGCAGCTGAGAAGTTTAAAGAAGAGACATTACTGATGCTACTGGTACAAGGTTAAAAAAAGAAGAAGAAAGAAAATGTTACGTGTACACAATTAACTGAAAAGTAGTCCCATTACAAAAATAAATCAGGCCAGGCATAGTGGCACACACCTGTAATCCCAGCACTCAGGAAGGCAGAGGCAGGCTGATCTCTGTGAGTTTGAGGCCAGCCTGGTCTACAGAGTGAGTTACAGTACAGCCAGGGCCATACAGAAAAACCTTTTGGTCTACAAAGCGAGTCCAGGACTACCAAGGCTATACAGAGAAACCCTGTCTTGAAAAGGCAGATAGATAGGTAGGTAGGTAGGTAGGTAGGTAGGTAGATAGATGATTGATTGATAGATAGATAGATAGATAGATAGATAGATAGATAGATAGATAGATAGGTAGGTAGATAGATAGAGCAAGCCAGTGAGATGCCTCAGTGGGTAAAGGTACTTGCCACATAAACCTAATGATATGATTTCAATCCCTGATATGCACACAGAAGAGGAGGGCAATAACTCATACAAACACCCCTGACTTCTTTAAATCTGTGGTGGTGCATGTGGACACACACAACACACACATACAACATACACACACACACACAAATAAATGTTTTTAAAAAGATACAGATTTAGCAGGGATATGACAATATGGCACAAAAGGACATGAAACTATAAAATAAAGATAGGAAGGGAAGGAAAGGCTGGCACAAAGACAGAGGAAAGGACCTTAGGAATCTCCATCGATGGCAAAATGAGGGAGTCAACCCGGCAGTGACAGAACATGATGTTGGGAAGAATCGTGGAACAGGTCAGAGCCTTTCTTCCCACCATGAACCAGTAACTGTCCCCAGTGTCATGTGGTGATTAACAATGGAAACCACTTCCAGAGGAACTGGAAAAGGTTCAAGTGAAAAAGAACAGGACAAAACAACTGTATCAATCAGGAAAAGAAAAAGCACGGGCCACTCATCAAAGAAAGTAAAGCTTGATTTTAATTACAGCTCTCACACAATACTATTTGAATGTTCTTTCTCAAACTTTCCGCAGGCTTTGGCTCTTTTTGCTCATTTAAATTCTAGTCAAATATCACTTTCTCAGAGGCTTTCATCCAAAGTAGCCACTACAGTTTCTAGCACATCACTGCTGTTCCCTTTGCAGCCTCAAAATACTCTAAGGTTCTTCCTGTTTATGTATTTTGATCCCTCTCCCTCCACTGGGATGTGAGCACCACAAAAGCCTGGGCCATGCTCACTGCTAATCTAACGCACATTACGCTACCCAGGACATGAGGAGTATCCTTGACATACCTATAGGACCTATGTCCAGGAAGCAACACAGAAAACAAGCTTGCAAACCAGAGCATGAGAGGTGTGAACACATCACAACACAGGGGCAGTTTCACAACTGTCAGATAAACCCCTCAGACTGCTATGTGTGTCTATAATAGTCACTCAGCTATCAGGAATATTACAGATCCACCCACCTAAATAATCTTTATAGACTACTTATAACAACCTTATCTGATACTTAATCCTGGTGTGTGTGTGTGTGTGTGTGTATCTGGGGTATCTGTTTTTGAGACAACATCTTACTCTATAGCCCATGCTAATCTGAAACTTACTATTTAACCCCAGATAGGCTTGAACTCATGCAATCCTCTTACCTTAGCCTCCCAACTGCTAGAATTACAAATGTGTGCTACCACACCTAGTTCAGAAATTCTTATCAAAAAACAAATCACCTCTGAGCTCGAACACCATACTGGAAAACATTCTAAATTTTTTCACATATTAAATCATTTATAAGTAATATTTTGTTTTTAGTTTCAAAGTGGCATTCTTTAAATTCAAAAGATTAAGTAATTAGCCTCAACTTACCCAAATCATAGCTGGTAACCCATATTTTTATGTCTCATCATTTTATTATCTTATGTGTTCATGTGTTTTACCTGCATATATGTATGTGCACCATATACCAAGATCAGAAAAGGGTGTCAGATCCTTGGAACTGGAGTTACAGACAGTTGTGAGCCATTATGAGGGTGCTGGGAATTGAATCCAGAACCTCTATAAAAGCAACAAGTGCTCTTAACTGCTGAGCCAATTCTCCAGCCCTGGGACTCAATTTCAGATAACAACATTGTGCTACTCATTTAAAGATGGAAGCAAATTTAAACAGAGCAATAGTATGTTAAGCAGGAAACAAAATAGATTAGTAAATTATAACAAGGAGTCAAGTAACAAGCGTTTTCTTCTTGGCTTACTATGTTAAGAGGGTCTTTAAAATTCCATTCTGTAATACTCTAATATATCATGGGGACATTGTTGCTATGCTCATTTTCTCCCTTTCATAACATCCTTATTCAAAGAAATGTGATTTCAAATGAAACATATAGATGTTTGTAATAAACTTAAAACAGTACACTGAATTTCCCTATCGCACATCCTAAACCTTTATAAACGTGGAAAATCTTCATGTCTCCCAAACACATAAAGTATGAATACATACATACATAACATATACACACATTGGATTGTTTAAAGAAAATGATGGCTATATTAGTTACAGTGAAATAGTTAATAAACTCACTAATAACTTGACAGGATCTAGAATAACACAGGAGACTTCAGGGAACACTACCCCTGTTCTGGTTAGTTTTATGTCAACTTGACACAAGCTGGAGTCATCTGAGAGGCAGGAACCTCAACTGAGAAAATGCCTCCATATGACTGGACTGTAGGCAAGCCTGTGGGGCATTTTCTTATTTAGTGCTTGATGCAGCCACCCCTGGGTTAATGGTCCTGGGTGCCATAAGAAAGCAGGCTGAGCAGGCCAATAACAGCAAGGCAGGAACAGCTCTCCTCCATGGCCTCCACAACAGTTCCTGCCTCCAACTTGAGTTCTTGCCTTGGCTTCCCTTGATGGGTTGTGATTCAGGATATGTAAACGAAATAAACCCATTCCTCCCTATGCTGCTTTTGGTCATCGTGTTTCACACAGTAATAATCCTATGATAATCCCCGTCAGGTTGACTGACATGAGTAAACCCACCTTACTAGTGGGTGGTACTATTTTCTGGGCTGGTGTCCTAGACTGAATCTGAGGGGAAAACAGTTTGAAACTAGCATTAGTCAGACTCTGCCTCGATTCCTGCTGCTACGACTTCCTGGACAGGAAAGACTATATATATCCTTGAACTGTGAGCCAAAATAACCCTTCTTTCCTTAAGTCTGTGTCTTGTCAGGTGTGTTTTTTGCCTCAGCAATGTGGGAAACAACGAATACAAGCAGTAAGCTTTACTCTGTCATGTAAGAGATGTGAGGACACGTGAGATAGCTCAGTTGTTGAAGACACCTGCTGCCAAGCCTGACAACCTGAGTTTGAACCTGGAAGTCACACAGTAGAATAAGAGAATTGACCCTTGTGCGTCCATGCATGTATCACGGCACAAAAGCATGCTCTCCTATTCCCCAATACACAATAAGTTTATTTAAAACAATTTTAAAGATGTGATCAAACTTCAATGCATATAATTCCCTTCTTTCAAGGAATTTAAGAACTCCTCTAGGGGTGGTGGCTCATACCTATAATCTCAGGACTCAGAAGGCTGAGGCAGGAGGATTGTTATGATTCTGTGCCAGACTACGTTATACTGTCTCAAAAACAAACAAGCAAACAAAAATCCCAATGTGCTGGAGAGTTAGCTCACTGTTTAAGAGCACTGGCTGTTCTTCCAAAGGACCCAGATTCAATTCTCAGCATACAACTCAAACTCAAACTCCAGGAGATTGAGACATACAGACAGACAAAACACCCCACACATAAAACAAAACAAATAAACAAAAAACACAACAAAGAAACATAATAACTAGTAACAGGGCAAAAACAATCAAAAGGAGAGATTCATTATCAATCCAGACTAACAACATATGTCTTTATACACATACATACATGCATATATAAAAAGCCAATGAACATCAGTAAAATAATTTCTCAAAAACCACTACATAACCATTAGGTGATATGTAGTTGGATATATAATATTTTTAGGTGCTATATTACACCAGGAATAAAACTTAAACTTGAAAGTATTTCCAAACTAACTCACTAGGGTTGTTAATGATAAACAGCATTTCCATGCACAGTAGCAGGCCAAGAAAACCAAAAGCAGAAATAACTGATTAGCAAATCTACCTGTTTGTCCTCCAGCGGGCCTGGCTCTCCTTTACTGGACTCGGAGCTGACATCATCTTCATCAGAACTATTGATGACTTCCTCATCAGAGGGCAGGTCACCAAGAGCAAGATGGAAAGCATCCTGCCCCTCCTGGGACACTCCAGAGCTGCATCAATAGAAATACCCATTAATTACCTTCAATAAAAAGAGAAGTGCTGGCTAAACCAACTACCTTATGTTACTCATGTGAGAAACTGCACCTAAGGGAATCTGAGGAATGGAAAAAGCCAGATAAGCCAAGCCCCGCTCTCCTTCCCCTGACACAGCTGTTATAAACTCAGATTTACTCCGTGTTTAGGACAGATACTACAGCAGACTCACAGTGGGACGGTGACTGGGAAGCTAGTTTCCCAGCTGCTTCCATTCTGTTTCCACATGTCCTTCCTTTAGAAGCCTGAGTCTCCACTGATTCCTGGCACACAACGAGAGGACTTACAGGGAGTACACTAGAAGACTTGTTTAGACCCTGGGCCTTAGTATTTTTATTTTTGTTTTTTTTTGAGACAAGGTTTCTCTGTGTAGTGTTGGCTGTCCTGGACTCACTCTGTAGACCAGGCTGACCTCAATCTCACAGAGATCTGCCTGCCTCTGCCTCCCTGAGTGCTGGGATTACAGGTGCACACCACTGTACCTGGCTGGCCCTCGGTATTTAAAAACAACAAAATGCCAAATCTTTAAGTACTCTGGGAGTACTGCCGGTAAGCGTCTGACAACACTACAGAAGCAACCATAAGCAGGTGCCCAACACTCTAGTTACCACTGATAGGTACCTGTAGTTCAAGCTGTAGGCAGAACAGTGGACTGTCCTATACCTTGTAGCCTCTTACAGAAACAAAAACTGAGAGACAGAGCCCAGCAATCTAAAAAGAGCATTTATACAAGCCCTCCTGGGGAGTATGACTCAGCCTGAAGTTGGAAAAGCACTCCCAGGCCCATTTATCTGCTCTTCCTTGTCAGCCTGACCTCACCGATGTTTTGAGCATGTACAGAGACAGATCTCAAGAAGCTAACAGCCACTCTTTCAAGGGGAATTCCACAGTAAAGTTCCCCAGGCAGATGATGGGGAGCATTCTAGCATAGGATATACACTCTCAGAAACAAGATGCTTTTAAAACTTGCCTATCCAAGACCAGGCTGGGTATAATCCCAGCATCCGGGGCTTTAAGTAAATGGATGGCTGTGAGTTCAGGCTACAGTGTGAAGCTGTCTCACAAACTACTCACTTTTCTGGTGTTAGTCAGCAACTAGTCTACCAAAGAATCTGCAGGACTGAATAGGTGAATCCAGTAAAAAAAAATCCAAAGACAGTCATCAGGACAAACACTCCCTCAGAACAGACACATTTGCATTCCATTCCTGTTGTGGCTCTTTTTCAGGTCACAGGCAGGCCACTCAATTGCCAGAGCTCCAAATTATAAGACTTTCTAATGTGAATCTTAAAAGCTAAGGATAAACTTTCTGCTGATTACACTATAGAATAACAGACTTGCTTCAGAAACCATCCTGCAGTTCAACAGCTACACAAATGAGTTGGATCTAGGCAAACTGCCAAAAGGAACGCCTCCTATCCTCAAAGACTCTGTTTCCTGTTACTCAGTGGCTAGGGCCTCTTATCACTCAACTGGGTGGATGCACACCTTTATCATAGGTGGCCTGGACAAGCAGGAGACTCACATCCTGGGGTGGGAGGAAGGCAGGGATTTTCCAGTAGGATCACTGACAAAATTAGCTGTCCCCAGGAGCGGGGATCAAAGCCAATTTGGCCGGGTTGTTGGTTTTTGATTTGCATTGGCAAGAATAAATAAAAGTAAACAAGAGGTAGACCAAAGGGACCATCCATGTATAAGAAATTGTACCTTCACCTTGTGGGAGAGGGTATTGGCTGTGCTGGGAACCAAGGAAGGGCCTCAGTGTGCGCTAGACAATGGCTCTCTCACAGAGCGACACAGCCAGCTCCAACTATTTTCACCTTAGTTCTTTACCTCTTTTCATCTTCTCTAGAGCCCTGCTACCTCAGCACGTTTTAAATTGCTGAGCAGTAACCAGCATTATATGGAAACTTCCTAAAAAATGCAAAAATCTTGGTCCCTACCCTGACCTACAGAATGAAGATTCAGGTATGTGAGAAGTTCTGTCATAAAAGGCTTTTCTCGTTAACCCCTCTGTATTTTTCTGGGCACAGCGATTTCAGGTGATGAGTAGTGAAGAAACTGGGTTTTGATTTTGCTTAGAGCTGAAAGGCAGTTTTCAGTCAAACATTTAAAAGGCTTTTGTTAACAGGATGGCTCCAGCTGTGCAAGGCAGCGCAGAGGCAGGCGGATCTATGAGAGCTTGAGGCCAGCCTGGTCTACAAAGCAAGTCTACGACAGTTTCTCTACAGAGAAACCCTGTCTCAAAAACAAAAAAGAAGATAGCTCCCTATTGTCATCCCTTGTAGGAATTCAGGAGAAACTGTGATGGTACACACCTGTACTCCTAGCAATCAGGAGGCTGACACAAACAGGATCATGAGTTTGAAGCCACGCTGGGCTCTAAAATCAAAACAGAAAACAACCACCACCAAACAAGCCCCGAAAATGAAGTAAAGTGCACAAGTCACTATTTAAGAAGAGAAAGAAAGAAGCTTTACATGTACACAAGGTTGAGTGTATGGATGGGTGCCAGAGTATTTTTCTAACATGTACAAGATCCTGGATCAATCCTAACACCACAGCGAGTGAAAACAAAACTTCATGACAGTGGGACACTCTGACTCCCGGAGACTGCTTGCTGCTAAGATCTTCCCAGATTCTCGTTATTCTTTCATCACAAATTAGTCTAGTTGTGTCTACTGGGCCCTAAACCATTTCATGTCAACAGGAACAAAAAGCTTTCCTCATTAACACATAAGCGCAACTGTATGTTTAGCTGCATTTCAGCATGCTCCCTGACACGTAATATCCACATACAAGCACTTTACAACATTTATTTCTTTATTTTGGTTTTCCTAGGCAGGGTAGCCTGCGGCCCTTTATCATGTAACTGGCTCTTCTGGAACTCTCTCTGTAGAACAGACTGGCCTGAAACTCAGAGATCTGGCTGCTGGGATTAAAGGTGTTCATTACTACCTCACATGGCCACTTTTCATCATTTTTAGTGGTGAAAGGATAAAGTTGGATACATGAGGATTGAGAGAAAGGGATGGATTTATGAGGGAGGGAAGAAACAAAACAAAACAAAAACACGTGGAAGACTTGAAAGATCCAAATAAGTTAGACCAGCCAGAACAGTGTCTGGGAATAAGGAACAACAATGGGTTTAGTGGTCCATCAGGTAAAATAGCATCCACAGTTATTAAATTGTTTACCCACATAATTAACTGTAGCTTCCAAGTCAACCTAGATAACTTAGACTTCTGATAATGAGCAGGGTTCCTTATTGATGCCGGTCCTGCAGTATGGGTGGCACTCTTCTATGCTCCATATTTCCTTTGAACACCTAATACTGTCTGATTTGCAGCCTAATGGAACAGGACAGTGTTTCTTCTATGTCTTCCGGCCTGGTTAGTCCATGTGTAATGGGAAAAGAAAGGGTTAAGTGAACATCCACCGCAGCCAGAACACACACTTGCCTCTACCTCTCTGAGTCATCCTTCCCAAGTCAGATTTGCTTCTGGAAGGAGACAGATTTCTAGAAGACCAAGAGAAAATAAAGCCAGAGATCAATTCTTATTGATAGCGCTGCCCTTCAATTCCAAGTGCCAGGGTCTCTGTGGTCACGTTATAGAGTTAGGTTAAAGAGTTAAATTTTTCCCATGCTAAATTTTCTCTGGACAGACCATCCTCCACTGGAAAGATGCATCAAATTTTATTTTATTGACTTCCTCTAGGTTTTAGAGACATAATACCTGCAGAGTTGGACCAGAGAACACCACAGAAACACCATTACTCTCAAGACTGAATAAACACATCAGCAAGGGAAGGAAGGCCAGCACAGTGGCCAGCCTGGGAGGTAGAGTGAGCTGCCTCGCTACTGAAAGAAACCTCCCAAGAAACCCAGGATAATGCCTGCTCCTTCTGAGGTTTCTGTCTCCTTAACAAGGCACAACATGTAATTCTGAACTCGAGCTTTTTCTTCTTCCACCTTCCACCCTGGCCTAGTCTGAGCAGAAGACACGTGAGAGCTCAGGATGCTGTTACTATCTTGTCAAGCACTCCCAAGCTGTGACTGCAGGATTGTGTGTTTCCTTCAGCTGCTTTCATGTTTATCACAGAATGAGCAGAAAGAGGAAACTGAGGGACTTAAAGGATGCACATTATGTGGGAAACTTAGTTATTAATGATCAATCAGCTATTGTGTAAAGCTCACAGTTTCATAATTTCACCAGAAGGTGGTCCCTTCAATTCCTGTATAAAGCTGTGGAGCCCAGCATCACAGGAAAACCATGGATCAAGTCAACAGCAACAAAGATTTGAAAACCTGCTCTTGCATAATTTTGTTTAGTTTTGTTCATTCTGTTTGTTTTTCTTTGTGGTGCAGGAGATCAAACCAGAGCTTCCTGAACACTAAGTAAGCAAATGCTTTACTGCTAAACTGCAAACACCAGCCTCACACCATTCTCTTCCATATGTACGAGATATTAGATTTCTGTCTACTCTAGAACAGCTATGGATCAATAATGCCAAAGACCCAAATAGAACCTTCTTTCTCAGAGTACCCTGGAGACACCGGCCTACTTTCTCAAAACCAGAGGATATAGTGGGCATCAGGCAGATGTTTTCCTCTACTCTTTTATTTTTATTCAGTATTGAGGAATAGAATCTAGGGCTTCACCCATGGTGGGTAAGTGTTCTGCCACTAATATAGTGTCAGACCTTCTTCATCTACTCTTTTATTTCTTTAAAACAGAGTCCTGCTACGTAGCCTGGGATATTCTCAAACTCATGATCCTCTTACCTTATAGTCCTTAGTGTAGGGCTTATAGCAGTGTGCTGCTATACTTGACTTTCTCCACTCTCTTAATCCTACACATCAGTATACCGTCTACTACCTACACGGCTGACTAATTCAGTTTAATTTTAGAGTCTTTCAAAACCACCCCCTCAAAAACCCTTGACAGTTCTAGCAAACAATGATAACAAGGGAAAATGTAAAGGAAGTAAAATTAAACATGCACTTAATAAGGGAGATATACAGATACACTTTGGATAGTAAGCAAGCATTTCTTTATAGCAGCAAACATGTTTAGGAGCAAAGGAGAGGCTGTCTTCTACAGGGAAGAAAAACACTTGTCTTAGTCCGAAATAGACCTGTATTTGAAGCTAGACTCCACCTCTTATTTGTCTATATGTAACTGTTTAGCTATTTAAGCTTTTTGATTAAATGTTTCTTTCAACTACAAAACTGAAAGAATATCACCTGCTATTAAGGTTCAATGAAATAATGTGAGCACACATGTCTATCATTTGCAATAGATAAGAGATAAATACAACTTAAACTAATTTTCAGGGTATAGGCAGATAAGTGAAGTTCTCACCCCTTATCAAGGAAACTCCTTTTTGCAGCATATGGAGACCATTACAAAAAACCACAAGCAGTAAACGTGCAGAGTTGTGGAGCCTAGTCCCAAGTGATAACATCTACAACACAGCTCTTATACCTAAGGTTCAGGGATCACGGAGGAAGGAGTGGAAAGATTGTAAGAGCCCAAGGAATAGGGAGTTTGCTGTAAGATTGTGTCTCCTAGGAAAGTCAGGCAGCTACAACCACATGACTGCCAAAACATGAGCTGAATAAGAATGACAGAGAGGAGGATGGAAGCTCATGAGGCCTGGACCCTAAGGAAAGAACTGTCTGCAACTAAAGAATCCTGAGAGCAAAACAGTGTTCCCCAGGAAAAGAGCACATCAACTGGTTATACAATACCAAAGAATCAGCTCTGAAAAGACATGCAAGTAACATTCTGCAGACTGAACAGGCTGTATTTATATATTTAGGAATATACATATGTATGTGTATGTATGTATGTACATATGTAACAACAATTGATGAAAAAAAGATATCATACATTTGAAAGAGACCAAGAAGAGGCATACGGAAGGGTTTGAGGAGGGAAATGCAACAACAACAAAAAAGAAGGGGATGGAGAGATATATAATAAGAACACTTGTTGCTCTTGCAGAGGACTCAGGTTCAATTCCTAGTCCCCACATGGTGGCTCACACTGTTTATAATTTCAGCTCCAGGGAATCAGTGCCTCTTCTGGACTTCCTTAGAGTCTGGCCATGCATATGGACTAGACACACAAGCAAGCAAAACACTCAAACACACAAAATAAAATATCTCTAAAAAATAAAGTAAAAATTAATTTTTAAAAAGGCAAAGCAACACAACAACAAAAGTCATGAGAAGAGAAAGACATTAGGGTTTACCAAGTAGGTCAAATGGCAATAGCCTAGATTTCTTCTTCTTCACCCCTAGTTTGACAGAGACGTGATTTATTGCATGAATAAATTAGACCTAATTCTAATATCTGAGCATAGGTACAGGAAAGTACAAATAGGTGTAACCACCCTACCATTTGTCTTTATGCCTACAAAGTTAAGAATATTTTTTTCTTTTTTTTTGATATAGTCTTAATAGCCCAAGCCAAGGTCAAATTTATAGTCCCACATTAGTCTCATGCTTGCTCACATTACAGGGGTGTGCCATATGTTTGGCGTACTATATACCCTTTCAAAGGGTGAAAAAGAACTATTTGACATGTGAAAATGCTATACAACATCAAATTTTTAATTTTGAAATACAGTTTCTGAGGCTTTTTCCATTTTAATGAAGTACGAAAATCTGTACTTAGCAATGAAGTAAGGGTATTTTGCTTCCTAGTGCATAATGAAGCTTATGTTATCAAAGGAATGTGCCCACAAATAAAGTTTTATTGAACCCAAGAATGCTCATTTTTGTACAGTTTTGCACAGGTAGCACTGAATATGTGCAAGGGGAAAGTTATGGTCTGTCAACTATAAGATATTTCCCAGATGCATTTTAAGGGAAAACTTTGCTGGTCTGAAGTATAATTACATCTGCTCTGGATGCTACTAGTGTTTGGGTCTCAGTCTGCATTGACTGGTTTCCTGAAATTTAGCAAGTCTTTAACCTGTCCGTGTCTCAGTTTTCCTCGTTCATAACATGAAGACAATAGTGAGCCCATGTAATAATGAGCCCATGTAACAGAATTCTATGAGGACTGAATGAACCAATGGAAGCAATTTACAAACAATACTTTTGTAGAGAGCTAGTCTGCCTGTCCTTTTACCCTCTCCTCTATACTATTATCTATAGCACTAAAAGGGAGAAATAATTGTTGCAGGCACTTACAATCCAGAACTGTATAGGCAATCACTAGAGAAGAGCCTCTGCATTCTCAGTCCTGAGTAGTTACTGGCCTAAGTGTCTGGGTGAAGAACTCCTTCCCGTACTGCCTTGCAGCGCATCTCCCAGGGCTTCCTTCATGTTTCTGGGGCGCTTACTACTCATACAGTAAAATCCTCAAGCTCTCAATCATACTATTTCCTGTTTCTAAAGGAATTTTAGTCACTAACCTAAAACACTGGTTCATTTAGTGGTGGTCCACTATTTCTTTGTCCCTCTTTGTATAGTGATAATTACTTTGAGGAATTCTAAGAGCAGAAATGGGCTTATGAAGGACACTGGAAAAGATTGTCATGAATGCAACAAAGTTGCTGATTGCCTTCCTTAAGTGAACCTTTCACAGAGTGCCCTTGTTCTTTCTAAAATCAGAGAAGGCAAGAAATAACCAGGAGGCAGAGGCGGCCAGCATCCTCCCTCTATGCCTGTGGCACATATTGCTCTTCCCATTCAAACAGCCAGTGAGTCAGGCCTTGTGTAGGGTACAAACCTAGGAAGAGGCCAATGGGACTGTGATCCCCAGCACACCGCTAAGTCAGCCCGGCTTTCCTTCCCTGCTCCTCAAACAATAGACTCCCAGAGACAGCTTGACGCTGCCTAAGCTTTCCACATATGCTAAAACTTTCCATATCGAAGAGAAAAACAAACCAACAGTCAAAACAAAAACAAAAAAGAAAAGTGTGTTCCCCAGTGAGAGGAATGAAGATAATATTTACCTTTTATTTTATAGATTTTAAAAGGTATATATAATTTTTATAATTAAACTAACTGGTAAATAGTTTTAAAACCCCATTCTCCCTGCCCAGGTTTACTAATATCAATTATTTTAAGCATTTCTCATAACAATGTTTTCTTTTTTTAATATTTGAGAAGGAAAGCTCAAAGGCAGGGCAGGTTGGAGACAGGTATTCCCATTTGGTCTTTCTTATAAATGGGGAAAAAAAAACCAAGAAACAAAACCCAACAACAGAGCAATGTGACCGTGGGGCCACGTGTGCCATAGCAGTGGTTTTCAGAACACTGACAGCAGACGCTCTCTAACAGAACTCTTCCAGTATGCTACATCTCTTCTTCAGCTACAGCCCAAGAGGAACAATCAATTCTTTGTGCTTTGCAAGATAAAGAGAAGGAAGAAGAGATGTTTCCAGTTGAGCATCCAGTGATATGGTAAAGCAGAAACATGAACCAACACCTTCGCTCCGTTCATAAACACAGGTTTGACTGACAGGTCCACCCAGAGGGCTCCAGCAAAGCAGCCTACAGAAATCCTTAATGGGACAAGATTTCAGTGGGCACGCAGAGACCACATTCACACGGAGAGCACAAACTCACTCACAAAGCACCTTATGCTTTTTAACAGCGTGAGGCTCTCTCGCTAAGAATTAATTAGGAGTGTTCAGAATTGCTACCTTTTTTATTTGCTTCCCTACAGGGTCTTGCTATATAGCACATCTTGCCTTTGAATTCCCAAGCCTCCTGCATGTGCTACAATACCCACCTGGCTTAGAGTTCCTAATACCGTGTTGTCAGCCTAATACAGTGACATGCAAAAAAGTACCCAAGATCTCATTTTAGACTATTATCATGTAAAAGAATTAGCAGTTAACCAAGGAGCAAATGCAGACAAAGCAAAGCATACCTGAACGAATTCTTTGTTTTTTTGTTTTTTGAAACAGGGTTTCTCTGTGTAGCCTTGGCTGTCCTGGACTTGCTTTATAGACCAGGCTGGCCTTGAACTCAAGCGATCCACCAGCCTCTGCCTCCCAGAGTGCTGGGATTATAGACCTGTGCTAATAATGGTGCCAAGCTCCGAAACTAATTCCAGCATTAGAAAAGCTCTCAAAAAAAAAAACTACAGTTGACACATTTGCTTGTTTTTGTAATTTAAAATAATTAAATTTTTGTTATTTTTATTTTTTAAATAATTCTGTCCTTCTAAGAGATTTTATGTATGCTAATGAGTTCAAATCCATTTCTTTCAGCACAAAAAGCTTTTGCCCTTTTTATTTTTTTTTTATATTCTTAACTAAACAGTAAGGCCAATTTTCTTTCCACGCTGCCTGTTTGAAAGTAAGGGGTGTCTTCTTACGCAACCTGAGCTTTCCTGGAACCCTTCATCCTCCCACCTGTGCCTCCTGGGTGCTTGAGGGCATACCAGGATCAACTTCTCAACTGATTTCTTTTTATACTTTTTGAAACAGGGTGTTCCTCTGTAGTGAGGACTGGCTGAGAACTTACTATGCAGCCCAAGAACTAGAAAGAACACTTAAGACTTTAAGAGGGAAGGCATTGCAATGGTTCTTCTAATTAACTCCACACCAGAATCACTGGGAAGAGAGTCTTAAAAAAGGATGTCTCTATCAGGCTGGCCTATGAGCATATTATGTGTGTATGTTGGGGGGCGGGGGTGTCTTGGTTACCTTAACTGATGTGGGAGAGCCCACTGTAGAAGTGGGCAGGACCATTCCTGGGTTTGGTTTTTAGACTGCATAAAAAGAGAAAGTAAGCTGAGCACAAGCATGCAGGAATTTATTTGCTCTTTGCTCCTGATTACACATGATGAAGATATACATATATATTCAAAAAGCCTGTTACCAAGACATCTTGGTAAACTTCTGCTAACTCCAAAACTATCTATCTGTGGGCTGTCTAATTTCTCCCACTCCTACTCTTAGCACATTTAAGACACACAGACAGTTATTTTATTTAAAATGAATTTCTTCAAATTTTAGATTTAAATTTTTTTTTCAGTGCTACACTTATCTTGGCACTTTCTGAACAGTACATGGTATCTTGAGGTCTGTCCTGGTTGGGTTTTTTTGTTTGTTTGTTTGTTCATTTGTTTGTTTTATGTCAACTGAACGCATGTTAGAGTTATCTGAGAAGAGGAACCTCAACTGAGAAAATGCTTTCATTAGACTGGCCTTTGGGCAAGTCTGTGGGGCATTTTCTTAATCAGTGATTGACATGGAGGGCTCATCTCACTGGGGAGAGGGCCACCCCTGGACATGTGCTTCTGAGTTATATAAGAAAGCATACTGAGGTAGCCCTGGGGAGCAAGCTAGAAAGCAGCATTCTTCCATGTTTTCTGTTTAGTTTCTGTCTCCATATTCTTGCCCTAACCTCCCTCCATGATGGGATGGGACCTGAGAATTATAGCATAAAAAGGCCTTTCCACTTTCCATTGCTTTTGGTCACAATGCTTTACCACAACAGAAAAGTAAGAAATATAAGGTTTACATAAGACTGTGTTAGGAACTGCTCCACTGGTGCGTGAATTTAGACCAAAATGGGGTTCTGGGGAAGAAGAAGAGTGATGGATGAACACAGTCATTTTTTAACCGCCCCACAAAATAGCCAGATGCTCCCTATGAACAAATAAAGATGTTTAGCACTCATATGTTCTTTGAACTCCATTTCACTTCTCCAAATGAATACAATAGCAGTAATTCTCCCAATCAATGTAACTGTGTTCCAAAATTAACAGATGTTTCCTGTGTATTCTGGAAGCCTGGTTGGTGGAACACTAGCATACTCAAAATGCAGCTAGACTCTGACCTCACACAAATAAAAGCAATATTTAACCTCAATACTATTTGCTCAGATGTAGTCATCTAATTTGTACCACTAACAGCTAGGGCCAATGGTACAAAGGTGCTTGCCATCCTTCACAGTTTTGATTCCCACATAATTGTGAGTAAGAGGGAGGTCAATGGAGAATTCCAAAAGAATGATACGTTAGTGCTGTGTAACCATTAAATACCTAAGAACAGGGTACCTTGCACTGCTTGGCATATAGTAAAAATACAGTAAACACTTTTTATTGTAGTATGCACATTATATGCTAGGCATTATGCTATGGGAGAGAGCAAAGACGCAGATGTACAAAAATGTACTGCTACATTCATTCTTTCAGTAAGCATCCACTAAATGCCAACAAGCATCCTAAGCACTAGTAATGGATGTAACACAATGCAACTCCCAGTCATGAAGGCCATGTTCTAGAAGAGACACAATCATAAAGAGATAATGTACTGCTAGGAACAGGAAATGGCAGAAAGAAAAATGAAACTGGATAGATAGATAGATAAAAGCAACAAAGTACATGTAGGAGTGTATCTGTTCCTCTTCCTAGGTCAGAAGAGGAAGGATAGGGATATGAGTCAGTAAATAGAGTGCTTGCTTGGCAGGAGCAAAGCCCTGGGTTTAACATCTAGCACAGCACAAAACTGGGTGTGGCATCCCAGGCCTGTCATTGCAGCTCTTGGAGGTGAAGGCAAGAGAATCTGAGGTTGAAGTCATCCTCTGGCACACAGTAAGTCTGAGGCCAACCTAGTCTACATGATATCCTGTCTTAAAAAGAAGACAAAGAGTAAGCCACAATGTATATACTAAAGAATAACACTCAGTTAAGTCTACAAGGGTAAGAAATAATGTCTAGGGAGAGTTTATTGGACAGTGTAACAAAGGAGAACTGGCATGGTCAGATTAGTAGGTAGGTAATAAGATTAAAATCCTAGAAAGGCTGACTGTGGTCAGACACAAAAGGTTTTAAATACTAAGCTATACAGAATTTTATTCTCTAGTGAGTGGGGTGCCAATGAGGTTTGATAACAAAGAAACTCTTAGAGAATAGTAAACTGAGCTGGATATATAAAGTAATCCCAACACTCAGTAGGTTAGAGTAGGAAGATGATGAGTCTGAGACCAGCCTGAGATGTATAAATTCATAATAGAAATTATTTTCCTCAAAAAAATACGAATAATAAAATGAACCAAGAACTCTCATTAGAAAATACACACTTGCCTGGTGATAGTGGCACACACCTTTAACCTCAGTGCTCAGGAGGCAGAGGCAGGCGGATCTTTGTGTGTTCGAGGCCAGCCTAGTCTACTGAGTGAGTTCCAGGATAGCTAAGGCTACATAGAGAAACCCTGTCTCAAAAAGACAAAACAAAACAAAAAAATCAAAAACAAAAACAAACACCCCCCCAAACCACACACATACCACCAACACCCCGCCCACATACATATACATGAGGTGGGGTTAGGGAGGACAGCTAGAGATGTAGCTTAATGATCAGCATCTGCTTAGCAAAAGTAAGACCTGGGGTTTCTAACCTCAGCATCACACACACAAAAAAAAGAACAAAAAGAAAAGAAATAGTGACTTCACATAAGTATATATACAGATAACAAACAGGCACATGAAAGGATATTCAACATCATTAACCACCAAGAAAATGAAAATTAAAAGAACAATAGGATACTACCATATATATATATATATATATCATATATATATAATATATATCATACCATATATATATATCACAATCTTAAAAATAGATAGATAGATAGATAGATAGATAGATAGATAGATAGATAGATAGATAGATAGATAGATAACATTCACCTACTATTGGCCAAGATGCTGAGACAGTGGATTCCTGGCCCTTCCCCCATTCTATTCACATAGTGCTGATGGGAAAGTAACATATTACCCTTGCTCTGGAAGAGTTAGATAATTCCTGTGTTGACACGATGGCTCAGATAGCAAAGAACTTGTGCCAGGCATGGAGGCACACACCTATAATCCCAGGACTCTGGGAGGCAGAGGCAGGTGGATCTCTGTGAGTTCAAGGCCAGCCTAGTCTACAAGGTAAGTCCAGGACAGCCATGGTTACACAGAGAAACCCTGTCTCAAGGGGGCAGGGGGAGAGAAAAAAAAAAAGAACTGACTGCTTGTCTGATGAGTTTAATCCCTGGAGCCCATATAAAGGAGAGAACCAACCACAAAGTTGTCTTCTGCCCTCCACATGCTCACCATAGCATATATTCACACACACACACACACACACACACACACACTATACACATAATAACGAAAAATAAAATTTCAAAAATGGCTTGACAATTTCTTATAAAACTAAATATTAATTAAATAAATGCATTGTTAGGGCTTTATCCAAGGGATTGAAAATGTGTATCAACACAAAAACCTGAACCCAAAGAAATGTTCATTACAGTTTTATTTGTAAGAGTGCAAGACAGCAAAACTAGCCTGCATATCACTTAAATGAGATTCTATTTAGGAATAATAATTTTGTAGAGGGCTACTGGTATATACAGGTTGGATGGACCTACAGAGAGCCATAGTGAATGAAGAAAGCCAATCCCAAGAAGCTGCATCCGCCATAGTTGCATTTTCTATAACATTACTGGGGTAGCTGAATGGTTTTAAATGGATTAGTAGTTGCCAGGGATTGGGGAGAGAGTTGACAGAGAGGTGGGTAGCTTTAAATACATAATCTGAGGAAACCTAAATCTCAGTGAATGTATCAGTGTCACTTCCTGACTGTTATTTTTTCCCTAAAGCACACCTTAGTCTCTCATTCTCCTCTTCTCTCTCATTTCTTTGCTTCATTTGAATCTACAACTCTTATCAATAAATTTTTCATGAACAACAATAAACCATTTCCAGAGGCTGAGCCACCATGGCTTTAACAGGAGGCAATTGTATGCTTCTTGATTTCCCAGATTTTATCTATCTATCTATCTATCTATCTATCTATCTATCTATCTATCTATCTATCTATCTATCTATCTATCTATCTGTCTGTGTCTGTCTGTCTGTCTGTCTGTCTATCTATCTGCTGTCTATTTATTGAGAAAGGGTTTGACTCTGTAGGCCTGGCTGGCCTAGAACTCAATATGTAGACCAAGCTGGCCTCAAACTCTCAGAGATTTTCTGGCCTCTGCCTCTCAAGTGCTGGAATTAAAGGGCTGGCTTAATTAATTTCCATTAAAGAAAAAAAAAGTCAGGTGCAGTGATTGATTCTACACATAGAGTTCTACTCAGGGCTATACAGCAAGACCAGGTCTCAAAAAACAACAACAACAAAAAAGTAAAATACGAGTTTTACTATGAATTTCATTTATAAATTACTTTGAAAGTCCAACAAATAAAATCTAAAATTCCAACTGTCTCTCAAATATCCAATTAGTTAGGTAGGGGATCACCTAAAAGTATCCTCGTTAGCATTTAAAATGTCACAATAGTTATGTGAAAACCAGAGAGGTCTGAAATCAGCTATCTTCAGGCAGGAATCTCCAGATGTTCACAGCTACTTGCAGAATGAGGACATCAGAGCTCATCAGGCTCTTCCAAAGGACAGAAATGCAGCTCATTCTTGTCCACCCCTTTCATGCCTTAATACATGAAATGTAGGAGAACGAGAGAGGCAGGAAGTGAGTTACACAAGGCAGCAAAACAACAAATGTGTGCGTCTACCCCAGCAGACTAAACACTGCAGGCCCCTACTCACACACCCTTCCACAGGAAACACCCTGACCACCTGGCTAACAGACATGGGGCCATTTCTAGGAAGGTTTTAATTTGGTTTAAATTGAGAAAACATTACAAATCCATTGAAAGTCTGAATTACAGGGTATTTTAACTGAAATATAGTTTGAGTGCTTTCATGTACCTGTAGCTACCTAATTGTATAGACAATCTTACCCGGCTTACTTTAGAGAAACCTGTTGCAACTAGCACAGTAATTAAAGTATGCAAATAGTGTAAAAATACCCAAGAGGTATGCACAGAGGTAATTTAAATATGACTTATGGCACTGATTTGCTTGAAATGAGACAGATTATGGTTACTGGAGCCTAAGCAGGATGAGCCATACTAAATGAAAAGGTACAATGGGATAGGTAATGACTGAATCCTTAATACACACACACACACATCACAGATCCACATCGGTTTCTACCTTATATGCCAAGGGGAGAAAAAGAAAGGAAAACAGTGTAGGTCATGAAGCGGCATCTTAGTCAGTGGAACATGTAGCAAGCGTCAGGTGGGACACGGTTAGTGGCTGACCTACTTAGTTGTCAAAGCAATAATACCAGTAGATCTATCTAGGAACATCTCTGCTCCTATCCTGACTGAATACACACCTGCATCCACGGTCCAAGTCTTAACCTTCTCATGACCCAAAATCTTCAGAAAGTCCATTTCTTTAAAAAAAAAAAAATCTTTGATTCATTGTCTACTATTCACCATTTGCCTCTCTGGGAGAAATATGCTACCATTTATTTAAGCCCATTCCCCTCCCCCCAGATAATAATGCTAGTGCTTCAGACAGATAGTGCTCAATAGAGATAATTTAAGCTGCATGTGCTCGCATATGCCTATCATGCTACTGCCTGGGATGCTGGGGCAGGAAGGTCAAAGTTTGAGGCCAGTCTGGTCTACAAATAAGGTCTCATCTCAAAATGAGGAGGGGATATTATTATATAAGATATTTAAGTTTTATCAAATTATTTAATTTGGGGAAATTTATAAATAGTGATTAACTTTATTAAATGAGAGTACTTTAGGAGTTAAAAAAAAAAAAGGACCTGACAGCATGAATGAGGAACGTAAAACAACAGATTAAAAAAGCAAGTTTTAAATAAGTCATAAACGTAAGTCATGCATAATGCTTTCTGAGTCATGAACGAGCACACTCAACCAGCAAGTGACAGAAACCACATTTAATTTGCTTTGAGTGCTGGCCACCACTAAAGAGATCAAATGAAAAATGCAACATAATTCAGTTTCCAAAGTTTGAAGCACCTCTTACTTGGCTGTCAATAGAGCAAGTACTGAGTTCTTCCTGCTTGAAAAGTCTGGGCATTTTGAATAGATTCTGAACAGGAATATTTTTTCCTTTATATCCCCTGAATAAAAAAAGGTCCACATGCCTCTACCAGTACTAAACATAACAGAATATTAAAACCATGGTCAACAGTGAAGAATAACGTGAAAATGCTATGATTTGAGACAGCATGCCACAGGATCACAACTCCCAGTTCAATAGTTGGTTATCTATGTACTGTCTGCATATCTTTGGGCAACTTAGGTTCCTCCTCTACAAAAGAAAATGGTAAAAATCCATCTTACAGAATAATGAGGTCTAAATCATGCATGCAACCACTCCTAGCAGAACGCTGGCCTATCAGAATTGACAGTAGCGACTCTGGTTCCACACCAAACCCAGGCATGGTATCTGAAGAGAACAGCATTTCTAGTCCTTGAGACTGTGGTTCTGACTTTTGGTAGGGCAGAGGGAGCACTGGATTGAAGGAATCGGGTGGCACAAGGAAAGTAAGTGTGTAAACATATACTAGTAGCACCAGGCAATTTTACATTTTTGAATCAGGTCTGGTGGTATGCTGAGGCTGAGGCAGGGGGATGACTTGCGTCTAGGAGTCTCACCCTGGGCACATACCCTCTAACTCTTACTCCAAACTGCATGTTGAAAGAGTCTGTTTAATTCAAGGATTTACCTCCCTAACCCATTTTAAACACACAGGCCATGTCAATCTGTGTTTCGGTGCAGCTGTGTGAGAGCCCTTCTTCTTAACTAGGCAACAGCATCTTTCACAGCCATGATGCTGGTCAGTCTGAACTTTCCCAACACCGGGATGGAACTGACCTTCCAGCAGCATGAGAAGGAGTAAGAAGTTTTGGAGGCCCAGGTTGGAGCCCTAGTCTTAAATTTTCTCATCTTCCTGGGAGGGGGAAGTCTGTGTGTCTTACTAGGTTTTGATTTCATCACTGAGTGAGGGACTGATAAAGAAGCTTTGTTAATGACTCCTGTAGTTACTTCTAAAACAAAGCAAGTCTATGAGTATATTTAACCTTGAACTACTAAAAGGTATAATTAATTTCAAACTACTTTATTTGGGAGAGAAAAGAATACTCCTTAATAGTTTCCTTATCCCCACACTCCTGATAGAGTAAGATGTAGAAAACTTTTGCGAACAAGTAAACCATACATGGCTTTGTGAACCAGCTCATCTACCCTCCCTTCTGCTCTTCCTATGGCCTAAGCTGGTTGAACACACTATCCTTTACTCTCCTCTTTATATTTGTGGAGGGCGGTTAAGAGGAAAAAAAGGCTTCTCATTAAAATCAAAAGCTCTCTGCTCCTGAGTGCTGATATACCAAAGTCCAGGAGAAAGGCAGGGCAGAGTCACAAATCATTCTTTCTCTGCATGGTCCCTGGACTTGGAATTACAGCTGCGAAACCATCACAAATTCAGAAGGACTTTTCAGATTTACAAAGCCCCAGTAAATCCACTCTTTATGTTTCAACTGATACCAGCATATGTCCCAGTCTACCCACCTATAAATATTGTCAAGAGGCTGACTCTGACAAAAAAAGAAAATGGGCTAAGCAAAACATCAAGTTTTCAACTGAGTCCACAGGAGCCAAGAGCGAACAAGCAGCTATAGCATTCTGAACATAGAAAGACTAAACACATTCAATTTCCTTTTTATTTTAATCCAAACATTCAGGGGAAACTGACTTGCTTTGGTCGATATTTATTATGTAGCTTATCCTGTAGCGGAAACCAAAATACTTGATTAATAGGAGACTCAGTATATGGACTCTTGAAGACTAGGGCTCTTCCGGCCACTAATCTAGCTGCTCTTCCAGCATCATTCATTTTCATGAAACCACTTGAACAACATGATCCAACTTCTTTACTTTATAAATGGGCATAATGACCCTCAAGTATCACCAACAAGAATCTACAAAAACAAAAAATTCTGAGAAACTGGGAAAGGTGACTATAGGCGACAGCTGCTGTTCCTGAAAATCACACAGGAGCACTCTATGTCACTGACAGTCTAGAGTTGTGCCTCTTTCTGCAACTTCTGTGACAGATTATCTCTGACAATGTCAAAACTACTTATAAATACTGTTTTTCCTATAGATGCACAAACAAAATGACCAGAGGCAAATCACACCACCAAAGCAATTTCTCCCTCTCACCAAGAAAACAATGAGTACTCCTCCCTTCCTTCCTCCCTCTCTCTTCCCTTTCTTTCTTTTCTTTCTTTCTGTTTCTTTCTTCCTAACTGTTTCTATCAGTGTTTTTCTTGAAACAGGGTCTTTCTTAGAGCCCAGGCTGGCCTTGAACTTAACTCTGATATTCCTGCCTCCATTTGCCAGGTGCATATGCCACAGGCGTGTGTTACAGGCATATGCCACAATGCCCAGGTTTGAACTTAACCTTTGAAATTCAGCATTTCCTTTAGGTGTCAGTGATTCTTCTTAGATTCCCCAAACCAAAATGTCCTATAATGCAAACTGTTCTCTGTACTTAAAATACAGTCTTAAAAAGTTTTTTGAGCCAAGTATAGTGGAACACTTCTATAATCCCAGAATTTGGGAAGCAGAGGCATGCAGATCTCTGAGTTCCAGGCCAGCCCAGTCTACAAAATGACCCTGTCCAAAGTGACACAGTGAAGGCTACACAAAGAAATCCTGTCTCAATAAACAAAAATAAAACAAAAAAAATTTTTTGAGGTAGAATGTCATATAGCCTAGGCTAGCCTGGAACTTGTTATATAGCCCAAAATGGCCTTGAATTTCTGATCCATTCCTGTCTCTACCTCAGGAGTGTGGGAATTACAGCCATGACCACCATGCCTATTTTTATGGCATGCTAGGGATTGAATCCAGGCCTTGTGCTAGGCAAACAATTTACCAACTGAGCTATATCTCCAGCCCTAGTTCTACAATTATTTTAAATCCAGGCACTGTGGTGAACACATGTAATCCTAGAACAGGGGAAACTGAGGCAGGAAGATTAAGAACAGTCTGGGCTACCACAGTGGCATATCATGCCAGCCAGAGCTATAGAGCAAGACCCTGCTCAATGATACTCCCCACCAAAAAGGCATTAAAATAAATAGGCTAATATAAGCATCATACTTGTTAAATCCAAAAGGGCTTTCTCTAACAAATGCATCTCTGTGATTCCAGGAGAAAGATGACAAATGTTAAGGGCTATCTGGAAGAACACAGAAAGCTTACAAAAGTCACACCCAACACAGTTGTTACTTATGAATTCCGGAAAGGGGAAAATGCTCATTCCCTTCTGTACAAACAGGAACAAAAAGGACCCTGAACCTGGAATTCCCCCTGAACTACCTGGGACCTCCAGGCTGAGTTCACCTTTCCCACTTCTTGCCAAGTAATAATTTCCTCCTCAACACACAAACCTACTACGTGAGGTAGATTTTACAAGGTTACAATGATCACTTCAGTAAATGGAAACTGCTTCAGGGCTCTGGCTTCTGACTTCAGTCCTGTGCAAGTGTTCCCAAAATGAACTGGTGGGACAAAACAGATGTGCCAATGACCACATTTCTTTGCCTACAAAAGTTTGCATTTTTCTCTCTCTCTCTCTCTCTCTCTCTCTCTCTCTCTCTCTCTCTCTCTCTCTCCCTCCCTCCCTCCCTCCCTTCCTCCCTCTCTCTCTCTCTCTCTCTCTCTCTCTCTCTCACTCTCTCTCTCTCTCTCTCCCTCTCTCTAAGACATGGCCTCATATAGCCCAGGCTTGATTATTTAGCTAAGAATGACTCAAAACTCAAGGTCCTTCTGCTTCTTTTTCCCAGTACTGGAATTACAGAACTGCCCAGTTTGCAGTTCTGTAGTCTTTCAAGGCCCTGAGAAGTAAAGATAAGTAGACAATTGATCAACATATGAATGTACCAAATCTATTAAGATGTTTGCAGCTTACAATGGATTTTCAGAGTAGAAAAAAAGTAATGGAGTAGGAGTTAGGTTACTGTCTGCTTTCTTAGAAAATAAAAGATGGAGGAGTGGCCTGGAGAGATGGAGAGAGAGTTAAGCGCACTGGTCACTCTTACAAAGGACCCAGGTTCAATTCCCACCACCCATATGGTGGCTTACAAACATTTGTAACTCTAGATCCAGATCTCCTGCCCTCTTCTGACTTGCATGGGTACCAGGCTTACATATGCTATACATACATACATGCATACATAAATACAGGCAAAACAATCATACACATAAAATAAAATTTAAAATCTAAAAATTAAATGTTAAAAAAGGCATGACAGGAAAATGAGTATGTAATTTGAAAGTAATGCAATGGGGAGTGACAGAAAATAAGACTGTGGCATTAGTAAACTGGGAAATCATACCCTGGACTCTTGGGTAACCAACCATTTATTAAAGGTAGGCAGAGCAATGTGTGCCATTATTGGCAAATAAACTAATGAAGGTAGCATTATAATTTCTGAGCTAAATAATTAGTTTTCCCTTAATTTCTGTGTTTGTATGACTGTATGTCACACACATGTAGGTGCCGCTGAGGCCAGAAGAGGGGAAACAATCCCTTGGAGCAGCTTTCCTGGGAAGAAATGAAATCTAATTCTTCTAGCCACAGTGTCAAATATAGGTAAGAATATAAACAAGCAGATTTGCCAAAACCATGTGACTATGAAACACAGAGTTAAAGAGGCATACAAATTTTTATATTTCCTGAATCTAAAAATAACTCACAGGAAAGGGCCGCTACTGAGATATTACGAGCCCCACCCCCACCTTCTAGTTGGGTATAATCTCACCTGTGGTATGACAACATAGAAACTGCCTGTTATACAATTAACTTGTCGCTTGCTCTTTTATTGTTTAATCACATCATTAAAATTCAACAATACCACCAGATGGTAAACACAATCGGATGTCTACCAGAGCTGCCAAGTTACAGTACAGAAGCCCTGTAAAGCTACTGGGCAGTATATGAAACCCAGTCCTATGTTTAACATGGAGAGAAAACAACCAACCAAAAATACCATTCAGTCTTTATCAGGAATATAGTCATTTACATTAACGAAAAAGATTATTCTGAAGTCCAGTTGCTTTCTTTTTAATTCTGTTTCCAGAAGACTAAAAGATAAATGCAAATTGGTTGAGACTAGGACTTCTGGCAGTTTCAAGGAACAAGTCACGTTCCTTATCCTACGTCTACCTCAGGCTGCCCCTAGCCTCCTCCCTCCAGAGTGTTGATTAACACGCACTTTCTACAGTTATAAAAACAGAGCTCACCAGCTCCTGAAAGCCAAGTCTGATCCTGTAGGGAGTGTCACCATGCATCTGTAAGGCTGTCTGTTTGCTTTTGTTGTCCCGAGGACTGTATCTAGGACCTCAGGCACGCAAGGCAAGCACTGCATCACTGAGCTACAGCCCAGCCCACAGTGGTCTTCAACATCCAGTCAAGCAGCACAACTTTCAACAAAAATATCATGTGCTGTAATTACCTGTTGCCTCAGAGGGGGGAGTTCCTTACCAGCAAACACTCAACTTTAAATGCACAAATGCTTAATATCCATGGGGGGAAAATTAGTTGGAAGGTTTACTAGATTACTTACAAAAATCCAATTGCCAACATGTTTTAAGTGTCTATGAGGACAAACCAAAATGCCACAAGAAAAATCTGAAACGTTTCCACATAAAATTTTCTTTTCTTTTCCAGAATCAGAAAAATCTGCTTTAATTTCAAAGGGAAATTTCAGTATCTGAATGCTATTGCTTTGTTGCATGTTCTTCAATTGAGTTACATCAATGACATAAATTTTATAACCTTTCCATGAAATCAAGCTTCCTGGATAAAAGTAGTAGCTGAAAATTCATCATTGGTATCCAGTGAAACAGAGATGTATGTCACATGCCAATTCTTTCAGGGTTATGATATCTGAGAAACTTTGGGGAAGAAGTCTTACTCTGGCCCTGAATGGTGACTTAGTTATAATCCTAGCACCCCAGGGAGATGCTTTGGTGGGAAGCGTGCAAGTGTGGGGCCAGCCTATACTATACAGACTTCTAAGCTATCCTGCATTAAAACCTTGTCTAAAAATAAATAAGTAATAAATAAATAAATAAATAAATAAATACAGCTGTCCCAAATACTAGGACATTCCAGAGTGACTCACAACCTACTTTCAAAAAAATTACTTTTAAGACACAAAAGCAGTAGGCAAACGGTGACACATGAGGCTTACATTTCTCAATCCAGAAGTCCTCTTCCTTTCTCCTTTACCTCCAGATCTGCCTCCTTGTTCATCTTTCCCATCCTGGGGCTTCCCAGTACCTTTCTTTACCCTCTTCCCTTCTCCTTAGCTACCACTCATTCCTTCTACGAGCTTAGAAAAGCTCAGTTCATAAAGGAGACTGGTAGGGAAAAGAGAAGGGATAGACATTATAAAAGAAATGGGAGTAAATAACCTCTGCTTACTAAACAGCCACCCCACCTCTCCCTCCTTATCACTCAGTGCTTTAACAACATCCCTCTCAGCAATCTCAGCCAGGCCCCCTAATTTCCTCATTCCTCATGGGTCATAAACCCTGCTGAGTAGCCAGCTATTCCTCTGAGATAACAGATGCTCAATCCCACCCAGGCTAATGCTCCAATCCTGGTCACAGCTTGCCTCTCATAGGACCATACAGAAAAGCTAGGTGGTAGTGGTACATGCCTTTAGTCCCAGCACTTAGGACGCAGAGGCAGGCCAATCTCTGTGAGTTGGAAACCAGCATGGTCTAGAGTAAGTTACAGCATGGCCAGGGCTACATAGAGAAACCCTGTCTGGAAAAACCAAACCAAACAACAACAATAACAAAACAAAACCTTTACCTCCATTCCCAATACTATTCTTTGGGAAATACAATGAGTTAGAATTACTGTGAATTTTAGACTATAGCCCTAAACAGAATTTGGCACAGTTTATTATTTAAATATTTCCTGATAAATGGCAAATAGATTATAAACTTGTAAATGTTCAGATTTATGAAACATTTACATTTTAAAGAAGGGACCATTAGGATACCTCTGAGTCAGCCAAACAGAAGGTTGCTTAAACATCCAGACTCCAAAGCTAGTGAGTGACACTCTAACCCAGAGCCTCAGAGAAGACCGGGATTCCCTTCCCTAAGGGCTGAGACACTGTTAAACACTTTCCTGATGACTCTCAAAGAAAATCTGACCATGCTAGGCAAGTAAGTACTAGACTGCTAAACCACATGCCCAGCCAGGATCCTGCATTTTGAGTGAATTATTCTAAGGCACAGGTCTACATTTTTGGCAAACAGACCTACCTTCAGGATTTCCACTTGAATATTCTCACTCTCAGCCTCTCATTTACCTCATTTCATTTTACCAGGGTCTTCCTCATGAAAAGCCTGCATTTTGCCTTCTCTGACTAGTCAACTGTTTATAAGAGGAACAAGCTCTAAGTCTTGAGTCTGACTCTATGGCTAACAGCTCTGGATTCAGTTGGCGCATCTTAGGTCTCTCAAAGCCCATTGAGGACTCCCTGTTCATGACTTAAACAAAACTCTCTGTGGGAATCAAACTTCAAAAGCAAAAGTTGCCCATCCTTCACCTAGCTGTCCTTAACAGCTTGCAGCCTGTCCAATGTGCTATCGTTGCCTTCCTGTGGTCTCCAGGGAGAGCCCTCCTTAGGAATGCCTGACCAGCCACACTGGCTGGCCATCTACATTAGCCTCTCCAAACCTGCTTCCCCTCAAGCCAGCAGCAAACCAGACAAACAAGTTCCAGAAGTGAAGAACCCACCCATATCAGAGATAGTGGTTAAACCCTTGGGACTGAAATCTGAGAGCCAGAAGGGAACAAACCCCAAGGTCAAGCCTCCCATCTCAAGAAAAAAAATTTATCATAGCTAAGGACAGCAGTGTATCTGAAGAAACAAACCAAACTCATCACACATATGCCAGTACATGCACGTGCATAAATAACACATTTAACAAAAGCATGTTAAAATATCAATAAAGTAGCTTCATGGGCAGAGTATCACACATATAAAAACAGATAAATTCTTCAAATAGTTAGATGTCAGGTCTGTCAAAATATTTACGGAAAGGAAGAGGTCTTTGCCTACCTATTAACATTTAGAAGACATATAAACAAATTGGGGTCAGCTGCAAGAAAAAAAAATAGGCAAAGGGATTAAAAGAACCTTACACAGGTAAAAAGGGGAAAAGATTATGATTTTTAAAAAACACCATGAGAGTGTCTGAAAATTAACAAAACTTAAAACAATCTGCTTTACTTGATGTTCTAACTTCCTTGACATTGTCATTTATTTAACTCACTACTAATTCATACCGTCCTTCCCCCAACCCCTTCTTGAAGTTCCAGTATGTGCTAGTTATGTTAGTATTTCTACAAGTCACATTTTAAGAGTATTCAGATAACCTAATGACTTTAAAATACTAAAGAAACACTGCAAATGCTGCCTCTGCAACAACAGAGAGAGAGAGAAAGGAGAAGGATTTATTTCCTTTGCCTCCTTTTCATTCCTTCTCTCCTGTGTCCATTACGTACCTACTATGCTCCTTGTTTGGCCTTATGCATAATACAAAGATAGAACCAGAACTCTTTAAGACACTTAAAACTGAATGCCCTTTTCTTCAGCAGTGTAGCCACAAAGTCCCCACAAGCCAAAAGGACATGGAAATAAGGAAGGAGTTAACTTACTTGGAAGAAGAAAAGAGTCAGTGGGAGTGGGGCGAGATGAGGGAGAGTGACGGGAGTAAAAAATGACAAGACACATACTGTGCATGAATGGAATTTAAAGCTTAGCAAGTACCTTAAAAGAAAAACAAACACAGAACTTCAGATGCAGCCATAAGTCAGACTCAGCTACAAAATGCAAGGACAGCACTGGATAATAAGGAGTTCAGAGTAGGATGTAAACTCCTCCTACTAGGTAGCCTTAGAAACTCCATGAAGCCAGGGACTGATAAGCTGAGCCACTGAAGATGAATAAAATCTCAGTAGAGAGGTGGGATAGATAGTACATACACAAAAGGAAGACAGCACTATTCTAAATTTCCCTGTTATTATCAGAGCTCAGCAAGTAATATAACACTTACAGAGTGGCAAGCTCTGTAGATCTAGAGTATTCCAACAATGGCACCTTATGTAAATTCATGGATTTCATAATTTCACAAACGCCAATGAATTAACCAATGCCCTGCCTAGGGTTCTATGCTGGTGCATGGTGGGGTGGGGGGGAGGATGGGACCTTGTCTAGGTCATCCTTCTAGTAGTTATTGTGCTACTATTTAAAATATTTGAATTGGCTACTAAAGTATTACAAGCTTGCAATATACTCCTTCCTACTGTACGACACAGAACTGCTTTTATCTACACATTCTCAATCAGTTCCTCAATTGTCGATTTCCCCCCTGCAGTCCTGTACCACAGAGCTGGGCAGGGCTAATTACAACAATGCATGCAAAAGTGCAGGTCTAGCTGACACCTACGTATTACCTGGGAGGCTGATGTCTAGGATCAAGTTGCAGCTGGCCATCTGGAGCATCATAAGGCTCTTGCACTTCATACAGATTTGCATCAGTGTCCTCCATGCTGCTAGAGTTCTCCCATCCCAACTCTGGAGTTTTCCTTCCAGCCATGACAAAGGGCAAATTCTCATACTCTGGAATCTCCTCATAATGGCGGACATTTTCATACTCTGGCATGCAGTCACTTGTAGTAGACTTGTGAGACACAGGACAGGAGGAGTCCCTGGAGAGCATCTGGTCATCTAAAGACTCAGCTCTTTGACCATCACCGGCACTGGTCTGACCCCAAGATTTCATTTTTTGAGATACCAGGCTGCAGTTTTCTGCAGAATATGCCTTGGCAGGTTTACTTCTCTTTTTGTCTCCTGTCACTGAACCTTGCCAATCACTTTCCTGCCCTTTCAGCTCTCTATTGAGCACATGTCCTGTCGTGACATCCCCATGTTGGCAGCTTTTCGACCTAAATTTCTGGAAGTCACTCTTTATGAAACCAATGGATAGTTTCACATTCATCAACTTTTTAAGAGAAGTTTTCTTTGGCGGTTCCTTGCACGGTTTATTGCACCGGTCCGTCTCCACAGCAGACAGTGATTTTGCTCTTGGCTTGGTAAGGGAAATAGAAGGCTCATTATTTAAGGATAAAGTGACAAGCTTCAAGGCTTCTGGGCTCCCTGAGAAAGGCAAAATAGGATGAGGTAACTTCCACACTGGCTTTTCAGAAGTAGGGTTGGGCATATGAGAGGAGGAAGGTGATAGACCATGGTTTGAGGGACCCAAGTGTTGAAGGTGTTTCTTTTGTAGACCTTTCTCTGTATTTGTTTCTTTATTTGAAGAATACGAGTTTTTTTCTACAAGTTCCTCAGAAGCAGCCTTTTTAAGCACTCCTGCGGCAGGCAGGCTGTGTCTCTGAGGCTTTTGGGGAACAATTCTAGAGGAAGATTCCTTTTGTATCTGAGAAACTGACACTTCCGTGTTACACGTAGTTGGCGGATGTTCAGTGCAGGCTAATTTGGCTTGCTTAGGCAAGCTCAAAGACTGAGTACTGCATTGTAAAATAGCAGGCTCATTGTCTGCAGCAGGTAACATACTAGAACCATCTTCCGTTGTACTGTCAGAACTCAACATAGAGTCTGTGTCTAAAGAAGGTGCCACTTTCTCAAAAGAAGTTGTTTCATGACCCACAGTTCTCTGAGAGTTGGCCGAGTCTTGTCTGTTGCCATTGGAATCAGTGGTCAATGCCCTTTCATTTGCTAGCTTCACTTTGTCCACTTGTCCCTGACTAAACAAAGCATTCTGATGAAGAACACTGACTTTATTGTTTTTCAAACTATCTTCAAGGAGACAAGAAGAGCCATTGTGTGAATTCTCTGGCTCTTCTGTACTTTCACTAGGAGTCTCTACATATTTCTGGCGCCGCAGGCGAGCGGCGTGTGTCCTTCTGGGCTTGGGAGTTGGAAACTTTGAGGTATAAGGTAATAAGTGGATTTCTACAGGACCAAGATCATTGACCTCTGTCTTCTTACTGGTCCCATCTGAAGATATCCTTTTGTCATCCAGTGCGCATAAGTGAAGGTTGCAGTGACTCTCCACATTGCCACCTTGACTAGTCTCGAAATTTTCAGTTTCATCCCTAGGAAGTTGTGGGTGGCAGCTGTTGTGAGCAGAAACTTTTTCAAAGCTGGACGGGGAAGGGGACAGATCTGCAAATTCAATCCTGATCTGCCTGCTGCAACTAGAGTCACCATTCATTTCTGGGTTGTTCGGGGATCTGTGCTTCCTTGGGGAGCTACAAGGTGATCGCGGCTGTGTGAGAACCTCTTTGAGTTTCTCCTCTAAGATGCTTGCCTTTATGACAACTCCACTCTGGCTCCGGCACTTTTCACCACCAGAATCCCATCTAATCCCCCTCTTTGCAGTTAAGGAGGACTCACCATTTTTACTATTCTCTAAGTTTTCTTTCATTCCCAGAGGCTCTAAAATAAGCTGCTTTGCACACAGACTTTCTCTATTCCCAGGCTCATGAATATACACAGAACTGCACGAACACGTTGGTAAAATATAATCACTGTGTGGATCGCCGACATCTTTGCAATTAAACTTGTCAGTGCTTTCAGGTAATTCTGGCTCCCGTTCCTCCAGTGTGGGGTTCTTTGAGGGTGACTGCTTGATGTCTTGAACAAGAGAGTTTGTCAGGACTTTTGGTTTTGGTGCAATTGCTGGTTTAGTTTTCTTTGTTAACCGTGGAACACTAGCATTTACAACATCCGGTTTAGGTGCAATAGGAGGAGGAGTTGGTTTATTATTGGTCCCCACTAACTTTGGCTTGGGAGCCAATGGTGGCTTCTTAAGCTCTACAAAGGAAAATATAATATTTAGGTGATGAAGTAAACAAGCACAAGAGGATATTACAAAAATACATAACATTTTTCTGTTTTTATTTATTTTCTGTGACACGGTCTTGCTATGTAGCCCTGGCTGGCTTAGTACCTACTACGTAATTCGGGTTGGTACTCCTGCCTTTCTAAGACTAAAAGAACACAACACCATGCTTGTTGAATAATATTTTTTAACAATATGACCTTTCATTTTATTAGACAGATTACATTATCTTATGCAGTCAACAGTAATTTTGATTACTCTTGAAAATTCCTGAAATTGTCTTCAAGCTGTGTAACACAGCTTTGCATGTATTGCACATTTATTAGTTAATCTACTGCTAATTTTCCTCTATCTTTGACATCAGTTAAATCACTGGCTTTTATTTAGGGGCTCTACATAGTGTCTTCAGCTCATCCATTGGGTATTAAGTGTTTCCTACAGTATGCAACTCACCAAGAATTCGCACATAAATAAGCAGTGCTATTCTGTGAAACAGGATAACATCTACTATAAAGAGTGTCTACCTGATAAAACCCCTAAAACATTCTGAAAAATGAATGTGGAAAGCAGACATTTTCTACCCTAAAAAGCAAAACAAAACAGAACAAACAAACAAAAAAACCTGAAAGTAATTCACTGGTATTAATTGGGGTTCATAATGAGGCTGGTATTTTTCTGTCCAAAGATCAATTGGGAATTTCATATTTCTTCATAGAGCTTTATTTTATCACATGTCCAGGCCTGGCTCCAGATCAAGCAAATAGAGAGTATCTGAAGATACAATCTGTACATTTGTATTTCATTTCCCATGGGCGACTGATTATGTCTTTTATCCCTAACCAGCTCGTACTATGTGTTTGTATGTTTCGTTTCTCTGAGCAAGGGTGTCACGATGAGACCAGGCTGGCCTCATATTCACATCCTTCTGCTTTGATGTCCTGGGTGCTGGAATTTTGGCCTGCACCATCAAGCCCAGCATTAGAGGAAGACCACGAGTTCTGGTGTAGCAATTCTTCCTCGCCACACATAACCTAGCATACAAGGCTGTATTTGGGCAGGCCAGCTCTTGGCCTACATGAACTTGACAACAGCTTTACACAAAAGACCCTAGTAAGGGAGCTTGAGAGATGGCACTGTGGCTAAGAGCGGTTTAATTCAAGCATGACGGGCAGAGTTTGGTTCCAGCACTCACATCAAGAAGTTTACAACTTGTAACTCCAGCTCAAAGGGATGTGACACCCTCTTCCAGCCTCCACAGGCACCTGAACTCGTATCTGAACATATAGTCAAATAGACACCCATTTACACAAACAAAACAAGAAATAAATCATTTTTAAAAGACCCATAAATCTAAAAATGAAACACACAGACTATTTTCTCTTAAGTTTCTCTAGGAACTCTTATTGGTCAGTCATGCTCCCCTGAGGGGGCTTGAGTTCAAACACATTTTATCTTATACTTCTTAAATTAGCTCCTTCAACAGGATCTAATACTTAAAAAGAACAAAAAACTTCTTTATAAAACAATCTCAAAATATATGCTGCACAGGACTGTTTGACATTGTTCTATTTGCTAGCACACACAGAGGCTTTGATATTTTATTTGGTGTTGATTTTCTCTTCAACAAAGGAAATTAGTCATATAACAGTCAGGAAAATATTACATGGAACTGAGTAAAAAGAAAAAAAAAAGCAGAGTGCTCTACTTCCTTTTCCTAAGCAAAGAGGAATTTCTCAAATTCTGGTATTGTATACAGCAAGATCTTATTGCAGATGCCGTCTCAAACTCAATTCCTAAGCATAAGGCTATCAAAATGCAGCCAATGAATTTTCAAAATGATAAAAATCTTCAAAGCAAGCAGTTTTCAGTTAGCTGTCCAATATACAAGGTATTAGCCCGAGGTTTGGTTCTTCTGTTCTTTGGCAAAAGCCTATTGGTAAAACTTGCAGAAATAGTATGCTAAGTTAAATTCCCCATCCATCAAGTCAAATCTTAAGGGACTTGTCCCAGTCTCTCTTCTTATTCAATAAAAACTGACAGCCTGTCACACTGATTTCATTTCTGTCACTCTTAAAACAGCCTGCCTCTGGGACTTTTCAAAGAATTAAAAATATGAGTTTTTACAAGATTAAATGAGTTCTGCAGAATAGCTACTACGATGTTCTTAATATTTCTGAACTGTATGCCTCAAAATAGTTAAGATGGCTGCGCACGGTGGTGCATGCCTTAATCCTAGTACTTGTTACTCCAGTAACTGAGGTAGGAGGATTGTTGTGAGCTTCAGGCTAGCCTGGCCTATACAGTGAGATTCTGCCTCCCCCTCCAAAACAAAAACAAAAAAAAACAAAATAAACCAAAGGCTAGGATGCTCTATTTTAACACAATTAAAAACAAAAAACAAAAAAAACTTAGGGCAGCTAGAGGCTCACCAGATAGAGGTACTTGCCATACAAACATATAACCCGAGTCCAATTTCCAGAACACAGGTAAAGGTGGAATGAAACTTGTCTCCACCAAGTTGTTCTCTAATCTTCATATGCACCCCCCCCACATACAACATACCACACAACACATAACACACACACAAATAATAATAGTAATTTTTAGGTTTTTTTTTTAAAGAGACATTTTAGCAGGCAGTCATGGTGAATGCCTTTAATCCCTGCACTTGGAAGGCAGAAGCAAGTGGATCTCTGAGTTTGAGGCTAGCCTCATCTACAGAGCGAGTTCCAGAGTCATAGCTACACAGAGAATCCCTGTCTTGAAAAAACGGAAAAAAAAAAAAAAAAGGAAGGAAGATTTCATCTACTTAAATCTTTTACATACTGACCTCAGAGTAGGTCAGAAGGTCCAAGGTCATTTAACCAATTCATTTGGCTTGTCCCTGAAAACATTTTACTAGCACTGACTTGGTTGCTATTGTTTTGCCATGTATCCCCAAGCTGACCTCAAGTTCTCACTCTTCCAGCTCAGCCTCCCTAAAGCATTTTATTACTCTCTAGTACCAATTTTAGCCCTTCCTTCCACCCTACTGCCTCACCCTCTCTAAGCCATAATTAATCTCTAGTACCAATTCCAGCCCTTCCTTTGAGTCTGATTCCAAGAGACAAATTCCTGTTCTGTCTTAACATCACAGAAAGTAAGTTAACTGCATATAAGCCAACACTGACTCCCAGGAAACTCGGCACAGCACTGTGTTCTAAAGCAGTGGTTCTCAGTCTTCCTGATGCTGTGACCCTTTAATCCAGTTCCTCATGTTGTGGTGACCCCAACCATAGAATTATTTCATTGCTACCTCATAACTATAATTTTTCTACTGTTATGAATCATAATATAAACATCTGATATGCAGGATATCATATGTAAACCCAAAGGAGTTGCAACCCACAGGTTGAGAATCAGGGTTCTAAAGCCTTTAATGCATGCATAGTCATTAAATAACTGTGCATTTGGGCTTACTATCATTAGTTAGTTACCTGTGTGTTCAAGTGAAAGAAGTTAATACTCAAAAAGTCCAGCTTATTCATGGCCTTATTCTCTGCTGTTTTCAGAGCTGGAAAAATGGGCCTGAGAATAAACAGCGGCCACATATAGACCATTAATATGTCTCAGTGACAAAAAAGTTCTTTTATTGTTAACTTCAGTATCCAATTTAACATCAAACAGTGTTCTGAAAGCTGAACAGATGGGTTGGGGGTTTAAGAGTAAAGTACATACTCTTCTTATAGAAGACCTGAGTTCAGTTCCCAGCACCCACGTGGCCAGGGTAGGACTGGGGATTGGACAGAGCTGGGGAGGGTTTTACAACTGACTGCAACTCCAATTCTATTGGATCCACCAAACGTTTTTGAACTCTGCTGGCACTATGTTCACACATGCACAAGCCTCTACTCAGCACACACAAATATACACACATATTTTTAAAATAAATCTTTTTAAAAGTGATGTTTTGAAAAGGGAGTGGGATAAACTTCAATAGAATTATTGTGTAATTCCTTAATGACTAATAGGAATAAGTGTGTGCCAAGTCACTGGTACAGCAACATACAAAATATTTCTTCATTATTATTTCTTTAGTTATAGTTTTTGGTCAGAGGCTTTGCAATGCAGCTCTGGATATCCCTGAAACTCCAGTCTTCCTGGCTCACCCTCTCTAGTGCTGGAATTACATGAGTGCAATACCATATCAGCTTCATTAATATTTTTAAATTATCTATTATTTGTGGGGGGGTATAGGTGGGTATTCCATATCATACACATGTTAGACAACACATCCATTCATTGTGTGAGTCCCAGTGACCAAACTCAGGTCATCAGGCTAACTGCTGTCAGCAAGAGCCTAACCCACAGAACCATCTCACCAGCCCTCATTATTTTTAATGGCTCTAGTTTAAAAGAAGCATGGCTCAAAACAACATTAAGGCAGTATAGTATGATCTATTCCAATGTCAAACCTTAAAACCAGTACACAATGTTTGGAAATGAATCCTGAACTTCTGGCTCCTGACACTGTATTAACAATCAGACCCAAATGCTTCTTTAGAGCAATGCAGCAAATCTTTTATTTACACAGCTGTTTGGCTCCAGGGGAAATCTAAGGTAGAAAAGTGAAGTATCAGGACCATTTTACTGTTATAAACAGATTCGTCATCTGTTACACACAGGTGGCCTTGGCTCATGCATATACTCACTCTCTTGGCTATCCCACCAGCCCCAAAGCAATAGAGCACAGGCACTAATGAAATAGTGAAATGTATATCACAATGTGATAGACAGACTTTTAATTATCTTTCCTTTTTATGTACTAAGATATTTCCAAATCTCTTTAGATGCCCACTCTTCAACAGATGCAGAAACAAACAAACAAAAACAAAGCAAGCTCTTCTTCAGGACACAGACCACTTAAATCTTGTACAACATCGCCCTAATCTTAATTAGGTCAACCTTCCCAAATACATTGGAATGGTATTCTGCTCCATGAGTAACTTTTTCCGAAGCTTTAATAAATGTCATTGTTATGACCCCACCCACATGGCTTGAGAGGACAATGTATATATAAATTTATCAAAATGGGGTGGAAAGAAAAACCTCAGTCCTCTTCCATATCCCCTAGACATAAGAAAAATTTACAATAAATCTTATTGGGTCGGTGGGCAAAAAAATGGTTAATTTTTCTTAGCCATGGTTAAAAAAAAAACAACAAAACAACTAACTCAGACACAGGAAGTGTCTCTTCTAAATACCACAAATATGCTGTGGATTTCCTTAATTGTAAAGTTGATAAGTATAAAAATAACTAGCCCTGTTCTAGAATGAAACAATCATAAACTTCCAGAGTGAATCCTAGAAATTTTAATTAATTTTTAGATTTTTATTTTAAATTAATTATATTAATTTAGTAATTTTTAAAAGTTGAATAATGGTGAGACACAGAAATTTGGGCTGAAAACAATCTGTTGGATAAATGGAACGCATCCCAAATTTAAGAGAAACCTTTGTAGTTCTAACAGCGCACAATGATCACGTGACCGAATATACATACCATCAAAGAGAAAAGATCTACATCCACCTCTTGCTTTCTTATTGCTACTAATTTCTTGCTTGTTTGATGTAATCTGATTATGCCTAGCATTGTGACTCCTCCGAGGCTTTAGAAATATAAATCAGAACATTTAGTGTGTGCGCTCTTTGACAGTTTCAAGTTGCAGGAATTTTAAACAAATGCCAAAGAAAGCAAAGAGAATTTAATCTCATACTTGTGCTTATTCTAGACGTAACTGAGGTTTAGCTTTAAACTTTTACTACAAAATCTCTTGTCAAAGGTTCTGCAAATGTGGATAAAGATGTTTTAAAAATATTTCACACCTTATTAAAGTCTGCTTGTAAAAATAAGTTATGTTCTTATAAAGAGACTGTAACGTCACTTGAACACTTCGATTTGGGAAAAATAAGAATTGCTCCTTAAGAATGTTTCGCAATACAATGACCAGAAACGCTTTTAAGTACACACAAAGGTAAGCAAGGGCTTTGTCATTTGGCTGATTGGAAAGGAGGCAGACAGAAAATAAGACTTTGTTTGCGCGATCCAGGTAAGAGCAGGGAAGGCGGGGAGAAAAAAAAAAATGAAGATGAGCAAAAACCAAACCAAAAAACAAACAAAATAGAGTTGTGTGGGGGTGTTTCGTTTGGGAGGTGTCCTGCTTGTTCTGTTCTGCTGTGCGCACTCAGGTAATGAAACACCAGGGTAAGAACAGCTCTGTTTAAACCTCCCCGCCGGTGCGGAGCGTTTCAGGCAGTAAACACTAGGTTTTAAGGCAGCGCGGTGGAGTGAGTCCAGCCCTCCGGACCACCGTCCCGGCTGGGAGGGCTGACTCCTCCGCGGCGGACCGCACGCTCCCCACGCCGCACAGGCGACCGACGGCGCCCGAGCCGCACCGCCGGGCACGGTCCGCGTCGCCGCCGCCTCTCCGGGGCTCGACGGGGGCCCGAGGTGGGGAGACCCCGGGAGACCCCACCGCAGGCGCGAGCGACCGGCCCCCCGGGGAGGAACAGCGCGCCGGGCGCCCCGAGCAACTTCCCAGCCCGGCGCGGGCGACCACTCACCCGCGGCAGAAGTCATGACTGCCCCGCGCAGTTCACGTCCTCAGTCCATGGTTCCCCGTCAGGTCAGTCCACACTCCCCGGAGTCTGAGCAGGAGACAGAAGTCCCCGCCGCGGCCACATTCCGCCCCGACAGCCTGGGCGCCTCACAAAGGACGGCCGCCGGCTCCAGCAACCCTCCGGCTCACCCGAGCGCTAGCGGCAGGAGTCGGGGGGGGAGGACGTGCACGAGCGCCGCTCAGCCGCGCTCCGGGACAGCCGCCAGGCGCGCGCACGAGAGGAGCTCCGCGCGGCCTCGCGGACGCGCGCCCCTCCTCAACTACTAAGGAAATCCGCGCTCCGGGCGCCCCCTGGTAGTCGCGGGATGTAAAAGGCAGACAAAAGCCGCAGCTCTGTCCAATAGGAGCTCCGGAACGTCCGCCTGCTCCCGCCCCTTCAGCCTACACGCTCACTCTCTGCTCCAATGAGCAGGTGGGAAAGGGGCGTGGGTCGCGAAGCATGCCGGTAGCTGTAGTTTTCAGTGCCTCCTGAGGTGGGCAGGAGCTGAAGCCCGGGTGCGGACTGCCCTCCTGCCTTCATTTCCCATCGTGCTGAGGCGGGTGGTATGGCGGAGAAGGATGACACCGGAGTTTGACGAAGAGGTGGTTTTTGAGGTGAGGAGAAAATGGCGGGCAGCGTGGACCGTCTTTGTTTCAGAAGGGCTAAAGGAAAAGCGAGGAGGCAAAGCGATTCAGAGGGAAGCGATCGGGTGACGCGCGCCTGCGGGCCGGGGTCACCCAATCTCCGCTATTTCGGGGCCTACTGGCTGCAGACGACTGACAGGTATAGCCAGCGGGGTCCTGGTATGGCTGGCCTGTGCTCCAAGCTCGCCCCGCATTCCCAGACCTGGCGCAGTTGGCCGGCCCTGGGCGGGAGCACTGTTCAATCCTTACCCTGTGGCTGCGCCGCCCCGGACTGCACCTCGCTGGGGCGGGGCCGAAACGTGCTGGATACTCTCTATACTACTTAACCTCCTCCCTTTTATCCTTGATTTTTGCGGGTGTGTTAACCAGAAGTGTCTCGGGTCGTCATCATCATAATCATCATCAAGGCGTGGCCTTTGGAATGCAGGCAGCAGGTGCCAGTTTTCTATCTGGGTTTAAGGTCTCTAAGTGTGAGACCTGTGGTCAATGGTGAGGGGTCTGGAGTCTCAGCACCTAGGTTCCATTCTTTTGTCCTTGCTGTTGCGCTAGGTGTAGCTAGTTATGAATGGAAGCTCTGGTCTGGATGTGAATGCTTTTGTGTAGGACTATTTTAAGATGTTTCTGCCATCTTGAATTAAAAAAATAAATAGTCTAGTGTTTTTAATTCCATTTTTTCCATCAGACAGGTGCTTATGTATGTATTGAATATGGATGCCTTACTTTCCCTCAAGCCAACTAGATTTTAGGAAATTAAGACAAGAAAAAGAAAAGAAATTCCCCATGCTGTACAACGGGAGAGTGAGATATGGTACAGAATGTATAGTGTTGACATATGTACAAACTGTCAATGGAAGGTTAATTTGGAAACCGTTGTCCGTTCTTAGCACTTTAAAAACTACACCCAGCAAATGATACTCTAAATAGATCTTCAATTATCAATGAAATTAGAAAGATGGATGAGAGAGAATGTACTACAAGAAAAGGATTTTGTGTATGCCAAGGATTGGGGTCGGGTGACAATACTTACTGTGCAGTTTTAGAGGCTGGAGTAGGGAGGGTTACCATGTAGAATGACATAATGTACCTACAACACTCAAGTGGGAAATACGATTATGTTGCTATAATGAAGGATCTAGGTATGAGTTCAATAGAGAGAACAAAGGTCTACATTTTGGAAATCAGAAGAATAAATCAAATAACTTGGACTGTCATGTCTAATAGGAAATTGAGGGAAGGGCTACAGATTAAGTGTGGGAAATAAAGGGGAGACAAAATAGGTGACTGAATTTTTTTTAACCATGCTTTCTTTGATTTCTGGACATAATGTCTTTTTGGGGTTTTGGTTTTTATTGGGCTGGGGATGCAGTTCAGTTGGTCGAGTGCCTTTCATGCACAAGTGCCATGGTTCATTGGCCAGCACCACACGACCCTGAAAGGGTGGTGCACAGATGCTGTGACCCTGAAAGGGTGGTGTGCAGATGCTGTGACTCCAGCACCGAAAAGGTGATGGGAGGAAGCTCACAAGAACATCAGAGTTGTCAGTCACTTAGTGAGTTGGAGACTAGAGTCAGGTATGAGAGACCCTGTATCAAAACAAAGGGTATTTAACACGATATATCTTGTTATAAAACAAAAAAATGTTCTTGGAAGTTTTTCTGTTCAAATGTATAACTATGTTTATATGATTTTTTTAACATGAAAGATATACCCCAAAGTTTTTGATCATACTTTTACTTAAGTTTAAATTTGTCATTAATCTGGTCTCCCTCATTTTTTTTTTGTTTATTGTTTTTGTTTGTTTGTTTGCGACAGAAAGGGTCTTTGTATGTGATCCAAGCTGGTCTTGAACTAACTCCCTCATCTTAGCCTCCTGAGTACCTGGGATTATAGGTGTATCCCATCATGCCCCACGATAATAGCATTATGTTGCTTAGATTTACATTCATAGATTTATTATCCATTTAAGATACTTTTATTTATTTATGATTTGGTGCTAGGGCTTGAACCCAAGGCTATTCCATGCTTAGCTACACCCTCAGCCTAAACTCTTAAAAGTTGATTTCCATGAATTCTTTTTTGTTTGCTTGTTTTGTTTTATTCTGCAGCACATTCCTTTGTGTGGGGGAATTTTTCCTGTGTATGTCTTTTGCATATTTTGCATGTGTGTCTATGCATTACATGTGTGCTTGGTGGTCTTGGACACTAGAAGAGGGTATGGGATCCCTACAATGAGAGTTACGGACAGTTGTGAGCCAATATGTGGGTGCTGGTAATTGAACCCCAGACCTCTGGAAGAGCAATCAGTGCCCTTAACACCTCTGCTGCCCCTGCATGAATTATTCATCTGTTACTCTTCCAGCTTTCTCCTTAACGTTTTGATCGTTGTCACATATACAAGATAGTGTACTTAAGAAATGTACACAGACGGAGAGCATGCACATTGATGGATGTTCAAATGCTAAATGGGACAGCACAGCACTAACACGAGTGCCTCCTTCCTGCTGGTTTTCATTTACTAGTCCCCACACCTGAGGAAAAGCCACTCTTCAGAACTGTAATAGCTAATCTAGCTTAGCTCTAGGCTCACTTACTGTTCGCACACTGTGAAGTCTCATTTACGTGCTCTGTGTCTGTCTTCTTTTCCTTTTTCTTTCTTTCCTTCTGGCTCTGTGAGATTCATTTATATGCTTACCTGTGCATTTTATTTGGATACAGTTTTTCATGGGACTGTATGGCTCTTTTTAATCAGGTCTTCTGACAGCATACATTAGGTAGTTTCTGCTTTGAAATTATTGTAAATAATGTTATTGAGAACCTTTCAGTGTGTGGTTTTGTTAAGCATATTTTTTTGGTTGGGTATATACTTAAAAGTGAAAATACTGGATTATAGAAAAGACATATATTTGCCTCACATAGATATTGTCAGACATCATTCCAAGAAGTTATCAAAACTCCTGTCAGCAGTGTGTAAGAGGTCTCATTGTGTTCATATCCTTACCAGCACTTTTTTTTCTTATGGAGGAAACATTTAATTGAGGCTGGCCTACAGTTTCAGAGGTTTGCTTTAGTCCATGGTTCTCATGGCAGGAAGCATGGTGATGCTCAGGCAGATGTGGTGCTGGAAAAGGAGCTGAGAGTTCTGCATCTTGATCCACAGGCAGCAGGAAGTGAAGTGGCTTGAGCTTCTGAGACATTGAAGCCCACTTACTAGTAGCTCACCATCTCCAACAAAGCCACACCTCCTCCAGGGACACACCCCATAACACCTCCCTATGGGCCTATGGAGGCCATTTTCTTTCAACCCACCATACCAAGCATTTGGGTCTTTCTCCATTAGCTCCTTCAGCATCAGCACAAGAGAAATACAGAGATGAGAGTCATCAAGAATAGCAAATGAGATTCTCAGCCTGATGATTGGTGGGTGGGTTCTTGGAGCTTGGAAGAGCTTTAGAAACTCTTTCAGATGTATATTAGTATCTCATGTGGTTTTCGTTTCATTATCTCTGGTCTGGAACTTAAGATGCTTCCTGATGTGTTTAATGACCAGTGTGAGTCTTTCCATTGGTTCCCTCTTACTACTAAAGAAACTGCATACATGGCTACAAGTCCTTACTTGTCTATCTACCCTGCACCCCTTAGGGTGTATGTATGTGGCTTCTGCACATTTGTAACAATAAACTTTCATTTACATTTCTGTGTGTGTACATGTACACACATGGAGGTGAAAAGACAATTTGCAAATGTCAGTTCTCCACTTCCACTGTGTAGTCCCTTGGAATCAAATTCAGTGAGTACCTTTGCCCATGAGCCATCTCAGTAACAGCTTCTGCATTCTTAACAGTTTATTTCAAAGAACAGAATCTCCTGAGTTCATAAAGTTCTTTTATGGTTAATGCTCGAAATACTCGAAAAGATGTTTTCTCGAAAAGCTTTATTTGACCTTTTGCAATTGATCTACCATTCCCCCCCCCCCCCCAATTTGGATATCTGGTTGGCCTGGCATCATCCTTTCCCCCAATAAAATATTTTATCTTTGTTATAAATCAAAGTGCCATTTTCTTCTATTGAGACAAGCCTTACTGTGTAGCCCTGGTTGGCCTGAAACTCACTATATAGACCAGCCTGCCTCAGACTCATAGAGGTGGTGTCTTGAATCCTGAATGCTGGCACCACCACCCAACTCTCCCTTTTTTTTTTTTTTTTTAACTTTTGGAAGGCAAAGTTTCACTGTGTAAGCCAGGCTTTCTTCAAAAACTGGTGATCCTCCTGCCTCAGTCTCCAAAGTTGATTACAGTCATGTGCTATCACCACTGGGCAAGTTTTTGCTTTCTTTCCCCTTTTGTCATATGATTTTCCTTATGCCTTTTGGCTGTTCCTGACTCACTGTTCCATATGACTTCTAAAATGATGAGCCTGTGAATTTCAGCTCTTAACAAGCCTAGTGAAATTTTGTTTAAGATCACATTAAACCCATAGATTAGTTTTGGGAAACCTGACATCTTTGTAATATTGAATTTTCTAACCCAAAACACTTATCTCTTACCTTTTGTTTTTGTTGTTTCATATGGAACCAAGAACTTGGTATATGTTAAGCATATTCTCTATGGCCATCTGGACAGCTAATCACATTCTCAGTCAGTCAGCCTCCCGTCTCTTGCTGTGTCCTAACACTGATTTTACAACCCTCCTTGAAACTATAGCTAAGTTGGCCCTTAAAGATAGTCATTTGCTCAGAAGGGGTGAATATATTCCATTAGTCTGTTTTATAGTTATAATTTTGTATGTTGATTTTTTTTCTTTTGAGAGATGTTATAATCGGTGGATTCTGAAGCAGGAGGTACCATTTCAGCTATTTATTAGTTAGTGTGACTTTGAGCAAGTAACTTATCTCAGCTTCAAGTTTCTCAATGGCGTGTAGAAATAATAAACTCTACTTCAGAGACTAATGGTGGATATTAAATGACTGACTATAACAATTGCTTAGGTTAGGACTTGGCACATGATAAGCATTCAGCAGATGTTACTAGAATTTTCTAGCAAATTGTCCTATATCAAGGTTATTACATTTCCCCCTTTGTTATTTTGGGATGGGATTTAAATATGTAGCCCAGGTTGGCTTTGAACTGGTGGTATTCGTCCAGCTTCTGCCTCATGCCAAGACTGCATGTACGCAATCACCACATCCAGCTATCTGTCTGTTTTGAGACAGAGTCTCACTGTGAAGCGCTGGCTGGCCTAAAATTACCAGTCAGCCCAGGCTGGCTTCAAACTCACAAAGATCTACCTGTTTCTGCTTCGCTCCCAAGTGCTGCATGACCAGCCAGCTTTTCTTTTTCAGAGTAATTCCTTAGTTTTTAGGCTCATTTATAATACAAAACTAATTAGAACTTACTATAGACAGTGTTTATTTATGCCTTTTCTTTTTATAGTCTGTGATTAGTTTCAGCTTATCAGACAATTTAAAGACTTAGTTATTGGTTTTATTTAATCGGCTACATATAGTTTATAATTTTTATTTATTTTATTTTGGCACAGTTTCTCTGTGTAGCCCTGGCTGTCCTGGATCTCTGTAGACCAGGCTGGCCTTGAACTCACAGAGATCCTCCTGCCTCTGTCTCCAGAATGAGTGCTCATTAAAGTCATGTGCCACCATAGTCGGGCAATTTTGATTTTTTTAAGTTGTGAGGTTTTTTTTTTACACATTTTAAAACTTGTACTACTTTACTGAATTCTACAGATTCTTTATGTTTACTTGGCTTGTTTTTCTCCCTAGCTTCATGAGTTAAATTCATGAGAAAATTCGAGCAAAACCAATAATTCTTGACTTCTGAAAATAACTTGAAGATTATAAATTTTCTTATAAGTGCTGCTTTGGCTGTATTCTTTGAATTATGAAGAGTAGTTCGCCTCACAGTTCTGTGATTACTATCTTGATTTCTTCTTTAACTCGTGACTTAGTTTAGTATTGGTAAAAGATTTGAATCATGGGTGATTATTTTTCTCCGTGTGTCTTTCAGACTTGTAATTCTAACCCTAACTGTTTTGGACCATATAACTTTTATTCCTTTACCATCTCCATTCCAGCTGGATTCAGCTAGTAAGAAAAACTACAAAGCAATAGTACATTCTTCTACCTAAAGCCACAACTCCTATAGGTATTTTTTTTTCACTTAAACTTTGAACTTTGGCTGGATTCTATAAATAATTATTTTCCTTGCCCTTTAGGTCTATGGAAGGTCATAACTTCCTGTCAAACATAACCAATAACTAAGTCTTTGAACAGTCTACCCAAGAAGCAGAAACGCTAATTTCTAGAATATTAAAAGAAAAGGCACATATTAGCATTGTATGTAAAAAGATCAATTAGTTTAGCTTCAGTGGTACAGCTGTTGCTTCTTCATGGTTTCAACTGCAGTAGCAAATTTATTTGAACAGGAGACAATAATCAAAAGAGTAAATGCTTGCTAATCATCAGAAAATCTGTGGCTATTGGGCTGTCACAGAGAAATCCAAAATAGCAGAAAGGCCCAACCTTAACAAAGATTCATCTCTTATCAGTCCAGATGTTAAAGGCCCACAGCATCTGGAATCTGTAGGATTCTGTAAAGTATCACCTGTTGGCATATAACTGTGACTTTTAAGGAAGTCTTATGGACTAGTGGTTAGGCTTTTGTTTCCTCCAAACCAGTTACTCTTTTATATTTGGTTTTGGATCATTTGGGCTTTTTGAAGTTACAATGTCACTTCTTTGGATACCATAAAAATGTCAGCTAAGATTTTTTTTTTATAAAGACAGTATAAAAATTTTGAATTGTAGGCCTCACTGATGGTCTAGAAGACATTACAACACCACCAATGTATTCAAAAGCAATTAGCTATGCACCCATATTGAATATATAGCCTACAAGTTGAAAGGCTTTTCACAGAACACCACAAAGTTAGTTCAGTGTTGACTCAGCCACCTCTGACCATGTTCTACAGAATATTCAACTGTTCAATAGTTGAGGGGTCTCTAAGGAAAAACAAATCCAAAGAAGATCTCAAAGGATATGTGAGTTACCCATGCTTATGGGATTCTTCAGACCCCAAACTCTACTAGGAGTGCTAACCCAGGACTCAGGTAGGCTTGGCTTAGCTAGGGCTCTGCACAGTCCCTAGATATACTCTACTGAGCGGAACACTTACTAGACACAATGTTTCCTTGCCAGCTCTGATTTGACTCTCCCTCAGCCCATTGTATTCAGGTTTTGCCAATTAGCCATGTTTATACAAACTTAATACTATATCAGTGTGAAACAAAGTTCCCAGAAAAGAAAAGATACACGTAAGCTAAACATCCTAAAAGGCCAACTGACTGATTGTAGAGAACTAGAATCTTAAAGGTTGGGAGCCAAATTTAACTTGGGCTGTCTTTGGCCTTCTAAGTAACCATCTATTGTCCACCTCTGTGTGTGACATTACATCCTTGTGATTATTAAATAGATCTGTTTGGAATGTTTAAACAAATTCCTAGCTTCCACCAACTCAAAGGCTGAGAAAGTCATCAGATAGTATCTGAGGCCAGTAGCAGAGTTCCGGAACAAGTAACTTGATTTAGAATACCTGTTATTCTGTTACTATAAGAATTTCCTGAAACTGTTACCATATTAGAACATAGTGTTTGGCATAACCTGAATCTGTGTTCTCCGCCACCATCCAGTTGTTTTTGGCTCTACAATAAATTACCTCTTCTGTGTGTATTTCTGTGTATGTCTATAGGATGTATGTGTATGTATGTATTTATGTGTATGCAAGCGTTCGTGTGCATTAGTGCAGGTGTGCATCATCTGGCCACACAGGACAGAGGATAAATTGGTTAGAGTTTCTTAGCTTCCACCTTAGTACTGTAGATGCCAGGCTAGGTAGCCTATGAGCTTCAGGAGTCTCTTGTCTCTTCCTTCCATCTCCCTATCCCTTAAATTACAGGCATGAGGTACTGTGCCTGGTTTATGTAGATTCTCTGGATTTGAACTTGTATCCTCAGTCTTATGTGGGACTGCTTTACCCATTGAGCTATCTCCCCAGCCCCAGAATAAATCATCTTTTAACCCCTTTGAAACGAGAGCTGTGTGTTTTGAATCTGTATCAGCCATAAACCCTGGTGTAGAAAACAGAAGCCTATTTATCTATCCATCCCAAAACACAACTTGATGTTGGATATTGGTGAGTAAATTTTCTTCATATTTTTAAAAACTCTTATCCTTTAAAGAACAAAAGGCATTGTGCAAAGTGTTATTGTGAATTCTTTCCTACTTAGAGTAACGACTAATGGAAGGAAGTTCATGTGGACGGGCATGGGTGGCATTGCTACTTTGTTTATTGAGTTTGCTATCTGGAATAATTATACGTAACAAATATTTTCTTGAGTCTTTTGTTTCAGTTGTAGAGGACAAAGTCCTAAAATCCTATTATTTAAAAAAAGTCTAGTTCCATGTAGTAGCTGAGGATGGCAACATTGCTGCTTTTACCACTGTAATAAAAGATTATCAATGGACTCAAGTCACAACCCAATGTCATAAAAGGTAGACCACTGAAACTACAACCAGCTTAGCTTATAACCAGTTACATCAAAATAAATTACATACGTGATTGGAGAGCAAGGCTACCTTCTCCCTGTTTGCCTCTATGATTGTGTTACTTCATTACATATCCTCTGGGCTCAAATAGAGATTTATTGATTTATTTTTAAATTTTAAACATTGAAAAAAGTAAGCAGTTTTTTATGTTTGTGGTCTTATCTATAAAATGTTACAAGAGCACTTTCCCACTCAGCCACACTTCGGCCCTCTTCTGTATTTGTGTGGCATCTGTTAATACATAGGCCCCTTGTGTGGAGCCGTGATGCACACAGTGTTTACTTGGGGCTGTTTTCACACGGGCTCTTGCTGTGCTGTCCATGCTCGCTCAAAGCCCTGGGCTCGAGACCCGCCTGTGTCAGCTGCGGAGGCTATGGGAAAGTGCCACCGCTTCTGTCCTTGCCACATCATTTTAATGACTAACGTGGGACTTCATGCACTAAATATCCTATTCTTCGCCTTAAGATATTTCATCCTTTACAAAGCATTGTTGAAAAAGTCTGCGTTAAAAGGCTGACTTATATTAATTAGTGATGAGAGTCTGAATGAATCGCTTAATTGTCCAGTGCCTTCTCCCAGTCATGGTAAGATCATACTATATATCAGGCGATTATTTAATACAAAAGATTTCTTACTTCTGTTCTAAGAGATCTGAAGTGATCTGGTGTATTGAGTTAAAGAAATTGGACTTTTGGAAACTTAGATCAATTAGAGAATCTGCTCATGTTCAATGTATGTTTAGGTTGGAACCCCTGATTTAGTCCTAGTTTTCTCTGATTTTGTATCAAGTGTTCCCCAAGTTCCCAGACATAAATATTGCCTTGAGGATCTAGAAGAAAAACGTCTGAGGTACAGGTAGTGTATTAAGTGTTTTGTCTCTGTACTGAGTATTGCTTCTAGTATCCATTGGGACTCCATGATGCTAGACCTACCACAGATCAGCAAACCAGAGTGTCCACTATCTTTAATATGAAATAAGATATTTGAAGACATCCTGTATTTAAACATGCATTGTAGCTGGTAGAATATAACCATCTATATCTTATTAGGGGAGTTGTCCTGGCTGATCCACAACTTTAACTTAATATAATTTAACACCTTTGTTGAAAATGGGCTCTCTCTGTAAGCATATCTTACTTTCTTTTACTGGTTTGTTTAATGAGGACTATCCTTGCACTTTCTATATGTATCCAAGGGCTTAGAACTTGTGATCCTCCTGCCTCCTCCACCTAAAAAGTGCTGAGATTATAGTCATGCACCACCATCCCCAGTGTCTCAGACTTTCTAAGAAAAGGAATAATCAGTTGAAGGAAAGTTTCTTTTATCTCTTTAAGAACCACAGAGTGGGCATAAGAACCTCAAGGAGGGCTATAAGATGACTCATCAGATAAAGGCACTCTGCCAAGCGTGATGACCTGAGTGTGGCTCTATGTGATGGAAGGAGAGAATGGACTCCCAAAGGATGTCTTCTGGCCTCTCATTCACACCATAGCACTAACATGCCCACCAGCCACCACCACCACCCTGCAAAAAAACAGATAAATGAAAGAACCACAGAGGATTTTTTGTTTGTTTGTTTGTTTTTGGTTGTGTGCATTTGTGTTCGTTTTTCAAACTTGGAGTAAGCAAAGAAAGAGAAAATAAAGTTGATATGTTCTCTTAGCATCCAGACTTCATTTTGATGATATTTGCATGTTCTTCTCATACAATTTTATGTCAAATATGTTTGACCTTCTGCCCTTTTATAAAGAAAGAGCGGATGAAAATGATAGTTAGTGCCTCACCAAGCATATGCCACTTAATCAGCCAGATTTTTAAAACTATGAAAGCTAGATAGCATCAAGGCCAGGGAAAACTCAGTCTACCTTTGCTAGTGTCTCTCTTCTTGGTTAAGAACAATTCACTGTTGATCTTTATTTTTAGTTGGCTAATCTAAAAGCTACAGAAGTCAGCTTTCTCCTTTTTGATAAGTTTGTTTGATTTTTATTTTGTTTTTTAATTTAGATGCTATTGTCTTAAGAACATTTTTTATTGTGCACAAAGGGCTAAAAATTACTCCTTTACAGACTTTCTGTCTGTAGCACTTCACATTAGATTAATTGGGTGATATTCATTTCGGTGAAAATGTTTAGAAGCCAGCAGCCAAGAAGATGAATCTGTGTCTTACCTGCTCTACTGGTTTATAAACGAACTTTAAATGTGCACTACTGTTGAAGACATTTGCAAGCCCCATTACCTTCTGCTGTTGCTGAGTAGCAGTAGCACTAAAGTGATGGTCAGGTTTTTTCAAAGCACTGCTTCTGACAGAAAAATGCTTAGTAATGACAGACACGCCCTCCAGTCCAGTGGCCATTTTGTTCTGTAGCTGGAGAAACAAGTGGGAATCGTCTCAGAAACCAACCTGCATCAGAAAGATATGGACAAGAGGCAGTAAATTTTTCACTGAGGAAACTGGAGAGCTTAAAACTATGCTGTCTGTGAGTAGTTTAGTTGGACTCTGTTTTATAGGCCCTTTTAGTATTTTGAAATTCTGCCATTAGGTTTTGTATCTGGTGATGTTATGGAGCAATTAAATGCTTTCATTTGGGGCTTTTGGAATTAGTGGTATTTTAGAAGTTGTGCCAAAATGTGTAAGCTCCAACAATATTTCCTACTGTTTTATAAATTTAATCTTTCAGAATACTAACTTATTATTTCTCAGTGCTTTAAGAAAAAAAAGGCAGTGAGTATTTTATTTTAGACTATACAAACATTTGCTGAGTTAAAGACAAGGAAATAGATACTGGTTTCAATAGGAAACAAAATTTATTTTCCATTGTATAGTTTGTTGATTTTGACTTAAAAGTTTTGATTCTTCAAATAAAGTCCTCATTTAAAATTCTAGGAAATGATTGCATGATTTGGTAGCGATAGTCAATCCCTCAGTTCATCATATGTGTTCTGAAGTTAGCCTGGCAGAAATAAGGATGTCATAACAAATGCAGGCATTTATCTTCTTCATTGTTAACAGCCTTCCAAAAAAGTTTCCATTCTGTATGTGATAGTCATACTTAGACCTATGGCTTGTCTGCTTTTTAAAAGCGATCCTCGTAATGCTGCCTGAGGTGGTATTGAACCCTAGGCTCAACTGATCCTCCTACCTTAGCCTACTGACCAGCTGGGAACTACAGGCCTGTGCTACCATGCCATGACTTTACATCTGTGTGATCAGTTAATTCAAAGATAGAAGGGTTTTTTTCCTCAATGTTTTAAAACAGCAAGTAAATTGTGACTTGTAGACAAACATTCTACCATCAAATCCCTTTAATTGTCAGTACCTTTCCCTTGATTTTTTTATTTTGAAATCATTATCTTTTATATGTACTGTTAGCATGGCAGAACTTATAAAAATATATAACCAACTTACTTTGTATCTCATGTAAGCTAATATATGTTTGAAAAGAAAAGTTAGTTATTTGGTGACTTCTGTAATGGGAATATAAATCATTTCTGGGCCTCTGGACCCAGGATAAGCACAGATTCATGTGCACGGGAAGTCTGAATAACGAGTCCCTTCCTAGACATTGCAGCTGCAGGTTTCTGTGCCTCTGCTCTGTCCCTCACACTGCCGTAGTAGTAACCAGCGTGATGGCTTTCCTGTTGCTGTTGTGTTTAATACGGACTGGCGAGCCCTGGCGATTAACTAACATCTGACCGCAGTTAGCATTTCGCCAGATCCAATAGTATGCTTTAAATACAGTACTGATACTGTAACTAAAAACATATGTAATAAATTAAATGATTAGTTTTGGTATGAAAACAGCACAAGGTGATTTTGTTCATTTGCTAAAGTTAACACTTAATTGGATACTGATTGCTGGGTATATTTTCCAAGCAAGTATTACATGAATGTTTTATATACACACACACACACACACACACACGCACACATATGTTCGAATACTACAGGGATATCAAGGCTAAATACCCAGTATTAGAAGTGCTAGGTCAGTGGATGTAGACATTTATATTTTCCTATTTCCCACACCCTTGCCAGTGAGATATATTGCCAGATTTCTTTTTTGTTGTTGTTTAGATTTATTTGTTTGATTTTGTATATATGAAAGTTTTGCCTGCGTGTATGTCTGTCCTTCATGTACATTTCTGGTCCCCATAGAAATCAAAAGTGGCTTGCAAACCACCATTAGGTGCTTCAGCCTAACCCAGGTCCTCTGCAACAAGTGTCCTGTAAAAATTGCTGTTTGAATTGCTGATTAGAATTTAAAATTTTTAAAGAAATGTTAAATCAATTTGACTTGATATTAGGACAGAATTACACAACTTTTCTGAAATGGCCTGCAATATATACTTCTGCCACTTTGTGCTACATATTTATGGGAAACAGTATTCTGAGCATTGATGACTGTAAAATCAAAATATCAACCAGCTCTGAAAAATGTTGAAGATGTTGTATGTATCCTGCAGTATCAGATAGTCATCCATGATTTAATTCTGTATGATAAGCAAGCACTTCTATCTCAATAGTATACAGGTTTGTGTAAAATTTTTATTAAATGGTAAAATCACATGTCTACTAAAATTTGTTTTAAATAAATCTATGATATATTATCAGGAAAACATCTTATTTATTTACCTCTTTTATATACCTATCTACCTAATATTGTATAAACTTGATCAGATGAAAATGGAACACAGTGGAAAATTTTTAATCGGCCCTGACCATTTAGCATAATTATGGAGGACTGGTTCCATGAAGCCTCCTGCCCAGCCCAGATGTTCAAGTCCCTTATGCAAAATGAGATGGTATTTGCATGTACCCTGTACACATCCTCCAATGTATTTTATACCTTGTCTAGATACTTATGTATATAATACATTGAAAATGCTGTATATTTGTACTATTCCCAGAATAATGCCAAGAAAAAAAGTCTTAACAGTCTTGCAAACAGATACCAGTTCTGTGATGGTTGCTTAAATCCACAGGAGTGAAACTCATAGCTGTAAAGTGCTAAGTGCATTGACATTGGTATTTCTTAAGTCAGTAGCTAAAGGGAACCACCTAGAAAGGAGCACTTCTGAAGGACAAGGTTTATTTAGTTTGTATCTGTAGCCCAGTTAGTTACATACACATCTCTTAGCTTGATACTCCAACAGGAGTCTCGTGATATGAAAATAGTTTTATTAGAAAACCAAAATTCACTTACATTGTATGAAATTCAAGGAGAAATAAGCTACTAGTCCTTTAGTTTGCTAGAGTTCTTGCAAATCTTAAGTTTCAAAGTTAAGTGAGGGTATAACACAGTTCTGTAAATTCACCTTCTTGCTGCCCGTGGTAATGCACACCTGTACTCCTAGCACTCAGAAACTGAAATAGGGTCCCACTTCAAGTATAAGGCCATTTATATAGAGAGACAGTTTTCCAGGAATAGGGTTTACTCCCCACTTCTGTCTTTGGGGGGGGGCTTTTAGATATGGCATGCCATTAGATGCATGATGGGAGTCTGCAATACTGTACAGATAATGATATGGAAGTGTTATTCTAATCAGGCAAAAGGGCATTCTTGGTTTCTCTCAGCCATGTTGGTTTCAGCCAGTTTGGTTGGCCTTTATGTAATATAGCTCTTCACTTGTATCAACCTCCAACCAATTTGGAGTATATCTCTTACTTTTTCCTGCCCCCATGTAACTATAATATATAGCAGTGTCACTTATTAGAAGAGCTGCCACCTCCTGCCATCGTTGACCAAGTCACCCCCAGCTCTAGATCTGAAAGTTTATCTCTTGTTCTAGTGTGTTTGAAACAGCTTACAAGAGATACTTTAATAACGAGAGCATTTTCTCCATCACTTTCATTTGTGAACTGATCTTTGTTTTAAAATAATGGCATTGACATTTTTACAGAACGTTATCATAGACTATTAAAAAAAGAAAAAAGCAAACACTGCATAAAATAAGTGGTTCAGGCTTTACATTGGGTAGGACCTAATGTCTGAATGTGGGACACAGGAGTGAGGGACACCATGAAGTGCCCTAAGAATAAGACCTGAATGAGCCATATTCTTGAACTTTTTGTTCAACAAAAATAATTGGAGATTTGTGTCTGTTTTTATTTTTGTTACAAAAATATGTTTCAACCACCAAAAAATCTTAGCACAACCCAAAACTCTTGGCTATTTTTTACTTAACAGAATTCTTTCTGGTGCTATGGTGTATGTTTCTACAGCAGGGATTTACAGGAACAGTGAACCACAAGGATTTCCTGAGGAGGAGCTCCCACATGCTGTGTCTGAGCATTCTCAGATTTCTTTTGGCAGCAGTGATTCACTCCAGGACTTCAGAGTTAAACTTTGAATCCACTGTTGAGTCCACTGCTTTCTCCTAAAAACAAAACAAAAAATCTAAAACATTTGTGTTGTTTTGCTTAAATCAAGGAAAAGAGTTATGACATAAGAAACCATTTCTCTACCCTCCCCACTTCCTTTCCAAAGTTACTATCAATGTGCAATAAGGCCCATTGTATGAAAAATAGATCCTCCCATAGATTTAATTTAATTAGACCTAATGGTCCCAGACCTCTAAATAATAGTGGTTAGGACAGTTACAGTGGGGAGAGGACTCTACCTGGTCATAAAAGAAAAATGCATTTTATATTGAATGATAAGTTTTGGTGCTGACAATTTTCACTCTTTTAGTGCTTATTCAGCTCATTAGTAAGATTTGATGTTCTACACTAAAGCTAACCTTTTCAAAGGCAAACTATCACTATTTGCCTTTGCCATAGTAGTAAAGAAGATTTTTAAAACTTCTTACTTTTCAATTAAAATGTATTTAAAGCTTTAAAGCTTACTTTTCTTCATATACTTCATTCAGTAGATTGCAAAACAGAAGGGGGAAAAAGACTACCAACAAAACAAGTTGCACTACATTGAATGTAAAACCAGACCAAGAAAAAAGATGCCTTCTGTGGCTGGAGAGATAGTTTTGTGGTTCAGAACTGGTTCGTCTTCCAGAGATCCTAGGTTTAACTCCTAGCACAACTGTCTGGAGATTAACAAACTGCATTTACAGATGTGTCCCTATCTCCCACCCTCCTCAAGCTTCTCTTGAAGTGGAGTACCTGGTCTCAGTGGAGGCTGTAACTGGAAGAGGAGGCAGTAAAATAAGGTCATTGAGTCAGATTCTCCCCATCTCAATTTTTGGAAGGGCTGCTGCACAAACAAAAGTTTTCCCTTTTTAAATTACCTGAGAAAGTATCAAAATGATTATATTCTGTAACATGAGATGATAGGAATTCCAGATTTCCTTGTGTCTAAAGTTTTATTGGGTTATTATCACACTCATGGGTTTATGTATCCATTGTTTCTGATTGCTTTCACTCTGTTGCAGTGGGCTTGATTCTAACGAGACCAAATGGCCTGCAAACCTAGGGTAACTTTACTTTGATCCTTATTTATTATTCTTCCCACAGGGAGTTCCTATGAAGAAAGAGTTCTAAAAACAAGTTTTGGGTTTTGTTTTTTTGTTTCTGATTTTGTTTTTGTTTTTGTTTTTGTTTGTTTTTCATGTAAACTTTTCAAAAGGTTGAGCCTAACAAATGAACTAGTGTTCTTCTGCCACCCTAAAGGCAGAGCAGGGTAGGGCTCACTGTTCAGCTGGAAAATACAGGTTGAGTAACCCAATGCATTATTTCAGTAAACGTTACAGGTGATTTTAAAATGAACCATTTGGAAGTTAGAGTTATAGCTTAGTTGATAAAGCGCTTGCCTAAAACAAAGCCCTGGTTCAGTCCCCAGCCCATACAAACTACCAGAAACAGCAGGATGGTCTTGATCAAGCTCATTCTTGCCATGATAGCAAGTCCAGGCCAGTCTCAGCTACAGGAGACCCTGTCTTCAAAACAAGCACGTATTACAAAGCCAGTGAATATGAAGCAGAGTGTGAGGTACTATGGAGGCCCAGGCAAGAAGATTGTATGTTCTGGGCCTGCCAGGTAGTGCTATAATAGAAAGCCTGTGTGAAAGAAAAGTAACCATATGTGATTTCAGAAACATAAAAATTGAATAAAGAGATAAGAAACATTATACTGCTTAAAATATTTTTCTTAAAAGTGAAATTAAAAGGAAGCCACTTATCTCATATTCCTGGTCTCTTACTCTGAATTCCATCAAATTCAGAACTCAAGGATATAATCCCAAACAACCTGTGTGTGTTACATGTCTCTCCTGTTTTCATAACATCGCATATATTTCTGTAATTGTCTGTTTTCTCTGGATAAAGCTATACATAAGCTTTTTTGGTGTCTTCTTCATTTAGACCAGTGGTTCTCAACCTTTCTAACATTGCAGACTCTGTCATAGTTTCTCATGTTGTGGTTATCCCCCAACCACATACAATTATTCATGATTGTAGGTTTGCTAGTATTCTGAATCGTAATGTAAATATCAGTGTTTTTTGATGGTCTCAGGCAACCCCTGTAAAAGAATCATTCAACCCACAAAGGGAATGCCACCCATGGGTTGAGAGCCACTGATTTAGACAGCTAAGAGTGTTTCTCAGTGTTTGTTTACTGTACTATTTCATAGTATTGAGTTTGTAGTCAAATTCTTTATTCAGTCCCACCTGTCTGGCAAAGTGAATCTCTTTTGGCATCTAAATAGGGGGAAAGCACTAACCATGATATAGTGAGAATGCCCTGTAAAACTTTTAGGGCGATAGTACAAGTCAGATACTTAAGATTTTGCCACAAAGTTAGCTATGTCAAAGTTGTCTGTACCAAATGAGAGTCATTTATGCCAAACCCTAGCAAAATATTTCCTGGAGCTCCTTTGTGTGCCCAGTGTACAAATGAAGTAACAGGGACTATCACAGGGGATTTTTTTTTATGTCGGTTCTATGCAGACCCTTCACTAGTAACAGCCAGAGCTCCACTGAATAACAATTAACTCCATCAGCCGCTATAAGCAGTGGTTCATTTGGCCCTTAAGAACTTTTCCTTGCCCCAACCCTCCAAGTGTGTCCACCAAGGCACAGGAGCATCCTCAATTTCAATCCTTTGCTGTTCCTAAATAAACTAGAGCGATTTTGGAAAGTCTGTTTCTGTCTTGCCTGATTTAGATTGCCAGCTCTGCTGCTGGTTTTGTGGCTGTGTTTCTAACACTAACTTAGAGATTTTGATGTTCTTGTTCATTTTTTTAAGATTTGGGTATTTCATTGAAAAGAATCAACCTTTTAAAAAAGATTTATTTTGTGTATGCATGTTTTAGATGGATGTCTGTTTATCGAGTGAGTGCATGCCTGGTGCCTGCAGAGACCAGAAGAAGGTTTTAAACCCTCATGAACTGCAGTTAGTTATGGACTGTTGTGAGCTGCCTGTGTTGGGTGTTGGGAACCAAACCTGGTTCCTCTGCAGAACACAAGTGTGCTTAACTGCTGAACCATCTCTCTACCCCCTCAAAGTCTGTTTATTTATTTACTTATTTTTAAAGTTTTATTTATTTTACTTTATGTTTATTGTTGGGTCTGGGGGTCACACAGCCAAAACTGAGGACAGAACATCACAAAGTCAAAATAAACCAGAAAGCAACTTTATTCACTGTGGGGAGGAAGCGTCTAGCCAGCTAGGACTACAGCCAGACTGCAGCCCCTACAAATGGGGGGCAAGCTTTTTTTGGTAATTTTTTTTAAGTGAAAATCTTTTTATTTTAATGTTGGTGTTCTAACTCCATGTATGTCTGTGTGAGAGTGTCAGATCCCCTGGAACTGGAGTTAGACAGTAGTGAACTGCCATGTGGGTGCTGGGTTTTGAACCTGGTTCCTTTGGAAGAACAGGTATTGCAGTGCTCTTATGCCAAGCCAAAATTGATAAGCAGATGTCCTTGAGAACTAGGCTTGCTCAGGATGAGCTTCCAGAGAAGAAGGAAGGAATGCATGAGACAGGTACATGCAGGTCATGCAGTGGCAAAGTGGAGCATGCAGGAAGGGAGGTTTGCCAGGTCTGGGAAGTAGCTTCCAGAAGGTGAGGGACAGAGCAGTGGGGACAAAGCAGTGAGTACAGGACGCTCTGAAATGGGAGCTGTGCCAGGGCCAGATCAGGAAGAGAAGTGGGTGCTAGGGTTTCTGTTGGCATGGGCTTCCAGCAGATGGTTGGGACTGCATGAAGACTCTCTGGGTCCTTCAATATGAATGTTTGCATGCATTCATGTATGGGGTTGTTGGAAATCTTCACACTGGAGTTCCACATGGTTGTTAGCCACCATGTGGAATTCTAGGAATCAAAGTCAGGTTCTCTGCAGGAGCAGTAAGTACTCTTAACTACTGAGCCGTCTCTGTAGTCCCTCAAGGTTTCTTTTAAAACATGTCACCTAATCTTTACTTTAGAAAAGTTGGAAGGTTAGAATTAATGTTTACTACTGGTCCAAAGTAAGTTTCTCAATAGATTTTCATCTAATAGTAACAGTATGTTTCTGTTTAATGGAATTGGAGTGACTTAATGTTCTGTGACAAACTTTGTCTGGGGAGAAGCTACCCACGCAGAGAATCCACAACAGACCAAAGTACAGATACCACTGAAGTCCAGCTTGGTGAAGCAACGAGTTTTATTGGAGTTACTTATAGAAGAATAGATGAGGGGTTACATACAGGAGCAGAAATGACTCAAAGATAGTCGCCTCGCCAAAGCCCACCCACAGCACTGCAGACACCTCACAAGGCTGAAAGCTTGGAGCACACTACACAGCCTGCAGGCAGCTCAACAGGTTGAAGAGTGTTCTTTCCAGGTGCCTCCAGTGGCTTAAACCTCTTCCAGACACCTTGGCTGGTTTCTGCTTCTTTCACTAGTCTGGTCTCAGGGTGTTCTTTGCAGCTTGGCTTAACTGAGAGCCTTCTTTGCACCTCAGGTTTCTGAGAGTCTTAGCTTTTATTGCTTTCTTTGGGCGGGGGGATCTCCTTAAGATATTTTGAGTTGTTTACTTTCCTGCTTAGAGTGCTTCCCTACTAGGTAGAATGTTTCAGTCTTGGAGGAAACTGCTACACAACACTGCCTATCTGCATTGCCTAATACATGAGTAATAGCTTTTCTTAAACTTGAGTTTTGTTTGTAGTATCAAGCCTGATGGGTAATATGCACATTAGTGTTAAATATATAATCTATGTTATGTATAACATTACACATAAAATTATAATGAACATATTTAATTTTTCTTGGCTTTAAATAATAACTTTCACTGTAGGTCCTCTTAGTAGTTACCATTAGCCAGCATGGTGTGTTTTAGAATGGGCTACGTAAAGACAACAAACGAATAGATTTAAAAATTGCTTAAGAAATCTATTTATAATTCTGAATTCATTTTTCTTGCTGTTACTCACACACACACAAAAATGCATGTCTGTTTAGAGCTTTTCCTTTTTAGGTCTTTTTGTTGTGTGTTGGTTGATTTATTGGTGTTTGATGGCATTTTACTGTAGCAAATCATTTCAGTTCTCATAGGAGAAGCCATAAAAAAAATGGACATAAGCTGATACTCAGGTATGATTTTGAACTTGATCCTAAAACTTGTGAAACATTAGTGATCTTGAAATTTGCTTCATTTCCTGTTTCTTTCAGAATTCTCCACTTTACCAGTACTTACAGGATTTGGGACACACAGATTTTGAAATATGTTCTTCTTTGTCACCAAAAACAGAAAAATGCTTGACAACAGAGGGACCTCAAAAGCCTCCCAAAAGCGTCCTACCAAAAGTAAGAAACATGCTCAACTTGTATGGCTTAATCTTCTGCTCTTTACCTTAATGATTACTTAAACTATCTTTTAGGGCCAGAGATGTGGGGCTGTGGTAATAGTGCTTGCCTAGCATGCACAAGGCCCTGAGTTCACTTCTTCCTCACACTAGTGAGACCCTTTTATTTCACAGATAGAATATTATTGTCAGAGATAAACATCAGTCATTACTACTGTTCCAGAATTTCGTGGGGGAGGGGAATTATATAAAGTGAAGAAATGAAAATGATTTGGGAAATAAGATATATTACTTTTTAAAATATTGACATTATCTGAAGAGAACCAAAGAAATGTACTAAAACCTTAGTTAGAACTTTGCCCATGGTAGTTCTTTATTAAGTGGTGTGTTTATTAAATAGTGTTTTGGTTTTTTTTTTAATTCTTTTTTTTTTCTATTGGCAACTTATAAGAGTCAATTCTTCCGCTGTGGGTTCTGGGGACTGAACTTAGGTGTCCCTGCTTGGTAGCAAGAGGCTTTACTGCCTGAGCCATCTTGCCAGACAGTTTCTGTTGTTCTTTGTGGGTTTGTTGTTGTTTTAATGCTTGGTATAAACATAACGCTTCTTTATAGCAAGCAGACTCTACCACTATGCTGTGCACATATACCCAGCTCTACTGAGGTTTTGGGGGAGGATGTTTTTTGTAAAGTTATATATAAAAATTTAGCATAGGTGATGTTGTGTGGTAGTGTGCCAAGATGTGGCTACTGATATATAAGCCCTGGTCCCTGGCCACTCTCCCAAGTACCCTCATCCCAGCAGAACATGACAAAAGCTCTAGAAATTCAGAAGGCACAAGCCAGGTGGTTGACCATAAGATTCTGGCTTAAATGGAAGTATCTGCTTCAGTGACTACATACCAGGGTACATCTGTCTTAACTCAACTTGTTAGACCTATGCAAGATCAGCAAATATCTATCCCAACTTCCAGTCCTCTCTCAAGCACTCCCTCTTACAAGTTGTTTGGAATTGAATAGGGTGTTTTCAAAAACATATCAGGAGAGACTAATCTCAGAAGGAAAGTTGAATCAAACATTTAATATCTTGTGTTGTCAATGATGACTCTATCCTTATATAAAGAAATATACTCTTAATCACTGAAGTAGATTAATATATTTATAGAGTCAGTACATCTCCTAAGCTTCTTTAAATCTCTTCTTGAGTCGTAATTGCCCAAGCTCAGAGCTCCTTAAACTTTTCTACTCATGACCCCTTTTTTGTCCAAGAAATTTTTATGCAGCATTGCTTGCATAAAACAGATATGCAAATCAAATGTTTTCTGAAAATAAATGACAACAAATTTTATTTTAAAATAATTGTATGAATATGGTTTGCCATGTATTAAAATCAAAAGCTGCTAGACATGGTGGCACACACCTTTAATTCTAGCACTTGAGAGGTAGAGGCAGGTGGGTATCAGAGGCTAGGCTAGTCTACACAGGGAGTTCCAGGACAGCCAGAGCTACATAATAGAAAGACCCTGTCTCAAAAAAAGAAAAAAGAAAAAAGAAAGAAAGACAAAAGTCAGTTTACATACTAATGAGATTGATGTGCTAGTTTATTTTTACATGAAGAGGTAAATCTTCGATGAGTATTTGATAGTGCAGGATATAGAACATACTCAACCCTTTTCAGAATTTGTAGATATTTTGATTCTATGAGTGTCAGTGCAGAGAATGTCTTTTTGCATAAAAACACACAAAATGGCAGGCATGTGGTTAGGGCCATTTCAGAAAGTTTAGAAATTCTGACCTAATCCCAAACAAACAAACAAAATCATGCAGCGAACTGGGAAATAGTAAGATCTGGAGAGGATGGGAGCTCCACAAGGAGAGCAACAGAACAAAAAAGTCTAAGCACAGGCGTCTTCCCTGAGACTGATACTCCAACCAAGTACCATGCATGGAGATAACCTAGAACCCCTGCACAGATGTAGCCCATGGCAGTTCAGTGTCCAAGTGGGTTCCATAGTAATGGGAACAGGGACTGCCCCTGACATGAACTGATTGGCCTGCTCTTTGATCACCTCCCCCTGAAGGGGGAGCAGCCTTACCAGGCCACAGAGGAAGACAATGCAGCCACTCCTGATGAGACCTGATAGACTAGGATCAGAAGGAAGGAGAGGAAGACCTCCCCTATCAGTGGACTTGGGGAGGGGCATGCATGGAGAATAGGGAGGAAGGGAGGGCTTGGGAGGGGAGGAGGGAGGGTGCTACAGGGGAGATACAAAGTGAATAAAGTGTAATTAATAAAAAATTTTAAAAAATGAATTGTTATAAAGCAAAGCCACACAACAACAACAAAAAGGAAAATATATAAAGTCTTTGTTTTTTTGTAATTACGATCATTCTTAAGTATGGAAGTATCAAAATGGGATAACTTTGGATTATATAGTCAGAATCTCTGATTTTAGAAATTGCTGATTGTGTTGCTGGTAAATTTTATAAAATATCACTGTATGATTTTTCATTTCATTGCTGTGAACTGTTTGTACAGTTTTTGTTCATTCATCTTTGTTTCCATGGCTATTTGTAGTACCTGGACATAGAAATAACTAAGTGGTTCTAAGCTCCATTTACTGTCATGCACAGGAAATGGAGCTGTTAAGGTAAATGATATATTAATCAGTTCATTAGTAAAATTTTTGATATATGACAGTTTTTATTAAAAGAATTAAAATATCTTTATGCTTTAGTATTTTATAACAAAATGGTATTGATATTGAGAATTTGGACCATGCTATAATTTCATTTTGAGATAAATATGATTACCATGTTGATACAGATAGTCTTTAGGATTTCCATGATAAATGGGCTATAACATAGTAGCTTCTGACTATCATAAAAATCAGATTTACAGGGCTCATTTCAGTCCATTCAACTAAACTCTTAATTTAAAGACCCAGGAATGTAACTGTGTAAATACAATTTCGAGGTCATTGTGTTGTACAACTAAAGTAGTGTGTAAGAGAGGAGGCTGTAACACACAGACAAAGTATATAACTTTTTTCTCTTTTTCTGATTAAAAATTCCAGTTCCTTAGAGGTAAGTTGTTTAATGGTTTTTATTTTTGAGTGTTTAATTGATAATCCTATACAATGCCATTCATAATCTTTAGCAGGGCATCCTGTTGAGACTGACAGAAACCATCAAGAGTTGGATGTTTTCCTCTCAGTGCAATAAGAAGGATGACTTACTCCACAAGTTGGTGAGTGCTCGTTCACTTCACCTCATTTTTTGACTCTCCAGGGTCCCATGTAATAGTGAGAGAACTGAGGGATCAAAATCCATTTTGCTGGTGATTTTGATGTGATTGCCTTTATTAGAAATTCTGCAGTGACTGGGGACCTTTAAACAGGGCTTGTTGATATTGTTCATGTTTCTCATAAAAGGTAGCGAGTGTTCTGGAAGCTGCTACTGCCTTGTTTGTTGGACTGCTCCATCTCCTTCATTGAGAGGTATTCCTGTCAGGAAGGAAATAAATATGTTTGGTACAATCAGTTCATTCCTCAGGGACTGATAAATCACACTTTCCCAGAGTCAGTATTGATGGCTTTTCTGATTCCTGTAAAACTCCCTTCCTCCGCTCTCCATCTGTGCTGTAATATATCTGTTTCTTAGCCAACCCCCTAAAGAGGTGCAGTCAGCCTTACAAACCTACCAATGTAAAATCCAGGCAGTATACCCAAAACCTTCAGCTTGCTGAGTTCTCTTGGTTATCCGAGATGTGATTAGCTTACAGGTATCGTTCTTTTTTAATTGACTTTTTAAGCAGTCATTAACAAAGCTTTCACATTTTGACTGGATACTCTAAATCACATAGAAGATTTCATCTATTATACCAGTAAGTAAAAACCAAGGTTTAGATATCTTGGCCTAGTAACTTACTAAGTGAATTCCCGAAGAATGATCAGCAAGGAAATGATAGAGGGAGAATTTGAACCCAGATCTTCTGAGTCCAAAGTCCTGTTCCCAATAAAACATACTACTTCTCTAGCTTGAGTATTGATCTTTTTTATAAACTAAAATTACTCTGTTACCCATCACATCAGCTTAGCAATCACTTCAGCACTTTGTCTGCATAATTTAACCCTAACCTCCCTTTCCAGCTTTGCCATTGATATTTTTATCCATGAATCCAGCCTTTCAACTCCTTTATCCTTAGGGTTTGTATTTGTGCTGTTCTTCTATGGCGAATTCTTTCCTATTTTCTCTCAATCTGTGGCAATCTTTTCAGTAAGTGATTCTAGCTTTCCTGAACACTTCAGCCTATTGGATCTTAATTCACTTACCAGCTTAGTAACAATTATCTGTGCTTGCATTGGTACTTTTTATGTTATCTTGCATAAACATAACATGTTTTTTTTTGTTTGGGGGTGGGTTTTTTTGGCTCCTGAATTATTTCATATGTGGTAACTTCATACTTTCTGTAAAAACTCTTCTTTTTGCTTTACAAATGTCAACATTCATTTTGTTTGTTTGGTTGGTTGGTTTTTCAGGACAGGGTTTCTCTGTGTAGCCATGGGTGTCCAGGAACTCACTCTGTAGATTAGGCTGGCCTCAAATTCACAAAGATCCACCTGCCTCTGTCTCCCGAGTACAGGAAATAAAGGTGTGCACCACCATTGTCCTGCAAATGTCAACTTATTTAATCCTATAGATTATGTACTATTGTTTCTCTCCTTGCAAATGAGGAAATTGGCACTGGGATATTATTAACTTGCTTAAGTTATAGAGCCAAGATCCAGGCCAGGATACTTAGGTCTTGGCTTTCAGGCTTGTTAAATATGACCAGTGTATCTGGCATCCCAGCAGTAATACAGAGCTCACAGCTATACCAATGACCTTGGGTGCTAAGTTATAGTTAACTAAAACTAAGTTCTGGTATGCAGAGTTATTTTGGTCCTCCTCCCAAGGGTCTAGCCCATCGGTGAGGACAGGGGTTCAGGCTGAAGGGTTGAGAGGCGCAGTTCCTCCACACCATCTCCAAGCCTACCATTGGTTGTTGGTCTCCAAGCAGGCTCCCAATCGTCAGGCGATGCACCCTCTGCAACCTCTGCACCCTCCACCTGACTACTTCTGCCGTCATGTTAGCAGAAGTTGCCCCAGCGGAGGTCGCTCTAAGCCTTCAGCCTCAGTGGTCCCTTGCCGGGAATGCCAACAGATGCACAGTAGGCTATCTAGAAGTATTGTTAATACACTGTACATTTCAAAGAACTGTAAGAAAGGATTTGGGAAATTTTCACTAAATGGAAATGATAAATACTAGCGAAGATAGATATGTTTAACTTGATGTAAACATCCTGTAATATGTATGTACCAAAATTTACATGGTACCTCATCAATAGAATTCTGTGTTGTTTTACTTTCCTTCTGACTTTGTCTTGTTTCTGTTTGACAGTCTTACTCTGTAGCCCAGGGTAGCCTGGGGCGCACTATATAGCCTATCCTCATCTGAGATATGTGGTTAACCTCCTGTTCTCTCAAGAGCTGAGTTTGCCTGGCTAATTTTATGTTCTTGTGCATTACTTAGACAAACAAGAGGTATAAAGATGCCTCATGCAGCACAGACACTTGCTGCAAAGCCTGCTAATCTGAGTTTGATCCTAGGAAACACATAGTGGAAGGAAACAGTGGTCTCCTATAAGTTGTTTGTTCTCTGATCTCCATGTGTACCCACACACATACCCTAAACACAAAATTAATGAATTTAATTTAAAATCTTAAATTAATGAACAACAACAAAACTACCACAGACTAAAGCTTTGAAATGAGAGTTCTGAGAAGCTGCTCAGTCTCCTTCAGTCCACATTATAGGCTACTGCTAACCTCCTGTTCGGATGCTGCTGCCTCATCTGTTGCCCCTCTTCCCTGTACTCACAGTTGACAGCAGAGTCCGCGCTTGCCGCTCAGAAAGACTTCATCCTATCTGCTGCACCGTTCCAGCCGTTCTGGGCACATTTGCTCGTGCTTTCAGACTAGCTCAACTGTTCCCTCTTGTACTGTCTCTGACTTGAAACTCAGTGCTTCCGTGTCACCTTTATGGCAGCCTTTGTGCCTCGTGCACCCTTCTATTGTGATCATTTGCTTTCGGTGTTCTCAAAGCCTTAAGTATAGACACTTACAGGCTAGGGGTATGACTGGGTGCCAGAGCACTTGCCTAGCATGCTTGAGCACAATCTTCAGCACTGCTGAAGACGTGTAAGTCTTGTTCATATTTTTTGTCTTCAATGTTTAAGTGTCCATTTTCAGAAGGCCTTGCTCCCTCTGATAAAGTGTATCAGTTGCTTTGTTACCGTCACAGAATCATGCCAAGGCAACTTATGAAAGAAAGCATTGTTTTGGCTTACTTACAGTTTTAGAGGCTTAGATTCCCATGATACATCTCATGTCTTGATTGATAAGCAGGAGGCAGAAAGCACAGTGAAAATGGCCTCAGTTTTTTGAAACCTCAAAGCACATCCCCAGTGATACATCTCATCCAATAAGGTTACAACTCTTTTTTAAGGTTGTTTGTTTTTTTATTGATTGATTGATTGATTATACTTTATTCACTTTGTATCCCCCCATAAACTCCTCCCTCTTCCCCTCCCAATCCCACTTTCCCTCCCCCTTCTTCATGCCTGCCCCTCCCCAAGTCTACTGATAGGGGGAGGTCCTGATCTTAGTTTGTTTTTTAAATGTATTTTATTTAATGCATATGATTGCTCTATCTGCATGTACACATGTATGCCAGAAGAGGGCAACAGATCCTAGATGGCTGTGAGCCACCATGTGGTTGCTGGGAATTGAACTCAGGACCTCTAGAAGAACAGGCAGTGCTCTTAGCCACTGAGCCATCTCTCCAACCCCCACGGTTATACCTCTTAATCATTCCCAAACAGTCCCACCAACTAGAGACCATGTATTCAAATGTGAGCTCATGGAGGCCAGTCTCATTCAAATCACCACACTGGTTCAATTGTTACAGTATCCAGAGTCAGTACCTTTTGTGTTACATTTTCTATGTGTATTATATTTTTCACATTGCATACTAGTAATTTAACTAAGAAGGTATAAGTGACTAAGTTTATATGCAATTACTTTACATCTCATTACTAAAAATTTATTTTTCACATCTGATAGCTTAATAATGTCCACCTCAATCTTATTTATTTATTTATTTATTTATTTATTTATTTATTTTTGAGGCTGGGTTTCTCTGTGTAGCTTTGGCTGTCCTGGACTTGCTTTGTAGACCAGGCTGGCCTTGAACTCACACTGATCCACCTTTGCCTCCAGAGTGCTGGGGTTAAAGGCGTGTGCCACCATGCCTGGCTACCCACTTCATGTTTTATATTTACAGTGAAAATAAAACCATAGGCGTCACACTAAGGAGAGATTGAATTGTTGTTTCTTCCTGGATTCTACTTTGAAAATAAATACCTGTAACTGGAACTAATATTTAATTTAAGATTTAATGCAGCGTTGCATATGTATTAATACCTCTCTTCCTGTATTTTGATGGCAAGGACACCGGATTTCGACTGGACTCACTGTATACCATCTTGCAACAGGAAGTCCTGCTACAAGAGGATGTGGAGCTAATTGAGCTGCTTGATCCCAGCATCCTGTCTGCAGGGCAATCTCAACAAGAAAATGGACACCTTCCAACACTCTGCTCCCTGGCAACCCCTAATATTTGGTACTGTCCAGAAAACTTTTTTCTTTTGACTGAATACATATAGAGTATTGGCAGAAGAAATCTATCATAATATTCTCTATTGTAAAGGCCTTATAAATAGTCTATTTGTTTAGAATTATAACAAACGTAGGGATATGCAAGAGATAAAAACAAAACAAAAATTAAACAGTGCTAGAAAAAAAGTTATCATGTATTTATCCAACTCAGTAAAATTAGTTCTATATTTAGCAGCTCAACTATCATGGATAAATGTCTCAAAATGTCAGTATAACAATGCAGTGTACATGTCAGCCCTAGCCAGTTAATGTCATAGCTGTGTTCCAGAAATACTAAAGGTTGAAACATGGAGATAAAGCATCAATTATTGAGATATTGGCTGAGAAGAAATCAAAACAGATAACATAACTAATGACTTGAACTATTCTAAAGCTTACTTGGAAAGCTGAGGCAGGAAGATCATAGGATCCCAGGAGTTAGGGGCCAGTCTGGGCAATATAGCAAAGACTCTATCTCAAAAGAAAAGAATCAATCAAACAAAAACAATCCTGCAACATTTCATCTGCTGAAAATATTCAGGTCTAATGCAAAAGTCCTAGATCATAATATGTCTTGAAATAGTTTTTTCCAAAAATGAAATGATAAATACTAAAAGATTTTATGAATGTTCATATATGTTTGGGAATTACTGATGCCCTTGTATTCATTCATTATGTTCCACAGAGAAGAATGAATCAAAGAATATAGTTACTGCCCAAACTGTTCAAGTTCCAAAAGTAGCTCTATTCACTGGCCTGTGATCTGAATTTATCTGTCCTGTTACATTGTACTGGATAGCCAAGTGTTTCCAAGCCAACAATCACTGAAATACCATCATAAGGAAATAAACATTTTTCTATTTAAAGTAGAAGAATTTGCCTGACATAGTGGTATGTACCTGGATTCCCACAAGTGTAGTTATAGTCTAGGCTACTAAGATGCTTGCTTGAGCCCAGAAGTTCAAGACCACCCTGAACAACACAGTGAAAACCAAAAGACCCATAACAATAGATACTTGTATGCATATTTTATAAATATTTATATAAATAAATGAATTTAAAGTCTGAGAAAAATGAACTCTAAATGCTAAGCATTTATAGGGCTTGAGACATAGCTCATTTGCTAAATGTTCACCATGCAAGTGTGAGGACCTGAGTTCAATTCTGGAACCCACCACATTTTTTTAAAAGGTCGCTCTGATAGCATATGTGCTTATAACACCGGTGCTGGGGAGACAAAGACAGGAGCTCCCTGGGGCTCACTGCAGAGCCCGGCCTAACGAATCTGGAAGGGTTAAAAACAAAAACCAAGATGGGCTGATTGTGATGGTGCACGCCTATAATCCAAGCATTTGGGAGGCAGGGGCAGGTGGATCTCTGTGAGTTTAAGGCCAGCCTGGTCAATAGAGCAAGTCCCATGCCAGCTAGGGATACATAGCGAGACCCTGTCTCAGAAAAACAAAGAATAACAACAACAATGTGCGTGGCACCTGAAGAATGACACTTAAAGTTGACCTCTGCCATCCCATGCATACACATATACATGTGCACACACAGGTTTTAAGTAAACCCCATAATGATGTTTAATCCATAAAGGTTATTGGCTGAGAAATGATGAGATTTTGTAAATGCTTTTAGAGTTTGCTGTTGTCTTAGTTACTGTTCTATTGCTGAGGAGACAGCGTGACCAAGGCAACTTATAAAAGAATGCATTTAGTTAGGACCTTGCTTACAGTTTTAGAAGGTTAGTCTGTTATCATCATGGCTGGAAACAACAGTTTTGGGGCTGGATCAGTAGCTGAGAGCTTTACATCCTGATCCACAGGCAGCAGACAGAGAGAAAAGAGAAACCTCAAAGCCCACCCCCAGTGACATGCTTCCTTCAACAAGGCCACAGTCACTTCAACAAGGCCACACCCACTTCAACAAGACCACACCCACTTCAACAAGACCACACCCACTTCAACAAGGCCGCATTCCCACTCCCTGGTGACTAACCATTCAAATACATGAGCCTATGGAGCCCATTTTCATTAAACCACCACAGCTGTTAGTATATGCAACTAAATGAGGCAATTTTAATGTACAATTTTACTAGGATAGTAAATTAATTGTCTTTAAAAGTAGTAGATTTTGAAAGATGTTAGAGCTAACATTTATTAAGAAGTACTCTTCAAACTGGGTAAAGTACTCTTCAAAGGGTAAAGTGCTTGCCACACAAACGTTAGTGCCTGAACTCAGATTTCTGGCACCCACATAAAAGTCTAAAAACCAGGTGTGGTTATATGCACGTGCCCTAGCAGTGGGTAGGAGGAGATAAGCAGACTGAGGCCGTGATGGGCGGTCAGTAAAATCAAGATGATGAGCTGTAAAAAGACCCTGTTTCAAAAAGTAAGGTGGGAACTGACGGAGGGACAAAGCCGCATGCACAAGAAGCACTCTCACATGACTCTGTTTAAGTATGACTGCAACTCCCAATTATAGCTGATGCTCTTCACAGATCCTTAGATGGATTACCCTGTGTTCTTGTTTTATGTATAAACATTTCGCCAAAGTTTTCGCTGCTTAAGAGAAATATTTTAATCAATTGGATTTGATAAATTTTTTATGTGTACTTTTATTTCCATTTATATAATACAGAAAGGCAAAACTTGTATATTTCATCATCTATGGCAAGAATGTTTTTTCAAGTTAGTGATGATTATTAAATTAGATGACTATTCAGTTACCAACTATGCTTTATTGTTGTTGTTTTGGCTTTGATCTTTTATGAGACAAGGCTTTATTCTGTAGCCTCTCCAGCCTCCTAAGTGCTTGGATTGTAGGTATGCACCATCATGCCTGCAAGTAAAGCATAGCATCGCTTCTGTGTAAAACATGTTTTTGTGCAAATGGCTTTAGGCAAAACAAAACAAACTTTAGGCAAAATACCTCTGAGATACTATTTTTACTTTTAAATCTATAAAGTTGGACTTCTAACTCTATGCTTTACATATTAGATACCGTACTTCCTAAAACAGTTAGAGAAGACACATCTTTCTAGTGTCCTCTACCGAAATTCACAAGCTCAGATTTCAATACCTAGGCAACATTATCTAATATACTAGATGTTTAAAACTATTCCACATCACCCTATCACATGTCACATTTTAAAAGTATTGTTTCACAAAGAAGGTAGCATTTTGTTTTAATAAACTGAAATATATCATTACCTTTATTGATTCAAATAACTGATCTCTTTTTTTCCTTGTCTGATGGCTCTTTTTCTTCATTTCTGTGTTCATAGGGATGTCTCGATGCTATTTGCCTTCATTAGTTTGCTCATCATGCTTCCCACTTGGTGGATTGTATCCTCCTGGCTGGTATGGGGAGTAATTCTATTTATTTACTTGATCATACGAGTTTTGAAATTATGGAGGACAGCCAAACTGCAAATGACTCTGAAAAAATATAGGGTCCGTTTGGAAGATATGGCAGCAAATAGTCGAGCCTTCACTAACCTTGTAAGAAAATCTCTACGTCTCATCCAAGAAACTGAAGTCATTTCCAGGGGATTTACTCTGTGAGTTCATTTCTCACCTTACTTTTTAAATGATTCTGTTCTGCTATTTACTTTAAGGAGAATGTCATCTGTGTTTATTTTTGTGTTACAGTTATGGCAGGAGACATCCACATAGTTCATGAGTAAAAAGATACGCTAGATAGCTGTATAATAGGATTCTGCTTTTAAACTTGGATTCATGTTTTGTAAAAAATGTTTTGCAAATCAGAGTTACTTTGGCCTATTACTGTGTGACTGTATGAGATAATGATAGTTTTAACACTAAACTTCATTTGCCAAGCTGCCAAGCTGCCTAGTGGGGCCACTCCCTGTAGGCCTATGGGAGTCATTTTTACTCAAACCATCACAATGATATTGAAGAATTTTATGGCATTTGCTGCTCAGTGCAAAGCAATTCTGCATGTGATGATTTTATCTTTCCATTGGGTTAGATCCAATTGTTGCCAGTAGTTAGCATATTTTAATTGGTTGTCTAATTTTAAATCTTAAAAAGTCACACTTAAATTAAGTAATATCTCCTTTCATTGTTGACCTACACAGCCTTTTATTGAGAGCCCTGAGTGATGAGTGGCTCTGAGCCCAACCAATGCTTAGACATGTATGCAAGATGCTATGACTCTTGTCAGTTTTCTGACTTTTACTCACATCCATAGGATTAACATGAAAAGGTAAAGTAGGCCATTAAGCACAATTCACCCCCTGGTTATGCTTTTGTACCATCCAAGTGGCAGGTGGGTAAAAAGAAGTATTGGAAGACATCATTTCATGGTCTCCATATAACTAGACAGTAGACTAAAAGGTCACAAGGGATAATAAACCTTGCCTCATGGCATCTTAGAAATATTTCAGTCTGTAAAATTGATTCAGCCGAGCACAAACCCTTCTGTTTCACACTGAAATCAGTAATGGTGTGCCTTGATGTTTCCATTTTTTTTCTTGTGTTCCATTACTTAAAACTGAGTCTGTCTATCTTTTGTCCATATATTTTAGTTTGGTTTTACATTCTATTTCAATGTCTGTCTTATAGATTAGTGATTTCATGAAGAAGGTTTACATTTTGTCTTGCTTTTGGAGGAGGTTACTGGTTAGAATAACTACAGCGTTTAACCCTGCTCACCCTCAGTCATAAAGAAACACATTCCCTGCCATTGTTGCCAACGTTTTCCATTGGCCTAAGGAAAGCCCATGAAATGTGAGAGCATCTGGCCTGGCACACAGTAATCCTCACTTTGCCTTTCTACTTGCATTCCCCTGCTGGCCACTGGTCCTGTTATCTTCCTGCGTCCCCTACTTCATTATGAGTAGGTAAGTGCCAGTGGCAGCAGGTGGGTAAGTAAAGTTGCCCTACTTTCATGAATGTACAGAATATAGCTAGATATCATAATTAATTGCTCTGTACATGTCACCAAATAAGTGATTAATGAACATAATGTAAATGCATACACAATGTAAAAGAATTAAAACCCTTCAAATAACCTACTAGATGCTGGTTTTGAAACCTGTAAAGTAGTTCGTCTGCAGTATATTTTGCCAGGTAGAGTTTCTTTATGGAGAAAGCCATAAATTTAATTAAGTATTCCTTATTTCTATTCTATCTCAATTAAAATTTATTTTATCTATATTTGATTAAATATTCCATGAAGTTTTAAAATTTTCAGTTGTTGCCTTATGTTTTGTTTATGTATTTTAGTGGCTTTGTATGCATCAAGAAAAAGGAGGTGATACTTGATTTGAGATATTTATAATAATCTTAAGACAGAAATTGTTTCTAATTTTAATAGAATTGTGGATTTAGGAAACACAAACTTTAGGACACCTGTACAGTTGTATCACATTTTACTTTTCAAGTTTGCTTGACAGGGTCAGTGCTGCTTGCTCATTTCATAAGGCTGCACAGTGTCCCAGCCAGCACCTTACCGGCCTTCGGAAAGCTGTCTACCGGACTGTAAGAGCCAACGTTCAAGCAGCAAGGCTAGCTACCCTGTACATGCTGAAGAAATATCCTTTTGTCTCCCTGTGAGGCTAATAGTGTTCCCAAAGCCCAAAGTATATGTTACACTTGCATCCTGTGAGTGAACTGTCAATTCAGATTGCCTATTCCAAATCTGATTTCTCTCTTCACTTCTGTTTTAAATCTGGAAGTGCGTTGCAGGGGGGATGACAGTGACAGAAGAAATTCTGCTCATGTGTGGATCATTACTGCAGGGGGATATTCTCAAAGTCTTTCTCTTCATATTCAAAGAAAGATGTCAAAGAGCTTGACTTTGTTACATGAGATACTTTAAGAAAATAAGTTAATGTGACAAATTTGTGTCCTGACATTGCAATATGCTGGCAACAGGGAATCCTTCCCCTTTCAAAAAGACTCTATCGCTGGATTGCCCAAGTTCAAATTTTGGCTATATCGCTTTCTTACTGAATAGGTGACTCTAGTTAATTTAAACTAGTTTCTTGATTTCCCTTTGCCTTACTCTCCTCATCTTTAAAATGGTAGTAATTCCATAATTAATAAATTAAGATTCATAAATATGTTAAACTGTGGGTAAATAGAAGGCTAAAAAACTACTCTCTACCTTCAGTTTGCTGGATACTGATTAAAATAATGTTTTGTTTTTATGTATGTTTTATGTCTAGTACTTAATGCTTTACACAAACCTTCTTGGCTAAATTTTTTATCTCTACTTTATGAAAACCAAAAAAAATTAAGTGACTTATAATTTAAACCATGTTTTATATATATATATATATATATATATATATATGTATGTATGTATGTATGTAAATATGTACTGTATGTAGCTACACTATATTATCTCTTTGTAAATGAAGAGAAAACAATTGAATTCTCATGAAAAATTTGCCCATCTGCTTTCTTCACTGCTTAAAATGTCTGCCAGCTATGTGTCAAATACTCTTCCAGGTGTTAAAGAGAGCAAAAACATGTGCTGTCACTTCTGAGAGCTTTTGAGTGTAATCAATAAATAAACCAGCATTCATAATACAATATAAATGCTCAGAGTATCTTCCAACATAGTAGGATAGGGTACCTGCCCTAATGGGATTAAAGAAGGCTTTCCTGTGAATTGTCCCTCAAAGAATGAGTAGGAATTGATCATGAGACTGAGTGTACTATAGATAGCAGGAAGCAAAAGTACAGAGAAAGAGTCAGGCATGATGGCACATGCCTTTAATCCCAGTAGAGGCAGGTGGATCTCTGAGTTCTAGGTCAGACTGGTCTATAGAGTGAGACAGACAGGGCTACACAGAGAACTCTGTCTGGGGGAAAAACAAACAAGAATATGGAAAGAAGAGAGATTTGATCGTGGCTTGTGAACTCCAAGTAGCTAGTCATTCATGAGAATTTCTTAAACATGATGTTAGACAATGTGCTAGTCACTAGCTATACATTGTTTTATGTGTAAATAGTCTCTACCCCATAGAGCATAAATTTAGAGTAGGGAGAATGAGGCAAATTGCTCGGACCAGTCACCTTTTCTCAATACTGAGGACCTTGCAGTGAACAAGTGACCCTTGTTCCAATGAAGCTTGCTTTCTAATAGATAAGATAATAAAAATGAGCAGTTAAGATTTGCAGATAAAATTACTGTAAAGGAACAAGCAACAGGACAGGAGCATGCCAAGGAGGACCTCTGGGTGGGTCAACGTAGCGATGTATCAGAGCAGATATTAAGACTCGCGATCAAGCCTTTGGCAGAGGGCGAGAAGTGATGATAGAAATGGAGGAGGTTGGTGAGACTTGAAGAGAACAAGAGCTCCACAAAGACCAATTTGAGCAGGGCACAGGGGTCTGAGACTGTTTCTACATCCTAGGACCACGTGTGGATGTGGCCTGGAACCCCTGCTCAAATGGGGCCCATGATAGCTCGGTGTTGGACTGAAGATCCTAGTGAGGGAAACAGGGACTGTTTCAGTCTTGAACTTGATGGCTGACTCTTTGACCCTCCCCCATACATGCCGGGGAGTGACAGACTGGCTAGATCCCAGGGGAGGACATTGCAGCCAGCCCTGAGGGGACAGGATGAGCTGGGGTTGGATGGAAGGGGAGGAGGTCCTCCCCTGTTGGTGGACTTGGAGGGGGCAGGGAGGAGATGAGGGAGGGTTGAGGAGGGTGGGAGGGAATGAGGGAGGGGGCTACGCTTGGGATACAAAGTACCTAACCTGTGATTGATAACAAAAAAATTAATTAATAAAAAAAAGCAACAAAAAAAAAGAAAAAAATTACTGTAAAGGAGGAGGTGTACAGATAAAAGGTAGAGAACTATTAGTGGGTATTACATTCACTGGGTGGTAAGACACCTCTTTGAGGAGCTGGCACTGAAACTACCACTTGAGTGATGAGAAAGATCTAAGAGAAGTGTCCATTTAGATGGACCAGAAAGTATAAAGGCTTTGTGGTAAAGGGGAATTAAAGTGTAGAAAGAAGATCATCATGACTAGTAAATGGTATATTGGGATTTGGAGTATGAGGTGGGCAGAGGCCAGATTGTATTTTCTAGACAAGAAACTACAGGAATTTAAAATGAAAAAGAATCCACCATTCATTTATTTGAGAAGAACAGACAAGTAAAATCCAGTATAGCTGACCAAAGGAAGCGATAAAATATGCAATATTAGTAATGAGAACATACTGTAGCCATGGATGTCCAAGAAACTGTAATTGGCCTCATTTGTTCAATTCCGTGACTGCAGTTTTGGAAACAGAGGGAAAAAAATTATTCACCGCTTATCAAAATGCAGATCCCCAAAACTGACCCCCCAAAAAGAATTAAAAGCTTGAAGAAATTGAAATGTGATTTTAAAATATTTCATTTGAAAAAAGAAGTGTACTTAACATCATAGAAAGAATGGAAAATATGCAACAGTTTAAAACAACAGTAAGGAGGGCCACTGTGAGTGATGACTATAAACCTAGCATTGCATGTAGTCCAGAGACAGAGGGAAGAGGGTAAAGAGTCTGTGGCCAGCCTGTGCTACACACTGAGATCCTGTCTCAAGAATAAAAGCTGTAAACCATAGGAGTAGAAAACCCTCTGCTATCATTTTTCTTGTGATAATCTTGGCATCAAAACATGACGTATTACAAAGAATAAAAACTACAGCCCAGGGCCTGGGAAGGTGGCTTAGCAGTTAAGAGCTCTGGGTGATCTTCCAGAGGACCAGCATTCTGTTTCCCAATACCCCCATGGCCACAACCATCTGTGCCACTAGGTCCAGAGGATCTGGCACCATTGTCTAGCCTCCAAGGGCTTTGTAGGCACATGGTGCAGAGACATACATGTAAGTACAGCACCAATACACATAAAATGAAAATGAATAAAGCCTTTTAAAAAGCACAAACTACAGGCCAATGTCATAGAGAAATATTTAATAGAATGTTTATAAATTTAGTCTAGGACTAAATCCAAAGATTATTGTAATATGTTCAAGTGTGTAAATGCTAGAAGGGAGCAGATAGGGTCCACATCAAGAATTGAATTGGCTGGGTCTGTGGAATGCTGAATGAGTACAGGCACTTGCCACCAAGCCTGAAGACCTGAGTTTGATCTGTGGGACCACATGGAAGAAGGAGATCATCAATTCCTACAGTTGTCCTCTGACCTTCATATCACGCTTCTACCCAAATAAATGTGATAAAATACTTCTATTTAAGACTTTTTTTAGTGTATGAGGCTTCCTGTAAGGCATTTGTGAAAATGGTTCACTACCCTTTTAGCCCAGAACACCCTGCAAAATTAGACAAATCAGAGATACAGAATTTGATGTTCACTTTAGGAATGTCCATGAAGCTGCCCAGGGTATCAAGGATGTGCATATCTATCTGAAAAGCCACCAAGTATATGAAATATGACACTTCAAGGAATCCCTGTGTGCTATTCCTGTGTAATGTAGAGTCGGTAAGAATGCCCGGGCCAAATAGTGTGGCTGGATACAAGGTCCTTGACCTAAAAAGAACACTAGAGTTTTGCTTCATGTGCTTTAGAACAGTCTTCAGTCTGAGTTCAGAATGAAGTCAACAGTCATAGTTTTGGATACTTTTGGCTATCTGAAATGTATTAGTGAAGAGGTGTTGTTGATTGCCTTAACCTAACTTAACCTACCCCCTGAACTCCGAGAGTGACAATGTCACCAACTACATCTGTGTGGTACCTTTTAAGGAGCTGGGGCTTGGACTCAGTGAAGAACAGATATCCGAAGAGGAAGCTCATAACCTGACAGATGGCTTCAGCCTGCCAGCCTTGAAGGTAAGCGGCCCATTTGGAAGGAGGGACTGAGAAGCACACGTGGACTGTGCCCTGGCTGTGCTCCAGAAGTGCTCCTGTTCTCCTTCCATGTTGCTCCATGCCATTGTTTCCGTGCCTTACACGTTATCACCCTGCCTTCCAGAACTGAGAGATCATTCAGATCAAGTGAAGAGGTCCTTGCATTTTGGTGTCATTGCTCTTAATTTAAGAATGGCATTGAGTATGTTTAGAAATGAGTGAATTGCTTGATAGGAAGCCCGCATGAATCTGTCTCAACAAACCTGGGTAAAGCTCTTAGTATATACATATTCCTTTATAGAACCCCCCAATTTTTCTTCATATTTTTTTCACTAGAAATAGCCACATGAAAGAATATAATTGCCAATATAAAAATGAGATTTCAAATACCGTATATTTTAAGTACCATAAAGTAAAATTATAATAACTTGAATTCGTTCTGTATGAAAAGTACTAAGGTAGCCAAAGCATGCAAGGGTAGGAATCTATGCCAGTGATAGATTGTATGCCCTAGTATGCACAAGGCTCTGGGGTTCATCCCCTCCATTGCAAATACAGTCAAGCAAACAAAAAGAACATACAAAAGCCAGGCAAGATACATGGACTGGTCATTCACAGAGCAGGAGTACAAAATCATTCAGTGAAATAGAATTTTTAATCATATTGAAAGAAATGCAAATAGAAATACTAAGTCATTTTATAAAGGAAGTTGATAGTAATCATTATCAATGAAGATTCAAAGGAAGCTCACATACAAGTGATAACAGTATTAGCCTGACTAGTGAATTCAAGTCTTCACAAAGGTGTATAGCCTTTATCCCAGAAATCTCACTCTTACTAATCTGAGGATTTAATTAGATACACCAAAAGTATGCTGAAACCAAATTATAGCTCAGCACTGTAGCATCAATGGTGACTTACACTAAAAACACTTAGTGAACTACTTTCTTGATAGCCATGGCAGGGATTTGTTTGTTTGGTTGGTTTGGTTTGGGTTTTGGTTTTTTGAAACTGGGTTTCTCTGCTATATAGCCCTGTCTGTCCTAGACATCTGTAGAGCAAGCTAGCCTCAAACTCAGAGATATGACTGCCTCTGCCTCCGGAGGGCTGGGATTAAACAGATGCACCACCACAGCTTGACCGTGGCGATAGAAGCATATTAAAGAAAATAAAATAAATAGTGTGGAAAATAATTTAAGGCAAGTTATAAAAGCCATAAACAACCCACCTGTTGTCCAGCACTCAGAAGGCTGATGTAGGAGGATCACAGTTGAAGGCCAGCCTGATTGCATACATAGCATGGCTCTGATTCAAAAAAACAACAAAGGCATACGTCAGTCATTTTCCAGAAGTCAGTCCAAATGCCTTATATTCCCTTTAGTTTAGTGAGCTATATGAAAATACTGTTTCTCTTCTTTGAAACTTCCCTTGATTACCATGCATATCAGTTCAGATGCTGGCATCTTACTTAACACGATAGATTTTGTGTTGAGATGTGTATCTCTTACTTTTACATTTTCTAATCTATATACATTTTGTGATTCTAGAAAATGGAGTGCTATTCTTATCCCCCCTTATCCCTGCCGTACCTTAGCCGCTGTCATTATCATCACAAACTCTTCTTCCACCCACTTTGTCTATCTCTGGGTATGACTCTCTTTCTCTGACAGGTCTAGCTAGCTCTGTTGCCTAAACTGGCCTTGAACCGGGAGTTCGTCCTCATCCTCCAAGTAACTGGATTATAGACACACACCACTATACCCACTTAGCGTCTTATGTGGGCCACTGCAATGATTTTTTTTCTAAAGTTATTTGTTTGACAGTGTAGTTTGACATACTTTAAAGCCACTTAAAGTGATTTGTGCTTTGAACTAACCATTCCAATTCCACAAATCTTTCTTAAGGCATTCTAAATCTATCAAGCCTATGCGCCAGGTTACTTAGTAACTTTGTGTAGGGGTGAACACTGCCTAAGTGTGTTCTACTCCAGGCACCTACCTGACAAATACATATTTTTTGGAGGTGATCACTATGGTGGAATAAAGGAATGGCTACATAGGTTATGGTAGACCAGCATAGTAAACCTTTGTACAGCAGCTATAACTTTGCTTACAAAGACTTTGGAACAATGTCTGCTTATTCTGCAATATTCAGGTATATGGTTCCAAAAAAACCACAAAAAACAAAACTGGCAGTCTGTTTATAGAAAGGGGGAAAGAATAGGAAAAAAATACTAATAGTACTCACCGAGCTCAGGGGACTTTATATTTCCAATTTCCAGAGCATGCTTCTATTCTATGAAAAAAAAAAAAGAGTCTTTTTTGAAAGAATATTTTGAGAGATTTTTAATTGAGCAGGGGTGAATTTTATATTTTAACCCTGACTTTAATTTGGCCTCAAATAAACTATTCTTTAAACTTATCTTAAAAAAAAAAGAAAGAAAACTATTAAAACCACAACTGCTTTTTAAAGTGTTAGATTAAATGAGAAGACTTGCAGACTGTCTAAAGCAGAGCTGGTCATTTAATGGGTCCTTAGAAACAGTCATTGCTTCTTGTTTGTTATATATACATATTTAAAGTTCACAGGCTATATCTTCCTTTCTTTTTGATTTTACTTTATGCATATGAATGTTTTATCTACATGTGTATCTGTGCACCATATTTATGTCCTCAGAAGTCAGAAGACGGTGTCGGGACCCCCAGAACATGACTTACCTTTGATTCCCAGCACCACACAGTGGCTTATAAGTGATGGTGGAAATAAAAACCAGGCCTTCTGCAAGAACAGCAAGTGTTACTAACCACTGAACCATATTGCCATCCTTTTCTTTGTCTCTCGTTGCTATTCTTTAAGGACTAGGAGAAGCAGTTTTGATAATTTTAATTAGTTATCAAGATGTCTCACTGACTTTCCTGTTTCTGTTTTGATGTAGCTTTTGACTTGTTTTCTGGTTTTTTTTTTTTAATTAAAATTTAATTGTATAATTTTCTCCCTTCCCTTTCCTCCTTCCTAACACCCCCCACCCCTTGCTTCATCTCAAAATTATGGCCTCTTTTTCTTTAGTTGTTATTGTAATGTGCATATTTTCTTTAGTTGGTAATGCTAATGTGTGTGTGTGTAAATGATAAATATATAAATATATCCTGCTCAGTCCATTTAGTTTTACTTGTATGTATATGACTTTAGGGCATACCAGATAACTAGCTAGGGGGCTCATCCCTGGGCAGACTACTGTTCTTTCTCTTGGCATTTCTTAGATTCCTGTCATTCTTTGTCTAGGGGTAGGGCCCTATAAGATTTCCCCTTTCATATTACTAAGTCTTTTGGTGTTATACTTCTTTATGTCTTGTTTAAGCAGCCATATTGCTAAGGTAGCATGGGTGAAAGCTTCCCTGTCATTTCTAGGAGACATAATCTCATTGCAGCTTTTCTAGGACTCTCAGTCTTAGAACCTTTCTGTCCCCTCTTCAGTGAACTTTGGGTACAGCAGTTATGTTATAAATACATCAGCTGGGGCTTGGCACCCCATGATCAGTTCTTTATATTTTGGCCAGTTGAAGCTTTCTGTAATGGTCTTCTGTTGCAAAGAGAGGCAATGAGAGGTAAGAGCTACGCTTGGCTGTGGGTATAAGGGTAGATATTTAGAATGAAAATAAGAATTATGCTGATTTAGTAAAGTGACAGGAGTAGGTTCTTCTCTCAGATCCTCACTAGCCCTGCATGGTTGGTAGGTTTCCAGGACCGGGCATAATATCTCTCCTCTGAGTAGGCCTTAACTCCAATGTGAGAGAGAGGTTAGTTACTACCAAGATGTAAGTGCTATTATTGCACCTTAAGATTACCATACCACACTGGTTGTCATTGTGGTTCACAGATATTACAGCTGAGTAATAATATCTGGTTGTTTTCCTCCTTCAGAAGTTTGCATGGCATCTTCCTGTACTATGAAAGCTGGTCTTCAGGGAGCAGGCTTTCAGGTCAGATCCAGTGAGGAGCCTCTGGTTCCTGTGTTCAAAGTGCATGGTGCCTTCTGCTGTAGGTGCTTACCCTTCAGCCTTGGGGAGGTGATGTAGGGCAGCAGCAATAACCTATTTTGTTTTGGAAGGTTCTTGAACTCCCCTGGCCAGCAACTCTCTGGCTCTTGGGTTGGAGGGGTTTACTATCAACCCAAGGAGATAACTTTATTTGAACTATATGTATATGTACACACATAGATTTATATCTCAAAAATAATCCCTAGTATAGTGTATTAATCTCTAGAAGGAGTAAAAGACCTTCTTTTCCTCTTAGGTTTTTGTTGTGGTATTTTGTTTGTTTGCTTGCTTGTTTTTGAGGCAGGGTCTTAGTATGTTCTGCTAGTTTTGAACTTAGGGTCTTAAGCAATACTCTTGTCTGCTGAGTAACCAGCACAAGTATATGGCACCATGCCTGGGTTCTTTAAGTGTTTAACTATTGTTATTGTTGCTATAAAGTACTATATTTTCTGATTTAAGAAATTAATCCAGATGCCATGAAGTATTTAAAAATAAAAATTTACTTCTCAGCCATTAGCTTTGGGTATTCCATTGGCCAAAGCAGCTTATCTAAAAGAACAAGCAGAAAAGAATGTGTACCTTCTCCAAAGAATAAACAGGAAAAAATTATATTTCTGAGCTTTGGTGTGTAACTGGATGATGTGACGAAAATTCAATAATAAGTCAGTCTTTTTTAAAGCATCAGTTGGATGCCAGCATGCTTCTTTTAATGTCTTTTTCAAAACACTTGATTCACACTACCCTTGTGAATGCCCTCCCCTCAAGTACTAACCTTTCAGGGAATTTCATTGTAATAGGTACTGTTCTCCTGTCGACCATCTATTCAGAGTACTGCTGCTACTCACCTTTACTACCACTGAATTCTATGGTTCAGGGACCATGAACTTGGGTTATTTCGCCAATGTCTAACATCTATTCTCCTATATTTGAAATCTCAGCAGCTGGAAGGAGCCTGTTAAAATAAAGCATGTCATTTTATTATTGTGCTCAGTAAAATCCAGAATTGTATAATATACATGTCCCCTCCTCTTAAGCTGGTCCCAACCACACTGCCCTTGCTGTTCCTTAGGTGTCCCATGGATGCTCCTGCCACAGGACTCTGCACCTACAAATACTACTTCAGAGCATCTTCTTCCTTCATGGACCGCTATTCCCAGATTAAACTTTCAGAGCCCTTCCTGGCCTTCCCCTCTATTGCTTTCTTTTCTTTCCTCTTTACTTAATGTACATATGTGTGTATGTGTGTGTGCAGCGCCACATGAAATCATCATTTATATAATTTGGAATTTATTTAATAAAGTAATCTCAAGAATGTCCGTTTTCAAGGATGTGAATAATTGGAATCTAAATTGTCTGAAATAGTTTGATTCTGTCTGTTCTTGTTGTTACGCTAGAATATGCTTCCTTATGTGTTTGCTCTGGGGCTGTTGTACCTTATGTTAGGACTGTGCCTGGAGAGATCCCTAGTTCTCTTTGCTTTCTGCTATGTCTCTCAAGTGTGATTTCACAGAGACTGGAGGGGTAGCTCAGTAGTTAAGAACACATAATGTTCTTGCTGAGGACCCAAGTCCAATGCCAGGGGATCTAATACCCTCTTCTGGACTCTGTAGCCACTTACACTCTCATGAGCAATACCCACATACAAAAGCACATGTACATACACAATATTTTTTAAACTAATCTTTAAAAAGAAATAGGTTTACAATTTTCGTGCCAGACATGCCAATTCTTAGAACAAAGTAGTAGACTCATTTTGAATCCCATTTTTTTCTTTTATTTTTCTTGAGATAGGGTCTCATGTGTAGCCTTAACTAGGCTGGAACTTACAGAACTCTGTTTGCTTCTGCCTCCTGTGTGCTGGAATTAGAGGTGTGAACTACGTCAGCTGGCTTGAACCCCAAATTCACTTTTTAAAATCTGTGTGGATGTTTTGCCTGCATGTCTTTGTACCACATGTGTGCAGTGCCTCTGTTCCAGGGTCTTCAGGAACTGGAATTACATGTGGTTGTAAGCCGCCTGTCATATGGGTGCTGGGAATAGAATCCAATCTGGGTGCTGTTCAAGCAACAGCTGCTGGTAACTGCCGGGCCATCTTGGCAGCCTCAGTTTTTTATTTTATTTTATTTTTTACACTCCAATGGTTTTATTAGCTCCTTCTTTCTCATATATAGCAGGCAATACATAGCAGAAGAGCTGAAAGGGAAGCTGAGAGATATAGTTTCAGTGTGGGTGCAGGGATACAGGGGGTGTCCAGCATCTCTAGGGACCTTCTTCCCATCCACTGTAATCATGGCCACAATATACCACCAAATTTTGTTTAGAACATCTAATTGCTTCATTTCCTTTTAGCCTCAAATTGTTGATGTGTGTGTACGAGTCTACACATACCATAGTGTTTCTGTGGAGGTCAGAGGACAATTTGTAGTTCTCTCCTTACACCATGTTGAGTATTGGAGATAAAATTCAAATGATCATTCATAATGACTTTGCCCTCTGAGTCATCTCATTAGCCTGAAAAAAATTTGGAGACAGGATCCTCTATGAATTTTCCTGACTGTCCTGAAACTCACTGTGTAAAACAGTCTGGCCTCAGACTCAGCAGATCTGCCTGCCACTCCCTCCTGAGTGTTGGGATTATAAGCATGTGCCACCATACCTGGCTTTATTTTATTATTTTAAATTATGTGTGTCTATGTACACCATTAGAAATCGGAGGTATCAGGTTCCTCTGGAGCTGGAGTTAAAAGCAGTTAGTTGTGAGCTGTCATATGGGTAGTGGGTATTGAACCCAGGTCCTCTGGAAGAACACTGAGCCATCTCTTTAACCCTTCGTCCATTCTTAGGCTATTTCTAACCAGGATAGAATGGTACTAAATTACATATATGTGTTGGCTTTTGTATTAGAATCCTAAATCATCGCATGATTATGACTGCATAATATGGTATAGTGTCCTTGGCTAATTTTAGAGTTAGTTCAAGTTCAGTTTAGTCATTATTTGTGGTAATCTGAAAAGTTAAAGTCAGAGTGTAAACAAATTTGTAGTCTGTTTTGAATATTGATAATATTTTAATGATCAGTATGTTTCTGCTCTTCTTCCCCCTGTCCCTTCTTCCTCTCTCAGGTTTTGTTCCAACTCTGGGTGGCACAGAGTTCAGAGTTCTTCAGACGTTTGGCCCTGTTGCTTTCTACAGCCAATTCGCCCTCAGGGCCCTTGCTTACTGCAGCACTCTTGCCCCATCATATTCTGTCCGATGTGACTCAAGGTCTACCTCATGCTCATTCCGCCTGCTTGGAAGAGCTAAAGCGCAGCTATGAGTTCTTCCGGTACTTTGAAACTCAGCACCAGTCAGTACCCCAGCGTTTACCCAGAACTCAGCAGAAGTCACGAGAGCTGAATAATGTGCACACGGCAGTGCGCAGCTTACAGCTCCATCTGAAGGCACTGCTGAATGAGTAAGTGTGGAGGCTGTGTAAAGAAACACAGTGACAAGCAAGCTCCATTCTCACTCCATTTTGGCTATCCCTTGTGTCCTCACTAAAAAGAAGAAACCAAGTGGACATGAAGGATGGTTTGGAGGTGTGAGCTATTGAGGAAACAATAATTTGTAAATGCTGTGAGTTTAAGGGAATCATTTGTAGGGTTTTTTTTCCTGGCTTGATGTTTCTGATCTTTGAGATATAAAATGGAGAGGGTTATCAAAAATGAGCATCTTTTTAATCCTTGTAAGGCTAGAACTTGATGGAAGCCACAGTCTGAGAGAAGTACCTGTCAGCACTCTATAGCATTATGAGAATCATTGCTGTATTTATCTAAAGGGCAGAACTTTGTTACTTTCTAAAGACATCACAGCAGCTTTGGCAATATTTCTATAGCACAGAATAGACTCTTTGGCCGCAGTAGAAGGTGGTGTCAACATTTTATATCTTCTGCTTTGATGTGCTTTCATCAGCTGTATTTTTCTCATCTGTTTCCAAATGGAAATTTTCACATTTAAAAATTGAGTAAGCCAGGCCTAGTGGTGGATGCCTTTGATCCTAGACTTGGGATGCAGAGACAGGTGACTCTCTATGAGTTCAAGGTCAGCCAAGTCTATAGAGAGAGTTCCAGTACAACCAGAGCTGCATAGAGAGACTCTTGTCTCTAAAAGACAGAAAGAGAGAGAGTTTTGAGCCAAAGTATAACATCTGAATGTAGTCATTCCCACTCATTTTTTTCAATTAATGTGAAATATTCATAGTGTAGAAGGACTGGAGCAAATGGCTAATCAAGAAGGTCATTGGGATTTACTGGACTGATAAGATTGCAATTGATAAACTTAGCTGACCCAGGATAACAGCCAAGAAGTGAAAGGGAAAATTCATAAATGAGATGTAAGATAAGAAAGTGTGCAAAAGGACTGAACTACTCAATAAAGTCAAAGGGCTAACATAAGTCAGATGAAGGAGGACAGGATATACAAAGATAGAAATGTAAGTTCAGAGACATATTTGAGAAGATAAGTTATTCCTCAGTTCAAGGCTTTTGAGAGGTTGATATAAAACTTACGAAAGACAGGAACAGGAAAAGAGAAGAAGCTGAGGTGAGGGTATCCTGGTGGTCTTGCTGTATCATTCAAAGATAGCAGATAAATCCCAACAATTCATTGCAAGTGACATAGACAACAGGCCATGTCCATGTGTGTGGGGAGCAAAGGTTAGATATCTGAAGGTTCTCTAGAACAACAGAGCTGACAGGATAATATATATAATTTATGTTATATTATATTATATTGTGGTATCCATAGTATGCATTAAGATGTATTAAGTATGCATATGTCTATGCACTTATATTCAGGTGCCAACAGAGGCCAGAAGAGGGTGTTAGATACTCTAGGGATGGAATTCCAATGGTTATGAACTACCAGAAATGGATACTGGGAACCAAGCCCCAGTACTCTAAAAGAGCACTAATACTGAAGCCACTGAGTCATCTCTCCAGCCCCATGAATATAAGTTCTGAGAAGTTTTTATCAATAACTTCAGGAGATCCAGCACCCTCCTCTGCAGGCACCAGACACATGTGGTACGAGACATACCTGCAGGCAAAATATACATGCAAGATAAATCAATCTACAAACAGTTGTTTTTGAAAAAGTGGAGTTTTAGTAGACTGGCTTACGTAGTAGGGACTGGGTGGTGCGATAGTAGAGTCTGCATCCTGGAAGCTGAGAACCTAGCAGCTGCTCTGTCTGCAAAGCTCGGCATGTTAGCTGTCCCAGGCTGGTTCTGAGCCCAGCTTATGTGGCTCAGATGCCAGCGAAGAATGGCAGCAGCAACAGGATAGATCATCAGCAAGGAGCAAAAGCAGCATGCAAAACACTGCTGTTCCTTGAGTCTTCTCCCTTCATTTAATCCTTCCTGTAAATGCCCTCACAGACCTGAGGATCTGCCTCTTAGTTCACTCTAGATTTAATCAAGTTGATAAGAGTAATTATCATACAGACTTTAGTGGAAATGTTATATTAGCCAAAACCAAGTCTCCCAAAAATCTGGAGTACCAGAATCAGAAATATGCCAGGCATATTGGAATACCTTAGAATAAAGGTCGATTAAGGAGGAAAGAATGCTACACTGAGTGGACATGGATACATCAATAGAAACAAGAGACAGGAATTGGGGATCATGCATGAGAAATGTGTGGTTCTCTTTTAAAATGGAATGTTTTATATATGGTACTGTTACTCTAGGATTTTTATCTAGCAAGTATACGAGTACAAATTAGTGTAATTTTTTTTTCTATTCTGCTGTAGGACACCTTCCTCCTGTGTGAGTAGGTAGAGTAGTTGGTTGTTGGTGAGTTGGTTGGTTTGAAGCAGGATCCTACTGTGCAGCCCAAGTTATCTGTGAACTCATGCCCCTGTTGCTCAAGCCTCCCAAGACTCCACTCTTAAAAGCTATTCCACTTTTAAAAGCATTACCTATAATGTTCTGCTTGTTTTGAAACCTTTTAGATTTTTGCTTCTGTGCCTTGGCCCTTTGTTATTCTCATTCTCAGTGCCTCACTACAGGACTATGCATGGGAAAAATTAAAATATTTTTATAATATTGAAAAAAATATATAATTTTCCTGGTTGTTAAATTCTTAACAGTAGGAGATGGCTTAATTCATTCTTTTAGGTCAGAAATTGTCTAGTGGCTGGGCAGTGGTGGCACATGCTTTTTATCCCAACACTTGGAGTCAAAGGCAGGCAGATAGATCTCTGAGTTCAAAGCCAGCCTTGTCTACAGAGAAAGTTCCAGGACAGCCAAAAAGAAATCCTGGTTCCAAAAAAAAAAAAAGAAAGGAAGGAAGGAAGGAAGGGAAAAGAAAAAAGGAAAAGAAAGAAAGAAGTTGTGTAGTATGTAGAAATACTTGATACTTGTTGAATAAATTACATAACACTCCTTATAAATTTTTATTTGTTTCAGTGGGTGTATTAGGTTGCTTAACCAAGTACTGGATCACTGAGCTCCATCTCCAGCCCTGCTTGATCATTTCAAAGCCTTCAGTTCAGTGGCAGCAAATACATACACACTGCCGAACAACTATTACCACCATTTGTCTGTAGAACTGTTTTAATTTTATAGGCTTAATTTCTTAAAATACTCCTCTTAAATAATAAAATTTCCATTTTATATTTTAAAAATCTATTTCTGATTTTCCTTGTTGCACAGAGTAATAATTCTTGAAGATGAACTTGAAAAGCTCGTTTGTACTAAAGAAACACAAGAGCAGCTATCAGAGGCTTATCCAATACTAGAACAGAAATTAAAACTGATTGAACCCCACGTTCAGGCCAGCAACAGTTGCTGGGAAGAAGCCATTTCTCAAGTGGATAAACTGCTTCGAAGGAACACAGATAAAAAAGGTACCTATGGCTTACTTTCAGCATACTCTTATCAGATATGCTCATTCTGTCCTGCTGGGATTTTATTCTGTGGCCTGCCTGGTGACAGGATGGAACTGATTTCATAAAAGTTCTTAGTTTATTATAAAGAAGAGTTGGATATGTGTACAAATTGACACTGAATTCAAAGTCTTGACTCTTTTAATATAAAATACATAATGATTTGAATGTTCATCTTGTCTCCTTTTATAAAAACTGAAATGAAGAGAGAAATGTTGATATTATTTTCTATTGCCAGAACTTCCAGATCGGTCTTAGATCCGATCATTTGTTTTACAGGCTACAATGCAGTGCTGAAATTTTTTCCCTAACCTGCTTAGATCTCATTCTTGGTTCTACACCACTAATTTTACTTGAAATGTTTAGGATATTAAGTTTTTACATTGTGCTACAAGTCAATACCATATTTTTCCCATGGGTTTTTATTACAAGGTTAACTGTACTTATATACTGAGTTTTTATTGTTAAAAATAATTAATTCTAATATCCACTTATAAGTGAGTATATAACATGAGTGTCTTTCTGCTTCTGGGATACCTCACTCAGGATGATCTTTTCTAGTTCCCACCATTTGCCTGCAAATTTCATGATTTCCTTGTTTTTAATTGCTGAATAGCTAAGCAGGAAAGAGAACCCTGGGTAAGATGCTCAATCCTCATTCAGAAAGGCAAATAGGATAGACATCAGAAGAAGGTGAAAACAAGGAACAAGACAGGAGCCTACTACAGAGGGCTTCGGAAAGACTCTACCCAGCAGGGTATTAAAACGGATGCTGAAACTCATAGCCAAACTTTGGACAGAGTTCAGGGAATCTTAGGAAAGAAGGGGGAGATAGAAAGACCTGGAAGTGTCTGGAGCTCCACAAGGAGAACAACAGAACCAAAATATCTGGGCCTATGGGTCTTTTCTGAGACTGATATTCCAAACAAGGACCATTTATGGAGATAACCTAGAACTCTTTCACAGATGTAGCCCGTGGCAGCTCAGTCTCCAAATGGGCTTCCTAGTAAGGAGACCTGAAAGGCTAGGGTCAGATGGAAGGGGAGGAAATGGATAAATGAGTTGCCAAGAGATGGCATATCCAGGCATGGAGGTGCACACCTCCTCCCAGCAACTTAAGAGGCTGAGGCAGGGTAGCTGCAAGTTCAAGGCCATGCTCCCCTCCAAAACAAACAAACAAACAAACAAAAGTATATACAACATAGATTAATATTTAGGCAGATGGAACTATTTGGTATTCAGGTTGTAGAAGTTTATGGCTATGTATTTGTCTAACCCCTTAGAATTGAGTGCCAAATTCATTTTTTGAAATGAATTAATTAGCTTAAATTATTTTCACCTGTTTTGTTTTTGGCTTGAATTTGTATATATGTATTTATATAACTGGTTTTAGTGGTAGTACTATTCTGAACTATTTACGAATAAGTAGCAGACATAAAATTCCATTATCCCTAAATATTTCCATAATAATTGCCACCTGGTAATCTTCTAATCCCATTTTTTCTTTTACACTTACTATTTGCCATTCTATTCTAAGATAAAAGCATCCATTTGTCTACTTATTTACTTATTTACATATTTATATCAATAAAGCTTTATGGGTGCTAACCTTATTCAGGGAATTTTAATTTGTTACTATAATTATATTTGGCCAGAGGGAACCACTCAGGCTAATTTTTATGAAGGTCATTAATTTTATCTTTTCATCTTCTTTGTTTTAATCATTTTACTTAGAATAAAAAAGAATTTTTCATTTTGATATTTTCATATTCAGCATCTTTGTTAAACACTTCCTTTTTTTCCCCTTGCTTCACCCTGATACCAATTATGACAGTGCAGTCGTAATGACAGTCCCTTCAGTGGAGAGTGGTGTTAAGAAAACAAGATCTGGATACTATATATGTTCATTACCCCTAGGATGTAGTTGCTTCCATATTTGTACAGCTAGAGCAACAAAATGTACTTGTGTAGCTGTACCCAAATTCAGATCTATTTTTGTATCTGTCTATCTACGTTTGTTAAAGGCTGTGTCATATCAATAATGCTAATAGAGTTTCAACACCATGTGATTTATTGACCTTCCCCATTTCCATATTGAACCTTCCTTCTCTGGCTATAGGAAACTTGACTCTTACTATTTTTAAAGAATTTACTTAGCACAGTCACTTTTAGGTAACTGATCACTTGTCACTGTGGATGGTGGTAGATTCATCCTCTGAGAGGTTTTCCTTTCCTGCTCTATCTTGCTGTGACCACACAAGTCCATGCACACCAGAGGTATCCTCTAACCATGATCCCCAGCATCTTGCCATTCCTTGCTGGCTAAAAGATCCTTTGTCTGCTTCACCCCAGTAACAGAGTAATTGATGCAGTAGGTCTCTAACCAACCAAAAGTCCCCATTGGAACCTAAATTTCCCTCCTCTCGTTGACATTTCAGTTGATCTTCTCATTTTTAAAGCTTTATTTTAATAAAGAACTAGAGAATTCATCTGCTCAAAAATTTAAAAGCCAGCAAAGAGTAGGAATATGATAAAGAGCCTCATCAATCCCATCAGTTGTCACCTGCATGCTTCTCATGCCCAAGGGCCAGTGTTCAATCCCCAGGACTTGAAAAGCAGTACTTGGGATTTAGATTTTTTTATTGTTGTTGATCATTTTGTTCAGAAATTTTTATTTTTTAATAAAGTATAAAGTAATCACTCTTATGCATTGATAAGGAAAAGCTGTTGTGCTGACAGCAGCAATGGTCCTTACTTGACTGTGTGGTCTATGGTAGCATTGTTCTAAGTACTTTTGATGCTTGCTTAATCTTTGCAACAAGGTAAGTTTTGTTATTTTCACCAATAACTTGTTCACCTAGAAAGCTTAAGCAGCTGGGATGTAATTTATGCATGTCTGACTCTAGTGTTTTTAGTTAGTGTGGTATGCTGTCTCTTTTTAGTCCTCTCTACTACTGTAATTTATCTTACTTTTAGTCATTAGCTGTCTTGCTTGAAGACAACTTTCCAGTTACCATTACCTAAATATTTCATCGCATCTTTCACTATGTGACTAGTTTTACTTTTGAAAGGTAAAATTCTGGATGGATAAGCCTTGGTTGGTGTTTTGGGACAGAATCTTCATATGTGTCCAGGGTGGTCTTGAACTTGTAGTCCTTCTGTTTCAGCCTCCTCAGTGCTGGGATTACATCTTTTGGGTGTTATGTTTTATTTCAAGCAAAATCTCTTGTAACACAGACTATCCTTGAATTTACGATATAGCTGAGGATGACCTTGAACTTCTAATTCTTCCACCTCCACTTCTGGTTTTATAGGAATATGCCACTTCTTTTAAGTAGAGACAAGAATGAAAATTATAAAGGGATATAATATGTAATCATGTGATTAAATACCAAATGAAAATTCAATTAATAAAAGGTAAACTCAGTCAGGTGAGCATATGAAGATATTTACATGTAAAACTCATTTTCAATTCTGAGTTAAAATAATGGGAAAATGAAAATAATTAAAATTGTTCTTAATTCTAGTATTTTCTTGTTTGTCTTCTGAGACAGGGTTTCTCTGTATAGCCTTGGCTGTCCTGGAACTCACTCTGTAGACTAGGCTAACCTCAAACTCAGAGATCTACCTGCCTCTACCTCCCAAGTGCTGAGATTAAAGGCATGCACCACTATGCCCAGCACTTTGGGTTTGTTTGTTTGTTTGGTTGTTTTAGGAGAAAGAATAATTATCTGTTTTAAAACCCTCCAAACCCTATGAAGAAAATATTTTGTGTGAGAGGAGTATTTGTCATCTATCATGTGACAGATACTGTGACTACTTCCTTCAAGAGTTTAACTTAAAGCCAGTGGTAAATATATAGCTATTACTGTTAACTTTGGTGTCTTTAATTTTTTGCAAATAGAAAGGTATAACTGGAACACTTTGAGAGTCAGGTACACATCAAAAATCTAATACTCATGAAGCTTATTTAAGATTAACCTGGGCTCCTAAAAAGACCCCTGCCTCAAAACAAAGAAAGTTGGACTGTGAACCTAACAAGGTGTTAGTGCCAAGAATGCCATGTTCACTCGCGTGTTTCTGATGGCCTGTTTCTTGTCTTTATCCCGGCCTACCACCCATCCCCTTTTTAAAGGCAAGCCTGAAGTAGCATGTGAAAACCCACACTGCATTGCAGCACCCTTGTTGCGGCCTGCTCTACACATTGAGGACAGAGACCCCATCCCTGAGGAACAGGTAAGGTGAAAGGCGCTGGCTTCCCCTGAAGAAGAGGTCCAGATACAATTTGCCTACTTTTATTTTAGGGGACATGGGTCACATCAGACAAATTACTTAATTTCTGCTTCTAGTGAGGTAAGGATTACAATGCAATGTAAATATATGTCAAAGTATTTGTTCTTAGTGCCTTGAATTTGATTCATCGACTCAGAGTAGAATGATTGATGTTGTTAAACTTTCTTATCTAGAACTCTTTTTAGTATCCACTGTTGAGCTTTTTGAAGATTTTAATTTACCAGCAGATACATTTGTTGCCTTCCTCCCTTCCCAGCCTTCATGAGGACTGTCCCAAGAGGAAGTCCTCCAAGATGAGAAGCTGCAAGTAGTGACTACTGTTAGAGAAATGTCTGCTTGAAGTTCTTTGTCTTTGGTTCATTTTCAGGAATTAGAAGCTTATGTGGATGACATAGACATAGAAAGTGAGTTCCGAAAAGATGATTTGTATTACTTGTCTCAAGAAGACAGAGAGAGACAGAAGCGTGAGCAGGAAGAATCCAAGAGGGTGCTACAGGAGTTAAAATCCGTGCTGGGATTTAAAGCTTCAGAGGCAGAAAGGCAAAAGTGGAAGCAGCTCCTCTTTAGTGACCACGGTAAGCTCCGACTTGAGAGTCCAGGCTGTTTCAGTGACAGGGGTCTTTTCTTTTTGAACCATGAATGCAGTTTTAACTGTAGAACTCTGGATCCACTAGTCAGCATAGTACTTTTATATAGAAGCAGAATCAATTTGAACAATAAAACAATGCCATATAATTACACAGGGACTGTGAAGTCTCACCTTTTCATCAGTTATTTAATTCTTTGGTAGATTTCTTTCAGAGTGGACATTAAGTTGAATACATCGAGCTGGCCATAGTGGCAATGCAATCCCAGCAAGGTGTTGAGGCAAGGAGGATCAAGAGTTTGAGGCTGAGACTGCACAGCAAGTTGGCTACCTACCTATATAGCAGGACCCTTTGGGGTAGAAGGGAAGGACAGACAAAAAAAAGAAAGAAATTTGAGAAGCTTTGTTCTCTATTTAGAATACGTCAGTAAAACTTGCCATTAATAACTATTTAAAACATGCTGAAAAATGCATAAAGATCTAGGCCACTTGGCCACTTCATTTAAGTTACTTAACTAGATGGAAGCAGAGGAGGTATACGCTCACTGTGTACACTGACTCCATAGGCAAGCTTGGGTGTTATTGGCTAGCCTTACACTTCGCCATGTTATCCTCACTTTTTCCCTTCAGTCATACTTCATGGGAGGCAAGAGTAGGAATGAGGAGAAACTTGGTAGTTGGCAATGTCAACTTAATTCATTCTCAGTTGAATTAATTCCTGTGAACTTATAAGAAGGTAGTATGGGCCTTCCATCCCATCTTAGAGTATCTTTATAGACCCCTCAAATGCAGTTGCCTGCCTTTCCCTTTCTTGCTAGAAGTATATAGATCATCTATTCTGGAAAGCTCCTTGGGGTTCTCCTGTCTTCTCTTATGAACCCTCACCTTTCTCTCCAGCCCAACCTATTTGTTGGGTTTCACCTTTCTTTGCTGTTTCTGTTGGCTACCTTTAGAACCCAGATCCCCACTAGATAATGCTTGTCCGCTAGAATAGTCCCTTAGCTGACTTCCATTTCAGTACCCTTTTCCTCCTCTAAGCTATCTTACAACCTATTCCAACTTGGTTCAAACCCAAACAGCTCATTCATTAGTGATGGCCTTCTGTCTTAAAACTACAATAGTTCCATCTTTCTTTTTATATTAGCCTTTCCAGCGTAAGAATCCAACATGTCCACTTGTATTTTCCAGTATTTCTAATAAAGATATCTTCTTCAACTTACATTTATCTAATTAGATTAGTCCCACAGACTTGCTGTTTATATTCTTAGAGAAAATATATGCTGGTCTCTGACCAAGAACTCTGTCTTTTCTGCCAAGCTGTCCTCTTTACCTGTGTCTCCTCTGTGAGTCCTGGACTGCCCCACCTCTCTTGTCACAGAGATGTGTAGCTGGGGTGTCAAGGAAGGCTTGAGCAGCAGAGCAGAGCAGTTCTATAACCAGCTTGCTCATGAATTAAAGATTGGGGGTGTCGTTTTTTTAGACAGGATCAGTTTCTATGTTCAGGTGGTTTTTTTGTTTTGTTTTGTTTTGTTTTTGTCTCTAAATTTGTCCTCTGTTTTTCTAGCTTTTATTCTCCAGCAGCATTCATTCAGTAAGTTGTAACTCAACAAGTAGTTATTGAGTACCTGTTAGACACCGACGTAATGTACTGCTATATGTGACACATAGATCAAGACAAAAAAAAAATCTACTCCCCTAGAGAGTTCAGCTATAACACTGTTGTCAGCTGACATTTCTAATACTCCTCCCTTATTCAATTAGCAATGCTCTCGAACACTTGTAACCTAGTACACTTGATTTACTAACAAAAGTGTGCAGAAATGCTGAAAATAGCATTATAGCTTGTATAGTTTGTTATTATGCAGTGTTTTCATATTATTTAGCTGTAAAGTTACCTATTGACATTATGGGCAAATTAGAGAAATGTGTCTCATTTTCAGGAAGATGCTTTTGATTCCATTTGTATTTGAAAAGGCAATAATGCTGTATAGTTTGTGGAAGTAAGTAAAGATCTACTGATGCCAGAAAAAAATGCTTTCCCGTGAAAGTTTTCAGTACGTCTTCCAGAGTTGTTTTCATCTCTGCCTACAGGGGTAAAGTCCGAATGGAATTAGAGAGGGAAAGCCTACACTGGAACCTGCTGTGGCCGTGTTTCTGTTGTTGCTGCTCCCCTAGTGGAGTCACTGGCAGCATAGGGGTGTTGCTTGGAAATGGACACGTTTTACCACAATGCTTTTTAACTATACGCCAGACCTTCAAGACGCACTTTTTTCCTTCCGTCATACTTCATAATAGATTGTATTGTACTAACCCTTCATGCTGGGAGGAGAGACTGCCTAGCAAGCAACCCACTGCCTACTAACACCAAGAGTGGCTAACTAAAACTTCATTTTTCTTGCAAGGACAACTTCTACTGTATGCATCTATCTATCTTCTATTTGTGTGTTATACTTTGTTTGGTAGTTGAATGCAGATTTTAGTTGATTTGTGTTATCTATAGCACTACAAAATATAGACATATGTTTTAACTTTCATTCAGGTCCTGTTAGGTGATTGGCAAGTAAGTTGAATTGTATGTTATATACCTTGTAAATATACATACATATATATATTATGATGAAGATGCCATTATCTGGGTCACAGTAGGCCTTTTATCTTTGTGGTAAAAACCACAGTGTATTCCTTTAATGACAGTAGTCCCCAAGCTTTAGTGATCATCAGAAATGAGTGGGACAGCTTGTAAACATCCTTGTCCCAGCCCTAGTGTCCAGTTCCCTGTCTATGATAAGATGCTAGGATCTGTTTCCGGCAGCTTCCGAGCAGATAGCTGGTTCTGCTGATTCAAGGCCCATGCTTTGAGAAGCACTGCCTTTGAACTTCATACTCTTCAGCAAGTCCCTGACTCATTTCATTTCTTAGGTATTTTGTCTCCTAAAACTTCCCATATTTATAAAGTTACATTTATTTTACTAGAAAGTTTATATTGAGCTTTTATTTATTTGCTGCTCCTTTTTTTTCTTAAAAAAAAAAAAAGCTACTGGAAGTTTAAAAGTCATTGAGTCCTTAGTTATTTTTTTTCTTTTTTCTTTTCTTTTCCTCTTTTTGTTTTTTGAAGCTGTGTTGAAATCCTTGTCTCCTGTAGACCCAGTGGAATCTGTAAGTAATTCAGAAACACTCATGAATTCAGATACAGAAAAAGTCGGTAGTAATGATACTGAAGAAGAAAATAGTCAGACCTCTACACGTGACAATGAAGGAAATAGGACTGAGTATGTATGTGATAGCCCTCCAGAGGGTGAACATAAAGACACTTCTGCAAATGAAGCCTTCCTCCAAGGGGCTGAAGAAAGGATGTGCTACCAGTGTGAGAGTGAGGCTGAGGCTCCCCAAGCTGCTGCTGCTGGGCCCCCTACCCTTCCAAGTCCCAGAGACTCCACACAGCTCTCCATTAAGCAGAGGCTGGCCCGACTGCAGCTGTCACCAGAATTCACCTTCAGTGCCGGCCTGGCTGCAGAGGTGGCTGCCAGATCTCTGTCCTTCACCAACATGCAGGAACAGACTTTTGGTGATGACGAGGAAGAACAAATAGTTGAAGGGAGTGAAAATGAGGTAGAAGAAAAATAAAAGCCAAGAAGAAGTGATCTTTTTTGATTGTTCCTTTTGCAAAAGTGTTCTAGCTTCAAGACTGGAAAGGGAAATGAGTGTGTGTTTACTCTATATAAAGCTAAGTCGTGAATTTACAGGGTGAATACTGACTTGAAAACCTAAATACCTGTATAGGTAGATCTTTTAGGAACAGGAGAGAAAGGTAAGGGCATTTTTAAATAAACTGCTGTTTTATTTGTGGCAAAACTGATAATCTTGGAAATTCTTTAAGTACTTTTAATAAGAAATGAATTTATCATTTTTTTGCCAAAATTTGCTGCCGGAAGATAACTGGGACGAGTCTCTTGCAGAGCATAAACATTTAGAATGAGCCTTTTCTACTGTGTCCTTGCAGTGTGTAACTGCAGTGGTCATGTTAATACATTGTTCGTATTTTATTTTGTTTATACCACTCTTAAGAGATACAGGTTCTAAATAAAAATATTTAATTACTACAATTGACGTGTGCTGGGGTTTGGAACTTAAAAGTAGTTTCAAGAGTGTTTGGGCTGTGGCATGTTTTGTATGTTTCTTTGTTCATACATGTATTTATTTAAGGGACCATTCACACTTTAAAAGGAGCATAGTGTATCATTCTAGGAAACACCTTTCTCTGTTTTTTGTTTGCCCCTCTTGCAACACAGAGAGATGCTGTCGGAGGATCACGACATCAAAGGCCCCATCCCCAGTGTAGGAAGTTTTGTCAGGTTAGACAACTGTGCCTCTGCTGTAGGTAGGTTACAGTGCTGTTTTCTAGTCTGGCCTACCTTACTAAGACTCAGGAAACACATCAGTTTTCTTGTAAAGTATCCTTGTCCCTTTGTATTTTGTTATGAAGATACTTTCTAGAGACCAGTCTCATCTGCTCTGTACTCGAATTGTGTTTTCAATGATATTTTCAGGAATAGTCTCTTTCTGAAACCTGTTGCTACTGTGCACTTACGGAGTTTATACCCATTATTTGGGAGGAATGTGGGAAAAAACTCAGTTTATGCTGCTGTTCCAGGAAGAGAGTATATGAATTTCTGTAATTTACTGCTTTTAGTGAGGAAATTTACTTGTTCTCAAGTTTTTTGTTTTAATAACTTTTTTATCCTGAGGAAAATCTTCTACTCTGTGTGAGTAGACTCTGTACTGTTAGGATTTTGGTTTTTCTGATGCTTGGCAGCATTAACATGTCAGGAACAGCACCCTAAGTCGGGCATGGAAATAGCCAAATTTCCAGGGAAGGGAACTTGCAGTGTTGTAACCTACTTCTGTATTCTTAGATGACACACTTTTCCTTTCTTACTTCAATTGTTGTTTTCCAGCTCCATTTCCCCCTAGGTTTAGAAGTTATTAGGGAAATTTTGTTGAGTTCTCTTAATTTATAACACAGGAAAAATTAGAGTCTAGTCATTTTTAATTCTTTTAGTCTGTACGATTTGATCATGTCACTTTAACAGAAATCTGTTCATACTGTTCCATCAGTTTTATGTCTCTGAGCTGATGCTTTCAAATTCTGAAAAACTAGGTTTAATCTGGAATTCCCAATCTTCCAGTCTAGGACTTTAAATGATGTTCTTTTTTAGACACAGCTTTTATATCTCTTTCATTGTTTAAACATTTCCAACCTAAAAGCTCCGTGAAATTTTCTTGACTAATTTTCTCTTACAATATCCTAAGTTGGTGTCCCCTGGCTGTTTTAGTGGATCCCTGACTCACAATAAACTGGAGGTCCTATTTTTTTTTTAATGCAGACTTTAAGCCATGCTCTTTGTAATTCTTAGTTGTTTTGGAACAATACCTACATACTGTTTGTGCCCAATAAAGTCTCAGATCCTCTGCTTAGCATCTTGTACTTCCTGCCTTGAGTACATTTGTATGTGGACAGGCTGATGGGATTCAAGACGATAGCCCTACATCGCTCTCCCAAGGCTCCCTCACTTCCTCCTGACTGGATTTAATAGCTGGCCTTCCATATCCAGAAGAGAGCTTCTGGGAAAAACATTTTTTGTCAGAAAACTTATAATTGTATTTTCCAAGTTTTATAGCATGATTAATCTTGTTGGAAGTAGTATTCTAGCAGCTTTTAATACAGATATTGCCAAGGTTTGTTTTACCAGGACTAATCTGGAACTCAGAGGAAACAAGCATGTTGTTTGGGTCATTCATGAAAACAGAATTTTAACCCCTTGTGTATCTGCAGGTGGGAAAGTTGGGGCAGTCAGCTATCAAGCCTCAAAGCCTCTTTTCTCTGCTTCTGTACCCCTGTTGTCTGGCAGGTCCAGGGCCAGACTCTTGGCTGATCTTTCATTTGCAGTCCTCTGCTTTTTTTTTTTTAAACCATGTATGTTATCTAACTTTATATATAAAGTTTTTGTTAAAACTAATTATAGTCACAGGATCTGAATCTATGTCATTGGTAGCTGATGATGAGCAAGTTAGGAAAAAGACACACACTTAAGGCAGATTAATAAGGGTGTTGAATACAGATTCTAGAGTGTGGTGTGACTCATGTTTGTAATGCCAGAACCCCAGGTGCACAGTCAAGAGGATCTCTGCAAGTTTGAGACTAGTTGAGCATGCTCCAGAAATATACAGTGTGGAAAAGAAAAAAGAGCAGGTGTCAAGCTCTACTGCATGAAGAGGCTGGAGTCTGCATCCCAGGCCTTTCACTGAAAGTATTCAGACGGCTGACCTCATCATGTTCAGAGAGTTTTCTTAGGAAAACTCAAATTCCCTGAATTGCTAAACAGTATTTTTTATTTCCTAGAAATAAAAAAAAAAAGAAATGACGCCTTTGAGGCTGAGGAAGATCTGGTTATAAATGTATAGCTCAGCTTATTAAAATAGATAGTAACATCCTGATTCATATAATAAAAGACGTGGTGCTTGAATGTTAAGCATAGGAAAAGTCAACCTCTGATACACTTAAAACGCTACAACTTAACAGAGTGTTGAATAAAAATGATGCAAGATTTCATTTTTACTCTGCTATCTTCTTCCCAAGTAAAACATGAATCATGTTGCTAAATGAATAGAAATAATACCGGGAGAGGGCTTGTCAATGGTTGGTTTAGTCATTGTTTTTATACCCAAATAGAGCAAGGATAGAAGAACCGAATACCGGAGACTTAAGTGTAATACAGCTAAGCCTGGTTGACCAAAAATATAGTGCTTGAACAGGCAAAACATTAGGGTTGATTTTTTTTTTTCAGATCTGTTTATAGGAACATGTCTGTGTACTCTTTGCTTAGATTTGAAAACAAAAGTGCGAGAACTGTAGTAGATGAGAGACAGCAAAATGCTTGGTACAATGATCTCCGTTATCCTCGTCAGCGTATGGCTGACTTGCATCTTTCAGGGAATGAAAGCAAACCCATTTGAGCCTTGAATTTAACAGTCTTCTGATAGGGTTTACTCTCTACTTCTCTCTCTTAATTCTAGCATGTACAGGAAATAGCTTAACCTCTCCTCTAGTGGAGAATAAACAAATTCGCTCGCAGGAACAACTGAGACATAGAATGTCAAGCACTCCTTTGTTGCATAATTTCATATTACTTGCTTTTTGAGTTGTGTCTGTTTTTTTCACAGTTTCTCTAACTTCCCCTATAATCAGCTGTCACTTTTGCCGCCATGTTGTGTGCCTGCTTCTGCAATAGGCCCCTAATTTGCTGCTTATAATCTGCTGTGGACTGAGAAACCAGATTGCCAAGCTTGCTAAAACTGTGTCTAAACTAAGAGTAAGTAGACTGGAAAAGGCTGAGCACTTTTCTGTCAGTCACATGCATGAACTGTGTGTTGCCTGTTTTGCTGCTTAGCGTTTGTGTGTGTGCATTTAGTGTTTTACTATGAACTTGCTAAAAATACTTGGTTAAAACATGAATGTCATATATATGAAATATTAATTTGGTGTTTGTGTGCTGGTATATCTACGACTCTTCATTAATGAATTCAACTAAAAGAAAAAATGGCTGTTATCTTTGTATGTCATTGTGTGTATTTTAGAAAAATGTTAGTCATTTGTTTTTGTTAGTCTTCATTCAGTACACAGATTTAAAGTTTATGTCATCATTGTGAATTCTGCACAGCAAATCTTATCAAGAGTTACTGATTTGAAACTAAACTTGACTCATTTAGTAAGAACTGGCTAGCTTGACAGGGTAATGAATCACTCAGACAGCCCAGTTCTCTAACAATATATAAAATACACTTTAATTTTTCTATATTAAAATGATTACTATTGGGCTGGAGAGATGGCTCAGTGGATAAAGTGCTCACTGCACAAGTATGAGAATGAGAACCTTCATTCAAATTCTCATAAAAAAAGCTGGCATATGGGGTACGTTGGTAACCCCAGCGTTAGGGTTGGAGTCAGGAAAATCCTTGAAACCATCTGACCTGCCACTCTACCTAATCAGTGAGAGTGGTCTAAGGAAACACTGAAGATCAACCTCTGGCCTAGTGTATGCAAGCACATGCAGATACACACACATATATATGTACATACATACATACAACCTCTTGTGTACACATATACACAAACATATACACAAATGCATAAAAGTATTATTATTGTTGTTGTTGGCTTTTGAGATAGAGTCTCTCTCTATAGCCTTGGCTGTCCCAGAACTCACTATGTAGACAAGGCTGGCCTTGTGATCTACCTGTCTCTGCCTTCCAAGTGCTAGGATTAAAGACATGCACTACCACACCCAGCTCACTGATCATTCTTAACACTGCTTATTATACAGTGACACACAAAACACTGAAAACTGTTTCTTTATTAAGTTCCATTTGATCAGCCTGGCTTTAGTTATGTATTTGGTTTTGATAGTTACTCCTGCTTACTTAAGTGTGTTTGAATTAGCAGCCTTTCTCCATTTTCGCATGCATCTTCTGATCTGCTTTGAAGACTAGGTGACTGTGCTGGGTAAAGTGTGGAAAGGAAGAGCAAGTAGATACACAGTGAAAAGATGTGCTGCTTGCGCTCATCGACTTTTTGGTAGGATTTCTTTTGACCTATCGGATTACAATCTTTAATCCAGTGAAATTAAGGGGTTAAGTGCCTACTTTCAAAATATAATTGCTATTATAAAAAAATAACCATTTTCCCTTCTCTAAAATTGGTTCTATAATATAATTCTTTTGCAATGATTAAAACCAGTCCATCGGGGTTAGTATTGTCATGTCACATGTTTGAGAAATGCATCTTCTTTTCCAAAACAAAGTTGATTAAGCCCTAGAAAGTAAGAAAACAGTAATTATTGAAGATATCTGAGAAGTAGACTCTAGGCCACAAATAATTTATTTTTTAATATGCTGGGTTTTTTAAATAGTATCTTTGCTTTCCTTAACTCAACTAAAGGAAATATCCATAAAAAATTTCCAAGTGTCAGAGCTAAGGCCTAAAACTGAGTGGCAGAATTTCATTCAGTAGTTGACTTGCCTAAATTAGCCTTTAATATATAAAATAAGCAAGATTGCTTTCCTCTCTTGAATGAAAACATGTAACATTTTTAGATAAAGTTCGTCTGTCTAGAAGCAGCGCTCCTAGCATCCGCTTTCTCACTGTGTGTCGCTAACCATGGCACTCATGCTTCCATCATTACAGTTTGAGTGCTGTGCCCATGCTTCATGGAACTCACTCCCATTACATTCAGCAGAAATGCTTTACTAGTCTTTCATAATCATGCTTCCTGCAGCTGGCCTGCAGTTATTCATGATAAGGAAGGAAATTATGATATAACAATTGTAAAAAGATCCAAACCAATTTCTTGTGTTGATACCACAATAGAAGAGGGAGTGGTGCCAGGCATGGTTGGCACTTGTCTTTGAATACACTGTTAGAGGAATACTATTCTATTCAGTGCAATTGCTGTAGACTAAAGAGAAGGAATTCATATCAGGGTTCACATGTACTAAATTTAGGAGGAGAAACTGATTTTATATCTATCATTAAATGTGTGATAAAATCCAAGGGTGGTGGTACATACCTTTAATCCCAGCTCTCTGGAGACAGAGGCAGGCATATATCTGATTCAAGGCCAGCCTGGTCTACAGAGTGAGTTCCAGGCCAGCCCAGGTTCTATGATGATAACTGTGTGCTAGCTTACAATGCACATGATCCCTTTGAAGTGCAGTACTTTATTGTCCACTTCAGTGTATCAGCAGTGACTCAGGTTTATCCCTATACTGAGATTCACTCAGCCTATAATTAGCTAAAGTGGACATGGTCTTTAGGATGTGTATACTTCTGATTATACAAGCCTAAAAATGGGACTGTCTGTAGATATGCTAGATATATTTTTCTCATTTATTTCTTAAAAATAGATGTGATTATTTTAGGCTTTATAGTATTTCCTAATGGTTGATTACATGCAAATAAGCTTATTGTTTAACATTTCTTCTAAAACTAAAGTATGTCATGTGTAAGTTCACTCTTTTGTAATGACCTAAACAATTTCTTAGCCCCCTTTTCCTTCCAAGTTAAAGGACTAAATTGGCTCTGTTTCTGAGTACAAGAATTTTCTGGTCTTTTTCATACCAGTATGTACCTTCTGTCCAATACTGTGACTTAAACAGTGCTTAGTGCATAGTACTGGCATGTGACAATGTATAGAAGGCTCCAGGAATGTCACTCCTATCCCTTAAAGGTGGTTGTGTGGCCCTGATACAGCTCTGGAGGCCCACACAGGTGAGAAGCCCAGAAGCCCATTCAAGCTGAAAGCACTCCCAAGGAGTTTGGTTTTGTTTGGGTTTGTTCTAGGTATGGTCCCAGGGATCCCAGATCAAACCAGGCCCCTGGGCCTATCCTAGAACCAACCTAAACCCGCTCATCATTCCCGGAACATCCAGAGTGTGAAGACTGAAGAGAACTGAGGCTGACCACACGTCCTGTACTCACCAAGACTCACTTTTTATCTGTATACCTGTTGTTTAGCAAGCATTGGCTGGTTAATTTATCTGAAATCACAGTGGCAACATTTGGTAACAGCATAAACTCTCCCAGACTGATACTACAGTACTTCTCATAACAGAAATTCTGTGAGGTTGTTATTGTCAGTGAGGAGAACTGGTCTTGTGATTTTGGTCATCAGATAAAATAGACATGTGTCTATTTTAAGAAGCAGCAACTTAGCCACAAAATCATCCTCAAAAACAGCCTTCTTCTAGAATGGATGAATTGTGTTTTCTTAACTACATCCAGTGACATCCTATCAGTCTCCTTCAACTAGAGGATTTATTCACACTTTCTCAAAGGCATCAGTCCTTGTCTTCTGGTTCTAATGCTAAGTAGTTCTTGTTTCAGAAACTAGTATCTTTTTCCTCCCATGGAGTCTGCTGCACATCAGAGCTCCCTTTAAAAGTTTCCCATGACGTAGTAGATAGGATACAGCTTCAGGCTTTACGTCAGTGTTTTGCAGAAGAATATTTTAAGAACTTCACTTTTCTTCCTAGCTGCTCTGGATGTTTAAACCATTCTACTCTAATAAATGTATTATATGGCCTCATATCAGAGCTGGCATTGCCATGGTCAGCTGCATGCTGTTTTGATTTGGAAGACAAGAACTCTAAAAGGGCTTGGATGCTAAAAACTCAAACATTATGGTAAGCAATGAAAATGCATACATTCTAATGCACTCTCCATATAAAAGTAACTCAACATTGTGCTTTTCACCAATCTTTATCACACCAGCAAATTTAGGTCACCAGGTCACAGTTTAAAATGGGCCAGGTACCTTGAGGCTCATCTGAATAGCTCAACTGTGGCATCAGTTCTATACCATGGGTTTTTATCTCAAAGATATGTGCTTCTCAGTGTTTTTTTTTCCTTGTAGTGTTTTCTTTATGGATATATTATCTGAGAGCACAACCAGCTGTATATTTTGGATTACCTAGAATGCATGTAAACATATTAGGTTGATGTACAATATGTTTTGTTAGAATGGGGGAAAGGGCATTGTACTCATTTATATCATTAATTGTGGACACTGATAATAGGAAATTATGGACTGTTTAATTAGTGGGTTTTTTTTTAAGTCGGGGTCTCATATCCTAAGCTAACTTTCAACTTCCAATATAGCTAAGGTTGGCGTTAAACTCCTGATCCTGTTTTTACCTCCCAGGTTCTGGTATTGTAATTATGTACACCTGGCTCTGGATTTTTATTGGTAGTGGTTCTGCTTTTTTATTTTTTAATTTGTTAGGCATTATGCAACTAACACCGACTGGCCTAGAACTTGCTGTGTAGACCAGACTGATCTTGAACTTCTGGCAATCCTCCTGCCTCCACCTCTGCAGTGCTGAAATGACAGGTGTGTGCCACTATCCTTGGCAAAATGTACCTCTTTAGGACATTTTAAAGTATGAGCAATGGTAGAGCACTGGCCCACCATGTGTACAGCATTCAACTCTATCTCTGAGACCCTCCACCCACAAAGAAAACAGCCTTTGGAAATACTCTTTCAGATCCTTTTTAATTTTTTTACAGTTACTTATGCTTTCTATATTAGAAGTTAGAGCTCTATATCCCTTACCCTAACTGAAGACTTGAGGTTAAAAAACCACAGGGGGTGTGCTTTTTTGTTTAATTGGGATAAAAAAAAATTTACCATTGCCACCATTTTTACATTCGATTCAGGAAATGTCTGTGCCTTTAATGAAGCATTCCCAAAATGTTTCATTGTGTAAGTCTTAAACTCTTTTGTCACTGAGATAAGAATTCCCCTCTTCCCTGTCCTTTCCCACAACCCTTGGCAGGCACCATTCTATTTCCTGTTAGGACCTCAAGTTCATGTGACAGACTTTTAGGACTAAATAATCTACATGTTTACTACATCTTGTTGCTCATTCATCCACTGGCAGGCACTGACTGCCTCCCCCTCTTGGCCATTATAAATGATGCTGCTATGGATTTGTGCAGGTACCTCCTTTTTAAACATGGTACTTTATTAATCACTTTCTGTGTTCTCTCATCAACCTGTTGTCAATTATTTTTAAAGTTTTAGAATTGTAGCCTTGCTTGTGCTGTATAGTTAGTTGTTCCTCCTAAGCTTAAAGCCTTTCTAATAAAATCTGAAATTCGTTGTATATTTTTGTGTGTCCTTTTTTACTGTGCTATTTGCAACATGGACTAATGACAAAAAGGAAGAAGTCCTTTCTCTTCCTCCTGTCAGTATTTTTCTTCCTTTATATTATTTCCCAGCACTTGATGCAGGGTTTAAAAATATATTGCCAGGGCAATCCTTTGAATCATTATCAGAACTTTTGCTTTGTTAAATACCTGGTGATAACTTAGCAGAGTGAAAATAGTGGCTTCATTTTAAATTATCCAGATTTTTATTGTTGTTACAGTTTTTTGTTTGCTTGGGGTGTTTTTGGTTGGTTGGTTTTGTTTGCTTAGTTTTGTTTTGAGACACTGTGTCACTGTGTAAGCCAATTCTGGCATCAATGCCCCAGCCATCCTCCTGCCTTAGCCTTTTAACTGCTATGGTTATAGGTGTGCACCACCACAGTGCCTGGCTTGAATTTAAAATGTCTATTTTTACTATTCCCTCTGCATACAGCAGGTTGTAGTTAGCCCCCTGACAGAAAGGACATACCAGCGTTAGAGAGAGAATTAGTGTCCAGTGGTTCAGACTCTGTCTTGGGATATCCCTGAGAGCCTCAGAATGCCTCTGTAAATAAAATGCTGGGTAAAGAGAAAGTAGTCTTTCTTGGAACTTAAAATATAAACTACCTTTCTCAGTACCCCCAAAAAGCAAGTTTTAAATGTCCTTGTCTGAGATTTTCTGGTTAAAAGTGTAACATGACATAGGATATGTGTAATTACTCTACTGGATTCTGAAGTCGCTGGGTAAGAAATAGCCCATGTGATAATCCTCTTTTGTCTTCAAGATTTGCTTTTGAAGGTCATTAGCCGATGTGCTGTAACCGTTGAAGATAAAGTTGGCAAATAGTAATTTTCCTCGAATGTACATCTGGAAAAAGTAAATAAAACATTTTCAAATTTTAATTCTAAGGATGGTCCTATTAATTTGAAAGAAAATTTTCAACCTAAAAGTATTAGTGCTTATACATACAAAACAGCATACATTTTTCTAGAATCTGAGTTGGAGGTTTAAAGCTAGAAAAACAGGCCCACACAAAGTAGTCAACCAGTATGCTAATTAAGGTTTGCTAATCACATTAAAAGATACCACCATGTGTTCTTTTTTTTATTTTCTTAATGTTTTTATTTTATGTGCATTGATGTTTTGCCTGCCTGCATATCTGTGTGAAGGTGTCAGACCTTGGAGTTACAGACAGTTGTGAGCTGCCATATAGGTGCTGGGATTTGAACCCTGATCCTTTGGAAGAATAGTCAGTGCCCTCAACTGCTGAGCCATCTCTCCAGCCCCCAACATGTGTTCTTAAGCGTTATAATGTGCTTGTTTTATTTTACAGCTAACCACTAAGACAGTACAAGGCCCTTGCATTTGGAAGCTAGTAGATTCAAATTATTAACAAAACCCAATGAGAACTCTGCAAATTGTGTAATCATATTGAGTCACTCAGATTTAAGAAAAAGGCTCATGGGCTGGAGAGATGACTCAGAGGTTAAGAGCACTGGCTGTTCCTCAAAGGGTCCTGAGTTCAATCCCCAGCAACCACATGGTGGCTTATAACCATCTATGATGAGATCTGGTGCCCCCTTCTGGCACACAGACACACATACAGGCAGAGTGCTGTAAAATAATAAATAAATCTTTAACAAAAACAAGAAAAAGGTTCATTAATTATGATTTATCAATTAAAGTAGACCTCTAAAAGCATCTTCTATTCCAAACAATTTATCTCGTTTTGTTTGGTTGGTTGGTTTTGTCTTTTATGGGAATGTGCCAGCGTGCATGTATATACACCATGTATGTGTAGGAGACTGTAAAGACTGGGATTTTTAACCCCTGGGGCTGGAGTTAAAGCAGTTTTGAGCCTCCGCGTAGGTGCTGGGAACTGAATCTGAGTCCTCTTCAAGAGCTGTAAGTGTTCTTACCCACTGAGCCATCTCTCCAGCCCTGTTTCTCTAACTACTAATAAAGAAGTATAGCTTTCCAGTGTCAAGCCAAGCATGTTATTCCACACTGAGGTGTAAGAGAACGTGATTCTTAAGACACAACACACAACTTACATTCTTTTTCAACTTTCAGAGATTGAGAGTAAATGGCTCCTTTTCAGGATGACAAGAGAAGAAAGTAATTAAAACTTAAAAACGTGTTCTAACACAGAATGTAATGGTGTTAAAAACCAAGTATGCTGCATATCTTCAAGCACTGAGAACCTGAAATTCTTAGAAATGTGTACATTCAAAAGGAACAATGGTTTTCTATGGCTCCACATTATTCCTTTCCCTGTAGATTATATGATCTTTTTATCATATAATCTAGTGTTTTAACACAAGATTTCCTCTATGGAGTAAAATTTCCTGGTTCATCATTTCTGAAACAAAAGAATCTGTTTCCTAGGTCTGTCTACATGGTCAGTACAGAATGAGTGGAGTTTGGGGTGTGGTTCCTGGACCTGAACTACTTTATCTTTAGCCTTATACTTTAACATTCTGAAAGTAGAGGAGCTTTGCCAAGAAAATGACTGAAAGCCGTGTGGGCCTCCAGGAGCAGAATGCAAACACAAAGGCTGAGCTGCGAAAAAAGCAGGAGTTAGAAACTGTGAAGCACCCATCAAGAGAAGTCAGAACAGAAGGTAGAAGAGCAGAAAGACTACTGGGAGACTGAGCTACCTCAACTGAAAACACCACCAGATGATAGCCTTGGAAAATGAGAAGATAGGGGTCAGAGCGAATCAGCTTCAGATGCAGCTATCAACTCGAGAAAGAAATGGAAGGGCTTGTTCTGGGAGTTCAAGATAAGGCAGGGCAGTTGAAGCATCTTTTAGAAAATTGGAGAAGGCTGGCTCTGTCTTGGTTTAACTGAACAGAAGGAGCATCAGAAGAAACTCATGCATATGGTGGAAAAGATGAAACAGAAGGAAGCTACTGCAAGGAAGAAACAATGGGAGTTAACGGACCTGAGCTTTGACCTATCTGAAAGACTAACAGACAACAAGATTATGCCCAGTGTTCCAGAAAGAAATAGACCAGAAACAAAACATTATCTAAAGAAGGAGAGCAACAGACTGCTGAGCTTCCTGGGCTTCAGCGTTGACTCTGCCATATCAAGTGTAGCCTTCAGATCAGGGAGCTGCTGGATAAAACCCAGACCTTGTCTGTGGAAACTCGTATTCTGGTATCCAAGAAACATCTGCTCCCAGCTGGCTTCCAGTAACGAAGTGTCTGATCTGCACATCAGATGTGGGCCATGGAATCTGTGATCACACCTTGGAGCAGCAGCCAACTCAGTCTTGGTTTTTCAAATTGTCTAATTTGTGGCACAGCCTTCCCCACACGAGAGAAGAAAATCTTGGAAGACCTTGTGCTCTGCCGTTCTCTCTTAGTGTCCAGGCTGGTAGGTCTGTGTTCTGAACAGATCTGATCATGTTGTTTCTACTGTAAGCCATCCAAGCACAGGGGCCTGCCTAGCCAGAAGTCATAAGGGACTCACCCTGCACCCTGGCCTGCAAGGATGGAGTGTGTCCATTATCTGTGGATGGAGCTGCCAGTTTCTGGTTCCACCCTGTCATGTAACTCCAGCTTATCAGCCTCTCACCTGCAGTGCCCTTTCTTCCTCCAATCTAGTACAAGGCTCGGATGGAGATACATGAGGATTCACAGCAGTCTGACCAACACTAAGTAGTTGTCTGCCAACTGTCCCTCCGCATCAGCAGTCCTCATATCTAACCTTGAGGGTAAGACCAGGACCAGATGTGAAGTATTTCTCCATCCTCCTCAGTCCTTTCTTCAACCACGTGCATTAAATTAGCCCAAAAGTGGCACAGCAAAGAACTTGAATACCAAGGATTTATCATCTTGTCAGCTCCCAAAAGAAGCATCTTTGTGGGGTTCCCCACCCCCAACCTTTTGAGACAGGGTCTCACTATGTGGCCCTGGCTGACCTGGAATTTTCTATGTAGACCAGGCTAGCCTCAAATTCACAAAGATCTGCCTGCCTGTAGCACAGGAGTGCTGGGATCAAAGGTTTGTTCCCCATGCCTGGCAATAAGCATTTTATTCCTGGCTCACAGGTACAAAACACTTTACTCATAAAAAGTCTTCTTTCTAGGAAAGTGGACCAATGTTACATCTACATTCCAACAGTTGGGAGCTTGAAGCAAAAGGATTATGAGTTCAAAGCCACGTGGGCTACATAGGCTTTGTCAGAAAAAAACTGTGGGGGAATAAAAGGAGAGTGTTCTTTTATCCAGATACCTCAGGCAATTTTTGTTCTCTCCTATGAACATGCATTTATAATTATGTCATAAAAATACACATATGCATATATGCACCACACTGGCTGGCATGTAATTCATGGTGTGGCTCAGTCAGGTCTGAAACTTAGAAGTTTTATTGAATCATCTTCCCAAGTGCTGAGACTATGGGCCTGAGCCACGCTCCAGTCTGTAAGTCTCTTAATGAGTACTTAGGAGTCATTAGAAACTATACAACTTTCTTGACAGTGGAGTTTACATGAATGTCAGATTAATGAAGCAACGATTGTTAACCACTAATATTCACAATAAATTACTTATTCGGGGCGGGGGGAGATATACTCCATAAATGTTGACTATTTGAGGGGTGCTCAGAAAATAATGCTCCAAGTAAAAGCCTCTCTGACTTTGTTTTGTTCTCTTTCCTGCTCCCCTTTTCTCAAACTTTCAGGCAAGAATTCCTCTTCTCAAAGGCAGATCACAGAAATGTAATCCACTTGCTGGTTCCTATTTATTCTTTTTTACTTTTAACTTCCCCTCCAAGAAATCCATAAAACCTAAAGATTAATCTCCCTTGCATTTATGTCCAACAGGTCCTCCTGGCATCCTCACAGTCTTTTAACATTGGATCTGTCTTTGGTCCACTCACACTTGTATAGGGCAGTCCATGCTTCATCACATTAAACATACACATGGATTGCTTGTCCTAGTCCCCTGAGGTCTTCTATATGAAGTCTTTCATGCCATATAACACTGCCACCCGGGCTAGAGAGATGGCTTAACAACTTGCTACTTTGCAGAAGATTTTAGCTTGATTCCCAACACCCAAATCCAGTGCTCACAACTGTCTGTAACTCCAGTTCCTGGGGATGCAGCGCCCCCTTTTGTCCTCTATGGGCACCTGCACCCATGTGCATATACCTATTCACACACTTAAAAAGAAAATTTCACTCTTATGGTTTGAATCTGGAAGGCCCCACTGGCTCATTCTTCAAGTGTGTATCTCCAGCTTGTGGTACTATATTGAAGGCCATGGAGCCTTTAGGAAGTGGAAAGAGGTCACTAGCATTGGGCCTTTGAAAACTATGCCCAGCCCTACTTCCAGTCCCCTTCTGCTTTTTAGTCCACCACGATGTAAAGCTGCCACCACATGTTCCTGCCATCAATGACTGCTGTTCCAGTCTGCCATTCCTGCTCTGAGGGACCAAACCAAGACTGAAATAAATCTGGCCTTCCATCAACTGCTTCTGTCAGGTATTTTGTCGCAGGAAAGACAAAGCTAACATTTCCTTTCTGTGTCAATCCAGTCCCTTCAGCAGTGTGAACTCTTGAGTTCAGCATGACAGATCACTTTCTTGGCAGTAAGTCTGGCCACTGTCTACTGAATTTGTTGTAATGGTCACACTCAATTTTGACTTGCCATGTGGTCAGAGGAATTTCTGAAGGTAGCTTTGCAGGACAGGCCTCTTCATCAAGGAGAGCCCACATTATCATTCCTGGGGGTCAAACCAGATATGTAAAGGCAGCAACTACTAGGGGTTTTAATGCCAGAGCCCCCATTTGACAAGCCAGGCATGGCAGTGTGTACTTACAATCCCAGAGCTGAGGAGGTCGAGGGGGCAGATCCTTGAAGTCCACAGGCCAGCCATTCTAGCCTACTTGGTGTGTTCCAGGCCAGTAGAAGACCCTGTATTTGAAATGGTGAGAGTAGACACTGGCTAAGGGATAACACCTGAGGCTGTCTTCTGGCTTCCACATGCATGTGCGTACACACAACACTGCACATACATGTATAACACGTGCATATAATAAGACAAAATAAAAAAAGCTCTACGTGCCTTTCCTGTGTCCTGTTCTGGGGGGTTCAAGTAGTGCTAACAACTAAACCCAGCATCTTAGGCAAGCTAAGTATGCCCTCTCTGCTGAACCCCACCCCAGCACTATGATTCATCATTCATGGCTCTCCGTGGATAAGCGATTAGAGTTACTGTTTAGCTTTTAAGCTTATTGCATTTGCAAGGTTTATTCCCATCCCTTCCCTCATTTCCTCATGTCTCTTAATCATGCCCTATAACATTACCATTCAAGGCACAGTGGAAAAATATTTACTCAAAAGAATGAAGCATGTTTCTTTTTCAATACCTTTCCTTGTAAGTAGCCTATAGGTCACCCAACTTCTGTATTGCTGTAGAATGTAAGCAAGCTTCCAGAACCATTCAGCAGCTATGCTTTTTCTTGCATGTTCTGTGGAATGTGGATATGCATATATGGCTACATCTGGCTTTTTATAGCATTTTGCACAGCGGTCTGTCCTTACACTAAGCCAACCAAATTTTATCTCTTATGGGCTCGTGTGAAGCATAGACTTATTAAGATGGCTGACATTAAAAGCGCTGGACCCACAGTGCACCCTGAACCCTGCTTGCTTTATGTAAATTCTGGGGACTCTACTCAGGTTCTCACACTTGCAAAGCCAGCACTTTACTGACCAGGGTGCCTCCTCAGCCCCCCCCCCCCAAAAGCTCATTGCTAAAAGAGGCAAAATCCAAAATCCTCCAAGCAGCACCGTGGGTCATTTTCTGCTGCCTTTCTTTATCACTCCTTTGATTTTTTTTAATTAAGGGGGTTTTCTTCAATTAATTCACTTTTAAATTAAGAGTTTGCTCACTACCTGCCATATTTTCTTGCATACTGTCTTCTGTGCTATGAGGATATCTGGTCCAGGAAGAGAGAAGGGTTTTTGTCTCTCTTTTTAGCAGCATCCTTGTATTGATGAACCAAGAGTGGCATTCACTGAAAGCATTTCATGAGAGAAGGAATAAAGGAAGTTTAATGTGAAAGACTATTTCGTTAGAGCAGGCAACAAAATAGCCTTAACTCTGCTCTCTAGAAGTTTCCTAGGGCCATGGCCAATCTCAGTGGCTTCCATTAAAGCCCTGCATTCCCCTTTAAAATTCTGGCCCCAGCACCATCCCTTCTACATACCGTGTACAGCCATCCTTTTTCATCTGTGATGTCCAATCGCAGCTTGATAATTTTCCCTACAGAGTTTTGTGTTTATCTAATCCACTAGCGAGCTGCATTGCACCAATAGTGGTCTTCATAACCCATAGATCTAGGCTTGGGACACCTTCTGTTTCAAACATTTCAATGTCCTTCATTGCTTCTCTCCCCCTTTCTCCCAGCTCAACTCCATGTCTTCCTTGCATGACTTGGCTTCATCTCATCTTTTACACCTGTCCTTACATTTTATAATCCAGGTGGACTTAGGCTTTGGACATGTTCCTGAAGTACTTACTTGCAGCCCTCTCCAAGTGGAGAGGTCCAGTAGGCACTTAGGTATATGGGTCTAGGTATATGAGAAGTCTGGACTAGCTAGAACATTGGCTGTCACTGATATAAAGAGAAGCCAGAGAATCTGTGCATTATTAGAGTGAGCATAAGTACAGTTCACAGAGGACCAGTGTTCAGAGAACACTGAGCAACGGCATACTGTCGTTATGTATTGAGTTCCTCAGACTGTTCCCTAAAAATGGCAAGGTACTTTCTGGTGTTATAGGGTTGTTGAAATGGTTCCAAAGGCTGTTGACTTACATATTTGGTATTATAAATATTATCACCCAGAGACTGTATTTGTTAAAATACATTGGTATGTTATTCATTTTATCCCCCACCAAGCAACCTTGAGATAAGTTTAGCAGCAACTGCCACTCCCTCTTCTTCCTTTTCTTCCTCCTTTTTCTCTCCTTTATTCTTCCTCCTCCTCTTCCTCTTCCTCCTCCTTCCTCTTTCCTCTTCCTCCTCTTTCTTTATTAGTCTGTGTTGCCCAGGAAGGTTTTTAACTCCTGGGCTCAATTAATCTTCTCCTCTTCACTCTGAGTAGCTGGAATGCTGGTATTCACCAGTATGCCAAAGAAACTTCAAGTTTCATTCTGTAGCTTCTCTCGAGCCTAACTGGTTCCTAAATTTATATTTTTGTCGCTGTGTCCAGATTTTTTGTTTGAAGCCCTGTATCTTAAGCCACTGCAACTCACTGACTGTTTTTTTTCCTTTTTCTTTATTCTTTCTTTCCTTCTTTTCCTTTCATTCTTCCTCATTTTTTTCCTTTTTTAACATCAACTCATCCTCTTTGGCCTAGACCAACCTGGAACTCAGAACAATCTTGTTACCTCAGTTTCCCAAGTGAATGGATCATAGGCCAGAGTCATCATGCCCTCTCTTGACATTATGAAAAATATGGTAAAGGTCACTCCGCCGCCACCACCACATTTGCCTGGAAGATATCTTTTGTAGATGTGGTCAGACATCAGACAGGAATTCAATAGGACTCTATATTTGCCCTCAGAACATGCATTTTTCAGGTTTGACTATTGGAACTGGAGGATGCCTTGATCATGTAATTCAACCCCAGCTTGATTTACAGAGCCATCACAGAAGCCTCTAGAGGCCTTCATGACTAGAAATTTAAGAAAGGACAATGGAGAGATAAATGGATCATGGGCATGTCTGTAACCAAGATAAACAGATGAGGATGTCCCTGGCTCATGAATGTGTCCATATCTCTACCTCATTGTCTTCTTAGTCTTGCTTCACAGTGACTCACTGGGAAAAAGGGCAGACAGATCTGAGTGTCAGGTTTCTTCCTTGAAGAAATCACCCTGCTCTTGTGAGTCCTTCAAAGTACTCAACATTTGAGACCAGAGGACTCTTGAGAAATCCTCCCAGCCTCTCTATAGATAGAGCAGTTGGTCCCTGCTGGGTAAGCCCACCAAAGCCTGGGCAGGGTGTCCTTACCACACACTTAAGGGAAGCAAATGCTTGTGGGTACAGTTTGCCCTATGGAGGCCTATTGTGTCAGGGTGTTGCACATATGTATCAGAAGAGGCCCTTAGATGTTCATGGAGCAGAGGCAGGGAAGTGACTTGAGCTGCAGAGCTGGCATTCTGCCCTCTGTGACCCTTCGTTTTGTTTACTCGGTGTGTGAAATGTTACTCAACGGTGAGTGGAACTGGAGCTCTGGTCCACGCCTCTGATTATCACCACAAAACTACTTCTCCTTTCAGAACTAAAACAGAACCCCCTGGAAAACAGCCATGCAGCTTTAGTGCAATTTCAGTATAGAAAACTTTTGCTATAAAAAAATAAACAACCTTCTTTAAATGTATTAAAATATAAACATTAGGAGGGGACAGGAAGAGACCAACAAAGCCAAAAAACAAACAAACAAAAAAACAAAACAAAACAAAAAAACAAAAACAAACCACTGAGCCCTGGGGCCCCTGAAGAGAATGATACCCCAACCAAGGACAATCCATGGAGACCTAAAACCCCAGCTCAGATGTAGCCCATAGACTCAATATCCAAGCGGGGTCCCTGGTAAAGGGAGCAGGGGCTTTCTCTGGCATGAACTCAGTTGCAGGCTTTCTTGATCACCTCCCCCCACCCCACCCCACCCCGGGGGATACAGCCTTGCCAGGCCACAGAGGAAGACAATGCAACCAGTCCTGATGAGACCTGATAGGCTAGGGTCAAATAGAAGGGAAGGAGGACCTCCCCTATCAGTGGACTAGGGGATATAGAGGGAGAAGAAGAAGGGAGGGTAGGGTTAGGTAGAGATGAGGGAGGGGGCCACAGCCTGGATACAAACTGAAATTGTAATAAATGATAATAAAACATTAATTAGCACAAATAGATGAACCAAATGACATAAAAGAAGAGAATTTTTGCAGTAATGAAATAGTTTGAGGATGTGCTTTCTTTTTATTTATTTATTTGGTTGGTTGGCTGGTTTGGGTTTTGGGTTTTTTTCAAGACAGGGTTCCTTCGTGAAGCCTTGACTGTCCTAGACTTGCTTTGTAGTCCAGGCTGTCCTTGAACTCACAAAGATCTACCTGCCTCTGCCTCCCTGAGTGCACCACTACTGCCCAGCTGAGGATGTGCTTTTTCAAATTGAGAATTCTGTGTTAGCCTCTCAGCCTGATGAAAAAGCTGTAGCATGGACATAACCTTCATTGCCCACCAAGCACTGCAATGAGTCGTGTGCTATGAACTGTTCTTTCCATCCCATGCTGGGAAGGAGCAGTGGAAGAAACAAAAAGCAGCCCCAATCAGCCCCTTTTTAAAGCTTCCTGAAGGACATCTAAGTTGTTTCCAGATTCTGGCTATTATAAATAAAGCTGCTACGAACATGGTTGGGCAAATGCCCTTGTTGTATGGTGGAGCATCTTTCAGGTATGCCCAGGAGTGGTACAGCTGGATCCTGAGGTTGCACTATTCCCAACGGTCTGAGAAAGCGCCAGACTATGCACCAGTGGTTGTATGAGTTTGCACAACTCAGCTGCCCCTCAACCGAAGACACAAACTGTAGTGCATTTACACAATGGAATACTACTAAACTATTAAAAACGAGGAAATCACGAAATTTGCAGGCAAATTGATGGGACTAGAAAAGATCATCCTGAGCAAGGTAACCCAGTACCAAAAGGACTCACATGGTATATACTCACTTATAAATGGATATTAGCCATATAATACTGGATAATCAGACTATACTCCACAGATCTAAAGAAGCTAACTAACAAAGAGGGCTTTAGAGAGGATGTTTAACTCTCATTCAGAAGGGCAAAGAGAATAGACACCGGAAGCAGTTGAAGAGATAGAACAGGATGGGAGCCTACCATACATGTCCTCTGAAAGACTCCACCCAGCAGGGGATGGAAGCAGATGCTAAGACTCACAGCCAAACTTTGGGCAGAGCGCAGGGAGTCATAGGAAACAGAGGGAAATAGGACCTGAAGGGGGCAGGAGCTCCATAAAAAGACAAACAAAGCCAACAAATCTGGGCCCAGAGGGTCCTGCAGAGACAGTTGCACCAACCAAGGACCATGCATGGAGAGGACCTCAAACCCCTGCTTAGATGTAGCCAATAGGCAGCTCAGTCTCCATATGGATTCCCTAGCAAGGCAGCAAGGGTTATCTCTGACATGGACTCCGTTGGCCACTTTTTGATCACTTCCCCCTGGTAGGGCAGCCTTGCCAGGCCGCAGAGGAAGAGGATGCAAGCAGTCCTGATGAAACTTGATAGTCTAAGGTCAGATGGTAGGGTAGGAGGGAATCCCCCTTTGTTAGGAATGGGGGTGGGGTGGGAGAAGAAGGGGAGAAAGTGGGACCTGGAGGAGATGAGGGAGGAGACTACATTGAGGATGTAAGTAAATAAATTATAGGAAAAAGAAAAAGCTTCCTGAAGCAAACATCCAAGTCTCCTTCTCAGTCCTTCGAATCGGGACCTGCCTAGCTGTGTGATTTCCTGCTCTTTGGTGTTATTCACACACTTCCATCCTTTCCAGCAGTCACACTGAGTTTTCTCTGTATGTCTCACTTTTGTGTCTTTTCACCTTGAAGATAGGGATCAATTCAGAACTGACAGAGCAATGTACACCCATGACCTGGAGGTTTGGCGATAACACCCCCTAATGATAGTCATACTCCTCCTCGGAGTCCTGGGTAATGTGTGACTCAGCAGACGCATGCATGCATGCATGCATGCTTGGAGGACAAATCCTCACTGACAAACACTGACAGCCGACATGGATTTTCAGCTCACTTTCCACAGTGCTCCTTGCAAGCTTCCTGCCTTCATTAAACTATCAGAACAATGTAGGTTCATTTACTGGGGGATCACATCCATCCTCAAAGAAATGGAACTCAATGGGACTCCTTCCCCCACATTTTCCACTGAAGGATAAAATGTAAATCCACTCAGCCTCACTCTAAGAACAAAGGGTTGCTTGTGCTGGTCCAGCTTCCCTCCAAACACCATCTGCCTGCAATCCTTCCTTTAAGGGACATGGAGTTTTCTGGCTCAGGAACAAGACACATTTCTTTCCAATGGATCAACACTGTCACCCAGTGGACAGATGGATAGTTCAGCAGGTTGACGCTTAAAGCTTCTTTCAGCTTGACGTCAAGGTTTAAATAGGAACCTGGTTGTTTCAGAGGATCAGGAGTGAGTTGTTCCTTTTCTCTTTGTCAGGAACTAAGCGAACTTCAGCTGGGAAGCCTTGGATCTAAATGCCATGGATGAACGCACCGTAACCAAGACATGAATTTCCTCTGTGCTGATTTGTTTTGCTGTTGCCCTCATCAGTACATTTATAGGGAACCCAGGCTGCAGATCAACTAATCTTGTCTGCCAACCACACACACACACACACACACACACACACACACAAAGCACACACAAAGCACAAACACAGTGTGTTGCTTTGTGTTGGGACATTACCTTTTGGGAACTCTTGCAGGGTCTTTCATTCTTTGTATGGGAGAGGATCTGGATCTGAATCTCTGATTCTGTCGATTGCTAGCTCCTCCATCTTGAACAAACTGCTTAATCTGAGTCTCCATTCCTACCTCTTTCCATCAGGCACACCTTCAGGGTTGCATCTATCCTCTGAATGGCTGTGAGGGCTTTCCTTCCTTCCTTCTGGCAGGGAAAGGCAGGGTCTTGCTGACATAGCACAACTGACCTTTAACTTGTGGTACTCCTACTTCAGACAGCCTCCTGAAAGCTAGGGTTAAAGGTGTGCACCTCCATGCCCTGCTTACTTTGAATACTTAGACAATTAAACACACAGAAATTATTTGGCATGATGTCTGGATATAGAGTAAAAGACATAAATGTTGATAGCCATGATGGTTCATCTTTTTTTATAGAACTGACGGTATTTACAATTGTCTGTGAGGGTATTTCTAAAGAGGTTTAACTGAAGGGGGGGAACCCACCTTGAATGTGGGTGACACCATCCTATGACTAAAAACAAAAAACAAAAACAACAACAACAACAAAAAAAAAAAAACAGGGAAAGGAGCCAAGTAGAGGCATTTGCTTCCTAACCAACCAGCTGGCTCAAGCACTCACTGCCTCATAGTGACAGACTGCAAGCCCTCAAACTGTGAGCCAAAGTCAACTCTTCTTCCCCAAGTTACTTTTGTCACAGCAAGGAAAAAAAAATAAGTAATACAACGGCAATCCTCATCCTTCTTTTCCTCCTTTCTCCTCCTTCTTCTTCCACATCCTTCTCTTCCTTCCCCTCCTGCTCTTCTTCCTCCTTCTTTGAGAAAGAGTCTCACTGTGTAGACCAGTCTGGCCTTGAACTCACAGAGACCTGCCTGCTGCTTCTGTGTCCTGAGTGCTATGATTGAAGGTGTGTGCCACTGTGCCTGATCCCTTTCTAGTTCTAAAACACAACTTTTATTATGGTTAGGGTACTGGAGTACACTGCTCCAACCTCAGACCTACAAAAGCCTGAGAGCCATTGGAGTAGCCCTCAGATACTGTTCCAAGGTGCAACTAGTTATCTCTAGCTAAACTGACTCCATAGTTCTTCATGAGGGCTGCGCCCAGCAAATACAATTTAGCAGCAGCTACAGCTTACCAGATTCAGAGCAAGAAACCCAGCAGCAGGACAGCCATCTCCAGGACTTCTGATGAGAGGAGAGCCTTCCTGAACACCACAGTAACCACACAGGTCCAAATGCCTGAGGTGAACTGTGACAATTCCTGAGAAGCACCACCATTCAGTTGACCATACTCAAAAAGCTGAGGAGACCTCCTTCAGAACCCTGCCAAGGGGATGCTCCCACCCAGGACTCCAGCAGGCACCAGAAATCAACAGACAACACCTGAGATGGACAGAAGGATAGAGGCCAGCGTAAAAGCACAACCAACAAAAGGTAAAGCAGTATGGCATCCCCAGAGCCCAGTTCCCCAGGGGCAAGTAGCCCTGGACACCCTAACCTAAGTGAAATTCAAGAAGATGACCTTACATCTATGCTTATGAAGAGGTTAATGAAGGAAACAAATAAAATACTTAAAGAATTAGTGGAAGATAAAGTCAAACAGATTATGGCCATCCGTAAAGAAATACAGGGAGATAAAGACAGTTTGTGGCTTTCAGAGAAGAAATGAGGATTTTTTTAAATTAGGAGGTTCTTTTTCTTTCCTCATTTTCCTTTTCCTTTTTT
>CM053766.1:76282833-76309101 GCA_028658305.1 Pachyuromys duprasi
CGGATAGGGGAGGACCTCCTCCCCTTCCATCTGACCCTAGCTTATCATGTCTCTTCAGGGCTGGCTGCAATGTCCTCTTCTGGGCTCTAGCTAGGCTGTTCCTCCTGGGTGTGTGGGGGGGAGGGTCGAAGAGCCAGCCATTGAGTTCATGACAGAAATAGTCCCTGTTCCCCTTACTAGGGTACCCAGTTGGATACTGTGCTACCATGGGCCACATCCGAGCAGGGGTTCTAGGTTATATCCATACATGGTCCTTGATTGGAGAAACAGTCTCGTAAAAGACCCCTGTGCCCTGATCTATTTGGTCTTTGTGGAGCTCTTGTCCTCACCAAGTCTTACTAACTCCCCCTTTTTTCATATGATTCCCTGCACTCTGCTGAAGGCTTGGTTGTGAGTCTTAATATCTGCTTTGATACATTGCTAGTTAGAGTCTTTCAGAGGTCCTTCCTTTGGTTTTTCAAGACAGGGTTTTTCTGTGTAGCCTTGGCTATCCTAGAACTCACTCTGTAGACCAGGCTGGCCTTGAAGTCACAGAGATCAGCCTGCCTCTGCCTCCTAGGTGCTGGGATTAAAGGTGTGTGCCACCACTGCCTGCTTAGAAGGATGTGTGTGTGTGTGTGTGATATTACATACATATATATGAGATACCTCTGTTGGTAAAGTGTTTTCCTATATAAACATGAAGATCTGAGTTCAGTTCCTAGGACCTATGTGAATTTCTGGGCTCCAAGGATGCAAGGACAGGGACAGAGATCCCTGGGCTCCCTGTCTAACCAGCCTAGCTAGTCAGAGAGCTCCAGGTCCTGGTAAAAGACCATGTCTCAAAAAATAAAGTGGATGGGTCCTGAGGAATGACACCTATGATTGACCTTTGACCTACACACACACACACACACACACACACACGTTTCCATGTGCATAAGTACCATTGTGATTCCCTAATGTAGTCAGGCCAAAGAAATCCTTATTGTGTGAATGCTTTTGGTTGAAATTTTATATTTGTTTGAGACAGGATCTCACCATGCATCCACGGCTGGGCTCGAATTCATAGAGCTCCACCTGCCTCTGCCTCCAGAGTACTAGGATTAAAGGTGTGCCACTACACTTCATTTAGATGATTTCTAGAGGGGGCAAGCCTCATCCACAGTGACAGAAAGTCCAGCTGTGGGATTATTCAATGCCTGTGGTGTGCCAGGAGCTGAAACAAGCTCAGTTGCCTTGCTGAGGGTTTCTAGTAATTTTATGAGTTCATTATCCTCTTTAAAAAAAAACACAAGATATTTGTTTCATGTCCTGTATTACACGGGAATAGTAATATGTGATATTACCGTAGATAACACTACAGAAATATGTGTACCAGTCTCTCCCTTTTTTGTAAGTAAGAGAAGCAGGGTAATTTGCCTGAGCCCACATGGGCAAGCATGTGGAACCCAGGTTCGAACTTAGTCTGGTTTCAAAGTTCGTACTTTACCTCATAGGCAGTTTTACCTATGGAATTTTTTATATCCTTATTTCCTCCTCAGCTGGCTTATGTGCATATGCTTCTTAAAGGTGAGACCTGACTTTAGTCACTTCAATAGTCTCTATGTTAACACATATGATTTGCACCTCAGTTTTAAGAGGGCCTGAGTGCTTTCTAAGATGTATTTATGTACTTCATCTACATGGGTGTTTCATCTGCATGCACATCTGCACTCCAGAAGATGGTATCAGATTCCACAGGGCCACACTTATAGACAGGTGAGTCACCACCCTGTGGGTGCTGGGAGTTGAACTCAGGACCTCCGGAAGAACAGCCAGTGCTTTTAACCACTGTGCCATTCCTCTGGCCCCAAGAGAGTCTAATTTTTAACTTAATTTGAGTAGCAGTAAGAGTCATCCAGTACTCAAGAAGGACTACACTCAGGGTCATTACAAAGACTCAAGTGACAACATGTCTTGCCTTCTCTTTAGCCTTCTATTGATCCAGAATGATCTTTGAGTCGGGCAGTAAACATACCAAACATGTGTCTTAGAGACATATACTCAAACACATACCAAGAAAATTCCTGGCGTGATATTGTGTCTTTGGACTAGGAGTGGGCAACCAGATTTCGTAAAATTAGCTGCAGATGCAATGTCATATTTGAGCAATCGAAAGGAATCCAAACGACTCTAAAGAAAAAGAAAAAAAAAGAGGTTTGGCAGGGGGTTTTGTTGTTTTTCTTTTTCTCTGTTTGTTTGGTTTTATTTGCTAATTTGTTTTAGACAGGGTCTTAGAATAACACCCTAACTAGCCTCAGGCTCACTATGTAGACCAGCTGGCCTTCAACTCAAGGAAATCCATCTACCTCCTGAGTTCTGGGATTAAAAGCCTGCATTACTTCACCATACTGAAACATAGCCAAAAAAAAAAACCCTTTTGCTCCGTTCATCAGCATTCATGTCCTCAAACCTAAAATTCTACAGCCTGCCTGCTCAACTCCAGTAGAGATAGCTGGACACTCACTGTGGACTGAAGGTGTGACTACACCTGGCATTTCGTAAGGTTTTTGCCTACTTCTCCCCATTCAGTCCTGAGCTTTGTTTTGTGTGAGTAAGTAAAGGGAAAGAGAAACCCAGACAGATGCCAACTGTTCTGTTACTAGAAAAGGAAACAGGAGATCCATGGGGGAAGTAAAGCTTTCTAGTTTCATCAGAGATGATTTTTTTTTCCTACTGGATTTCAGACAGGGCCACCAGACCTGTAGCAAACAATGACATACTCGCTAGAAGCTGTTCAGGGCACATAGAATGCAGCCCCAAAGAAAGCTCGACAGAAGCAGCTAATGCTTTGACATAGCCCAGGCCTTTGGCCTTTGCCGGCTCAACCTACTCAAGAGCAAGCACTGTGTGCACTGATTCATCCCCCTAAGAATAGTACTGGGGTTAGCGCAGGGAGCCAAGCAGTAGGAACTTGGACTGGATTCAAAAGGAAGGCCTTTGAGCAGTGGTTCTCAGCCTGTGGGTTGTGACCACTTTGGGGTCGTATATCAGATATTTACATTATGATTCATTACAGTAACAAGATTACAGTTTTAAAATAGCAACAAGATAATTTTATGCTTGGGAGTCCCCACAACAGGAACTGTACTAAAGGGCCATGGCGTTAGGAAAGTTGAGAACCACTGCCTTAGAGGATCAGCAGAAGAATGGCATGGTCGTGTGTTTAAAAAATAGCCTGTTGTGAGGAGAAATATCAATGGGACCAAGACCAGATGCAGTAAAAAACAGGTAGAGGTGATAACGAAGATGACAAAGGCGGATGACAAATGAGCAGAAGTAGTAGAATGGAAAACAAGGGAGATGTGCAGAGGTGAAAGTTAGAGTGAAAAGGCCAGCAAGAATTAATGAGGTTTTTGCACACGGCTCCTAAGAGCAACTAGTATGGCTGCTTAGAGCAGGAAAGAGTTCAGGATCCAGATTGGGCTCAGTTGAAAAGAGAGATAGATTAGTGCTGTCTGCCATAGACATAGAATGGGAGGATATTGGCAGGGACATTGTTCTGTCCCTAGTCTATCAGAGGAAGTTATATTTTGTGTTTTTTTTTTTTTAAGAACACAACAACCATCAAGAATGGACAAAACTATTTATGCACGCAAAGGAATCAGAATATGGTTGCCTGGGCTTGTTAGTTTAATAGATTATTTACTGGGAAGAGAGGGGAAAGAAGAGAGTTTTTCCTCGAGACCGGAAATGTTCTTTATCTTCATCTGGGTGGTAAGATACAGGTACATATTCCAAACTCCATCATATCATTTACCTGTTTTGATCCATTTTATGCTGGTATAACAAAATACCTGGCACAACGTAAAGTAGATCTATTTTTTTAAAGTTGCTTGCTTGGTTCATGACTCTGAGCGCTCTCTGAGGAGGGCTCTCTCCCTGGTTGCTTTACAACATGGTAGAAAGATTTAGAAGGAAATGTCTGCATGCAGAAGGATGGGATGCACAAGTACATGGGATGGTCTAATTTTATAACAAGTCTTTCCTCAAGAACTAATCTGGTCATGCGAGCCCTAGAGAATCCAGAAGAAAAGCACTAATTTTCTAGGGGCTGTGCCCCCACGATGCAATCACCTCCAATCAGGTCCTTTCTTCTCAAGCTTCTAGCATTCTCTTTGAGGAAAGAGCATACTAAAACTCGAGTGATGCCATGAAGATTTGTGACCTAATTCTACAAATATATTATAATGCTAAAATACAAAGGAGGAGCTCAGAGCCCTTCCACGACTCTTTATGTGGCTGAGGAAATGTGCTAAAATAGGACACACAGCAAACATTCCGCCACTTCGTCTAACGCTCACCCGAATGCAAGGCATGTTTCTAGATTTGTTGATTTCCGTGTATATGTCGGTCACTTCTTTTATAGTGTTGTCCTCTTCCTTAGCTGAGAACACACAGACTATGATGATCTGATCTGTGTGGGACAGCTGGGTCCTTACAAGCTGGTCATACTCTAGGTCTGTCACTTCGGGGATGATGTGGTTGCTGCATCTGCACTCGCCCCCTTCCTCCCCGCACATCGTCTTCCTCAGGACCACAGGACAAGCCAGCTGGGAAGTAAGCCACACATCCTTCCTTTTAGTGAGAAGAGGAAGCCTGGAAACAGAATGGTTAGGGGCCACGTTAAAGTGCTAAAAGTGTAGAAAGTGCACCCTGAGTCATGGGTGGATGCGTTAGTAATCTGCATCAAGTCTAATTTGGGGCAGCATTTGTCAAAATGCTAAACAGACAAACAAACAAAAGCCCGTTAGGCTCTGTAGGCCAAACATTACAAGTAGTGGCCAGCAAGGGAGTGCTGACTGCAGTTTAACATGTGCAGGAAGAATGCATTTAAGGCTGCTGTGCAAGACACATGCTTTTATTCTCTTGCAGTTAGAAGCAGAGGGCAGACCCTTACACTAGGAAACATGAATCCCTAAAAAGGTCAATACTTTGCCCCAAACTCCAAAAATAGAAATAACGCAGTTGGAACCTGAACCTGTGTGTCATGTGTGTCTGTCTTCCACCCTTGTCCCACCGTCTCCATGACTCCTAAAGATGGCATTCCTATAGCATCTTCTGAGTTGGTTATTTTGTCTATTAATAGACTATGGTGATTTGAATGAGGATGACCCCCAGAGGCTCACATACTTGAATATGAACAGTCACCAGGGAGTGGAATTACTTGAGAAGAATTAAATGAATTAGGGAGTGTGGTCTTGTTGGAGTAAATGTGGCCTTGAGTTAATGGGGGTGGGCTTTGAGGTTTCAAAAGCTCACGACAGGGCCCTTCGTGGTGCCTGTGGATCAGGGTGAAAAGCTCTCAGCTACTGCTCCAGCGCCATGCCTGTCTATTTCCCACCACGCTACTCATGGGCTAACCCTCCAGAACTGTGAGTAATGCCCCGATTAAATGCTTTCTTCTGTAAGTCACCTTGGTTGTGGTGTCTCTTTACAGCCATAGAATACTAACTGAGGCGTAGGCTACAGAAGCCATGCCACTTAATAGCGTGAAAATTAGCCTGTCACCTATCACTTGAAATGTGACTTAAGTCTCTGACATCTTTGTACCTTGGTTTTCCTATCTGTTTATGGGGAAAAGCTCATGTTTCCACCAAATTTCAAGGGAGATAATGAAGCTTTATAACAAAACAGAGCAAACAATCAAAAAGTCTTCATGAACCTGGATTAGTTTTTTTTTTCTTATGAAATGCTGCAATCTGTTTTAGTTATTATCTGTTTTAGTTAGTATTTTACTTATTAACTCTAATTCCTACTCATGAAGATAGCACATTTCCTTATCATTATTCACCATTGGCTTCAGTTTATTGGTTTGGAAGCCAAGTGTTGTGGACTTAATATTTGTATCCCCTTAAAATGTGTATGTTGGAGCTGAGGTGTAGCTCAGTCAGTGGAGTGCTTGCCTAGCACAAGTGATCTTCTTGATTCTTCCCCCAGCACCACATAAACCTAAGGTGGCAGAACACTCTGTGAGTCTAAGCACTCAGGTGGCAGAGGCAGGGCAATGAGGGTGAGGCCAGATTGAGCTACCTGAGGCCAGCCTGGGCTCCATGGTACCCTGCCTCAAAACAGCAGCAAGAAAATTCATATGTTGAAGTCCCAGCCAGCAATGCACTTGCACTGGAAACAAGTCCTTTTTTTGGAAGTTACTTAAGGTTAAATGAAGTCATAAAGGGGCATATCTGACCTGATTAAGATTAATCAGGTGGGGGTGGTAACAAGGAGGTTTGCAACAGAGTCTCTCTACAAAGTCCTGGATATTCTGGGACTCACTGAATGGACCAGGATTCTGACCTCAGACTCAGGGATCTGCCTGTCTCTGTTTCCCAAGTGTTGGGATTAAAGTCTACCTTATTTTATTTGAAACAGGGTCTCTCACTAAATTTGGAGCTCATGAATTCTGCTAGGCTGGCTAGCCAATGAGCTAGCTAGGCTACTGCCTAGATTCATGTACCTGGCTTTTACATAGATGCTGGGAATCCAAACTTAGGTGCAAAAGCTTTGGGGGAAGGCCCTTTACCAACTGAGCCAACTTCCAGACCTTCCTTGTTACTCTTGACAGACATAGTTCTAAATATGAGCCCTTGTGCAACTGAAAACAAAACAAACAAACAAAACCAGTACATAGGGAAATGTAATCTCTCCGCTCTCAACCTGTGGGTCATGAACCCTTTGGGGTCAGATATCCTGTGTATCAGATAGCTACATTATGATTCATAACAGTAACAAAATTACAGTTATGAATAGCAACAGAAATCATTTTATGGTTGGGGATCACCACAAAATGAGAAACAGTATTAAGTTGTTGCAGTATTAGGATGGTTGAGGACAGTGGTCTCGTGTCTCTCAACCATGAGCCGAATTTCAGATGGTTAAAATAAGGGAGTCTGGTTACCGGGGACACTGTTTGATGGTGGAGCTCCTGGAGAGGTAATGGTAAGGTAAAGGCTTGAAGAAGTCCGTCAGTGTTAAGAAGGTGTTTCTGTATCGAAGATATTCCTTATACCAATCTTCTTCCTTTGCATTTTGACTCAGAACAGGTATTTCAAATGAAACATTTGGTTTTCCAACCAAAAACCTGGGCAGTTTGGAAACATGCTGTGACTCTAGTCCTGAAATGAAAACATTGTTAATAGAACAAAGACGCTTGTAGGCTGAGCTGGATGGTTTATATTGGGTGCATTAGCTGGAATACTCCTTCACCGTATATAGATGCTTTCTCTATTAACCTTCCCCATCCCAACCCCCACTCCTGCCATGGTACCTCTTGGTCTTCTCTGAGGAAACATGGCACTAATGTTACAAACATGGAAGATGTCATCCACAAATGTAATCCATAGGCGTTTGTGTTTACCTTTGTGCCAAGGAGTAAGCGAAGTATTTAAAATATATAATCTTATTCAAATACCACCCTCATAATTTGGCCTTTGATTTATATGTGGGGCAGGCTTCAAGAAGGCATCCTACTGACCTCAAGCACATAGCGACAGGACTAATGGCATCTAATGAACAAGGTCTTGTCAGCCAGGAATATACATCAAATAAGGTTATAGTCCTAGCAATGGGGGCTAGAGAGCCTGAAACCAGCCATCTCCTGTAACCAGGCAAGACTTCCAGTGGAGGGACTGGAACACCAACCCAGCCACAAAACCTTTGACCTTCAATTTGTCCTACCTACAAGATGTGCTGGGGTAAATGTGGCATAGAAATTGTGGGAGTGGCCAATCAATGAGTAGTCCAGCTTGAGACCTATGCCATGAGATGGAGCCCACCCTGACACTACCTAAAGGGTCCTGAATCAGAAGCTGGATAACCCAGAATAGGTAGATTCTGGAATAGATAGATTCTAGAATATAACCAAAAACAACTGGCAAAAAGAAAAGTAAATGAAATGATTCCTAATGCTATTCTGCCGTACTCATAGATTGGTGTCTATCCCACTTGTCAATAGAGAGGCTTCATCCAGCAGGACTGCAGGAGCTAGAGAGGTCAAGGACACCACAAGAAACCACACAGAATCAACTAACTGGGCCCACAGAGGCTGAAGTGACAATCAGGAAGCCTGTCTGCATGGACCTGACCTATGTCCTCTGCATCTACGCTCTGGTTGTGCAGCTTGGTATTCTTGTGGGACTCCTAACAGTGGGAATAGGGGCTGTCCTGCTTTTAGAACCCTTTTCCTGCTACTGGGTTGCTTCATTCAGCCTTTATACAAGGGGAGGTATCTAGTCTTCCTGCAACATGATATGCCCTGTTCGGTTGATATCCATGGGAGCCCTGCCCTTTTCTGAAGAGAAACAGAGGAGAAGTGATTGGGGGAGAGGGGGGAGAGACAGAGAGGAGGTGGAGGGGAGGAACTAGGAAGGGAGGAGAGAGGGGAAACTGCAGTTAGGATGCAAAAATAATAAAAAAGAAGAAAGAAAATAAATGTATTTCTAAAAATAAGTGCATAAATAAGCAAAGAAAGATTATAGAGACTGATAAAAAAACACTGACCAGAGACTTCAGGAAGCTCAAGTGAGTTCACCTTGATGAATTCTATTCTCTTAAACTATAAGCCCAAATAAATTCTTCCTCCCATACATCTCTTTTTATCAGGTATTTTGTTATAGTGACAAGAAACGTAGTTAATACAGGAAATTGGTAACACAGCGGGGAAGAAATTGCTGTGAGTTCCTGACCCTGTGGTTTAGATACAAAAGTGTGTGGTTTGATGAGAAAGGAATAAGCAAGTTTAAAGCTACAGACAAAATGCCTGTAAATAAAGAAGCTATAATTTTTAAAAGAAATCAGGGCCACTAAAGAGAAATTTGGATTTTGCACCAAAACAGTAGAAAAGGTGCCTTGACTTCACCCATCAAAGACTACAGCTTATAAAATGCACATTCCTTTGAAGAGAGTGAAACGGAAGGAATTCCCCGTTAACAGAGAGCCATGCGTGGATGTGTTTCCTCAGATTCATCCACTCAGGTACCCCGATGCCACTGCAGCATCTACTGGTATCGTCACCTATATGGTACTGACTTTATGGGCAAGTACAACACAGCAGTTACACTTTTCACTGAGGTCTCAGAAATCCGTGAAGGCCAGGCAATATGTGGTGGGGGCTACCCCTCGAAGCCTGGCATGAAGCTATGAAAAGAAAGCCTAAGTTTCAGTGGATGCCGCTCTAGGTTGAAGGTGCCTAGACCATCCAGTGTTGTCTAGGACGGCTTAGTGATCTACACTCAGAGGGTACGTGTGCTCAGGCAGCGGAAGTGAGGGGATGGAGTCACGCAAGTCTGTTGAAGCCCAGATGATGCCACCAAGAGCCTCGGATGCTGTACACGGAGCTGCGGGATTTGGCGTTTGCCCTGTTGGGCTTTTATTAGTCCACTGGTTTTCAACCTGTGGCCGGTCACCTGGGGTGGGAGTGGGGAGTCAGCGAACCACCCTTTCACAGGGGTTGCCTAAGATCACCAGAAAACACAGATATTTACATTATGATTCATAACAGTAGCAAAATTACAATTATAAGGTAGCAACGAAAATAATTTTATGGTTGGGGGTCACCACAATATGAGGAGCCGGATTAAAGGATTGAAGCATCAGGAAGGTTGGGAACCACTGCTTTAGTCTGATCTTTCTTTGCTACATTCCAACGCTTTCCTTTTGAAATGAAAATCTATACCATATGGCTGTTTATGGAAATGTGCAGAGTGGTATTTAATTTTATAGGGACTCCTAGTTAAGAGATCATCTTGGATTTCAGAGGAGATTTAGGCTTCTGGAACAATGTTGAAATTGTTAAGATTTTGGGGCTTTTAAAATTGAACTAAGTGAATTTTGCATTATGAAATTACCATGAGCCCTGGAGGGCTAGGACTTCAATGTGTCTCGATGACAAGAAGACACAGGATGGCCTTCTGATGACTAATCTTCATTGTTAACTTGACTGGATTTGGAGTTAGCCAGAAAACACACACCGGGGCATGACTTTATACTTGATCTTAGCCAAAGGGTTAAGAAATTATTTGTCTTTGAGGGCATTTCCAGAGAGGTTTAGCTAAAGAGGGAAGACCTGTCCTGAATGTAGGTGATTCTATAAAACAGGACAAGAAAGGAAGCCAGCTAAGTGCTCACATTCCCCACTTTCTCTTCATCTATTGAGACATAAAGAGTCCCAGCCATGTACTCTTGCCACTAGGAGTTCTTCCATGCCTTCCCCTCCACCAGGGACTGTAACCTCTCAAACTGTAAGCCAAGGCCAATTAATAAGTAATTGTTTGTTAGGTATGTGGTCACAGAGATAAGAAAGCAACAAACACGCTAACCAAGTTTTTGTGAAGACTACAGAACCAAACCTCCACAAAGAATGAGAAGAATCTATGTTTCATCACCAGCCAAGAACTAAGATTGTGATAGGCTCTGCTATTAACACCAGCTGTTAGTTGATGCACATTCAATAGAACATTAGGACACGAGACCTCCTCTCAACACGGTGAGATAGTGATATAAACAAAGACTGAAGTTTTACTACAGAGACTAAGTGATTGGGCTTAAAGGTGTGAGATAGCCTCCTTGGGCTTGTATGTGTGATTAATTAATTGATTGATTAATAATAAATAAATAAATATGGACACTCCTCTCCCAATAAAAACACAGCAATGGCCATGTGGATTTTCTTCTCCCTAAAAGAAGGAAACAAAACCAAAACTCATGTTATGTTTTTCTGCTGCAGCCCATAGCCCACGTCCATGATAAGAAGTTGGATAACAGGGCTTTACAGTCATAAACTCACTGCTTTGGAGCCTTCATGGCAGCAGGTGTCTTCACGTTGGTTTCCTAGAAACTGGGACAGGGAAGTTGGTCGTGCAGAGCAGCACAGTGCACTCCAGGGCTTACCCAACATGCATCTGTAGTAATACAGCCAATGAAGGACTATGTGTTTCACCTTCTTCTGCGTGCTTCTCAGCTTGATGGATATCACAAGCTCATGCAAAAGGCTTATGCCCTTTGTGGGATCATCAGTGTCTGTGTCCACTGGGTCTGGTAAATTTGAAGCCTTTAAATAAGAAGATAAATACAGATGTCCACATTCTGTGATATATATACACATGTAGAAGGGAGGCTGCTTGCTTCATGGTCAGCAAACAACAATCCTTCAACCCCCATGCACACATTCACTCATTAATCAGACCATCCAGCAGAGTATTCACTAAGTTCTGTTTATAACCTGGCAATGTGCCAGACACCTGGGTTAAAGTCACATATAGAAGCCATACTCTTTTGTGAGTATACTTAATGCACTGAAATATATACTTACAAATGTTATACTATCGTAATAAAGAAATTAAGAGAGAAAAGGCCACTTCCCTATCCTCCAGGAGGGTCCATGGAAAACCCCAACAGGCTGATAATTACAATATAACAGAGACTCATGTCAGAACATGAGTTATAAGTAGAAAGTTTAAGTGCACTGGCTTCTACTTAGTGGCAGAAAAAGCCAAGGAAATATATTATGATGACCTCATTAGCCTTTGAAATATATAATTACGAGAGTAAATGAGCTCTTTTCATATCAGGTTGTGCATGTAGAGTTATTATTTAGGCCAGATGAATTAAATGGCCAGGAAATTTGTTAATTTGATTATAATATCCATTAACTATATGTAATTATACATTTACATAAAGGCACACATAATTATATATGTATTCTCTAGTTTTTGTGCCTTATGCAAAGCCAACTGAAGATGGGCACAACACAGGAGGAATATGAAGAGACATAGGTGAGCCATGCGAAGGCTGATGAAGTAGATAGGGAATACTTTGAAGAATGTATTCTACGGAAATCAGGCTATAAAGTTGAGACTTCAGTTTGAAAAGTCAGCTCCATCTGAAGGACACAGGCCAGAACATCTTTGTTATAATAATTCCTAAAAGGACTCAAAGAAACATCAGTGAGTCTTACAACCTAATCTCAACTTCATAAATGCACTGGGTAAATAAAGATGAAGCAAATTTACTTCACGATATTGAAGCTTTAATATATATGAATATATCATCTGTCATAGGATCATTTTTTCTAATTTTATACAAGAAATCTGAAGATTTTTTTAGATTTATTTCATTGCTTTATGTGTAAGAGTGTCTTGCTGTGTGTTTGTTTGTGTACTGAGCGTATGCCTTGTTCCTGCAGAGTTAAGTAAAGGGGGCCTGATTCCCCTAGAAGTAGAGTCATGGGTGGTTGAGAGCTACCATGTGAGAGCTGGGAACCAAACTCTGCTTCTCTGCAAAAGCAACAAGTGCTCTTAACAGCTTGATTCTCTCTCAAACATGGAACTGTGAAGAAAGCTAAGCAAGCCTAAAACCAGATGTGGCATATGCCTTTAACGCCAGCACTTGGGAGGCAGAGGCAGAGGCAGAGGCAGAGGCAGGAGGATCTCTGATTTCAAGGCCAGCCTGGTCTACAGAGTGAGTTCCAGGACAGCCAGGACTACACAGAGAAACCCTGTCTCAGAAAAAGAAACAGCAACAAAACAAACAAAAAAGAAAACCTGAAGCCAGGTGTGGTGGTGCACGCCTTTAGTCCCAGCACTTGGGGGCCAGAATAGCCACAGCTATGTAAGGAGACTCTGTCTCAAAAGCGCAACAACCAAGAAGAAAACCTGGGATGTTTCGCCTGAGTTTTCCATTTACATTGAGCATATTAATATAGACTTGGGTTTAAGAGTTTTCCATGAAGTGACTAAGTTCAAACAAAATCAGGATATTTAAGAGACCTTGGAAATCCCCTTAATTTAATTTATGTGCTCCATAAAAGTTAAGAACCTGATACTATTTTGCTTTTTAGGGTTATAAATAGTTTTTTGAAGTACTTAATAAAACATTTAAAATTATATATACTTCAAAATATGTAAAATTTTGTTCCTTAAATGGTATAGGAGTCTAACAAGTATAATCAGCTCATTTGAGTCAGTTGATGAGAAGATAAAAAGAACAATAGTTATCTTAATTGAGATTATTGGTGGAATAAGTATATTTTAAACGGCCTTACATTTTCAACAATTTTTAAGACATCATTTTGAGATTGAGTCTCTCAACTAGAGGCTAGCCTGCATTCACAATGCTTCTACTTCTCATGTGATAGACTTAGAGCCCCTGGAAAACTAATTTTAAATCCCAAGTCACATGATTGTTTGTCTAGACACAAACTCTCTTGGATATGAAAAAAAAAAGCACAAAAACAAAACACCTCACAGCTGCTGCTTCAAGCTTTTTCTTGCTTCTTCACTACTGTGTCCTGAATTGGTTAATGTAGTGAGAATCCTAGAATTTGGGTTTCTTTAAAGACACAGAAATATTATCTGAATGTGTTTTTGTTCTAATCCCAGGTGTGGGGAAACGGGGCTGCTTTTCTCAGCAGTTGACTATGGTTTGCCTCATGCTTCAGCAGAGGTGTGGTTTTGCCAGCTGCAGATTGTTTCTGTGACTGTGTGACGTTTGGAATTCTGAGAACTTTTCAGAGGGTATTTAAATGCTAGCCCCCTCTCCCCAAGAGGCAAGGTGGGTGGTTGTTGGTCTTTCAGGAGGTTAGTTGTGGTTTGTCAGTAGTCATGCTCAAAGAAGAAACAAGAAGAAATTAGATTCAGATCTCTCTCTCTGTGTCTCTGTCTCTCTCTGTCTGTCTCCCTTCTATCCTTCTTTCACTCCTATCTAGTGATAAGTTTAACTGGGGGGGGGGGAGGATAAAGGATGTGAAAAAAGAAGAACCAACAAAGTAGCAAAGGTCAGCTACAGGTTAATATAAGATCAATGAATTTCTTCAAAAATTTCTCTCTCTCTCTCTGCCTCCATCCATTCTTCTGTTTTTGAAGATTAAAAAAAACTTTTTGAGATTATAGTTATATTTCTCCCTTCTCTTTCTTCCTTCCAAAACTTCCACAGCATATGTTAATTGAAATTTTTCTCAGACTTGCTAGAAACACAGTTTGCTAGCAAAGGACACTAAATGGAGTTGAGAACATGTGAAAGCTCACAGGGCTGAGCACCATCTGTGGGAAATAAATTTCAGGAGAGAAAAAAAGAGAAAGTGTCATTTTATTCTTTTTCAAGTGATTAGTAGACAAAAAAAGCTGAAATAAGTAAGGAATAAACACTGAAAATTCCCAAACACATGTCTGTCTCTTCACAGGTGCACAGACTGTGTAGAGACTGTTTCTGTGAGTTTGTAGAGTTGACAGATTGAAAAGGAAAGTGTAGCTTGATGCCTGGGAATCAAATTCAGTTGTAGAGCACTTGCCTAGCATGTGCCAGGCTCCAGATGGCCAGCACTTCAAAAATATTGAAGAATGAGAGAAAGAAAGAGAGAGAGAAACCTGCCATTCCTTTACCTGTATCACATCAAAGAGAAATTACTGGCTGATTGGTGACACATCCCAGTTTCTTGTTCATGTTGTCACATATCTAGCAAACTTCCATCCTTCCCTTTGGTACTGAAGTATATAGCTCGTGTGTGGCCCTCCTCTGCTCATTTGACTCTTCATTGGATCTGTGCTCTTACCAGAATGTCTTTTAGGCATGCCAATTTTTTTTTGAGTTATAATTTCTATTCAAAACACAGCATCTTGTAAGGTGATCATTTGATGGGTTTTGAGCCCGTATAAGTACCATTTTCTAATTAAGATGTAGGCTCTTTCTATCATTTTTCCTCTTTGGAAGCATTCCCCATTCTGCCCTCCAGTCTTTTCTAGCGTCATACACAACTGGAGTCCCACCTTGTATACTCTTTCATGTCCGATTTTCTTGCCTAATTGAACATTTCCGATAGCCATTTTTGTGACTATCACCACGCAGCCCACCCTATCCTCAAACTTGCCATCCTCCTGCTTTAGCCTCTCGGGTGCTGGGATTACAGAATTAAGCTGCCATGCCTGGGTGAATTCATTTTAGAATTCATCTCTTCTCATCAGTAAGTGATATTGTCTTTTTATCTGTTCACCAACTAATGGACACTGAGGTCATTTCCAGCATGGAAATTATGAATAAACTCATTAAAAACATTCATATTTAAGTCTGTGAAAACAGACATCTCTCCTTCAGTAAGTGTCACAAACATGGTAGTTAGAAACACATTTGTGTCCTTCCACAATATCAGCATTTTGTGAAGAACAATAAACAATTGGTTATATTGGCAGCAATTTGCCAAGAAGTCATGATTTCCTTGATAGCCAGCCAAGGCAAATACATATTCTTTTATTCTAATTTTAACTTCTAACATTAATGCTAAGATCGCATTCTCTATATCTCACAGGAAACATAGATATCTGTATACATATAGGTTACAAAGGGACTTGGAGACCACAGCAGAGTTCAAGGAGTTTGAGAAGCCTGAGAGGCAGAAGCAGGAAGTTGATATGAATGCGGAGGCATCTCCACTGCAGTGGGAAAGACTGCAAAGCCCACTGCAGGTCTGTCAGAGCTGCTGCCGTGGGGTCAGGCTCAGGCTCATAGGTTTGAGCAAACTCTAGGGTTGGGTGAAGCTGCAAAAGCAATGTACAGGACCGCAGACCCTACAGCCAAAGGCAGGACTCGGGGCAGAGGGACAAATGGGGAGAGGGACAGGCAGAAATCTAAGAGGGATACATCAACACCAGAGAGAGAGCCAAGCTAAGGCCTGTTGATCCTTTGATGCACACATTGGATAGTCAGGATACAAGTTGGTAAGGACATAACCTTCATAGTGTTACATATCCATCTCTTTGTGGGGTTCAGGTCAGAGAACTGAAGCTTTCCTCAGTCCAGTGCATCTGACGATTTCTTGAGCCTCATTTTCCAGATGCAATTTTTAAAAATGTGTTCATGTGTATGGGTGTTTTGCCTGCATGTTTGTCTGTATAGCACGTGCCTGCAGTGGCTGAAGAAGCCAGAAGGGGACATCAGATTCCCCTGGGACTGGAGTTCCAGATTGTAGTGAGCCACCATGAGGGATGGGGATAGAATCTAGGTCTCCTGGATGAACAGCTCTTTAACCCTCCCTAGTGGGATTCTAATATGCACATGTGCTCCTAAACTCCCGATTTAGTTGGATAGATTTATAGGATGGCACCCTCAGTCTGTGCCTTGTGATTGGTGCTGGACAGATGGTGATGTCTGTGAGTCCACCAAAGTGTGGAGTCATCCTCCTTCCTCAAATAGAATCCAGGGATGCTTGTGAAATGGAATCTCTCAGGGAAAGCCATAGACTGAAAAAATAAACACCATTTGACACAATGCAGAGTAACTTAGGGCAGGGCATAGCTTGATATGAACAATAAATAAATAAATGCCTAGGAGTAGAGTTATAGTTCACATGTCAGGCCATTAAAGAAAGCAGACCACAAGAAATGCTGTGCAGGAAAAATAGTTCCCTAAGTTTAAGACACCTGGCTATGAATTATCTGTACAATTTCAGAAGTAGAAAATTCAATGGCATATTTATTACAGCCGTTGGACTCTGACATCCCAAAATACCATCAGATATTCACTTAAGAGCTATTAGAACGGAAAGAAATCAACTAATCTTTTCTGAAAATGTCCTGTCTTAACATTTTTCTTAGAAATACATTCAAAGAAAAAGTAAAACACTTGAAAAATTAAAAGAAGTCATATCTCAAAAAATGTAAAGAGAATTGTCACAACTGAGAAGTTAATTCATTATTCTTGCAGGTTCAACCTTGAACTTTTTATTTTTTCTTAAGGGAAGGAGCATCTTGGGGAAACTGCTGACATCAAGAGTTATATCAGAAGTTAGAGGCCACACCGTTACTTTGAACCATTTGTGAACATGTCAGATGACTGTATTTGTCTTGATTAAGAAAACACAGGAAGGCTTTCATGCATAGACCATCCTTACATGAAGTTATTGGAGCCTGACAAGACTTCAAGAGAGGAAAGAGCATAAGCAATAGCAGTGAAGACTTCAAAACTGCAGTACTGCCCCGGGATGTAGCTCAGTGGTGAAGTCCTCGCCCACCTGTGCAAGGCCTTGAGTGTAATCCCTGGCCCACAAAAGACAAAGGCAAAACCAAAACCAAAAACCTTCAGCCCCTTTAATAATACCATTTTAATTTTTTTATTTTTCTACTAACGTTACAGGCTTCACAAAGATAGATCTCTCTCTCTCCTTATTTTAAAAGTAGTATATTAGCCAGACATGGTAGCACATACCTTTAATCCCAGCACTTGGGAGGCAGAGGCAGATGGATCTCTGTGAGTTCGAGGCCAGCCTGGTCTACAAAGTAAATTCCAGGACAGACAGGGCTGTTACACAGAGAAAGCCTTTCTTGAAAAACATAAACAAACAAACAAAAACAAACAAATAAATGTAATATATTCATTTGATGGTGGAGAGGTAGTGGGGCAGTTAAGAACACTCGCTGCTCTTGCAGAGGACCCATGCTTCGTTCCCAGCACCCATACCCACATGGAGGCTCAGAGTTCTCAGGGATTCAATGTCTTCTTGCCTCCATGGGCACCAAGCACATGCAGTATGCATGTGCGTGCATGTGTAAGCAAAACACTTACAGATCTGTTAGTAATGTATTCATTATGAAATGTTAGGCCTGTGTCCTTCAAATCCTTTAAAATAGATGCATAAGAATTCTTTTCTTGGAAGTGACCGTAGTGCATTGTCATCTGCTTCCTCCATGGTCAACATTCTATGAGCATGAAAGGGCCTTAGACTCTGAAGGCCCCATCTATGAGAAAGAAGCAACTATTAGCATGTTTCCGTTCATTCACAAATAAAATGAACATCATTCCTAGGCATGATTTATATTATCCAGAAGTATAGATCTTAACCGTGCCAAGCTTCTTTGGCAACTTGAGGTGAACGTTACCCAGCAGCAGGTGAGGAGAGCTGAGCTACGGAGGCCTGGCTAGGCAGAGAGCATGAAGTGAGTGTTCCCCGTCGGAGGCAGAGACCACCAAGGGCTCCCTGTCTCTCTCACGCAAATCCAGTCTATGTTGGAAATGAAAATAACTAGAATAAAGTGAAAAGTGAAAGGCCTGCCAGACAGAAACAGTGACGACTTGGCACTTACATTTCTGTTCCGGGCCATCAACTTCAGCAGCCTGCACTCTTTTTTGTAGGCATCCAGTTTTTCCCTAGCATTTTGGGAAAAGGAGTTGATATCAGGGTACAACTGGAAGAGATTGAAGCTCTAATCAGAAGTCATGGCTAATGAAATCCAGGAAAACAAAATAGCTTGGCATAAAGGTATTAATAACTGTCAAGAAATTCATACAAATTTAGGATATTCAAAATATTTACCATAATTCTACAATGTAAGAATTCCCTTACATACATGCTCAAATGCTTTCTTACATAACTGTACCATTTCATATAAATACACTCAAGAGTTTTCAAGTTTTTGAAGTTTGATAAAAATCAGTCAAGTTCACTACTTAGCACTACATGACAACAGAAGAAATTTTTTTCCTTTTTCAGACAAGGGATGTTTAATGCATCTGAAGTTGGTCTGGAACTTACTATGTAGACCAGGCTGGCCTGGAACCCATAATTTTTCTGCCTCAGCCTCCTGGGTACTGAGCTTACAGGCATGCCCCACAATATGTGGCTAAATGTCTAATGCAGTGGTCCTCAACTTTCTGTATGCTGTGACCCTTTAAAACAGTTCCTCATGTTGTGGTGACCCCAACCATAACATTATTTTGCAGCTACTTCATAGCTGTAATTTTGATGTTATGAGTTGTAGCGTAAATGTGTGATATGCAAGCTGTCTGAGATGTGACTCCCGAAGGGGTCGAAACCCACAGGTTGAGAACCCCTGGTCTGAGATGGCTAAGAAAAATCTGACCCACCTTACTAAATAATCGTGGCGTTTTTACGGGTGCCAGTGACAGGGTCAGGCTCTGGGGAAGACATTTGTAGATCAAGGTGATGGCAAAGCGCCCCGAAATAGTCACAGTGATGTATTTATTTATCTGTAGGCAATGGAAAGGAGGATCATTTGGGGACAAAGAATCTATTTTTACAAGTCGCGTGAAAGTTGGTTGTCTGAAAGATGCTACAGAAGGAAAAGAGGAACACACATTCACAGGCAGCTGCCACCTAAATGCAGGAAACTTAAAATACGGATTTGGAGGGTTTTGTGCTGCTCATTTACTCACAGAATGAAGGTAAATGAGTAGGAATTATTTTGGAAGTCATGTAGCCATATCTTTCAAAGAAGGTTGGATCCTGGGGGCTGGAGAGTTGGCTCAGTGGTTAAGAACACTTGTTGTCCTTTCAAAGGACCTGGGTTCGAGCCCTAGTTCCCACATGTAAGCTCTCTTCTTCCTCAGGCACCAGGCATGCGTGCAGTACACAGACAGGCGTACAGGCATAATGCTCACATGAATAAAATAAATCTAAAACAAAAATTATAATAACACACAAAAAAAAGGAGGTCGGATCCATTTCTGGTTGAGAGAATCGTAAGTCAGTTGGGTCCTTCTGAGGTCTCTCTGCCGGAGCACAGCCAGTCTCTTCCTGCATGATAGGCGTGACATTGTCATTCCCTTCAGTGCTGAGAAGCATCAGTAACGACTCCAAGTACTTACATCTGAGAAGCCTTAACAGGACTGACTGGTCGAGCAGAGAGGATCTTATAAACGACAAGAACGGTGAGGTGGAAATTACAAGGTGACCTGTAGGGTTAAGGATGAAGCCCAGGAGAGCATGCTGGCCAGCATGTGCAAGGTCTGGGAGGTAGAATCCCCAGAACCACACAACGGTCCTGTGGATGGAGCATCCTAACAAAGCCGGAAAGGACTCTTACCTTAGCTACAAGTAGCTCTGCTCTGCTCTCTGAAGGCTACCAGCTGAGATTGTCCAAAATCTCTCTGATTGCTTTCACAGGTAAGAGATGAGGAAATCCTGATTTCAGAACATCAGGAAATACACACATGGGATCTTGCCTGGTAGTTTCTTGACCTACTCTTTGCTTCCCTAGCCCTCCAAAAATGGACATCACTTCTTTAAGATGTACCATCTGAGAAGGAGAGATGGGTATGTGTGACTTTGTAAGTTGTGTGGAAAGACAGAAACATTAATTTACGTGCAGTTGCTGGCAATGATGTTATCATAGGAGATATGGTGCAAGCCACAGACCTGACCCATTTAAATTGCCAGTAGACAAGTTAAATAGAATAAAATGCAAGAGAAATTGCTTTAAGTATATATTTTATAATAAACTTCTCCATATGTGGTAGTCAGAGGATAGTTTTGAGGAGTTTTTCTTTCCTTCCACCATGTGGGTCCTGTATTTTAAACTCTAAGTCATCAGGCTCGGCAGTGGGAGCCTTTACCTACTGAGACACCTCGCTGGTTGGTGCATAAAATTAAAAAGCCAGCCAGGCATGGTGCACACCTGTAATCCCAGCACTCTGGGAGGTGGGGTAGGCAAATCACTGTGAGTCTGAGGCCAGCCTGGTCTACAAATCAAGTTCAGGATAGCCAAGGCTACACTGAGAAACCCTGTCTCAAAACAATATTAATAAGCTATCTTACGTCCTTTTTTCTGTAAAGTCTTGGAAATCTAGTGTGTATGTTATACTTGCAAACTATCTTGTGGTTTAATAATCAAAAGTGGCTTGTGGCTACTTAGACATCATAGTTCTCTATAAATGGTACCCTAAAAATTAGCTCTTCAGTGTACCTCTTAAACAACCATACACAGTGGACCTGTTTTATTATAGCCAGTCTAGTTTGTAAACACCACACACAGTCATATATAAGAACCTAGAAAGTTGGTACCAGAGACACCGAATGACCACTTAGAAACATTTGGCAAGTGCTTTCAAGGTTTAAATAATTTGTTAACTTTCAAGTAGATGGAAGTTGCGTCAAAAGTTTGATTTCTCAGCTTTTTTTCTTGTTTTTTTTTAATTGTAAAATTAATATAGTAATGTTAGTCTCACATCCTCATATGGTAATAGTCTTCTGGCCTGGAGTCGAATTTGTTCCGTCCCCTCCCCCCTTTCAGTTTACAACAGAACTCACATGAAAACATCAGGCATGGTGGCACATGCTTATAATCCCAGCATTGAGAGGCAGAGACAGAAGCATCACAGGCCAGTCAATCCATCCTAATTGTAAGATGTGGGCCAATGAGAGATCTCTTCTCAAAAGAGGTGGATGGTGTTCCTTATGGCATCTATATTCATATGCACACAAACCTACTCATCAATATGAACACACACACACAAAGTTCAAAAATAATAAATAATACCCCAATTTCAATTGGATCTTCAAGTTTTCCCTTTGAAGGCCACATCCATTCTCTGATGAGATATCCTTTTTTGCTGATCAACATGCCTCCATCCTGATTAAACATCATCGCTATGGATTTCCTATGACAAACACAGAAATGGGATGAATTTTTAAAAAGGAAAAAAATCATGGATTTATTGACTTGGTTAAGGTGATGGAATCCATCAAGATGCAGCCTTAAAGAGAAAAAGAACCTATCTATCCTATTGCTGGAGGATGGCCACTCTACTTCTGCCCCAATGCTTCTTGAGTAATCAGCTGATCCAGATGACCCTTTTAGGATATATGTTTCTTTCCATCCATCACTCCCACCTATAAGGAACAAAAATTAACTCTTTTGGCCTAGGATATCATATCATATGGCCCTCCTTCTTTGGCTATAGCTGATTGAATCAGACATGGACATCTGACCCAGGAATTTGCTCCATCCAAATGGATGCAACAAGAAGCCACAAAGAAACATGAAGGAATGGTGCGTTCAAGGATGGGGGGGGGTACTAGTGTAACTAAAGTGGATTCTGGAGTGGTTAGCAGTCTTGGGCCAGAAATGCAGGAATTCTAAGCAAAGTCATGAATTCTGTCTTCAAGAACAATGAGACATCAAAGCATTTTAACAACAAATTGAGGAAGTGACATGATCAAATGGGGGGTAAGGCACAACGACTATACTGAAAGAGCGACTTAGAAGGTTAAATGATTCAGGAGAGAAGATGACAGCTTAGACTGGATATAGATAAGAGAAAGAGAGATATAGGCATGGATTCAAGAGCTATCTAGACCAGTGGTCCTCAAACTTCCTAATACTATGACCCTTTTATGTTATGGTGGTCCCCCCAACCATAAAAATCATATCATTGCTACTTCATAACTGTAATTTGCTACTGTTATTAATTATAACATAAATATCTGTGTTTTCTGGGAGTGTTGGGTGATCCCTGTGAAAGAGTCATTTGACTCCTACAAAAGGGGTTGCAGCCTACAGCTTCAGAACCATTGGTCTAGGTCCAATAAGAAGGCTCAGCAAATAAAAGTGTTGCAGGGTATTTGATCCCATTGTGAACTCCGAGACTGTGAACTGAAAACAATCAAACAAACAATAAAACCTATTTCTTGTTGTGGTGTGGCTCAGCCATAGTAAAACTCTTTTAACCCAAGAGCTTTCTGTTTATTGTAAACAAGTCCTTTTGGTGTGGCTTAGCTCTCGCATACACCTTTAATCCAAGAGCTAAATAAAATCAACCCTAGGTCCAGTTGAAAAGGAGTGACCATAGTAAACAGAAAGAAGGGACATTGAGTTGAAGGATACTTAAGACAGTGTGGAGAAGGAGAAAGAGTTTTTTCTTTCTGAGATGTGACTGAATAGGAAGGTCAATTAGGTCCTTTCTCTGCCTCTCTGAGCTAGTAGGCTTTCACCCCAGCATCTGGCTCCTGAGTCTTCATTGGTAAAAATCAAACATTTGGAATTTTTTTTTAAACAGTGTAAAAGTACTTGTTTTATAAACCTGATTAACTGAATTAGATCCTTAAAACCTAGATAAAGGTGGAAAGAGAAAAGCAACTCCACAAAGTGTACAAGTGACCACCACTGTGTACAACAGCACATGTACCCCTCCCTCATCCACACACAAAATAATAAATAAAAAATTAAAATATAGTAATAATAATACATATATGCAAATATCAATATGCCATTAATGCCCATATCATAATGAGTTTTTTTATCCCACTGAAAAGTGATCAACAGTAAATGCTCAGAACTGCAGCAACCTCTATAGCAAGAGTTTGCAGTATGAAGGAACATTAAAGAATTCATAGCAAGGAGCGAGGGCCATGGCCTTTGTTATTCTGGCAAAAGACAGAAAATACACGAAGACAGGAATGTTAACAGACTTAAACATCTGAGCTTTGGAAATAATTACAGGTGGTAGATCTGATATCTGAAATGAAATGAGGTGGTGGCCAGTGCAGGTTGGATTGGCATAGGATATAGAGTTACAAATGAGAATATAGAAATATCTGGGAGGGAGATCCAAGATGGCGGCCCCGGGGAGGACACTGTGTCTGAGGAGCAAGACAGCAGTGTCCACACAGCGACCAGGAGACTGAACTCTGGGACCTAAAACACCAGCGTTTGTGGTTGCCAGGTGAGAGGAAATCCTACGATGAGGAAATCAAGTAGGACAGACCTCAGGTCACCCAGTCAATTATTGGAAAAGGTCCTGGGGACTGGCAGGCACACATCTGCCAGCCTAGATTGGAGCAGACTGCCTCCTGTGCCCTCCTCCAGCCACGACCCCGGAATGGGACACACAGCCTCTGGCGCAGAGAGAGATGCCCAGCCTCTGGACCAGAGTGGAGCCCTCAGTTGCCAGCCCAGACCAGGACACACATGAGGCGTTAAGCCTCCAGACCAGAGTGGCATCCAGCCTACGGTGCTCACAGCTTCTAGCACAGAGCACAGGGCTGGGCACACAGAGTCCACAATAGAGTACATGTCCTGCCCACAGCATCAGTCACAGACCTCAGAGTCCAGCCTGCTGAGCCTGCCACAGATTGAAGACCACTGAGTATTCAGGAAACCTGCACAGGCGCTTTGTGCCCGCAATCTGTGCTTGCTAACCGAGCTAGCATCTACATCCCCTCCTGCACTTGCTCCCAACCCCTATATCCCAAGCAGCTACACTCTCTAGCAGTCCCCTTCAAACCACACTTCCATGCGCTCTCATGCACACACACAGACACACACACACACACACACGTGTGCACACACACTTACTCCCCTGCAACAATGATTCAGTACCAGTAGCTTTTCCTTCTTCAGGTACAACTGAAGCAACAATACTCGCAAACCACTGGACCTCCCTGATCTTCCTGAAGAATACTCCAGACACCAGAGAAAGACAGTTCCAGTCTGAAGTTCAGACTCAAGGAATAAACAGTGAAAATTACATATAAGCAAATGGCCAAAGGTCGACATAAGAACTCACCCAACAAAAATCAGGACACCAGGGTCCCACCAGCAAAACCCAAAATTAATGAATATTTTAATTAATCGGAAACACAGGAAAATGAATTTAAAGCTATGCTTATGCAGTTATTAGAGGAACAAAAAGAGGAAATGAACAGAGCTCTCAAAGAAATACAGAAGAATATAATTGCACACGTAGAGGAACAATTAGAGACATAGAGAGAGGAAACAAACAAACAAAAAAAAAATAGGAGCCACATTCAATCAGATGAAGGAAATGGTACACAGCATGAAAACAGAATCAGAATCTATAAAGAAAACACAAACAGAGAAAACCCTGGAACTGGAGAACTTAGAGAAAAGATCAGGAACCACAAAGGTAAGCATCACCAATAGAATACAAGAGATGGAAGAGAGAATTTCAGGAGCTGAAGATACGCTTGGAGAAATTGATTGCTCACTCAAGGAAAAAGTTAAATCAGAAAAGTCCCAAACACAAAACATCCAAGAAATCAAGGACACCATGAAAAGACAAAACCTAAGAATAATAGGAATAGATGAAAAAGAAGATTCGAGGCTCCAAGGACCGGAAAATATTTTTAAGAAAATCATAGAAGAAAATTTTCCCAACTCAAAGAAAGAGATGTCTATAAACATACAAGAAGCCTACAGAACGCCAAATAGACTAGATCAGAAAAGAAATACCTCTTGTCACATCATAGTCAAAACACTAAACCTACAAAACAAAGAAAAAATATTAAAGGCAGCAAGGGAAAAAGGTCAAGTAACATATGAAGGTAGACTGATCAGAATCACACCAGACTTCTCATCAGAAACTATGAAAGCCAGAAGGCCTGGGCAGAGGTCATGCAGTCTTTAAGGAAACACAAATGCCAACCCAGACTACGATACCCAGGCAAAGCTTTCAATCAACATAGATGGAAAAAAATATTCCATGACAAATCTAAATTTAAGCAATATCTACACAGCAACACAGCCCTACAGAAGATACTAGAAGGAAAACTCCAATCCAATGAAAACAACTACACCAAAGAAAATATAAGATACAGATAATTTCCCAATAAAAAAGAAAAAAAAAGCAATGAATCATAGTAAGACCACTAACGCCACAATAAAAGGAACGAACAGTCATTGGTCACTATTATCTATCAACATTAATGGACTCAACCCTCCAATAAAGAGACACAGACTAGTAGAATTGTTGTGGAAACAGGATCCAACATTCTGCTGCACCCAAGAAACAAACCTATGCAATAAAGCTAAACACTACCTCAGAGTAAAGGGCTGGAAAAATGTTTTTCAAGCAAATGGGCCCAGAAAACAAGCTGGGGTAGCAATCCTAGTATCTAATAAAATAGACTTTCAACCAAAATTAATCAAGAAAGATGAGGAGGGGCACTTCCTTCTCATCAAAGGAAAATTCCAACAGGAGGACATCACAATTTTGAACATCTATGCCCCGAAATACAAGACCACCTACATTTGTAAATGAAACATTATTAAAGCTGAAATCACACATACCTTAATACTGGAAGACTTCAACACTCCACTCTCACTAAGGGACAGATTATCCAGTCAGACGCAAAACAGGGAAACAAGGGCACTTACAGAGACCCTAAATCAAATGGACCTAATAGATGTCTACAGAACTTTTCACCCCAAATCAAAAGAGTATACCTTCTTTTCAGCACCTCATGGAGCCTTCTTCAAAATAGACCACATAGTTGGTCACAAAGCAAGCTTCAGCAGATACAAGAAGATTGAAATAATCCCTTGTATCCTATCTGACCATTATGATCTAAAGCTGGACTTCAACAACAATAGAAACAGCAAAAAGCCTGCACATACATGGAAACTGAACAACTTGCTACTCAATGACAGCTTGGTTAGGGAAGAAATAAAGAAAGAAATTAAAGACTTCCTAGAATTCAATGGAAATGAAAGCATAACATACCCAAAC
>CM053766.1:76309201-76319270 GCA_028658305.1 Pachyuromys duprasi
ATGGGACACAATGAAGACAGTGCTAAGAGGAAAGTTCATAGCACTAAGTGCCTTCAAGAAGAAATTTGAAACGTCTCATTCAAGCAACTTAACGGCCCAACTGAAAGCCCTAGAAAAAAAAAAAAAGAAGCAAATACACCCAAGAGGAGCAGATGGGTGGAAATACTCAAACTCAGGGCTGAAATCAATAAATTAGAAACAAATAAACCTAGTCAAAGAATCAATGAAACCAAGAGCTGGTTCTTTGAGAAAATCAACAAGATAGACAAGCCCTTAGCCAAACTAACAAAAAGGTAGAGAGAAACTATACAAATCAGCAAAATCAGAAATGAAAAGGGGGAACTACAGACACTGAAGAAATCCAAACAATCATTAGGTCTTACTACAAAAGCCTATATGCCACAAAATTTGAAAATCTAAAAGAAATGGACAATTTTCTTGATAGATTCCATCTATCTAAATTAAGTCAAGATCAGACAGAAAGATTGAATAGATCTATAGCCCCCAAGGAAATAGAAGCAGTCATCAACAGTCTCCCTTCCAAAAAAAAGCCCTGGGCCACATGGATTCAGTGCAGAATTCTACCAGACCTTCAAAGAAGAGCTAACTCCAATTCTCTCTAAACTATTCTACAAAATAGAAACATTACGAACATTACCAAACTCATTCTATGAAGCCACAGTCACCTTGATACCTAAACCACAGAAAGACCCAACAAAAAAAGAGAACTTCAGATCTATCTTTCTTATGAACATTGACGCAAAAATACTCAATAAAATACTTGCAAACCGACCAAGAACACATAAAAGGTATCATCCACCATGAACAAGTAGGCTTCACCCCAGGCATGCAGGGGTGGTTCAATAAATGGAAATCCATCAATGTGATCCACCACATAAATAAACCGAAATACAAAAATCACATAATCATCTCCTTAGATGCTGAAAAAGCATTCAACAAAATCCAATATCCATTCATATTTAAAGTCTTGGAGAGATCAGGGACACAAGGCACATACCTAAACATAGTAAAGGCAATATACAGCAAGCCTATAGCTAACATTAAGCTCAATGAAGAGAAACTTAAATTAATCCCACTGAAATGAGGGACAAGGCAGGGCTGCCCATTGTCTCCATATCTCTTCAACATAGTACTTGAAGTCCTAGCTAGAGCAATAAGACAACTAAAGGAGATCAAGGGGATACAAATCAGAAAGGAAGAAGTCAAAGTATCACTATTTGCAGATGATATGACAGTATACATGAGCAACCTCAAAAATTCAACCAGAGAACTCCTTCAACTTATAAACAATTTCAGCAAAGTGGCTGGATACCAAATCAATTAAAAACAAAAACAAAAACAAAAAACAAAAAACAAAACAAAACAAAACAAAACAAAAAAACAGAAGCCCTCCTGTATACCAAAGAGAAAAGGGCTGAGAAAGAAATTAGGGAAACAACACCCTTCACAATAGCCACTAATAGCATAAAGTACCTTGGGGTGACTCTAAGCAAGCAAGTGAAAGACCTGTTTGAGAAAAACTTCAAATCTCTGAAGAAAGAAATTGAAGAAGATATTAGAAGATGGAAAGATCTCCTGTGCTCATGGATTGGTAGGATTAACATAGTGAAAATATCCATTCTGCCAAAGACAATCTACAGACTCAATGCAATTCCCATCAAAATACCAACACAATTCTTCACAGACCTTGAAAGAAAAATTCTCATCTTCATATGGAGAAATAAAAAACCCAGAATTTCCAAAATGATCCTGTACAACAACAGATCATCTGGAGGTATCTCCATCCCTGATCTCAACCTGTACTACAAAGCAATAGTTATAAAAACTGCATGATATTGGCATGGAAACAGAATAGTGGATCAATGGAACCAAACAGAAGACCCAGAAATGAACCCACACACTATGGAAACTTGATTTTTGATAAAGAAGCCAAAACCATTCAGTGGCAAAAAGACAGCATCTTCAACAAATGGTCTGGTCCAACTGGAAGTCTATATGCAGAAAAATTAAAATAGATCCATATTTATCACCATGCACAAAACTAAAGTCCAAGTGGATCAAAGACCTCAACATAAAACCAGACACACTAAATCAGTTAGAAGAAAAAGTGGGGAAGACCCTAGAACTCACCCACACAGGAGACCACTTCCTGAACAGAACATCAACAGCACAGGCTCTAAGATCAACAATCAATAAGTGGGACCTCATGAAACTGAAAAGCTTCTGTAAAGCAAAAGACACAAAATGACAGCCTACAGACTGGGAAAGGATCTTCACGAACCCTACACTTGACAGAGGGCTAATATCCAGTATACACAGCAGTATACTTCTTGAGTATAATAAGCAACAAATCAAGTAATCCAATTAAAAAATGGGATATGGAGCTAAACAGAGAACTCTCTGTAGAGGACTGTAGGATGGCAGAGAAACACTTAAAGAAATGTTCAACATCCTTAGCCATCAGGGAGATGCAAATCAAAACGACCCTGAGATTTCACCTTACACCTGTCAGAATGGCTAAGATCAAAAACTCAAGTGACAACACATGCTGGAGAAGATGTGGAGAAAGAGGAACCCTCCTCCATTGCTGGTGGGAATGTAAACTTGTACAACCACTCTGGAAATCAATTTGGCACTTTCTTAGACAATTAGGAATAGTGATTCCTCAAGATCCAGCTATACCACTCCTAGACATATATCCAAAATATGCTCAAGTACACAAGGACATTTGCTCAACTATGTTCATAGCTGCTTTATTCATAATAGCCAGAACCTGGAAACAACCCAGATGTCCCTCAACTGAGGAATGGATACAGAAATTGTGGTACTTTTACACAATGGAATACTACTCAGCAATTAAAAAGGAGGAAATCATGAAATTTGCAGGTAAATGGTGGGACCTGGAAACTATCATCCTGAGTGAGGTATCCCAAAAGCAGAAAGACACACATGGTATATACTCACTTACATAGACTATAAGATAGGATAAACATACTGAAATCTATACACCTAAAGAAGACAAACAAGAAAGAGAACCCAGGGTAAGATGATCAATCCTCTCTTAGAAAGACAAATTGGATGGACATTAGATGTAAGAGAAAGCAAGTAGCAGGACAAGAGCCTACCACAGAGGGCCTCGGAAAGTCTCTACCCAGCAGTGTATCAAAGCAAATATTAAGACACATAACCAACCCTTTGGCAGAGTGCAGGGAATCATATGAAAGAAGGGGGAGTTAGTATGACCTGGAGAGGGCAGGAGCTCCACAAGGACCAAATATATCAGGGCACAGGGGTCTTTTATGAGACTGTTTCTCCAACAAAGGACCATGTATGGATATAACCTAGAACCCCTGCTTGAATGTAGCAATGGTAGCTTAATATCCAAGTGGGTACCCTAGTAAGGGGAACAGGGACTATTTCAGACATGAATGCAATGACTGGCTCCTTGACCCCCTCACCTCCCGAAGGAGGAGCAGCCTTGCTCGGCCACAGAAGAGGACATTGTAGCCAGTCCTGAAGAGACCTGATAAGCTAGAGTCAGATGGAAGAGGAGGAGGTCCTCCCCTATCAATGGACTTGGAAAGGGCCAGGGAGGAGATGAGGGAGGGATGGGAGGATTGGGAGAGAATGAGGGAAGGGGCTATGGCTGGGATACAAAGTACATAACCTGTGATTAATATAAAAATAAAATAAAATATCTGGGCCAGGATCAGGAGTGAGAATATAACCAATACTTACAAGTTTTCATTAATGTCTTTAGATGGCAAACTAATAGGCACCTGTTCATCTATCTTTTATGTATTAGTACATCTCTTTTTTTTTCTTTTTCTTTTTTTTTCAAGATAAGGTTTCTCTGTGTAGCCTTGGCTGGCCTACATTCACTTTGTAGACCAGGCTGGCCTCAAACTCACAGAGATCCACCTGCCTCTCCCTCCTGAGTGCTGGGATTACAGGAGTGTGCCACCACACCCAGCTGTACTCATACATCTCAAGGTAATGGTAAATGACTGATCAGAATAGAACCAAAGGTGAAAAGACCCAAAAGAAAGAGACACTGAATAATTTGAATTCATCTGTTTCTTTTGTAGCTGACTGGGAAAAATAAATACATAAATAAATAGCAAGACCATACAGTGTTTCAGAGAATGTGTGTTTATTTCTCCGTGCTCTAAATCTAGCTGTGGCCACATGATTTACCCTGTTTAATAACTAGCTTGAAAAGCACTTGTGCAGTAGGGTTCTTCATCTTCATTCTTGCTGCTTTGCAACCCAGCCACCACATGAAGAGGCCTGAGCTGGCCTGCAAGCTGCATGGCCCAGTTGCCTCCCAGCTCTGGAAGACAGCCAGACACTCAAGTCATCTGACCTGCAGGTCCAGGCCCATACTTGCCCAATCACCACTACCGTGACTCACAGTTACTCATCCAGCCTGTGCTCAGCACCAGCCTTTCCTTCCCTCAACCAATGAAGGGTTAAAAAATGGGGGAAGCCCTGGATTAGAGGCTGAAAACATTCAGTACTCTTCTGTTCCACACGGATTTGGAAAAGATACTTCCATGAGCCTCAGTTCTCATTAATGAGAATTATGCTAAAGCCAGTGTTCCTGGGAAAATCAAATAAAATCTGGAGTGCTCTTTCCACTTAAATTTCCTCCTTCCCCCCCTCCCTGCCTCCTTGGAAATTCTGGCCAGGTACAAGCCACTAATTCTAACACTTAAGAAGTTGAAGCACAAAGATCAGAGACAACCTGGCCTACACCCGGAGTTTGGGATCAGCCTCTGTTACACAATGAGACCCTTTTTCAACAAAACAAAACAAAAAACTGCCACTTCCACCAACAGCAAAATACACTTGCTCTATGTAGAAGCAATTATTACTTGTCCATTCTGTCTATAGTGTCCTGGAATATAATGTTCAATTAAGATGCCGGAAGATTGCATCATGCTTTTTAATCTTTCCTTCCCAACTTTTAAACTAGTCTTGTTGAGAGGCTAAAGACCTTTTAAAAGTGCTTTCTCAGCCTTTGAAATGATTCCAGGTTCTGTCATCCTCATTTCATCTCAACATCAAAGTTGGGACAGGCCCTTCCTTTCACATTGAGGGAAGGCATATTTAGTGTGATGCAAGCAGCCACTCTGCAAGCCCAATAATCCATCTCGGATTATCGGTGTCTTCAGAATCAAGCACTAGTCTTTTATTCCCTTTGGCTTTTTACTGACTTGTCTGGTCTGCCACTGGTGAGCTACTGACATATTTCCATAGATGCCTTGGCTCACAGAAACAAGCAGGGAAGGAAGCAGTGAGAAGGGGCCATACCAGAAGCTCAGTCAGCAGGCAGGAAGTGCTGAACGCAGCTGAAGCCCAGGAGTGCATGGTTATAAACTTGCAAGAGAGGGAAAAAAAAGAAAAGAAAAGAAAAAAAAACTCTTGCTCCTTACATGGCTTGATTATCAACTCCCATCATGCTTCCTACTCTTTCCTTCCAACCTTTTTCTTTTCTTTTCTTTTTCTTTGTTTTGGTTTTTAGAGACAGGGTTTCTCTGTGTAGTCCTAGCTGTCCTGAAACTTGCTCTGTAAATCGGTAGACCACGCTGGCCTTGAACTCAGAGATCCACCTGACTCTGCCTCCTGAGAGCTAGGATTAAAGGTGTACACCACTACCGCCCGGCATCCCTCCAGACTTTTTAAGAGACAAAACTACCATCATCTGGAAGCCAGGAAACTCAAAATATAGGCGATGGGAAGAAGTATGATTGGAACTTATATGAAATGTGAAATGCATGTGGAGCTGAAATCAGTCTTCCAGGGTGCCTTGCCTCACTGGGAGGTGGCCTTAGGGGTCAACTGGGATGTTGGCTTCTTCCTAAAATACTCTCCTAAGTCCACATTGCTGCATTTTTATATATTTGCATCACTGTGTTACACATTGCCATGGAAGGTGGGTTAACTGTGTCAACGGCTGACCTCAAGTTGAGTGTGTGGAAAATCAGCAGGTGGAAGTATGTGGAAATATAACACTCCACAGGGAAACAAAGTTATCAGAGAGAGCTGATCCCTACCTCCCTCCAACTTCAGTTCCCTGAGCCTCAGAATGTGGCCTTGCTTGTAAAGTAGAGCCTTTGCAAATGTAATTAGTTCAGAATCTCAGAAGTGTTGCAGCAATTTTAGAGTTTGTCTAGCAGGTGTTCTGACTTTTGTCAGAAAACCTTTACCAAAGAAAAAAAGAAAGAAAGAAAAAGAAAAAAAGGAATATCAGGATGAAATCATCCTGGGTTTGAGGCAGGTGCTAAATCTAATACTAATGTCCTCAGACAAAGAGGAGAGGGCACAGAAAAAGAGAGAAACGGAAAAGGGAGGGAATGGAAGAGGGAAGCACAGGCGCAGGCACCGGAAAGAACAAGAACCGCGTGGGATGGAGCCCAGGGCTTTGTCTTCCAGGCCCGTGCACTGGGGGAGAACACAGCCCTGTTGTTTTACAACAACTAGTTTATGGTGGCTTTCAAGATAATCTAGGGAATGAAGACAGCTGACATTCACAGCCTGTACCCTTGAGACGTGTAGCTCCTGCTGCCTGCTTTTCGTTGACTGCCACATTTTGACATTCCTCTTGATTCCCCAGCCTGCATCTTACCTTCTCCTAACCCTTGTTGACATTTTTTTTCCAAGACAGGGTTTCTTCATGTAGCCCTGGCTGTCCTGGATCTCTCTCTCTGTAGACCAGGACAGCCTCAAACTCACAGAGATCCGCCTGTCTCTGCCTCCCAAGTGTGCCACCACCAACTGGCTTCCACTGATGTTTAATCCCATCGTTACCCAGGCTTTCTTTCTGAGCCTTGGAGATAGGGCACTGAGGAGGAATTGGGATTGGATGGGGAAACATGATATGAATCAAGAGGATCAAGCACGGGCCATAGTCATCGCACGAGGACAAGGTTCAGGGCCAGGCACTGTCTGAACCAACCTGAGCAGACTCCGCTCAGTAATATAGTTAGGAGCCAGATTCTAACAGTCAAAAGACAAACTGGGGCTTAAGAGCTTATCATACTGGCTTTGAAGGTAAAGGAAGGGACCAGGAGCCCAGGAGTGCAGGTTGTCCACAGAAACTTGGAAAGACAAGACAGATTCTCCCTAAGCATGCTAAAGAAAGGTGGCTTTGGGCCTTGATTTTACTCTAGACCTGTTTGAGACCTCTAATATCTACAGCTATAGGACTGATCTACGTTGTCACTACATTCATGGTTATCTGTCACAGCAGTCCTAAGGAAGTAATATACTGTCCTCTCCTCCGGGGCTGTTGGCATCTCCCTGGTGGAGGGGGCTGCTCACTGCTTTCCAGACTTCATCTGTAGGCATTGCTGAGGAGCAACTCCCAAGAATGAGAAAGGATAGGTTTCCTCCTGCGCAGCCCATCTAAAGCACTGGACCAGCTCCAGCTTGGCATAGACACCTTTAGGCCTTGGCACCTTTCCTAGAACTGTAAAGACATTTTAAACACCAGTTCTTATGGCTCCTGTGAGAGCGTTTCTGTCAGTCCTGTACCAACCTGTACATTGTCAGGCATGCACATTCGCAGCCTTGGCGTCTCTGTTGGGCTTGGGGATTCTCAAATCTTTCTGCTCCACATAACCTCTGCCACTTGGAATCAATGCTTCAGAGGTCATTCAAAGTGTTCTCTACCTACCCACTCAGCTCCAGACCCAGATATATATGTATCCTGTCTGTCTATCTATCTATCTATCTATCTATCTATCTATCTATCTATCTATCTATCTATCTATCTATCTATCTATCCATCCATCCATCCATCATCCATCTATCCATCCATCCATCATCTATCTATCATCCATCTATCCTTCTACTATCTAGCTATCTACCATCTATTATCTATCTGTCTATCTAGTCTATACACCATCTAGTTCTCACTCTTTTTTTTTTTGAGGCAGTGTCTCCCTGAATAGCTTAACCTGGCTTTGAACTTGGTGGTCTCTTGTCTTAGTCTCCTGGAGGATTACAAGCCTGCCCCACCAATCCCAGCTTTTGTCTTTTTTCTTAACTGCTTTATTGAGGTATGACTAACATTTTTTAAAAGGTACATAATTACTATATACAACTTGATGAACTTGGAGAGCACTTCCCATGAAACCATGTCCATAGGCTGGGCACCAGACACATCACCTGCATGAGCTATTGTTCTGTCTTTTCCTCTCTTAGAATATACTAATAACTTCTATTGTAATTTGTCTTATTAAGTCTCAGAATCATATTATTGGGTTGGTACAATGGAGTTTTAAAATAACACTTTGGATTTTTTTTTCTGATTATTAAAACACCAAGGCAGGTCTAGTAGCACACAGAGCTGTAATCCCTACCTACTCAGGATGATGAAGCAGGGGATTCACAAATTCAAGGCCTGTTTAAACTACAGAGTGAGCTCAACGTCAGATTGTGTGATTTAGTGAGAACCTACCTCAAAAACAAAAAGGAAAAACAGCGAGGCCAGTAGGAAGGTTCCGGGGTAAAGACGCTTGCTATGTACACCTGGCAACATGAACTTGATCCTCAGAACCCACGTAAAGATGGAAGGAGAGAACAAACTCCACAGAGTTGCCCTTTGGTCTCCACACCTATGTACACCAATAATAACAACAATAAAGTAAAAAGAGTGTTGGGACATAGCTCAGTGACAGTGTTTGCCTGGCATACTCAAGGTTCTTGATTTGCTTTCCCAGAAACACAAGGGTGAAAAATGTCACTGATGCCTGTATACTCTGTTACCTGACTGTGAACGCTGAGCGTAGACTGTGTGTCCTACATTTTAACCCACAGATAAGGCAATGTATTTTATCTCTCTGTTTACACACATATATGTTCCAAGTAGTAGTATTCTTGTTCCCATTCTTGCCACCCGGAAGGGCTATACAGCAGTGAGGGAAGCCTTCAACATGTTCTCATCTCTGTATTTAGCCTTTGCCCATGACTTATTCCCACCTCACTTAGATCTTATGCATTATTTATGGCTTTGGCAAAGCATTGTGAGACTGGAAAGCACAAATTGTTAGCTTTTGAGGTAGAATAGGACAGCCTCTTTTACTGTCTGTATAAAATGTTTGCATTACTATTCTATAAATCACTCATGACCCACAAGCTCAACAAATAAAACTGTCTTCAAAGGTTTGAACTGTGAAATAACAAGCTATGTCAGGAGCAATTTCTCAACTCCAGTGGGATTTCCATGGAAAGTCATGCCAGGAGCAAGGGCAGGGAGTGTGTGGAGCTGGAGAGACCAGAGACATTTGTGGAGAGAAATGCCTACAGATCATAGCTCTGCTTGGCTTTGGGGAATATCCATTTATCTGAAGGCCTCTATTCTGGCTTCCCTGTCGGCAGTGGCTCTCAACCTTCCTAATGATGTAGTCCTTTAATTCAGTTCCTCATGTTGTGGTGACCCCCAAATCATAAAATTATTTGCGTTGCTACTCCATAACTATAATTTCATTACTGTTATGAATCATAATGTGAATATCTAATATGCAGGGTATCTGATATGATACCCCACCCAAAAGGGGTCACAACAGACAGGTTGAGAATCACTTTCCTAACAGTGTAAGCCCATACAATGGCTTCTAGGTGTTTCTGCTCACATGGCCTCTTACCAAAGAGACATTTCATATACAACAGCAGAGACTTTCATTTTATACCCTGTGCTTCTCCCTGTCCTGACTTACTTTCCTCTATAACACTCTTGTCCTAGAGCATGTATTTCAGTGCTTCCACCAGAGTGTAACTGTTACACCTGGTGCCTACCCATGCCCACACTAGTAAGTGCCCTGGCAAAAATTTTAATTAATACATACAAATATGTACAAAATTGTATAGGCAACTTTTTCTTTCAAGAGTTGAACTGCCCAAATCAGCAAAATCAGAAATGAAAAGGGGGACATAACTACAGACACTGAGGAAATCCAAACAATCATTAGGTCTTACTACCAAAGCCTATATGCCACAAAATTTGAAAATCTAAATGAAATGGACAGTTTTCTTGAGAGAT
>CM053766.1:76319770-76446178 GCA_028658305.1 Pachyuromys duprasi
ATTGGCATAGAAACAGAATAGTGGATCAATGGAACCAAACAGAAGACCCAGAAATGAACCCACACACCTATGGAAACTTGATTTTTGATAAAGAAGCCAAAACCATTCAGTGGCAAAAAGACAGCATCTTCAACAAATGGTGCTGGTCCAACTGGATATCTACATGCAGAAAAATGAAAATAGATCCATATTTATCACCATGCACAAAACTAAAGTCCAAGTGGATCAAAGACCTCAACATAAAACCAGACACACTAAACCGGTTAGAAGAAAAAGTGGGGAAGACCCTAGAACTTATTGGCACAGGAGACTACTTCCTGAATAGAACACTAACAGCACAGGCTCTAAGATCAACAATCAATAAATGGGACCTCATGAAACTGAAAAGCTTCTGTAAAGCAAAAGACACTGTCATCAAAGCAAAACGACAGCCTACAGACTGGGAAAGGATCATTACCAATCCTACTTCTGAGGGCTAATATCCAGTGTATATAAAGAACTCAAGAAATTTAAAAGCAAGAAATCAAGTAACCCAATTAAAAAATGGGGTATGGAGCTAAAAAGAAAACTGACTAAAGAGGATTATAGAATGGCAGAAAAACACTTAAAGAAATGCTCAACGTCCTTAGCCATCAGGGAGATGCAAATCAAAACGACCCTGAGATTTCACCTTACACCTGTCAGAATGGCTAAGATCAAAAACTCAAGTGACAATGCATGCTGGAGAGGTTGTGGAGAAAGAGGAACCCTCCTCCATTGCTGGTGGGAATGCAAACTTGTACAACCACTCTGGAAATCAATTTGGCGCTTTCTTAGACAATTAGGAATAGTGATTCCTCAAGATCCAGCTATACCACTCTTAGGCCTATATCCAAAAGATGCTCAAGTACACAACAAGGACATTTGCTCAACTATGTTCATAGCTGCTTTATTCATAATAGCCAGAACCTGGAAACAACCCAGATGTCCCTCAGTTGAGGAATGGATACAGAAATTGTGGTACTTTTACACAATGGAATACTACTCAGCAATTAAAAAGGAGGAAATCATGAAATTTGCAGGTAAATGGTGGGACCTGGAAACAATCATCCTAAGTGAGGTATCCCAAAAGCAGAAAGAAACATATGGTATATACTCACTCATATAGTCCTATAGGATAAGAAGGTCATGCTGAAATCTATACACCTAGGAAAGATAGACAAGGAGGAAGAGCCAGGTTGGTAGGATCAATGCTCGTTTTGATGAACAAATGGAATGGACATTGAATGGAGGATAAAACAAGCAACAGGACAGGAGCATACCAAAGAGGGCCTCTGAAAGAATCAATATAGCAATATAGCAAAGCAGATATTAAGACTCACAACCAAGCCTTCGGCAGAGGACGGGAAATAATAATAAAAATAGGGGAAGTTAATAAGACTTGTGGAGAACAAGAGCTCCACAAAGACCAAACTGAGCAGGGCACAGGGGTCTTATATGAGACAGTTTCTCCAACCAAGGACCATGTATGGATATGTCCCAGAACCCAAGCTCAGAAGTGGCCCATGGTAGCTTGGTGTCCAACTGAAGACCCTAGTAAGGGGAACAGGGACTGTTTCAGTCATGAAATGGCTGGCTCTTTGACTCTCCCCCATACACGCCAGGGAGTAATAGCCGGCTAGATCCCAGGGGAGGACATTGTAGCCAGCCCTGAGGAAACAAGATGAACTGGGGTCGGATGGAAGGGGAGGAGATCCTCCCCTGTAGGTGGACTTGGAGTGGGCAGGGAAGAGATGAGGGAGGGATGGGGAGAGTGGGAGGGAAAGAGGGAGGGGGCTACGTCGGGGATGCAAAGTACCCAACCTCTGATTGATATAAAAATAAATTAAAAAATTATAAAAGAAAAAAAGAGTTTAACTGCCTTCCCAAAGGCCAAAGGAGAATGTTTTTATGTATGAAAATCAAGAAAAGAGAAAGTTCCATGAGCTGTAGGGAAGAAGGTATATTCTTTTGTGTTTGGGTGAAATGGTTTGTAAATATGTTAGGTCAATTTGGCTTATGGCGTCACAGTTCTCTACTTAGTTTTTGTCTAGGTGACCTGTCTATTGGGGAGAATGGGGCATTAAAGTTTCCCACCCTCAGTGTGTGAAGGCCAATATGTGATTGAAGCTATAACAGTTTTTCTTTTATAACTTGGGTGTCCTTGTGTGTTGTTCATAAATGTTTAGAATTGTATTCTCTTGGTGGATTTTTACTTTGATGAGTATATAGTGTCCTTCTCTTATCTCTTCAGATTAGTTTTGGTTTGAAGCCTATTTTGTCAGGTATTTAAACGGCTACACTGGCTTGTTTTACTTGGGAGAGGGGAGGATCCATTGATTAGAATATCTTTTCCTCATCCTTTTACCCTGAGGTGATGTCTATCTTTGATGTTTAGGTGTGTTTCTTGGATGGATCTGTTTTCAAATCTAATTTCTCAGTTTTAGTCCTTTTATTGGAGAACAGAGACTATTGAGTTGAGAGATATCAACGGGCAGTGATTGTTGATTCCCATTATTTTGGTGGTGTGGTTTTTTTCTCCCCTCTTTGGGGCGCTTGTCTGAGGTTATTCATTCCTTGTGTTTTTGTCAGTGAAAGGTTAAGCTCTTCAGGTTGAAATTTTCCTTCTAGCACCTTCTGTAGAGCTGGATTTGTAGATAAATGCTACTTAAATTTGGTTTTATCACTGAACGTCTTTCTTTCCTCATTTACTGTGGTTGAAAGTTTTGCTGGATGTAGTAGGGTAAGGTAATGCCTGTGGTCTCTTGGAGTTTATAGAACATCTGTCCAGGCCCTTCTGATGTTTAGGGTCTCTGTGAAGAAGCCAGGTATTATTCTAATAGGTATGCCTTTGAATGTTATTTTTTCCCTCGCAGTTTTTAATATTCTTCTGTTTGTTCTGTACAGTTACTGTTCTGATTATTATGTGTCATGGGGAATTTCTTTTCTGGTCCAGTCTATTTAGTGTTCTGTATTCTTCTTGTACCTTGAGAGGCATCTTCTTCTTTAGATTAGGGAAATTGTCTTCTATGATTTTTGGTTTTTGTTTGTTTTTCAAGACAGGGTTTATCTGTGTAGCCTTGGCTGTCCTGGACTCACTTTGTAGGCCAGGCTGGCCTCCATCTCACAGAGATCCACCTGCCTCTGTCTCCCAGAGTACTAGTATTACAGGTGTGCACCACCGCACCTGGCTATCTTCTATAATTTTGATACCTTCTTCTCAGCACCGCATGGAACTTTCTTCAAAATTAACCACATACTTGGACACAAAACAAGTCTTAGCAGATACAAGAAAATTAAAGCGACCTGTAGAGATAGATGGCTCGGCGGTTAAGAGCACTGTCTGCCCTTCCAAAGGTCATGAGTTCAATTCCCAGCAACCACATGGTGGCTCACAACCATCTATAATGGGAACTGATTTCCTCTTCTGGCATATATAAATGCAGATAGAACACTCATACACATAAAATAAATAAATCTTTAAAAAAATTAAAACGACATCCTATACCTTATCTATATATGAAAGCTGAGTATCAGCACAGAAACTACAGAAAGCTTACAAACTCGTGAAAACTGGGCAACTTTACTACTGAATTAAAAAAAATGGGTCAGTGTAGAAATTAAGAAAGAAATTAGGCCAGGTAGCAGTAGCTATGCTTTTAATTCTAGTATTTGGGAGGCAGACGCAGGTAGATCTCTGAATTTGAAGCCAGCCTGGTTTACAGAACAAGTTACAGGACAGCCAGGGCTACACAGAGAGACCCTGTCTCCAAAAACAAAAAGACAGGAAGAAAGAAAGAAAGAAAGAAAGAAAGAAAGAAAGAAAGAAAGAAAGAAAGAAAGAAAGAAAGAGAGGAGAGATCTCATATTAGTAACCTAATTGCACACTTGAAGTCTCTAGAACAAGAAGAAATAAGTCCCCCAAAGAGTAGGTGGCAAAAATAATCAAGCTCAGAACTGAAATAAATAAAATAGAAAAAAATAACAACAAAGAATCAGTGGAACAAAGTGTTGGTTCCTGGAGAAAATCTGTAAGATTGACAAACCTTTACCCAAATTACCTAAAAGAAGGAGAGAAAAATAACAAAATTAGAAATGAGAAAGGGTGTCATAACAACAGACATGGCGGAAATTCAGAGAATCATAAGGACATACTTTAAAAACCTATACTCTACCTATTGAAAAATCTAAAAGAAATAGATACTTTCTTTGATATATAACATGTACTAAAAGTAAATCAAGATCAGATAAGCAATTGAAACAGTTCAATAACCCTTAGAGAAATAGAAACAGTATGTAAAAGTCTCCTAACAACAACAAAAAGCCCAGGGCTAGGTGGTTTTAGCACTGAATTCTTCCAGACTTTCAAGAAAGAATTAGCACCAGTATTACTCAAATTATTCCACAAAGTAGACACAGAAAGAACATTGTCCAATTTGTTTTACAAGGCCACAGATACCCTGATAACTAAACCACATAAATAACCAAAAAGGAAGAGAATTACAAACCAACCAATTTCTCTTACAAACACAGGTGCAAAAATTCTCAACAAAATACTTGAAAAATGAATCCAAGAACATATCAAAAAGATCATCTACCACAATCAAGTAGGCACCATCCCAGAGATGCAAGGATATTCAGCATACATAAAGCAATAAATGTAATCTACCATATAAATGAACTGAAAGGCCAAAAGCACATGACCATTTTGTTAGATGCAGAAAAGGCATTGACAAAATCCGTCACACCTTCATGACAAAACTGCCAGGGAGACTAGGGCTACAATGTACATATGTGCTGGCTAATTTTAGGTCCATTTGACATAAGCTACAGTTACTGGAAAGGAAGGAGCATTAATTGAGAAAGTGCAATAAGATCAGGCTATAGGCCAGCCTGTAGGACATTTTCTTAAGTAATGATTTATGGAGGAGGGTCCAGCCCATTGGAGATGGTGACACTCCTGAGCTGGTGGCCCTGTGTTCTGTAAAAAAGCAGGCTGAGCAATCTGTGAGTAAGCAGCACCCCTTCATGGCTCTGCATCAGCTCCTGCCTCCAGGTTCCTATATTGTATGAGTTTCTGTCCTGACTTCTTTGATGATGAACATACTGTGGAAGGATAAGCCAAATAAACCCTTCTTCTTTCCAAAAGAAAGTTGCTTTGGTCATGGTGTTTCATCACAGCAATAGTAACCCTGAGACAATACATCTCAACATAATAAAGGCAGTGTACAGAAAGCCCATACCCAGCATCAACCTATATGGAAAGACACTCAAAGCAATCCCACCAAAACCAGGAACAAGACAAGGTTATCCCATTCTCTCCATACCTACTCAACACAGTATCTGAAGTCTGAGCTAGACCACTAAGACAACTGAAGGAGATCAAGAGGATACAAACAAGGGAAGAAATCAAAGTATCTTTACTTGCGGATGATGCAGTAGTATACATAAGTCAAATAATGGGGGAGATGGAACCCCAACTGGATGTCTCTTATCACCAAATGAAGCTTCTGGTTCCAGGAGTGGATTACATTTAATTGAATTGTTGGCCAAAGGGGCCCCATGGGAACTCTCCCCCACAAAACATCTGGGCTACTTCCAAGGCTATCTGTTGCTCTTCACAAACTGGTGGGAAGCTTCTATTGCTGACAACACCTACACAGCTCACTGAACATGGAGAAGTCAAACTGGTGCCTACCTAGATTCCTCACACCTACTGGGTGGGGAGGTTGGGGGAAGAGAACCATAATCAAAATATATTGTATGAAAAAAACTTGTATTAAAAATAAAGTATGAAGCCGGGGAGTGACAGACAGGCTAGATCCTAGGGGAGGGCATTGCAGCCAGCCCTGAGGAGACAGGATGAGCTGGGTTTGGATGGAAGGGGAGGAGGTCCTCCCCTGTTGGTGGACTTGGAGGGGGTGGGGAGGAGGGAGATGAGGGAGGGAGTGGGAGGGTAGGAGGGACTGAGGGAGGAGGCTACACCTGGGATGCAAAGTACCTAACCTGTGATTGATATAAAAATAAATAAATTAATAAAAAAATAAAGTATGGAGGGGATCAAGAAAAGAAGCAGTGCTGGGTATTGGGGCACTTGAGTTTAATCCCGACACTCAGGAGGCAGAGGCGGGAGGATCTATGCTCTAGGTTAGCCTGGTCTACAGAGTGAGTTCCAGGACAGTCAGAGCTATGTAGAGAGACCCTGTTTCAAAGGGGGGAGGGAGGAGGAGAAAGAAAGAAAGAAAGAAAGAAAGAAAGAAAGAAAGAAAGAAAGAAAGAAAGAAAGAAAGAAAGAAAGAAAGAAAGAAAGAAAGAAAGAAAATCCCTCATTTGGCTCAAACTAAGAACTTTTAGATATAAAACAGAGAACAAGACTCCAAGATGACAGATGACAAAGCCAGCAGGCAGAGCCCAGAAAGGAACTCCTAAGAACACTAGAAAGCTTGAGGGCGACATGAGACTTTCTGCAGCAGTAGGATGGAGCCCTGCCAGTGTTTCCTGGGGTTTTTAATGTATTTATTTTAATTTTATGTGCATTGGTGTTTGACTGCATGTGTGTCTATGTGAGGGTGTCAGATTCCTGAACAGGAGTTACAGACAATTGTGAGCTACCATTTGGGTACTGGGAATTGAACCCAGGTCTTGAAGAGCAGTCAGTGCTCTTAATCCCTGAGCCATCCCTCCAGCCTGTTTCCTGGTTTTCAAGGGGCAAGGAAGCCCAGATGATGTAGGGCTCTCCTAAACACAGTCTCCTGCTTCAGTCTCCAGTCTGTGCCATCCTGGAATCTTACCTCACATAGGCCCCATTGCTCCTGAGAGCCACAGCATCCCCACATGGACGGTACTATTAGACTGAGACCCACACAATTCAGCCTATGTAAATTTGTAAGCCTATATACAGAAAGAAGCTTTGAACATATAGACCCATATATACATATTTATTTTATGCATGAATAGTTCATCCTTCTTAACTTCTTTTCCCATCAGATTGTCAACCTAAAAGATGGTGTTGTTAGCATCAGCTCTTCTCCCATGACTCTACTTACCCACAAATTCTACCTTACCTGGAATCTAACATACCTATTAGGAAAAGAAATGCTACCACATCCAAAGGGTGTAAAGGTTCCCAGGACAACTGGATCTGACCGGTCACTGAATATGTTGGTATACAGGCCACCCCAGGGAAGACCAGAGGGACTTTGACAGACAGCTAAGCGGCCAGAAGGATAGATGAAATCCAGGTTAAGGAACTCACACTGATCAAAGAACAAGAACGTTAGGAGTTCCTCCATGCCAAGATGTTGTCTTACTCAAACACATTCCATTTAAATTTTTATTTATTAATTTTCTGAGACAAGGTTTAGCTCTGTTGCCCCAACTCCCCTCAAACTCATGATCCTCTTGCCTCAGCCTACCAAATGCCAGGGTTACAGGCACACATCACCATATCTCATTCTGCAATTTTTTTTACAAAACTCGGCTATTTTTGAATAAGACAGTTGGGGGTGTCTAAACAGGGCGAGTCCCATGCTCACAGAGCATGTTGACAGCAGGTGGACCAACACATAAGCTTCCTGACTTCCAGGTGTATGTTCTCCATTCTCCTCACAGGTTCACATTTCAGCTCCACGTGCTTTTAAACCTTCCAAATGCTGCGAGCCTTTAATACAGTTCCTCATATTGTGCTGAACCTCAACCAAAAAATTATTTTTGTTGCAGCTTCATAACTGTAGTTTTGCCACTATTATGAATCGTAATGTATATCTCTGATCTCCAGGATATCTGTTTCTCAATCTTTGGGGTCGCGACTCACAGGTTGGGAGACAGAACCACCATTTTAAACTGATTTGTTGATTCTAACAGAGAGTCTGATCAGACTGATCCTGATAATGACAGTGTCTCTGGACACCAATGTGGCTGGATGCTACCTAGTACCACCCAATGATAATATGTGTTCCAGCAAGAGCAATGAGATCAGGAACGCCCATCAGCATCTATGGACAGATGCAGGCTAAGTGGAACTGAGGACTAACACTAGGTCTATGAATCATTCTGCAAAACTGGTCTGTATTAAACTCTACAAGATGGACTGTGATGGACCCTTGAACCTTTTCTCATTATGGGTTTGTAGGAATCCATTTCCCAAGTCCTCCTTCTCTTAAATCCTTGTTCTGTCTTTGCTAAGTCTCTGTGTGGTTCCCTTTCCATAGAGAAAATGAAGCAAGCAGATTTTATGTTCTTGGAACCACTCGGGCCCTTGGATGTTCAACAAAAATATCAGTGGTTCTCTGATCAAGACTGAAGGCTTGGGAATTGGGGACTCGCCTCCACTCTGTTCTGGGGCTCCTTTCCCTGATCTGGTGTGACAGGATGTGAATGCTTGGGGGAAAAGGAATTGTAGAAACACAGGCCTCTTCCCCCAGTGTTTCCTGGGCTGATTTTTCTGCTCAGTGGAAACCCCCAGCTGTCAGCAGCAACTGCCAAGTCCCTCACCCTCCTTTCCTCTGGAAAATCTCATGAGGATATTAGGTCAGAGATGAGCTGTCTACCAGGGCGTAATGGAATTTCTTCATCTTTGGGTTGTCTTCTCCCATAGCTGGCATCTGAGCCTTCCCCACCAGCAATTCCATCCAGAAAGCCTGTGGGTGTGCTAAGGGCTTCTCTTCTATCTCGTCGGTGTAGTAGTGCAGGATGGGTGGCTTGTTGACTCCCTCTCTTTTTCGCTTAGCTTCCTCTGTTTTTCTGTGCAAAAGAAAAAAAACAAGGCATGGCTGTCTTCATAGTCTCATCTGTCTAATGACTCAGAGGCCTCAAGCCTCATCCCTAGTATCTAAGGCAATTAGTTACATTAAATCAGAAGAACTGGATTCCGAAGCCCAGACCCTTCACTGGGCTCCTCTCTATCCACCCCACCTACCCTGAGGCAGGGTTTCACTGTGTAGCCCTGGCTGTCCTAGAACTCACTTTGTAGACCAGGCTGCCCTCGAACTCACAGAAATCTGCCTGCCTCTGCCTCCCCAGTGCTGCGATTAAACGCATAAGCCACCACTGTCAGGCTAGAGTGCTTTCTTTTTTTAAACAGTGAGCATTGTGCCAGAGGCTGTGAGAAAAGAAAGGGTGACCGCACAGCGCCAGACCTCATGGGGGCAAGGACGCGCATGATGAGAATTAAGTTTGAGCCCTAATTCTGCCTCATGGCACTGAACGTGCGAGGAAAAATACTAACATCTCCAAGCCTTACATTCTTGACCTGTAAAATAGGGCGAAAAAGATCTTATGGAAACGTGAGGATTCTCCATTTAATGGACACAACCCAGTCCCCTGACCCCCAATGTTTAGCTTGCACTCCATAAACACTGGCTATATTCGTAGCAGCTCAGTAGAGGACATGAATGTGTTATTGATCCTGTGAAGGAAGAGGGAGGTGAACAGAAAACCAGCTAGTTTCTAGGTTTCAGATGAAGACAGGAAGGCAGGCTCTTGGAACATTGAGTCAGTCTTGCACAAGCATTCACAAGGCACCTTCCGACAGTCAAAACAAACTGGAAAAGTACTGATTGTCACCATTCTAAAGACAGTGCCCTAGTTACACAGCTACATGAAAAGCCAGGGATCATGGCCACACATTCAAAATCCACCAAACCAGCCAACGAGAACAAGCCTTCCTCCCACCCAGGCCAGATTTTTGCCCCCATCAAATGCAAACACACTGATGCATGAAGACTAACATACATGTGCATGCCCAACCATGTAAAGCAGAATATTTGGCAACATACCATCAAGAGAAACCAGAAGGCAGACTTATATGGCTCTCTTGCAGACCATAATTACTTAGCTACTGTCTGCATGGACTGGCCTCTGTTCCGGGGTTGAGTGACCAGAAGTGCATGGTTGCACTCCTCAGATATTTAGACAGAATGAGGGGATGGAATTGGAGAGGTTCCAGTACTTCAAAAGGATGAGAAGTACCAGGACTCTGGCTAGAAGTGGGAAGTCCTCTCAAAGATTTAGCATGTTAAAGTGGGGATAGAGGGAAGCTAAAAGCAAATGAGTCTCAGGAACAGCATAAGAAAATGTCTAAAAGTGCACTAGGCAAGTCCCTTCATTTGACAGGGACATCAGATTAAAAAGCCTCATGTGTTCATGTTTTGATGCACTTGAAATGTCCTAAAATGGAGCAGGCAGGGGTCAACAAGGCTCTTGGGTTGTCTGGGAGAATTGGATTCTGTGTGTGGGGGTCAGGGGTGGAATGTGTACAGCATGAATGAATGCACGCATATTAATTGTGCAGCAAGGGGTTTGGAATATGAAAAGAGCTATACTGAAAGGGGAAGTATAAAAGAGATTAGCAGTGGGGGCTGGAGAGAGATGGCTCAGAGGTTAAGAGCACTGACTGCTCTTCCAGGGGATATGTGTTCAAAATCCAGCACCCACGTGGCAGCTCACAACTGTCTGTAACCCCCCTTCCAGGGGATATGACACTCTCACACAGACATACATGTAGGCAAAACACCAATGTATGTAAAATAAAAATAAATCAATAAAAATTAAAAAGAAATCTATGGAATTCTAATTCCATTCTAAATCAATGGAATTCCTTTTAAATTTTTAAACTTTCAAAAAAGTTTCTGAAACGTAACAGTAGATGATTCACAGTTGTAAAATTCATACAGAGAATTCAAGAAAAAAGAGTAGGCGTGGGCTCACGGGATGGCTCCGGGATCAGGAGCACCGGCTCTTCCAGAGGACCTAGGTTGGATTCCCACGTGGCTGCTACCAACCATCTTTAACTCCAGTTCCAGGGTATCTCACTATCTCACACCCTCTTCTGGCCTCTGCATGTATGTGATAATTGCAGGCAAAAATACCCGTGCACATAAAATAAAATATAAAGGTTAAATTAAAAAAAAAGATTGAGTAAATAATTGAAGCTAATGCAGTTGATTAACGAAAGGAGGGGGTGGATAATAGTCATATCACTGCCGAAGAAACCAGAACCAGGATGTGGATGAGGGCCAAATGTACCACTTGATAGCTGGAAAATGGAAATGCTGGATTGTAACAATTTCTCTCTCTCTCTTCCTTTTTTGTGTCTTCTCTTGCTTCCCTCTTCCTGCCTCTTCTCTCTTTCTTTCCTGTCTTCTCACAGCTGAAAATCGAATAAGTTGTCAAAAGTTGGCATCTGGGAGCAGAGGGCTCTGTCCGTTGAAGGACCATCCCTTCCACAACATTGGTGATGAAGCTAGGCTTCCAGTGTGTGACTGTATATGAGGTCTCAGAGTCCCATGGACAATGGCTGAGGAGACAAACCGTACAGGAAACAAATAAAACAAAAAGAAACAACAACAACAACAACAAAAACAAATGGGTAAAATTTTTGAACAATGTGAGTGAGGAAGGTACCCCCAGATTGCCTTGTTGGAACACATAGCCACCACTTGGTGTATAGGCACAGGGGCTGGCGGAATGACAGCCTCAAAATCCGTATTTAGAAACCCACCCTGAAACCTAATTACCACTTCCCGAGCCCAGACCCTGGCACTTTCATTTGTTGCCCAGACATGATTCTACTTTTCTTCGATTTTTTTCCCCCTGCAAATAGACCTTTTAGATTTTTCTAAAAGAAAGCAAAGAATGCCTGTAAAAGAGAAATCCCTTTAATCCTTGGGGGAAAGTACTCCTCCTGGCCAACAATGCCAAAAATTAAGGCACCAAAGCTCTCATGCAAAAATCTCCAAGGTAGAACTTTTGTATTCTATAAATGTCACCTTAGTCAAAAACTGGGTGGGTGGTGGCATTCAGCACTGACTTTTCAAAGTACTGCTTTCTCTTCTAACCCCTTTAGCAGGTTCCTAGACACAGCATTGTTCCGGGCAAAGACCAATAGGCCCAGGGTGAGCAGTGATGACATTTTTGGTGCTTTTCTCAAGGCACTGGCAGTGATCTTACTATCTCTAGTTTGAGGACAGGGCTGACCCCTCTGCTACTTCTGCAGGTGACATGGACCTCGAAGTTCACATACAGCCAACCTAGGAAACTTGTAACAAGATACCTCAAAGATCACACACAGCCAGCCTAGGAAACTTGTAACAAGCTAGAGCCAGAGTGGTGGGCAGCCACTGAATGCAAGAACAGAGGCATGCATTGAGGATGCGAAGCCTGCCTTATAGATGATGAGGGAGTTAGCAAAGACAACTGGGAGTGATGTTCCCAGGGCTGGGGAGCCAGCCTCACTGTTGAAGGGCTGGTCTTGTGAGCACAACGGGCCAGGGTTGGAGTTCTAGAACTCATGTTTTTAAAAAGCCAGGTGCAGTAGTACATACTTCTATCCTGGCACCGGGGAGGCACAGGCAGAAGGTTCGTGAGGCTTGCTGGCTAGCTAGCCTAGCTTATTTGACAGACTTTAAGCTAGAGGTAGATAGATAGATGCTGCCATCATAAAAAAAAAATTAAGTTGACAGCACCTGAGGAATGACTCCATAGTGTGTTGTCTGGCCTCCGTATACATGCACGCCCTCCACACATATATAGACCTTCATGCAGATACACGTAATAATTTTTGTGTGTGGTTTGTATCTACACACGTGCATGGAAAGGCTTACACACGTATGTATGAACATGTGAAGGCTGGAGTTTGACATTACATGTCTTCTTCAATCATTCCCCATCTCGTTTTGGAGTCAGACTCTCTCATTGGAGCTAAAGCTTGCTATTACTGCCAGCCAGGGAGCTCCAGCAACCTACCTGTCTCCATTTCTTAAGATGTTTTCATTATTACTTTTTATTTACATTGGTGTTCCGCCTCCATGTATGCCTGTGAGAGGGTGCCAGGTTTCCGGGAACTGGAATTACAGGCAGTTGTGAACTGCCATGTGGTTGCTGGGATTTGAACCTGGGCCCTTTGGAAAAACAGCCAGTGCTCTTAACCTCTGAGCCATCCCTCCAGCCCGTCTCCATTTCTTACCACAACATATACATTGTACTGTGTTACTTAGCTGCATGATCTCATTCAAAGCTTTCCACAGCACAGTGATGTAGACCCTCTGAGGATCCTAATTTTATGTGAGGAAAATGAGACTTTGGGAAATTACGTGCCTCCAACCCCATGGTTGTCAAATAGAGCATGAGAGTCGTGCACATTTCGTCATCCAAAGCCTAACCTATTGTATTGTGGTGACATTTGAATTCTTGGTCCCAGGTCTAAGAAATGGTAAAGTTAAGGTTAAAAGCAAGTCAGGGATAGCCAGCCACCACACTCTAGAGGAAACTTTGAGAAAAGCGAAGACAAAAGCAAATAGAGAATCTAGCCTCTCCCACTACAGCCCAGAGCTGTAGGGAGTGCCTTGGGATCTGTCCCACTGCGGACCTGCGACTCAGGTTCAAAAGGAGTCTCTTGTCTTCTCAGCTCTTCATAAAACTTCTATGATGTTCTTTGTTGAGAAAATTTAGCAGGATAAGAGGCCCCAAGTTCCGAGGTTTGTATAAAACCTCATTCCTTCCGGCAAGCATTCAGATTTTTTTCTGGTGAGTTCTCGAAAGTCAGTGGCCAGAGGATGTTTCCTAGGCTGTTTTTCTCGCAGAAGTCTTTTGTAATGTGTATTTTGAAAACGTCTTAAAAGCTTGGGTTCTGTACCTAATGGGTCCCTCGGTAACTAACTCAGTCAGCTTTAGCAGTTCTTGTTGGCAAAGCAAATCTTCTTGACTTGGCTCCTCTGTGGGGCCTGTGTGCTGACCTCCATTCCCATCCTGGCTGCTGCATGCAGCTAGAGTCTCTCCTATTATTTTACTGGGGGGAAGGGGGGACAAGCCACCTCCATCTCTTCTAAACCACTACTTTCTGAAACTTGTCTGAAGTCTTCAAGAGGCTTAGTGCTTTAGTTCCCACAAGACACGCTAATGGAGAATGCGCTGCTATCCACTTCATCAGCAACTGCAGAAGATAATGCTATTGTTATGAAACATTAGCGTTAGGGAGTCCAAGAGACTGGCACTAGATCCCAAACCCCCTCATTAATGGACCTGAGTGCTCTGACTTTTCTGAACTTTTTCTTGTTTTGTTCTTTCAGTTAAGAAGAAATTAGAGAGAGAGAGAGAGAGAGAGAGAGAGAGATCCAGGGTGTTTGTCTTAGAAAAATGTAAGGTTTACAGTAAAATTAAGCAGAAAGTACAGAGCCACCCACATCCCCTCCCCCAGAATTAGGATCTTCTTTTCCTTAAAATTTCTTTGGAGACCTTTTAAACTTGGAAAAACTAGCCCTAAAGTCACTTGAAAGAATAAATTGGGGCTGCAGTTCTGGCCAGGCAGCCAGAAAGAGCCTGCTGAGGCAAGGGCTGGGTGCCATCAGGGCCAGATCCCGCACTTCAAGTCAGTCAAGCCCAACACTTCATCTACAAGGTGCTGGATAGCAAGGTGGAGCCAGTGCTGCAGAAGCAGGTCCGGAAGCACGTCATCGCCACTCAAGATGAAAATCTGAAGCACCGGCTGTGAGCGGACATGTCTTGGTGAAAAGACAAGTCTCGGCGATGGTCTGGTGTTTATGATGCTTCAGAGACCAGAGGCCTCGAGCCAGACCAATGAGCTGTGACAATGATATTTGCCCGTAGAGCTGTGTGGGCACACACACACACATATGCTGAGTGGCATGCTGTAGTTTCCAATGCCATTGCAATGAATGAATTTGTGATGGAGGGGTGAGAAGGATGGAGGAATGAAGTGATGAGAACTCTGTGAAGACTGGAACGATTAGATGTCCAAGGCCGGAACTACCACTGGAAGCCACGTCAATGTGCATGACTTGTATTGCCATCTGAGGCCATGTTAATATCTGTGGCCCATGCTGCCACCGGAGGCCCTGTTGCTTTCTGTGGACCAGACTGCTCCGGGAATGGGTTGGTATCTGTAGCCCTTACTGCTAGTGGCGACCATGCTGAGGTCCACGGCACATGCTGACACTGGAGGCTGGGTTGAGTCTATGGTCTGTGCTGTTATCAGACACCATGTGGAAGTCCGTGTTTCTGCTGACTGTAAAGGACAAGGGAACTTCTCCTACAGTGGTATTGATGACTGCAGACTCGGAGTTGAGAAAGGGGGACATTGAAGACAACCCCTGCCACCACCCCCATCCCTGAAAAAGAAAGTAGCAACCTGTACGGGAAGCTATGGAAGAGAACTGAAAATTGTGGTAACGATGCTCAAGTGTAGCTCCCCACAGTTGATGGCTACAGGCAGGGGAGGCGGTGGCGAAGGTCTCACTTTTCTGTAAGGGGCTGGCCACTGGGGGTTTGACCATGCAAATTGAAGGGGTTTTTGCTTAATCTTTTTTTTTAATTGGGGAGACCACCAAGAGGGGACAGACGTGGGAGGAGTGGGAAATAAGAGTGATAGGGGTGCATTATGTGAGATTCCCAAATAATCCATTAAAAAAAGAGAATAAATTGCTTAAAATGGCTAACATACTTTAACAGAGAAAGGAGAGCCAGTGTGGCTTGGTTGCATGGATTCAAGAGAGTAAATAGTTAGTGTCTACTGAATACTACTTGTGTTAGATTCTTTACAACAGCTCTTGTTGCTGTACCTATTTTATAGATGAGAAGAGTGAGACACAGGGAAAACGTGAATTTCTCAAGGCCATTAGAATTGACTGAGCTGGAATTTATGCCCCATTGGTCAGACACCTTGAATGTCCCTCTCATGTTTCCATAGTCTAGATAATGAAAGCACATGGAAGACTTGGTGTATGTAAGGATCATAAGGAAATGGAAAGTGCATTTAATAAATGGCTTTAGAGAGATAGTGGGATGTTGTGGTTCAGTGCACAGGTTTGGGGATCAGACAGCCCTAAGCTAAGTTTACCCACTTCCTAAGCCACTACTTGGTGTGTGTTTTGGGGGTGGGGTGGAGCTAGGATGATGGTGGCCAGTCAGCAAAGAGCATCCACCCAAAAGCTGGGCATAGTGGGCACACCTGTAACTCCAGCGGGTGGGGTGCAGAAGAGAGAGAAGAATCTCTAGGGCTTGCTGGCCACCCAGTCTAGCAGAACTGGTGAGCAACAAGTTCAGTGACAGACCTTGTCACAAAAAGAAGGTGGAGAATCAGGTCTAGTGGTGCACACCTGTAATTCAACCCTCTGGAGGCAGAAGCTGACAGATCTCTGTGAGTTTGAAGCTAGCCTGGTCTACAGAGAACGTTCTAGGTTGGTTAGGGTCATACAATGAGACCCTGTCTCAAAGATAATGACAATAAAATAAGGTGGAAAGCGACAGAAGAAGACATTCAGCGTTGACCTCTGGCCTTCTTTTGCACCTACATACACACTCACACACACTCACGTATGAGAATGTGTGTGCACACACAGAAATAAGAAGTAGAGTAGGTGTATCCAAGAATGAGGACAGGTTTGCTCATGGTGGGATATTCTTAAAACATTGATAACTGTACAGAAGTAGGCAGAGAAACATGCGTTCATTAAGCAAGAGAACTGGAGAAATAAATATTTGCCACAAATACTATCTTTAGTATGGGTAAAATGCCAAAAAACCCAGGGGCTGGGGGAGGTACACAGATTAGGAATACATAATTCACAGCAGAAAAAATATTTAAAATATCAGAAAATGCTTTTTAGAAGTTAAATGTTTCAAAAATAAAAAGTCCATTTTTTTCTAAGCTTGGTGGTGGTGGCGCACACCTGTTCTCCTAGCACTGAGGAGGCAGAGGCAGGTGGAGCTCTGAGTCTGAGGCCAGCCTGGTCTACAAAGTGAGGCCCAGGATAGCCAGGGCTACACAGAGAAACCCTGTCTTGATAAATAAACAAACAAACAAACAAGTGAATGAATGAATGAATTTGAATGTCTCTTAAGAGAACAATTTTTGCCTATCAACTTAGCCAGGTTAAATAAGCATGATTTTATTTAGTTCTCAGAGTAATGAGAGATGGTGCTTCTCTTACACTGTTGTGAAGTGTTAGTAGGCATGGTTTTCCTGGAAAGCAAATGGTAATAATATGTCCCTAGAACCTTAAAAATGTTTGTATCTTCTTAACAAGTTATACCTCGAGTAGTCTCACTCCAAGACCTCCCTCCCCCTGCTCCACACACAAAACATGTTCTGGTGGCTGTAGAAATATAAGTGATTTAAAAGCCCTCGTGATGCAGCCATGCTTCAGAACCTGAGCAGCCATTCGACATTTTGCTTCTGAAGAATTTAAAAACATGAGGAAATCCTCATGGCTAAATGAAAAGGAAAAAAAAATAAAGCAGGACCAAATTAATATTTAAAAGATGTCTTTAGGGCCAGAGAAATAGCTTAGGGGTTAAGAGCACTGGCTGTTTTTCAAAGGATCCAGGTTCGAGTACCAGCACACGGTACTTACAACTGCCTGTAACTCAGGTCCCAAGGGATCCATACCCTCTTCTGCTCTGCAGAATCCTTCAAGCATGTGGGGCATGTAAGCTCGCACAACTACACGTACATACACATAAAAACAAATAAATGATTCTTTAAAAGATGTTTTTATATTTTTAAGAGATATTTTATATTTTTGGTATTTGGTTGGTTTGGGGGTTTTTTTCGAGACAGGTTTCTCTGTGTTACAGCCCCAGAAATTCACTCTGTAGATCAGGCTGGCCTAGAACTCAGAGATCGCCAGCCTCTGCCTCCCGAGTCCTGAGATTAAAGGCGTGCGCCACTACTGCTTGGCTCTATTTTGTTTATTATAAGCATACATGTTTTATACTTACTTCATATATGTGGGGAGGAGTGGATGGGAATCTGTTTACATGCATGTTTGGGGAAATATGCCAAAGCACATAAAATAGTATTATCTTGGTAAAAAGATTGTATTTTTTAACTCCTGTCTTATACTTTCAATTTAAAACAAACAAAACAAAAGTAAACACTGTAATACATTTGCAATCTGCCCCCAATGTCATTCTCATAACAAAGACCAGGCAAGGAACACACACAGTGCAAATGGTCAGTCAAGCTCTGAGTTTCACAGTTGGCTCTGCCTATTTGTAGCATAATACTGTGAACAGATTGCCACACCTTAGGGCAGCGGTTTCAACTTCCTAATGCTGTGACCCTTTAATACTGCTCCTAATGTTGTGGTGACCCCGACCACAAAATTATTTTTGTTACTACTGCAAAACTGTAATTTTGCTACTGTTACAAATCGTAATATAAATATCTGTGTTTTTCCATGGTCTTAGGTACCCCCCCCCCCGGTGAAAGGGTCATTCAACACCAAAATGGTTTTGACCCACAGGTTGGGGAGCACTGCTTTAGGGTATGTTCATTTGCTTCCTCATCCTTGAGAGAGAGACAGTTATAAACCTCTCTGACGCGTGTGGCTCATGCAGAGCAACAGGTCTGCCATCTAGCACAAAGTAATCCTTGATTGTACCTACCATTATCCTAGACCCCTAATGGTTAGATCTTTCCTCTACTGTTTGTCAATGTCCTGAAAAGTTCGGGATCCTGAACCTTTGTAGAGGACAAGGTCCATTAACACCAATTTTACATTTAAAAATTGTAACATAATGTCCTCAGCTGCCTTTTATTCCCTTGACTTTCTCTTTTTCTCCCTTTCTCTTCCCCATATCTTGACACATGATCCTGTGTTAGTCGCCTGTGTTAGACAAAGCTGGTAGACTGACCACCTCATGATGAATTTCCCATGCATTACTGGGAAGAGAAGGGAAACCTGAGGAGAAGAGAGGAAAGGAGAGGAGGAAGAAAGAGGAGGGGAGAGGAAGGAAGAGGAGAGGGGAGGGGAAGAGAGGGAAGAGGAGGGGAGGAGAGGGGAGGAGAGGGGAGGAGAAGAGAGGGGAGGAGGGAAAAGAAGGGAGAGTAAAAGAGGAAAGGAGAGAGGAGAGGCGGGAAAGAGAGAAGGGAAGTGAGAAGGGAAGGGGAGGACAAGAGAGGAGAGAGAAGAGGAGAAAGTGTTTATATATTTTTTTCACATTATAGACATAACAGACAGCGATCCGGGTGACCTGTCTGGAGTGCCACAGGCTCTGCGCCTACTCTTGCTGACCGTATCATATGCTTCATACGAGTACATGACTGTAAGGATGGAGAAGGCTCCCTACATTTGAATTGTGGCTATTTGCAGTCTCTCCACAGCTGTACTGAGGGCTTCCTTCCATTTCAGAATTTCCCATTTTGTGCAAGGAATCCAACCTTTAAAAAGACAACACACATATTAAACACAAAAGACGTCGCTCAAAACACATACTCCACCGGTGCCGGCTTCTTAAACCCTGTCACAAATCTACCAAAACCTATTTGGAATAGAGGCTACACCCCGCTTGTAGTAAACCATGCATAACGCTCCCCTTAAGATGACTTCTCAAAGGAATTTGCACAGAAATGGGATGAACCTTCATCCGGAAGCTGTTCCACCCCTATGATGTCATCTAAGGCTTTTCCCTGAATCCCAATGTTCCAGGCAGAGCCACTGTAGACCAAAGTCTTCCTCGAACCTGCCCCCAGCCGGGGGTGGGGGGACGGACATTGCTATCTGCCAGAAGGAATGTTTGTGTCAGTAATCAACACAGATGGGATCTACTGACCTTGGAGAATAAACTCAACATCCTTGTGTTTAGTTTCTCTCAAGCATAAAATGAGAGACTCAAGCGAGGTAATTTCTAAAGGCCACCCTCAGTTTTAATAGTCTTGTCTTATAAAAATTCTATTCTTATAGGGGAAAGAAAAAAGGGCCCATGGGCAGCTTTGGAGAATTTAGAGGAGGAATCTGTCGTTTCTTTATTTCATCTCACCAAGTTTAGTCCACTCAGTAATCCACTGAATATGAAGAAAAATAATTAAATGATAGGGAGAATGGGAAACATGACTCCTCCCACACGAGTACTATTACCACCATCTAGAACGCCTTGTGCAAAGGAAGACGTGCATGACTCTAGGGGTGCGTGTTCCACCTCCAGGCCCTTGCCCACAATGTCCGCTCTTCATTTTAGCCATGGCTTTAGTTGAAACCAGCAGGACAATGTGGCTCCTATTTTTTTTTTTACCACCTCCTCATCTCATTGTAAACAGACAGCACTCTCTCTCGCACAAGACTGTGGAACGTCTTCCTTCCCACTGAATATGGCTCAGGGTGAGCTGGCAACTAAGGATTCCTCACCATCTCTGAGCTACCAAGCCAGGTTGAACAATAATTTCTGTGGGACTGGATAATGTCCTTGACAGTCTCATTCCCCAAACCTGGGCATGTATCCTTCAATGACAAAAGCCTGGCTCCTGCTCACAGACTACAGAGTGACCACTGGCTTGTCATTTGATTGTCTAAGAAACACTTCCTGTCACTGGAATGCTTTATTGAGTTCCTGGATATCAGGACTTTTGGGTTTTTTTGGGGGGGGGTGTTTTTTGTTTTGTTTTGTTTTGATGTTGTTGTTTTGGTTTTTCAAGACAAGGTTTCTCTTGTGTAGCCTTGGCTGTCCTGGACTTGCCTTGTAGACCAGGCTGTCCTGACACTCACAGAGATCTGCTTGCCTCTGCCTCCCAAGTGCGGGGATTACAGAAATGCGCCACTGTGCCTGGCTACTTTTTGGGTTCTTATTTGCTTTTTCCAACTTGTTTTTTGTCCTATATACTGTGCTTGAATGCACCTATGTCCTCAACCCTGCCCCCCCGCCCCCGAGCAGTGTCAGCCCTAAATTCTGATCCCTGAATACATACTATTTAGTTGTTGTAGGAAGCATGGATATGTAATTGGCACTTAAGTCTGTCTCCAAGTCAAGAATCTCTTAATATTCTTAAGATTGTTAGATTTAAGATAAAGGGTCATAAAAAGCAACCCATCACCCGACTTCCTGTGCATTCTCTGACCGCACAAGCCATTGGCTATATTATGCCTGAGCACCAAGGTTCCTTTTCCTAAAGTTCATCTATCCTCCACTTTATAAGCTTATTCAAGAGTTCATGGCATCCATTCAGATTCTTCAACCTTACCCTTTCCTTGGGGGGGTCTCCTTTGTAACATTTGCAGAGTTTAAGGACAAAAGTTTGCATTTGGACACATAAGCCTTTGTTATTGGTTCCAAATAATTTGATGCTAGGACAGAAGGGTCCTAAGACTCTCTTCCAAGAATATGGGCAAGAAACCTGGCCTTTCAGAATCATGAGACTCTAGAGTAGAAAAGTCAGAGGTGGCTACATCAAAGGCGATGTCTTTGAAAAGTTTGCCTTGGGACCAGTGAATTTCATCACTTTACTCTGATAGAGGGCACCATAGAAGGATAGATCATGAAAGGGTCTTGAACATGGGAAACAGAAGTGACCCAACTCTGACTGCACATCAGAATTGACTCTGATGAGTAAGGGCTCTTACCTTTTTCAAAACAGATCTTCGAAGTTAGTGAGAAGTGAATGACACTCTTCTTGGGGTTCCGGGATTCTTGGCTATGACCGAGTAAAGCTAAAAAGGAGAAACACAGGGAAACATTAGGAAAGATGAGAAAAATAAGAAGAAGGAGGAGGAGGAGGAGAACACTGCTCTAGAACATTATCAACAGAAAACCAAATGATCTACATTTAACATTCCTACACAGGATTTCAATAAACACCAATAATAGCCAAGCATGTTAAAACAGGACTTTAATCTCAGCCCTTGAGAGGCTGAGGCAGGCAGATCTCTAGATGTTCAAGGGCAGCCCGGTCTACATAACCTGTCTCAAAAGTCCAATAAAATAAACCTCAATAATAATCCACAAAATGTTTTCACCATTTGCACTTTAAATGAAGCAGCTTTTAAAACTGGAAACCATAATTTCTGGAGTCATTGTGAGACTGTGAAATTACAGGTGCACACCAAGCTTAGCTTCTTCTGGAGTCTTTATAACTCTAACGGCTGTTGTCTGTCATGAAGATTAAATACCTAGCCCATGTGAAATGCTTTGCACACCCTCATCCTCCGGATACTCAGGACTCTTACATTCCAAGCTGACTATCGGGACAGGCTGGTCATGTATCTTGTTGATGGGTAGGTTTCTGGGAAGTCCCTATGTGGAGGGCAGGGTCTTGGAGAATCAAATGCTAATACAGAATGAGACATATATTTAAAATGTCTTAGACAAAATGCTTGAGAGAACAAGAAGGGAGGGATGTGAAGGAGGGTGGGATGCCACCTGTCAGTCAGTGGCATGAATCTGACTCCCAGAGAAGAAAAGGGGGATGAAAGAAAGTTGGTTGGGGCATCTGAGAGTACAGTGCAGCCTTAAGAGTGTTCAACAAAGCCATTGTGAGTCTCTGAGAGCTGATCATAAGTGTCCCATGGCCCCCAGGAATAGCAGTAAGGAATTTCTGAGCCTTTGGGGACCATCAAACAATTATATTTCCTGTAGCAGAAGAGTAGAAAGGGACATTTTCATGTCACCTTGCTTAAGTCTGTTCTAAACTGTCCTTGAGTTTCCTAGATGTTTTTCAATGAAAAATGAATGTTAAATTGTTGGGAATAAGCAAAAAAAAAAACTTATTCTGAGTACTACCATTTTGTTTTCAGACTCCATTTAATCACAGGGAGAAACTAAATTCAAGGTCCCAGGTCCTAGAGGAGCTGGGGACTCCCCAGTAGCTGAACTGCTTCTATTGTGGAGACAGTTGTCTGAGTCAAGATATCTCAGGGACAACTTGTAAGGAAACAGTTGTCTGGCTCCATATAGCTCAAGGACAAGCTCTTTATCTTGCCGGTAGGATATAACAAGTTCATGTTTCTAGGCCCAGGAACCTACTCCTACCCTGATTGATAGAAACTCCCTTGATGAACTCCCCTCCACCTCACTTAGTGGTTTCATCCTTTAAATATGCTTGTGCAATCTCCCTTCAGGGCAGTAGTTCAGCTCCCAAGTCTGTTCTGCAGCCCCAATTTATCAGCACCGACTTGATTACAAAAAAATTCTGTCACCTCCATCGACCTGGTATTTGAGTTTTGTTGGATTTAGGGGGACCCCACAACACCAAAGAACTATTAGTAGTAATTCTTGCCTCCCTTGATCCTGATCCACAATCGAGATAGAAATTGTCTAGAAATTGTCACATGATGGAATCATACATCATGTGATCTTTTGTGACTAGCTTCTTTCAACTTAGCATGTTTTCAAAGTTCATCACTTTTTAAAGCATCTATCATACTTTATGTGTCCTTAGTCTACTGTACTTGTTATGACATATTTTGTATATTTAATCATAAACTGATGGCTACTTGAGTTATTTCTACCTTTTCACTATGTTGGACAACGGTGGTACAAACTTCTGGATACAGATTTCACATGGACATATTTGTAACTTTCTTGGTTATTTGACTGGGAGAAGAATAAGCTCACCAGGGAAGTCCGTGTTTACTGCCCAGAGGAGCTGTGGAATACTTTTCAAAGAAGCAATGCTTTCATGTTTCTACCAGGAAGTATAAAGTTCCAATTTCTCTACTTTTGGTCTAGTGGTGGTTGAGACAAAATCTCATTCTGTAGCCAACCCTGGAACTCCCTATCTCGTGCTCTGATTGGCTTTCAGTTCACAGCACTCTCCTGCCTCAGCTTTCTGAGCCATCATGTCTACTTCCAATATTTTCTCAGCAGTTCCATTCTGTGTCTTTTGTTATTACCGCCAGAGCATGTTAAACAATTTTTAAGAATAATCCCCTAATTACTAGTTATTTGATGGCAGACTTCACGGTTTTATAAGTATGCTCAAAACAAAGAAACAAAAACACACAACAGGCTTGGTGTGGTGGCACATGTCTTTAATCCCAGCACTCTGAGAAACAGGCAGGCAGATCTCTGTGAGTTTGATGCCAATCTGGTATACAGAGCAAGTTCCAGGTCAACCAGAGTTGCATAGTGAGACCCCGTCTCAAACATCAAATATTCACACACACCCATTGCTTCCTAGAACACCACTGTGCAGAACCTCCTGTGTTAGTGCAAAGGTTTCAAGCATTCACTGTCTGAAGAGAGGTCACTAGCCAACATGACTCCTGGGCTAGGAAGACTGAAAAACTGAAATTTCAATTTAACCTAATTTTTTACGAGTTCAAATTTAGATAATCCCACATGGATAATATTTACTATCCTGGACAGTATGATCTTAGAAGTTGGCTGTGGAGGAATGGGATTCCTTGCAAATTAAAAAAAAATTTTTTTTGTGACAGGAGCAAACTTTGCATCTCAGGATGGCCTTGAACTCATAATAGTCATCGTGCCTCAGCCTCATGAGTACTGAGATGACAGGTGTAAACCATCCTACCTGACTCCCCTGTAGTTTTGATGATAACATGTATTATCTCTGAATTTTGTCTTATAAATGAATGTCTGGCTCCCAATTCAAATGTATAGCCTTTTAAGGTAGGCATCTAATAATGCCAGACAACTTCTGGTGTGAACAATTTGAAAACTTGATCTTCCAGGGATTACACTGGGATTTGAGGGCAATTTATTTAGTCTCTCTGAACTTAGTTACTATTTAAAAAATGGATACAGCAATTTTATCTAATGAAGTTTATAATTTTGCATACAAAATGTATGCAAAAATATAGATTGATAAAAGTTATGATAAAAGTTATCTTAACACAACTTAATCACCTTAATCATTAGCATCATCACTATGACTACCAGCATGGGCATCATAGCATCATCACCACCATCATCAGTACCAGCAGCAACTGTTCTGCCAGTTTAAATAACATCATTTTTAGAAACACTGACCCAAAGCAATCAACAACCCAAGAGGAGATTTTTTTAAAACAGAGTTTTTGAACTAAATGTAGTCATTCATAGCCAGCTGCCAATCAGTGTACATTGATGTAACATCTGCTATTTGTTTGCAGTAGAGCAGTAGGCACAAATGAAAATCTCTGCCATCATGAATGTATGTTTTCTGGCTGGAAATGCAATACTGCATGAGAATGATCTTGAAGTCCTGCTGGGCCCAGCTCTGCTTTCTGGATTCAGGAGAATAGTTTTGACACTGGAAAATTTGCTGTTCTAACAAATATAATAAATAGATGGTGGTGGTGTGATTAATGCAAACAAAACACAAATGATCTACAGGTATAAAAATGTCATAATGAGACTCATTATTTTGTCAGCTAACTTAAAGTACTGCTATAAAAAATAAAAGCAAAATAGCCCAAAAAGAAAATTAAACTTCAGGAGAGGAAATTATACATCCCAGCACTAGGCAAGCAGAGGCAGAGGCAGGTGGATCTCTGGAGTTCAACCCCAGCTTGGTCTGCATAGTTTCAGGACAGCCAGAGGTATATAGTGAGACCCTTGAAAGGTTCTTGAAGAGGACGACAACAAGGAGAAGGAAGAGGAAGGAGGGAGGAAGGAAGAAAGGAAGGTAGGAATGAGGAGGAGAAAGAAGGGGAAGAAGAAGAGGAAGAGGAAGAGTAGAAGAAGAAAATTAAGTAATCATTCTGTAAGTAGGTCCTATTCATTTCTGTTGGCGTAAGGGAACCTCAAGGCTGTCACCAGGAGAAGGCTAAGAGGGGCTTTCATTTGTTTCTTTCTCCTGGCAAGTGTTAGTTAGTTGCTAGAATGACTATCACAAACCAGACTGCACTGAGCCAATGCTTTGTCACTATCTCATTTACATACTGTTTTGTTCCGTTGTTCCCAGATTTTCAAAAACACAGCCAGTAACTTCAACTTACATGATTTTTCTGTCAATGTGCCTGATACCATCTTAGCAATTGTTTTCATTCTAACCCTTTTTTTTGCCTTTTGAGGTTGTTCCGTTGCACGTGGGTTGATTTGGCATTTCTTGAGACTGAAGATGGTCATGGTGCTGACACCGCTTCCCAAATCCCTGTCTTGTGCCAACATTGGTGGGGTTACACTCCTATGAAAATCTTCAATCAGATCTTGCCAACTGTAGGTCATGAGGTTGCCGAGTCCCACAGGGAAAGCCATGCCAGTCTCGGCATACTTCTTCAGTATGTCCTCAAGTTCATAGAGTATTTCAGAAGCAATGAGTTTGTAGTCTTCAAAGAGCTTGCTATACAAGCTCATTTTGTCGACTTTAGAATAGGGAGAAAGTTTGATACTACTAGAAGATTCTGAGATGATGGTTATACAGGACTGGTCTTCTTTGGCAGGTTGGGAGATGATGGTCATGTGGGACTGGTCTTCTTTGGCAGGTAGGGAGATGATGGTCATGCCGGACTTTGCTACTTCTGTAAGTTCAGAGATCACGACGGTGTGGGGCTTGTCTTTTTCCTCAGGTAAAGGTACTGTGCTCTCTTGGGCTTTCGTTGGTTCTGTTGCTAGTTCAACTTCGCTACTGTAAAGAACATGTACGAGAATTAGAGAGTTCCTACATGCTTTAACCTGCTAACTTGACATCTGGAAATCCATCTTAAAATGTGTAACACCTTTTATAGAAAGGCTTACTGAATCATTGCTATCAGAAAGAGAGTTGTAGAAGAATGCTTTCTAGGGAAGGAACTTAGTAACGAAACAGTGGTTAATGCTATAACTACACAGTGAGCTAGCCAGAAACAGCCTGTCATTCACTGGCTTGATGGGGTGGCACACGCCTGTAATCCCAGCACTCGGGAGGCAAAGGCAGGAGAATCTCTGTGAGTTCAAGGCCAGTCTGGTCTTCAAAGGGATCCAGGACAGCTGGGCTATTGCACAGAGAAACCTTGTCTCAAAAAAATAGAACAAACAAACAAAACCAAGTGTGCATAATTATACATATAAAATGACCTCAAATATAGATGCCTATGTAGGTGTATATATATATAAATATAAGGCATATTTGGTAACAAAAAGACTAAGCAAGTATCCATTGGGAGATTATGGAGCTATTTAAACTTTCCTTTCTTAAAGCAGGCATGGATAGTACATGTCTTTATTAGACCTTGCCTCAAAATAATAATAATAATATAATTATTCTTTTATACTTCTCAAACTATTTTTGTTTTGTTCATTTGCTATTTTGAGACAGGTTCTCATTGTGTAGATATGGTTGTCCTAGAAGTCACTATGTTTACTATCAGGCTGGCCTCGATCTTACAGAAATCTGTCTGCATCTGCCTCCAAGTGCTGGGATTAAAGGCATGTGCCACTACACCCGGTTAATACTTCTCAAACTTTTTTATATATTTATTGTATTTGTACACATATGACTAAAAAGTGTGTTTTGTTTATTTACTTAGACAACAGAGACCACTTTCTATAAAAAGTTTTCCCTGAATTTTATTTTCCATGGGGCTTCCAGGGTCTTCAAATCATGACCTCAAGTATACTAAGTAAATGCTGTACCACTGACTCATACCTCCAGCTCCTGAACTTCTTACTAGACTTCAGATATGTTCTATTATTCCTCAGCTTTTCCTTTATACTTCTATCATATATTAGTATAGTATATTAAATTTCTAAACCATGCAACAGAAAACAGGCCCATAAGCAGACTTGCTATTTCAGACATCAGTTTGTAGTGATGGAATTTCAAAAATGCCAAAATATACTATGCTTTAAAACTACAAGTAAAATGGTCTTCCTCTTATTTTTGGATTTTATTATTCTTACATTTTTCTTTCTTATTTTTAGTTTGCTTTATGGGTATGGGTATTTTGCTTGCATGTATATCTGTATGTCACACGAATGCCTGTTGTCCTCAGAGGCCAGAGAGAATGCTGGATCCCCTGGGACTGGAGTTAGAGATAGCTGTGAGCCACCACGTAGGTGCTGGAAATCAAACCCAGGTCTTCTGGAAGAACAGCTAGTGCTCTGAACCACTGAGCCATCCCTCAAGTTCCCCCCACTCCCCTTCTCTCTCTCTCTCTGACTATAGGATTTCACTGTGTTTCACTAGCCAGGGTTTCCTGTCTAGCCCAGAACACATGATGAAGATCAGATTGGCCTAGAATTCAGAGATTTACCTGCTTCTGCCTCCTGTGTGCTGGAATTAGAAGTATAGGCCATCACACCTGGCTTATTATTATTAACTATTTATTATTATTTGTGAGAGTCCATAACACAAAGAGTCCATGTGTGTGTGGGGGGGGGGTCAGAGAGACAAGTATGTGGATTTGGTTCTCTTTCTTTCCACATTTTTGTGGGTTCTTAGGATCAGACTCCAATCTTCAGGATTGTGCAGCAAGCGCCTTTAGCCGCTGAGCCCTCTCACTGGCCCTTGTTTGGTTTTCTGAGATTGTGTTGTATAGCCTGGGCTGACCTGGAACTCACTGTGTAGCCCAGGTTGACCTCAAACTTCTGATCCCCTTGTCTCTGCTTTCTAAGTGTTAGGTTTACAGGCAGGCACCGCCATGACTGGTTGGTCTTCCCCATTTGGTGAGAGACCTAGGTATTTCAAAGTCATGTTTCCACAGAGGACAACTAAAGGAGATGAACAAAGTATATTTTTAGAATTTTTCTTGGCACGTAGAAGTTGTAAACATCTATGTGACATTCTAATATATGCATATAATGTGTAATGGCCAGATAGGGGTGATTACCATTTTATTGCATTGGGAACATCCAAAATCCTGGAAAAGGTGGGATGATGGTGGCAGGTAGGGATGGAAAGAGAGTGGTTAGTGGAAACAAGGGTGCAGGACGGTTGGCTGTGAGGAATAACTCCCAATGCCCAGCAGGACAGGTCAGACAACTATGGCTGAGAAACAGTCCATTTCATATTTTTAGAAGTTTTAAAAAAGATTTATTTTTATTATCTTTAAATTGTGTGTGTTGTGGTGTGTATGTATGTGTTGTTTGTGTGTGTGTGTGTAGAGCCCCGGAGGGCAGAAGCGTCAGATTCTCCTGGAAGTGGAGTTGGTAGTTGTGAGCTGCCAGAAGTGCGTCCTGGAAACTGAACCGAGGGGCAGTGCAGTAGGTTAAGTAGCCGCCCGGTTAGGTAGGACCCAGGATCTTTTCTGAACACCAGCGCGGCAGCTAACAACCATCTGGAACTCCAGTTCCAAGGCGTCTGCTGCCCTCTTCTAGACTCCATGAGAACCGGACACATGTAGATCACATGACCAAAGCGGGCAAATTCTCATTTAGCTGAAACAAAAATCAATAAATCTTTAAGAAAATAAAATTTTAGACGTTTTAAAAAAGCTACAGAGACCCAACAAAAATAGTGAAGAAGAGCCACGTGGTGGTGGCACACTTAGAACACAGCAATTAGACAGTCTTACCAGACTGTGGCGTGCACGCCTTTAATCCCAGCACTCAGGAGGCAGGGGCATGCGGATCTCTGAGTTCGAGATCAGCCTGGTCTATAGCGTCAGTTCCAGAACAGCCAGGGCTTCACAGAAAAACCCTGTCTTAAAAGACCGTGAAAAAGAAAAAAAGAATAAGAATTACCTAGAATAAACCTAGACCAGCATTTTCAAATATAGCTGTAAGTGATCACACATTCTAAGACCCGACGACGGTGTATACGAGGTGCTGCTGTCAAGCGGCTGGCAACTGGGTGTAAATCTCTCAATAGAAACTAACGTTAGCGTACACTTCACATTACTTGTAAAGTGAAATTTCAAAGATAATATCTGATCTCTTTTTTAAAAACCAGATTCACAGAGCATCAAGAGAATATGAACAATAACCAGATAAATAGTAATTAATAAAACTATAGGGTGATATGGGTCCAAAATCAATTATTTGTTCAAGGACATTTTTAAAAATGAGTATTTTTTGTAAAGAAATAGAAACTGCATATACACATACACACACTAATATACTAGAAAAAACAGAAAACAAAGTTGAAGAATATAACTAATATTAATAACTGAAAATAATAACTCTGAATGGGTTTGACAGCTATTTCATATACATAAAAAGAGCATTAAGAAAATATATATCAAAAGACAGTTTCTATAATGAAAAATAGAAAAGTAAAATTGACCAAAAATGAGGTTGTAAACTATCTGTTATAGCATTTAAAATTCAGCTAATGCAAAAATATACTAAGCTTAGCCAGGTTATGGTGGTGCAGGCCTTTAACCCTAGCACTTGGGAGGCAGAGGCAGGTAGATCTCTGAGTCCAAGACCAGCCTGGTCTAGAGAGTGAGTTCGTTCCAGGACAGCCAGGGCTACACAGAGAAACCCTGTCTCAAAAACCAAAACAATCCAAACCAAACCAAACAAAACTATTATATAGCTACACACACACATACATATATATAAATTAAATGGAGGAAGATCTTTTTAGTGAATTAAAATTCATGTTTTATTTGACTCACTACATAAATTTAGATATACACACATATCCCTACAAACATCCACACAGATGGGATACATTTATATGTAAGTAAAAGTATGTAGTAAAAGAAAACTTCTATGAGATGGCCTCAATTTATTTACAAAGGCCAAGGGATGGACCCTGGAAAGTTAACCTGTTAAGGGCATGGCTGTAGGTTGAGTCAGCAGAAGACTGCTTCACAGTCCTGGAAGTAACTTGATTTATATCCCATTACAGCTGGCCGGGAAGTCACTACGTCCAGTTGTACATACACTTTCTGGACTGCTAGCCTGGTTTCTTCTCCTTTGGATGCCTTCTGTCTCAAAGCTTTTCCTCCTTTGAGCTCTTTGATCGCCAGTATGTGTTCACTGTATACAGCTTATGGTTCCCTTTCTCTGCATTTCTTTCTCTCTTTAGTTTCCAGACTGAATCCTTCTTAACAAAACACTTAAAATCTCATTCTTCCTCCCAATATTCATCAGACAAGCATTCTTAGATCTAGGTCTGGTGGACACTTTATCAACCACCGCATAGTCCTGCTTCTTGTTGCTGCAGAAACTTCTGGGACCTTGTCCCCCCCATCCCCCCGGTCTGTCATGACTCAATAAACTCTACTATTGCAGGAATCCCACAACCTTTGGTTTATATGTGTCATGTATACATTTAGTCTACATTATAACATATATACTTTTTAGAACTTTCGCTGTGTTTTGTAGGTGAAGGCAGAGACGCACACTGAAGCCCAAGCTGGCTCAAACTTGTAGAGAACCTGCTTCAGCCTCTCAAGTGATAGGATTACAAGCAAACACCACCGCATTCTACTTCTATATTTAGTTTGTTTATTTGTTTGTTTTGAGACAGGGTTTCTCTGTGTAGCCTTGGCTGTCCTGGACTCGCTTTGTAGACCAGGCTGGCCTCAAACTCACAGAGATCCACTGCCTCTGCCTCCTCAAGTGCTGGGATTACAGGGGTGCACCACTGTGCCCAGCTCTACACACATTATATTGTATTATATTATATTAATTTTTTACATTTCTTTTTTAATATAATTTTTACTTATTACAATTTATTCACTTTATATCCCAGCTGTAGCCCACACCCTTGCCCCCTCCCAATCCCATCCTTCCTGCCTCATCTCCTCCTATGCCCCTTCCCCAGTCCACTGATAAGGGAGGTCCTCCTCCCTTTCCATCTGACCCTAACCTATCAGGTCTTACCAGGACTGTCTTTCATAGTCTTCCTCTGTGGCCTGGTAAGGCTGTCACTGCTCAGGGAGAGGTGATCAAAGAGCCATATATATAATTGTATATAGTTTCTTTTGGGAAAGTTATTTTATTATGTGTGTCTATATGTATGATTGTGCACATACATGCAGGTGCTCACAGAGGCCCCAAGAAGGTGTTGGAGCTCCTGGGGTTGCAGGTGGTTGTGAGCCACCCAACATGGGAACTAAACTCTGGTTCTAGGCAAGAGCAGTGAGCTCCCTTACCATAAAGCCATTTCTCCAGCACCTGTATATTAATTTTTTTAATGATAAAAATCTTGCTGAACCACATGGTCATTGGATGCAGAAATAATCTTATGAACTTCTTAGTACTTCCCATGAAATCCCTTGCACTTTCCCAAGAGGGTTGCTGTAAAGTGAGCAAAGCTGTCCTCTCCTGCCTGTCTCTGCTCCTGGGCTGAGACGTCACTCACCTGTAACCACCTTTGCTCCAAAACAGAGTGTGACTCAATAGAGAAAGGAATCAGCACCAGAACCGTGTCCCTGGGCCTCCAAAAATGTGAGCTAAATCAAGTCAGTGATTCAGGACTAGTTCCTCCAGACATGTTGGAAGGGGTGAGGGGTTGGCTTTTAGAATAAACACTCACCAGAACTCCTCAAGGTCCTGGACATCCTCAGAACTGGAAAACACAGACAAATAAGAGTGATTTTAGCTCTGTTTTACAAATAAAGAAAGTACAGTATCTGGAGGGTAGAAGGGTGAAATGTCTAGTTCTGTTATTTCATTCATCTTTCAGAGCTTGATGCAGTCCATGGTTGTGATTGACAAGCACATTCTATGCTCCAATTGCAATCTGAGTGACTGGGGATAGAAAGCAATAAAACATGCAAAAAACCAAAGCCATCTTTACAGACCTAATAGTCTTCTGAAAGGAAAGAAGAGAACCAGTGAGGGATGTGGTAGCCAACACCTCTAATCCCAGAACTTGACGGCCAGAGGCAGACAGCTCTCTGTGGGTTTGGGGACAGCCTGGTCCACAACAGAAAAACTAAAGTAGAAAGGAAGATGCGGAGTGCTAAGATAGGAAGAGAATAGAAATCTAAATCAAAGGGAGTCTCACCACAAAGGTATTGTTTAAGTAAAGAGTTGAAGGGGACAGGGAGGGACTAAGCCACACAGAAAGCAGAGGAACCATCTAGAGCAGGCTCCCTAAGGCAGGAATAAGGTTGGCAAAATCAGTGACTGGCTAATATGATAATATAATATATGATAGTATAATAATATATGATGATATAATAAGTTAGCCATTGATGGAGTCATGGTGGAAGCTGTAGTGGTGATCCTTTGCTATAGTTTTTGGGGAAATTCGGAATGGGGAAACACTGGTGTTCAGCATTGTATAATAAGCCCTTGCAAACGTAAAGAACAAAAGTTGAAGAGGAATTCCAAATGTTTTACCTTTCCTTTGCCTTTGGGTACAGGAGTTGGTCTTCTTGTGTTTCCTTTTTCCATTTTCTTGGTTTAGGTTTTAACTAAAACAAAAGAAAAGCTTTGATTACGATGTAGAAGAAAGCTGGTTAAAGGTGAAAAAATATTTAAAGTGAGTAATAAGGAAGGGTTGGGGTTGGCACTGAATTGGTAAATTGGTGTTTGCGCCATGGGGACATCACCGAATTGGTAAAATGCTTGTTATGCAAGCATAAAGAGCTGCGTTCAAACCACAGAGCCCATGTATGCATGGTGGCCTGCTCCTGTAATCCCAACACTAGGGAGGTTGAAACAGGAGGATCCTTGGGGCTCAGTAGCCAGCCTAGGCCACTGGGTGAGCTCCAGGTCAGTGACAGTGTCTGAGAAAACAAGGTGGAAAGATGGCCCAGACATTAAGAGTATTGGCTGCCCTTCCAACAGACCTGGCTTCAGTTCCTAGCACCTACGTGCTGGCTCACCACCATCTGTAACTCCAGTCTCTGTGAGGAACAGGCACACACATAGGGTACACAGACAAATGTGCAAGCAAAACACTCATACACATGAAAGAAATGATTTTTTTAAAGGTGGGCAGCATTTGAGGATTGACACTTCTGGCCACCACACACATGTGCACACATGTACTTATAACATTTGCATTCTCATATACCATGAGCACACACACACACAAGCTAAATTATGCTTTGTTGGGGCTGAAGAGAGGGTTCAGCAGTTAAAAGCACTGGCTGCTCTTCCAGAGGACAGGGGTTCAGTTCCCAGCACCCCATATGGGAGCTCACAACTGTCTGTGACTCCAGTTCCAGGGGATCCAACACCCTCAAACAAACACACATGCAGGCAAAACATCAATGCACATAAAATAAAAAATAACATATAAAATAATTATATTGTTAATAGTATGAAAAATATTTTTAAAAAGTAAACTTTGCTTAAATGGAGCAATGGTATTACCTGATCAAAGAAATATAGGGGCCCATCATAAATAGGCGTGGTATCAGTAAATTCCTCCATTCAGCCACGAGACCTAAAAGGAAGAATTTGAAATCTGAAAATGACTTATCACAGCTGTAGGTGATAAGTCAAAGTACCCAATGGCTATAAGTTTAGATATTTTATTTTCAGTGAAGTATAACAGTTCTAAAGTAGAAAAAAATTGTTGTTTAATCTTCATCTTCGTTTCTTAGTGGGGCCCCAGACTTGACAGATGCTACAGAAGTACTAAATGTTGCTGGGAAGCAAAGCAATACTGGAATGCCAATATAGTCCTTCATAGTTTCAGCGGGGCTGACACTTTGGACCAAGTCATTTTTTGCAAGAAGGAGCTGCCTTGTGCACTACAAGATGCGCAACAAGCCAGGCAAGGTGGCTCACATCTTTGATCTCAGCACCTGGGATGCAGAGGTCTTGATCTCTGAGAGTTCAAGACCAGTCTGGTCTAAATGGTGAGTTTCAGGATGGCTAGGGCTACAAGTAAAAACAAACAAACAAACAAACAAATGAGAATGGCTTGCAGATATAAGCCTAACCTCCACCTACCAACCACCAGGTGTGAATACATGCAATGTTATTCTATTGTTACATAGCAAAGTGTCTCCCAACATTTCAGTGTCCTTTGGGGATCAAAATAACCCTTATCAGAACAGTGCAGTGGAAACAAAAAGTCTGTTGGAGGCTGAGTATCATAGTGTTCACTTATAATCCCAGTATTTGGGAGGCTAATACAGTAGGATCCTGAGTTTGAAGCCAACCTTGGAATATAGCAAGACTTTGTTTCAAAAAAAAAAAAATTACAAAGAGCCAGGCATGGTGGCCCACGCCTTTAATCCCAGCACTCGGGAGGCAGAGGCGGGCATTATCTCTATGAGTTGGAGGCCAGCCTGCTCTACAAAGCAAGTTCCAGGATGGCCAGAGCTACACAGAGAAACCCTGTCTCAAACAGCAAGTCCTTACTGGGAAGGATGTGGTGCCAGTGAGGATGGGTGGTGCTGATGATAGTGAGGGTGCTAGGGCACTGCCACTCAGAATCTGCTCCTTAGACGAGCAACGGGAGCATCATGTGTTAACGATCTCACCTTCCTCAGGCTGCAGGCATGAGAATCTCCGGAGGAGATGGCCAGGAGTCAGTTTAGATAGCCCTCCAGGGAACTCTGGTAAAAGTCCATATGTGTGAAGCTCTGATCAAGGGGATACATTTTGTTGAGGTGGGGATGGGAGGGCAGGAGATGAAAATTACTTGTGTATGGCAAGCACAATCCAGGCTAAAAAGCCTCATGGGTCTACCTGCAGACATTTGGGAGGACATTGGGAGCAGCAGCATGTAATTGGACTCTGGGCTGTAGCTTATCAATCGTTATTATTATCATCAATAAAAATGAAGGAGGCCTTTCAGAGCTTCACTCAAAACCACTGGGGCTGGAGAATGGTTCAGCCATTAAGAGCACTTGTTGCCCTTGCAGAGGACTAGGGTTCAATTCCCAGCACCCATGTAGTAGTTCATGACCATATATAACCCTAGTTCCTCCATGCAAATACTCATACACATAAAATGTATATATGTGGCCCATGAGGTTAATCCCAGCACTCAAGAAACAGAGGAAAGTGGATTTCTGTGCATTGGAGGCCACCTTGGTCTAAATATTGAGTTCCAGGCCAGCCAGGGATACACAGTATGACCCTGTCTCAAAAAAAAAAAAAAGGAGAGAGGGGAGAAAGAGTGAGAGAGAGAGAGAGAGAGAGAGAAGAGAAGAGAACAGAAGAGAAGAGAAGGAAAGAAAAGAAAAAAAGAAATCTGTTAGTGTGCAAAGTCCCTCTCTTTAATCCTTGTCAGCTGGTTTCTTGCTCTGCTTCTTGACCTGGGGTTAACGCTATTAAATCCTGTGTACAGAAAGCTCTTGTATTAAAGGTGTGTGCTAGGGCTGGCTGAACCTCATCATAATCATCTGTTTACAATAAACAGAAAGTTCAGGGATTAAAGGGGTTTGTTAGGGCTCAACCAAACAAGAAACAGGTTTTTACAGTTCACAATGTCAGGGTTCAAAATGGGATCAAATATCCTGCCACAAATACCCTGTCTCAAAAAAAAAAAAAAAGGGATACGTGAACAACTACAAACAAACAAACACAAAGAAAAACTCAGGGTAGAAACACAGTTCTCAGGGTTGAGAACTGAGTGGAAGGAAGCAAGATGACCCAGTAGCTTGTCCTTAGGCTTGATAACATGAGTTCTATCCTTGGGAGCCACATGGTGGAAGGAGAGAACTGGCTCTTGAAAGTGTTCCTGTGAGCACGTGTGTGTGTGTGTGTGTGTCTGTGTGTCTGTGTGTCTGTGTGTGTGTGTGTGTGCATGCGCGCACAGACACACACACACAAGTAAATATATGTAATAAAGCATTTTAGTGAAAATCATGATGGGTGAGTTATATTTTTTAAAGGAACTCTGCCAGTACCATCTTCCATTTGTGCCAGCCTAGAGGTACCAACAGCTAGAGACCGGTCTTCAAAAGTATCTATGTTCCTTTAAAAGTACCTGTATGGGTCTAGAAAGATGGTCTGATGGTTAAGAGTGTGTATTTCTTCTGCAGAGAACTGATTCCAAGCACCCATATCACGAGGCTCACAGCTGTCTGTAACTCCAGCAGCACGCAGTCTGAAGTCTAAAGGCACCAGCACTCATGTGCACAAACCCCCACACATAACTAAAAACAAGCCTCTAGAAAAGAAAGTGCCCATGTGTGCTGGGTATTGTGGCTCGGCTCAGCAGCAGAGCACTAGTTTGACACTCACAAGGAAGGCTTGGGTTCAATTCTTATCACACACACAGAGAAAGAGAGAGGAAGAGAGGGAGGGAAAGAGACACAGAGAGATACAGAGACAGAGACACAGAGATAGACCTCATAAATAAGTAAAGTACCTACCTTGTGCTTCATCAGCATCAAGTTTTGAGCGATCTACTGGTTCTGACACAGAACCCCTGTGTACGAGAGTTCCATTTAGAACTCTCAGCCCAGTTGATTCCACCCATGACCTTTCTCTTGGTCCTCTGTAACCACTCAGATATAAGGTTGGAATTTATGGATAGGGACCCTAACAAGACCACAACCTTATTAAAATGACAGCAGTGAGCCAGGAGTGGTGTATGCCTGTCATCCCAGCACTCGGGGAGGCAGAGGCAGGCTGATCTCTTGAGTTGGGAGGCCAGCCTGGTCTATAGACTGATCTCCAGGACAGCCAGGGCTACACAGAAAAACCCTGTCTTGAAAAACCGAATGTAAGATGTCTGATCTCTGTGTAACACCATCTGCCAGGGGGAAAAGACAAGCAAAAAAATAGAGATTTCTCAAAGAAAAATGATAAAGAATTCTTCTATAAAGGGGCTCATCAAATGATCTGGAAACATTAAAAGAGAGGTAGCGCCTGAGCACTGAATCCTACTTAGAGCAGCGGTTGTCAACCTTCCTAACACTGTGACTCTTTAATGCAGTTCCTCATGCTGTGCTGACCAACCGTAAAATTGTTTCATTGCTACTTTGGAACTGTAACTTTGCTACTGTTAGGAATCATAGTTAAATACGTGTGGTTTTCGATGGTCTTATGCAACCCACAGGTTGAGAACCACTATGCTAGAGTGTGTAACAATTGAGAGACCTTACCTTCTATATGTAATAACGCAGAAATGTGCTATATTGCATGTTTGGAGGTAGACTCAAGCTAATGGCTGATGTAGTTCATCAAGGGCTCAGCATCACTGCATCTTACTATGTTGTGTTCTGCATATTTTACCCCAGACTAAGAAATCAGAAAAGTTTAGTATGATAGTACATGCCTGTAATCATGGGACTCAAGGTGGGGCCAGAACAAAGATGTCTAGACCAGCTTGGGCCACAAAGAAAGATCCTGCTTCAAAACAGATGAAAAAACTGTGTGTGTGCATGTGTGTATAAGAGACTGTACTTTGGTTATTACTATTTTCTTTTCTTTCTTTTGTTTTTTAAATAAAACCAGTACTAATAACTGTGTTAGCACAGGCCCTCTCTTTTTTAATATTTTATTTATTTATATTATATGAGTGTTATATCTGAAGAGGGCATCAGATTCCAGTTATAGATGGTTGCGAGCTACCATGTGTTTGTTGGGAATTGAACTCAGGGCCTCTGGAGAAGCAAACAATGTTTTTATCTGCTGAGCCATCTTTAAGTTTTAGAAAAACCTTCCAGAAGGTTCCAATAGTTTTCTTTCATTTCTCATTGAATAAACATATATGCTGCTGCCTCTCTAAACCACAGGCAGGAGGAATTACAATTGTTGTGCATTTGCTAGAATTTACCTTTTCCTTAAAGATAGGTTCACCTGGCTAAGCAAAGAAAGGTGGATATGCCAAGCATGCTAGGGCCATACCTGTATTCCCAGGACTTGAAAGGATGAAGCTAGGAGGGTTATGTTTAAAAATGAAAGATTAAAAATGAATTCTGAATACAGTTGTTGGAACCTGCTTACATTCTATAGCCCCTCTGTTGAACCCTACTTTAGTTCTTAGCATAACTGTAGCTCCTCTGTTAACACCTGTCATCGTCTTTAACATAGCAGAAGCCATTTTGCCTCCACGTCTCCATTTTTACTATAAGGTGAAGTTAAGTTCAGGTTCTCAGGCCCTATGTGCCTGAGGCCAGGATACAATTCAATGGTTCAATACTTGCTGCTTAGAATAAAACAGTGGGTGATAAATGCATGTTCTGCTTGAGTTAAAGATAAATGTATGTTCTGTCAGAGTTGACCGAAACATCAGCTATGTTCCTTTCTCCCAGAAAGCTGGAAAGCCCCCAAGAGCTCTCCTATCCTAAATCCCACCCAATCCGCTCAAAGTGCTTTATCTAACTACCTAGATATAATACAACACACTTGGAACAAAACTGATTATATTTAGCTAGTCAAAATGACATAATACTACCCACTCCCCATTCCTACACCTGGTTGCCTGGTTAACTGGTTACAGTTTTTCATATTAAAAAAAAAAAACTGCCTTAGAAACAGACTGGCATCATAGTCTGCCTCCCAAGTCCAGATTATGGCCCTGAGTCTAGTGTTTGAGTGGTCAGTGTGTGTGTCTGTTCCTAAACCCATAACATGATCTGGTTTTTGTTTTGGTTTGGTTTGGTTTTGCCCATTTACACTGGAGCAGATCTGCCCATTGACAGAGCAGCACAGCTAGCGTTCCTACCCTGTTACTCGAAAGCAGGAAAAAACAGCTTGCCAGGCCCTCTCCTGGCCTCTGGAGGGTAGCAGCATCCATGAGTGCTCCTATACCTGATGCACATTAACTTAAAAAAAAAAAAAGCCAGGTGTGGTGGTGTATTCTTTTAATCCCAGTACTCAGGCAGAGGCAGGGGAATCTCTGAGTTTGAGGCTAGCCTGGTCTACAGAAAGAAATCCTGTAGGGGTAAGGGTGGGAGGACCTGCAACATGGAAATGAAACATCTTCCTGAGGACTTCAACTTTCTTTTTTTATTTTTAATTTTATTTTTTCACAATTTATTCATTATATATCCCAATTGAAGGCCCCTCCCTCAACTCCTAGTTCCATCCTCCCTTCCTCTTTTCCCCCCTTCCCCTAGCCCACTGAAAGGGTGAGTTCTCCACCATTGCCATCTGCCCATATCTTGTTAAGTCTCATCAGGACTGCCTGGAATCCTCTTGCTCCATGGCCTGGCAAAGCCACATCACCAGGGGCAAATGATCAAAGAGCAGGCAACCGAGTTCATGATAGAGGTAGCCCCTGCTCCCCTCACTCAGAGATCCACATGGAGACTGAGCTGCCAATCTGCCATGTCTGAGCAGGGTCTAGATCCTCTCCATGCATGGTCCTTGGTTGGTGCATCAGTCTCTGCAGGACCCCCCTGGGCTTAGATCCTTTAGCTTAGTTGCTAATAGCTAGAATCTGGAAACAACCTAGATGTTCCTCAATGGAGGAATGGATACAGAAGTTGTGGTACATCTACACAATGGAATTCTGCTCAGCTATTAAAAACAAGGAAATCATGAAATTTGCAGGCAAATGGATAGAACTAGAAAAGATCATCCTGAGGTAACCCAGAAACAGAAAGACAAGCATGGTATGCACTCACTTATGAGCGGATATTAGCCATATAATAAAGGATAGCCATCTACAGACCTAAAGAAGCTAAGCACTGAGGAAGACCCTAGGGAGGATACTTAAATCTCATTCAGAATGGCAAACAGGAAAGACACCAGAAGTGGTGGAAGAGAGGAAACAAGATGGGAGCCTACTATAGAGGGTCCTCTGAAAGGCTCCACTGAACAGGGCATCAAAGCAGATGCTGAGACGCATGACCAAACTTTGGGCAGAACACAGAGAGTTTTATGGAAGAAGAGATGGGTGGGGATAAAGGTACATGGAGGGGACAGGAGCCCCACAAGAAGGACTTCATTTCAACCATGGTGTAGGAACTGTGAACAAACCTCCTACACAGTGACTAACTGGGCAAAGAAAGGAAACAACCTTTTTATGCATTGGCCTAGAGGAAACAGCATTTTGATTCCCAACAGAAAAGAAGCTATAAGAATAAAAAAGAAATAAAAGGCTTGGTCACCATGGCTCTTTGACTGAAAGGCGCTTTTCAGGATAGACCAAATCCAGTGAGGTGCTCTCACTGACACAGAGCAGATATCAGGGAGAGGGAAACTGGCTAGAGAGCATTATGTACAGTATTCTATCCTGTTTTTTCTTTCACAAACTCTTGATACTGAGGTCTACGTAGCTCTCAAATAATACCATAAGAGTAATGCTATTCCTGATATCTTAGCCACAGGAACATTGCTTGGGACTAGGAATGCTTTCTTCAAAGTCCAGTTTCAATATATGGAGGCTAGTTTGCTTTCTACTGCTGTGATTAAAACACCACAGCCAGAAACAACTTGGGAAGGAAACGGTTTATTTGGCATTCACATCCAGACGAGAGTTCATTAGAGGAAGTCAAAGGCAGGAACCCAGAGGCAGGAAGAGCTGAAGCAGGAGCCATGGCAGAGTACTGCTTATTGGCTTGCTGTTCATGCCTTACTTAGCTTGCTTCATAATACCAGCCAGGACCACGTGGTTGGGAGGGGGGGGGACATTGCCTACAGTGGGCTGGGCCCTTCCACATCAATCATTCAATCAAGAAAATGTCCCTGTAGTCTTGCCTACAGGCAAATCTGAGGGACACATTTTCTCCGTTGAAGTTTCCTCTTCCTAGGTGTATCTAGCTTGTGTCAAGTTAGTAGCATAGAGGTTATCTACACACAGACTATGGGGGAAGGTGAAGAATTCTACTTACTAAGTATGTGCTTTGACAAGAACAATTTCGTTAGGAGATACGAGCAAAGGACATCAGAGAAATTGGGGTGACTACTAGGAGATCCTAACAAAGGATATCAGGGAAATTGAGTGCACTACCCTGAACTAGAATTCTACTACTAATTATCTTGCAGTTGCAAGAAGAAGCTTATAACTCACTGTGAGGGAAAAGGTAATTTAAGATGTCATTGTGATATTCACCAATCCTGTATCTGACAGAGGGCTAATATCCAGTATATATAAAGAACTCAAGAAGTTAAACAGCAACAAATCAAGTAATCCAATTATAAATGGGATACAGAGCTAAACAGAGAATTCTCAATAGAGGAATGTCAGAGAAATACTTAAATGTTCAACGTCCTTAGTCATCAGGGAAATGCAAATCAAAACAACCCTGAGATTTCGCCTCACACCCATCAGAATGTCTAAGATGAATAACTAAAGTGACAACACATGCTGGAGAGGATGTGGAGAAAGGGGAACCCTCCTCCACTGCTGGTGGGAATGTAAACTTATACAACCACTTTGGAAATCAATCTGGCACCTTCTCAGACAATTAAGAATAGCGCTTCCTCAAGATCCAGCTATACCACTCCTAGGCATATATCCAAAATATGCTCAAGTACACAAGGACATTTGCTCAACTATGTTTGTAGCTGCTTTATTCGTAATAGCCAGAATCTGGAAATAACCCAGATGTCCCTCAACTGTGCAATGGATATAAAAATTGTGGTACATTTACATAATGGAGTACTACTCAGCAATTAAAAACAAGGAAATCATGAAATTTGCAGGCAAATGGATGGAACTAGATCCAGCTATACCACTCCTAGGCATATACCCAAGAGATGTTCAAGTACACAACAAGGACATTTGCTCAACTATGTTCATAGCTGCTTTATTCGTAATAGCCAGAACCTGGAAAGAACCCAGATACCCCTCAGTTGAGGAATGGATACAGAAATTGTGGTACTTTTACACAATGGAATACTACTCAGCAATTAAAAAGGAGGAAATCATGGAATTTGCAGGCAAATGGTGGGACCTGGAAACGATCATCCTGAGTGAGGTATCCCAAAAGCAGAAAGACGCACATGGTATATACTCACTTATATAGAACTATAAGATACGATAAACACACTGAAACCTATACACCTAAAGAAGGTAAACAAGAAAAAAGACCTGGGGTAAAAGGATTAATCCTCACTTAGAAAGTCAAATTGGATGGACATTGGATGTAAGAGAAAACAAGTAACAGGACATGAGCCTACCACAGAGGGCCTCGAAAAGTCTCTGCCTAGCAGGGTATCAAAGCAAATATTAAGAAACATAACCAACCCTTTGGCAGAGTGCAGGGAATCATATGAAAGAAGGGAGAGTTAGTATGACCTGGAGAGAACAGGTGCTCTGCAAGGACCAAATATATCAGGGCACAGGGGTCTTTTATGAGACTGTCTCTCCAACCAAGGACTAAGTATGGTTATAATCTAGAACCCCTGCTTGTATGTAGCAAATGGTAGCTCAATACCCAAGTGGGTACACTAGTAAAGGGAACAGGGACTATTTTGGACATGAACTCAATGGCTGGCTCTTCGACCTCCCTGTCCCCCTGAGGGAGGAGCAGCCTTGCTAGGCCACAGAAGAGGACATTGCAGCCAGTCCTGAAGAGACCTGATAAGCTAGAGTTAGAAGGAAGGGGAGGAGGTCCTCCCCTATCAGTAGACTTGGAAAGGAGCAGGGAGGAGATGAGGGAGGGAAGTGTGGGATAGGGAGGGAATGCAGGAGGGGGCTATAGCTGGGATACAAAGTATATAACCTGTGATTAATATAAAATAAAAATGTTAAAATTAAAAAAATTAATTAATTAACTAAAAAAAATAAAGGTGAGCTCACACACACACACAAAAAAAGATCATCCTGAGTGAGGTATCCCAGGAGCAGAAAGACACACAGGGTATATACTCACTCATAAGTGGATATTAGACATATAATATAGAATAAACATACTAAAATCTGTACACCTAAGGAAGCGAATCAGGAAGGAGGACTCTGGCTAAGATGCTCAATCCCCATTCAGAAAGGCAAAGAGAATGGACATTGGAGGAGGGGGAAAACAGGGAACAGGACAGGAGCCTACCACAGAGGGCCTCTGAAAGGCTCTACCCTCCAGGGTATCGAGGCAGATGTTGAGACTCATAGCCAAACTTTGGACAGAGTGCGGGAATCTTATGAAGGAAGTGGGAGATAGTAAGATCTGGAGAGGACAGGAGCTCCACAAGGAGAGCAACAGATCCAAAAAGTCTGGGTCTTTTCTGAGACTGATACTCCAGCCAAGGACCACTCATGAAGATGGCCTGGAACCCCTGCACAGAGGTAGCCTATGGCAGTTCAGTGTCTAAGTGGGTTCCTTAGTAATGGGGACAGGGACTGTCTCTCACAGGAGCTGATTGGCCTGCTCTTTGATCACCTCCTCCTGAGGGGGGAAGCAGCTTTACCAGGCCACAGAAGAAGACAATGCAGCTACTCCTGATGAGACCTGATAGACTAGGATCAGAGGGAAAGGGAGGAGGACCTCCCTTATCAGTGGGCTGGGAGAGGAACACTGGTGGGGAAGAGGGAGAGTAGAATGGGAGGGGAGGAGGGAGGGAGGTACAGAGGAGATATAAACTGAATAAACTGTAATTAATTTAAAAAAAGATGTCATTGGGGCTGGGCACAGTGGCACATAATTGTCATCCCAGCACTCAGGGAGGCAGAAGCAGGATGATCTCTATAAGTTTGAAGCCAGCCTAGTCTACAAATTGAGTACAGGATAGCTAAGGCCACACAGAGAAACCTTGCCTTGAAAACAAACAAGCAAAATAACAACAAAAAATGCCATTAGATGCAATTAAGATAAAAAAAAAAAGCCAGGCAGTGGTAGTGCACCCTTTAATCCCAGCACTTGGAGGCAGAGGCAGGCAGATCCCTGAGTTTGAGGCCAGCCTGGTCTACAGAGAGTTTTAGGACAGCCAGAGCTACACAGACAAACCCTGTCTTGAACCCTCCCCCCTCAAAAAAAATAGATAGAGAAAATATTATAGAGTGCAAGGAAAATATAAATAATTTCAAGAAAAGTCTTCCCCAGGACATTAAGGGAGAATTATAATTCACTCTTGAAATGGGTTTGAGATCCTCAAGCAGGATAGTGTACTCCAATTTCTCCTTTCTAAGTATCGCCTAACAATATTGTTGAACTAGAGCATCAGTGACTTTCCAAGATCTGAAACCAACAGTATCTTTTGAGACAGTGCCTCCTACTCTTTCCGTAACAGTTGATGTGCCTGACCAAACCCTATTTTACAAAACATTTCATCTCTTTACTTCCATTAACCATTTTCTACAGTGACTTCTTGTCTAATCATTCCTTTGAGGTCTCCTTGACAGACTCCACCTCCCCCTTCCAAAACGAACAAACGAACAAACAAAAAACCCCAAACTTGTAAACAGCAGTGTCCTCCTGGTTTTTGTGTGTGTTTTGGTCACTGACTCTCAAGTCTCCTGCCACACTTAGGCTAGGTTGCCAGTATGTGTATCTCTAGATTTCTCACTGGCTGCTGGGTATCTTTGTCTGCATGCCCTGCAGGCATCTCAAATGCAGGGTGTAGGCAGCTTATCTTTGACTCTACCTCATCCTCCTCTGCCTGCTTCTTATCTCAGAGTGTTAACACTCTCTACCCAGGAACCCTGAGCCAGAAATTTGGGCTCTTACCTTACATTCTTACCTTCTCCCCCTTCAAGGTCAAGGACTATTATATTCTCTTGATTATACTTCAGAAATACTGCTGTCTTCAGGCCTCTTGGCTCTAGTCCCCAATTAAAACCTTTGCTTAACTTTTTATCAATATTATCACCTGTAACTTCCCTCTTCTCCGTTGCCCTACTCTGCTCCATCTCTGCACAGTCTTTAGAACAGAGACCGTCAGACTTAAAGATCTTGTTGTTGAGTAAAGCTTTAAGAATTGATGTTATGTTGCCTTTGGAAACTGATATCAAGGCACAAAACTCCATATTCTCATTGTCATTTCATAGTGACACAAAAGACTCCAAAAGTAGAAACTACCACATATTCAGAGTAAAAGACAGAATGGGAGCACTGTCTTAGAATCTAGACTGTCAAGAGAGTGACCTTTCACAAAGCAAGATGACTTTAACAGGCTTCAATTTGAGAGTGTACTTTATCCACATAATCTAAATGTAGCTCATTTTCCTGGCTATACAATATTTGTTGTGTTGACAGGCTATAGATGTTTTTATATTCTATTAGGCATTTGAAAAATTTTCTACTATTAAAATCTAAATATTCCTTGTTATATATCACTTTGAAGCTTTACAATAAAAACCATACACTGTAGGGTCTTCTATGTTTTGGCATGATTTGCATCCTCCTCAGCAAGAACTCAGTTCAGAACATTTTACTTTCTCTCATGCCCATGATTTTCAATTGGGAGCTGTTCTCTCTCAGAAGACCTCTGTTGATTCATGTTATAGAGTGAATGTGTTTCTCATCAGCTACTTCCATGTGTTCAGGCCCCATCCTCCCATGTGGCTGTAGCTGGAGACAGACCTGTTAAGGAAGTAATCTATATCAAAAATGTCTCAAGAATAGTGCTGTAATCCTACAGGACATTTTCTGAGAGGATCAGGCCTGACCCTCCCTCCCCGCATGTCATCAGTCCCAGGTCACCAGTTCCAGGAACAAGACCATGAAATCCTCCTCCCCAGTGAAACAGCCCGGAGACAACCATAAGCATGGGAAGATATCTTATCTCGGAGTGGGGCATCTGTGCTAGGCAGCCTTAAAATATCCATGACCCAGGAATGCAGCTCACCGACCACCAGTCAGGAGTGGTGACTGTGACTTTCCCAGGACATACCAATGAGGTTTTAGATTACCCAACCCGTGCTAGAATTCCCCTAGTTTTCTATAAAAAAGCCTATGCGCCTTTATCTAAGATTGGTCGCCATTTTTTTTTACAAGTGACTCACTGCTGCACACAGGTTTCTTGTTTTCAAGAAATAAAATAATTGCATATGTGAGTGGTGGCTTCAGTGTGGAATAATAATAATAATAATAATAATAATAATAATAATAATTACACAGTCCGTGATATTTGTTACAGCAGCTTGAGGTAGCTAGTACACTCTAAAAATAGCTTAAGTTATTTCAAGTTAGGGTGGAACTGGAGGGCACATTATCAGTAAAGGTCAGGACCATCAAGATAATTTGGTTTAATCCGCCTCCACACCTTGCTTTCTAACTTTTATTTATTTACTGAGACAAGGTCTTGCTATGTGTCCCAGGCTGGCTTTGAACTCAGCATCCACCTGCCTCTATCTCCCAAGTGTTGGGATTGTAAGTATGTGCCAATTTGTCCCGTTTTTCTCATTTTGTTTTATATTATAAAATGATATCAGGTTCAAAGGACATGATATCAATTTTCAGAGACATTATGCTATTGCTAAATGCCTGTTCTAAGTTAGAACTACTGCTTTCTCGTTTAGTTGGTGTACGGCACAGCTCTCCTTACCCTTTGCTGGCTATGCCTGCCTGTCTTTAAGCATCCTTAATGTGCATGCATAGATTTTTATGTTGCTGTATTTTATATACTTATCTACTATGTTCTGTTTGCTATTAAATGTATGTTTATGTATGTGTATATAATATAGATATACTTTATGTATATATTTTAAAACAAAATACAACAAACTAAGTATAGACAACAGAATTTATTTCCCATGGTTCTGGTGGCTGGAAAGTGCTAGTTCAGAGTGTTAAGAAATCAGTTGTTGTTGTTGTTGTTGTTTTTAACTTGCTATAAGGTTTTATTTCTTGTACACCTTAGAAACAAAAGGAAAAACACAAGCTTTAGCCCTTCCCTTTGACACAGAGAAGAGCATTTTGTTTATCGTTGTATTTTAGTACCTCTTCTCCTACACATTTTAATAATAATTCTGAGGATCAGCTTATACCCCAGCACCTCTTTGTCATCTTTAGGCCCTGATCCTGGGACATCAGTGCTGGAGCTGAGGCAAAGATGGCCAAAGTGTCCTTAGAAGTGAGAGATTAACTGAAGATTGACAACAAATCCTAAATGTCTTTTGATGGAGCAGGTGTCATTAATGAGGTTGTTAAAAAGCTTCTCCACAAGCAGTGGTGGCTCTTAATCCCAGCACTCAGGAGGCAGAGGCAGGAGGATCTCTGAACTAGAGGCCAGCCTGGTCTACAGAGCAAGTTCTAGAACAGCGAGGGCTACGCAGAGCAACCCTGTCTCAAAAAGCAAAACAACAATAAAAAGCTGATATGAACTAGGCATGATGGCATAAGTCTGTAATCCTAGGCCTGGAAATGGGGAAGGCAGGAGAGTTGGGCATTTAAGGTCGTTCTTGGCAACATAGTGAGTTTGTGGCCAATTTGAGGTATGTAGTACTGTCAAAAAGGAAATACAAGATATGAACTATGTCGTGAAACAAAAGATAGTTACAGGATCACTCTAATACTAGAAACACATTCCTCTTTTGCTTTCCTTTTCTGTTACCAGGGTCTACAGCCTGGCCTTAAATTTACTAACTAGTCATAGATGATCTTGATGTCCCATCATTCTCCCTCCAGCTTCTCGGTGCTGGGATTATGTATCCACTCCCACACCTGGCCCTTCTCCTCTTTTACGTGTGATGCTTTTCTCACTTTCCTGTTGTAGCCCAAGAATAGCCACACAAGCCCCTCAGACTCTGGTCTCAGTCAGATGTGGGTGGTTTATTGAGGGAATGCACATCCCAAGACAAGGCTGGTTGCAGTCAGGGATCCAGGGGACTCAGGAGCCAAACTGTGCTTTTAGGGCAGCCTTTTTTATAGAAAAGCCAAGCGCAACCATCCAAAGCAGTATTACACTTTTGGCTAACTAGATGAAGTATTATCAGCCCACCCTTAAGCTGACTGGTCCCAAGTGAGGTAAGTGAGGTGAGGTGGTGGTTAGGGTCTTCCCAGAGTACAGTTAAGAGTACAGATAAGTGCAGAGATAACACAGAGTGCAGCCAGAGTGTAGCCAAATGAGGGGATAACAAAGCATGAGTTATGACATCATTGTGTCAAAGAGAAATAACTACTTCTAGGAAGCAAAGTTAAAAAATTTTTAAGTTAATTTCACCTTATAAACAAAATGGAAGCCAAATACAAAAAATGTCTGCAAAGAGAATCAATTGTCACAAAGAACAGGCCTCTCTCTCTCTCTCTTCAGGACAGGATTTCTCTGTGTAGCGTTGGCTGTCCTGGACTCTTTGTAGACCACGTTGGCTTTGAACTCACAGAGATCCACCTGCCTCTGCCTCCCTGACTACTAGGATTATAGCGTGTGCCACCGAGTGCCGAGCAAACTTCTCTCTCATACTTAGCCTTCAGATCTGTGTCTCCCTCACAGAGAAGCTTCCACATGTTCTGATCAATATTACAAGTTTATGATGGTTTGAATCATTTCTATCTATTTTTATTAGTTAGATCCTTGAGACAAATACTTTCTCTTGTTTGTTGTTTTGTTTTTAAATTTATTTAATTTTATTTTATGTGCATAAGTGTGAAGGTGTCAGATCCCTTGGAACTGAAGTTACCGACAGTTGAGCTGCCATTTGGGTGCATGGGAATATGAACCCAGATCCGTTTGGGAGAGCAGACAGTGCTCTTAACCACTGAGCCATCTCTCCAACCCAAGTACTTTGTTTTGTTCTCTTTCTCCATACTCTGCTAGTTCCAGGCACATACTAGACATTGAACTCATGGATAAAAGAATAAGTTAGATATGTATTAGTCAGGCAAAGCCAAGCCCAGATGGGAGGAAGAGGGTGTGTGGAATGTTCCAAGGTCAAAATGAATTTTAAAGCTACATGCTTTAAATCATAGCAGAATATGAGTTCGAGGCTAACTTGGTCTACATAGGAAGTTCCAGGATTGACAGGGGTACATGGACAGACCCTGTCTCAAAACCAAAACAAACAAGCAAGCAAACAAAAACAATGGAGAGACTTGAGAGGTAGGGAAGATTTGGATCAAGGATTTTGGGTAAATAGTACCTTCTTTCTGATGTGTTTGGTCTATTAATTTTTAACATTGTTAGCTCTTAACCAGAGAAATAAATTTGAAATCTACAGATACATTTAGGGGGAAAAAGAAATAAAGATATGTAAAAGATTATGAGAAGTAGTTTTCAGGATTGGTTAAGAACTGCCTGAATTTTTTAGATAATTAATGTGCTTCTCTTTGTTTGCTTGTTTTGGGTTTTGTTTTGGTTTTTTGAGACAGAGTTTCTCTGTGTAGACCAGGCTGTCCTCAAATTCAGAGATCTACCATTCTCTGCCTCCTGAATGCTGGGATTAAAGGTGTGGATCACCACCGGGTTGTGCTTCTGTGTTTTAGTGCTGGGGATTAATTCAGGGTGTTAGTGTCCCAAACATGTACTCTCCCACTGAGCTACACTCCCAGGCCCCATTTTATGTAGCTGTGGTCAGGCCTGTATAAAATAAAACCACTAGCAAGGAGAACCTTAGAGCTATTTTGACATCAATGTACCTTGGTACCTAGTTTAAAACTAATGAAAACAGCAGAACTCCCTACATAGACAAAGGCCCATATAACTCCTTAGTTCATCCAAACAGCCATTTATCATCTATTTAGGCAATAAAAAAAAAATTGCAATCTGAACATGGGGTTCTCTATGGGGTTCCCTACTCTATAAAAGGCTAGAGATTAAGATACAGGCAAAATTCAAGTATATGCTGTTGAAGCATTTTAAATTAAAAACAAAACAAAAACCAACTGAGCAAAAACTAAGAGGTTAGAGGCTGTGTTCCCATTGGCCAGAACTTGTACTTGTCTCAAAATGGGAGCTGCATGCATGTCAACATCTCATCCTTTTGTTTTGTTTACAGATGGGGCCTCTCTAAATAATCCTGGAAGTTGCTATATAGACCAGAAATGGCCTCAAACTCTGAGATTCTCCTGCTTCTGCCTGTGTGCTGGGATTAAAAATATTAACCACTCCTTTCTTGAATCATCGGAGGTTTGGGATGCAGTACTCGAAACGCGTTAACTCCAGCTTCAGAAATCATCCCAAGCAAGAAGCTTGGACAGTTTCTTCCTAAACTGTGACTGTGAACTTACTGCAGTCTTTGAGTCATCAAGAATGTGTACAACGAACACATTAATTTAACCCCCTCTCCTCGTTTCCTGTACGATTTCCTTTTCTGAACCGGGAACACTAAACTTCTCATGCTCGAGGCATCTCAGGCGCATTCTGAAGCGAAGACCCTTTTCCAAGCCGGGGAGATGCGCACAGCAGATGCCCCAGCTTTAGAACCAGACAGGTGTAGCAAGCCAGGCGAAGGGGGCGGGCTCTCAGGCTGCGTGCGGCGGAGTCCTCCGCCGTCCCAGCATTCCCTGCGCCCCGACCATCGAGAGCGGCTTCCGGCGGCGCGGGTGGAGGTGGGTGAAGAAGGAGCGGGCCCTGGCCGCTCGCTCTCACGCTCTTGCTCTCACTCTTGGGCAACATGGCGGGCGCGGAGGAGGCAGCGTCCTTAGGGAGCCACCTGAACGGCGACCTGGATCCAGACGACAGGGAAGAGGGAGCTTCCAGCACAGCCGAGGAAGCCGCCAAGAAGAAAAGACGGAAGAAGAAGAAGGGCAAAGGAGCTGTGTCAGGTAAAGCAGTCGTGTTTTCGCGGGAATGGCCGAACGACTTGGCTCGGGCCCGACAGGGGTGGCCCCGGCCTTCGTTAAATCCCCAGGCCTGGCGGAGTGGCATGGCCGGCTTCCCGTGCTGTTGCTGCTTAGGGATAGCGGGAGGGTGTGGGGGGTGAGAGCGCGAACTCGGCACCCACGCAGACCTGAGGTTCAGCTCCACCATCTTCAGCGCGGTTTGGACACCGCCTCAAAATCCCTTCTGACCCTAGTTGCGGCCTGCTTGCTGGACCTACCTATTTTTGTCGAGGCTGGGGGTGGGGGATTGGAGTGTACTGCCGGGACGGTGCGTCCTCGCCGCACACCATCCGCATTTACACTAGGGCTTTAGCTTTGGACTGCAGATTTGGGGTGTTCGTCTGTTACGTCCTTACAGACGACTCATGTCACTGACAGCAGTGGTGCAAATTTTCGCGTGCTGAATCTCCTAGCACACCAAAGCTGGCCTGATTTTGATGCCACATGCTTGCGGTGCAGACGGGATAGTCTGTGACTATGTATGAATGGATTTTTCTCAGCTGATAATCCACGAGTAGGGCGAGGAAAACAGCTGCACGTGTACAGTTGTACCGTGTTAACTAGGAACGTGTTTTATCTTGAAGTTTTTCACGAGCGCCTTCATATTTTTTTAACCTCTTCGTATTTTAAGTGTCATAGATAAGGAATGAGAGAAAGATGGAGTTGGAGCTAAGAGAAATTGGAGAGGACTTAGCTACATATTTCAGAATTTTGGTGGTTAGATGGGAGTGAAAGTGGAAGAGTTGTACCTTTGGTAGGCTTTTTTCTTTTTCTTTTTTGTTTTTGGATTTTCGAGACAGGGTTTCCCTGTGTAGCCTCGAACTCCGCCTGCCTCTGCCTCCCAGAGTGCTGGAATTATCGGCGTGCACCACCGTATCCCCACCCCCCCACCCCTTGTAGGTCTTAGAGCAGAATTTAATCTAGGGGCATTCTCATGTGGCTCTTTGTGTTTGGATACACTCTGGACTCTGCAGTTTGCCCTTGAAGGTGGACATCAGACTGTCCTTAAGGTTGTTGGGTTTGCTTTTTGTTGCTGGTTTAAGTTTTTGTTGTTGTTAAGACATGGTTTCTTCTGTGTAGCTGTGATTGCCCTGGAACTTGATTTGTAGACTAGGCTAGCCTTGAACTCAGAGATCAGCCTGCCTCTGCCTCCTAAGTGCTGGGATGTGCCACTATATCCTCCAGTTTTTAGTTTTTTGGGACAGGCTTTCACTATGCAGCTCTGGCTGTTCTGGAACCCCACCCCTCCGTCTGTACACGGGGCTGGCCTCCAAGGCAGAGCTCCACCTGCCTCTTTCTAGTTGTCTCTCAATGGGAATCCTCAGTAGCCAGAATGTGCACTTATTGCTCTTACAGCTAGATTGTAATCACTTCTGGGTGTGCTTAGATGGCTTAAGAATTTATATTTTTAATAATGGATTATCTTTTCCTATTTATTTTGTTTTTGCCCAGCTGGTGTGTAATAAATCCTCCTCTTCCTAAGTATTGCCTGTTTTAAATATCTGTTTAGTAATTAAAATATTTACTCTCATCTGATTCTTTGTTTTGTTTTGTTTTTTGAGACAGAGTTTCTCAGTAGCTGTGGCTGACTTTGTAGCTGAGGTTGGCTTGGAACTCAGATCTGCCTGCCTCTGCCTCCCTGAATGCTGCCACTCCTGGCTTGGTCCCTATTCTTAAGCAGTTTAAAGAAGTTTTAAGAATTAGATGACAAGCCAGTTGAGATGGCTCATGCCTATAATCCCAGTGTTATCAGGACCAACTTACATTTCCAACTTACATATTCTGTAGGTGCTATCATGTGAAATGGAAAGTTTTGAGTAGATAGTACTGCTTAGGTATGGAAGTTTTTTTCCTCGTGATTTAACAAATTATATTAATTATAATGTTTCTGTTTTGTTTTCTGTGCTGCTTATGAAATTATTTGTGAACTGTGCATAACTGTTAAAATGTACTGAAGTGTGGAAAAGTTCTTTATTACATTTAATTTGTCCTGTTATGTTTAAATAGCAGTTCAACAAGAAGCTGATAAAGAATCAGGAGCCTCAGTGGATGAAGTAGCAAGACAGTTGGAAAGACAAGCATTGGATGAGAAAGAGAGAGATGACGATGATGAAGGTTAGCAGTTAATTTGATCTTTGGTTAAAAAAGACAGAAAATGCAACATTTTTTTTTTAAGATTATTTTCATTTTATGTGTCTGTGCGAGTGCCTGCATGTAAGTGCACCACATTGAACTTAAGAGGCCAGAAAAGGGTGTTGGAACCCTGGAACTGGAGTTCCAGGCAGGTTTGAGCAGACTAGTGTGGGTGCTAAGAACCAAACTTGAGTCCTCTGCCAGAGCATCAAGTGGGCTTAACTGTGGAGCCATCTCTCCAGCCCTGAAAATGTGACCTTCGTTAAGGAAAAATCTGTTTATTTGTCCATCTAGTAATTGGCTAACATTTGGCTTGTTAAAGTGTAATTAATGTCACGGATAAAAAGGAAAAGGTGTTTATTAGCAACTTCTTGGCTGTGTTGAATATCTGCTCAGATAGCAGGATTTCAACTTTTAGATATGTACTTGGCAGAAGGCCAGGTGCTGGGTGAGTATGATATAAAATTAGGGGCTGTTTATGTTAATATTTAACTGAACTATTATGTGCTATATATCCAGGATATTCCATATGCCTTCTCTTTAATATCACAAGACCAGCTGAAGTAGATGCTGTCATTCGTGTGTGTGTTTATGCATAATTTTACATACATTATCCACATCACTTAAGGCATATCACATAACCACTGTATGTGTGTTATATATAATATGTATGTAGATGCCCTATGTTTTGTAGATATATAGATATCCATATATCTATATCATATGTACATTTATGTGGTGTTTATATGATGTTCCTAAAGTGGTGCAGCCACTGCATGTAAAGTAACAAAGCACCTTATCTAGAGTCTGTCCGTCCTCCTGCCTATACTGGAATTGGCTTGATCATCTCAGATGTGCATGTTAGAGTGTTTCTAACCATAAGTGTATTTGGGTACAAGCCAGGCATGGCAGCACACGCCTGTAATTCCAGCACTCATGGATGCAGAGGCAAGCGAATTGCTGTGAGTTCAAGGCCAAGGCCAGCCTGGGCTACAAAGTGAGTCCAGGACATCCAAGGCTACACACAGAAACCATATCTGGGGGTGGGGGGGATTTTCTTTTACAGAAATTGCTAGGATTGTATTGTTTGATGCTGTCAGTAAAACAACAGAGGAAGAGATGATTAGGGAAACTGTTACTATTTTCCAGCCTATTTTGGCAGGGGAGTAATTGGGGTTTTTCCCATATTGTAAAAGGATGTTTTATTCTCTTGATGTAATTGTTGTCTCGGACACTTACTGCCTCTCTCTGCTAACCTAGGCCTAGTCCTGGAAGCTTCTAGCCTCCATACAATCTAACCCAGGCCTAGAATGTTTTTAGCCTCTGAAACTTACTGCTGAATAATCTCACGCTTACTTGTTCTTACTGAGCTCTTACAGAGCTCTGGGCGGGCTGGTTCAATTCAGCTGTTCTGGCTCAAACTCCTCTCCCAGCTGACTTACTCAGTCTGGCTTTTCTCTCAGCCTCTGAATTGCTCTACTTGGCCTCCAGCTAATCCCAGCAATCTGCTCTAATCTCCTGGTGCCTTCTCATTCTCTGGCTCATTCGGTGTTCTACAACCTGTCTTTATTACTGTCCTAGTAAAACTGCCTGCTCACTCTCTGCATTGCCCCCTTTAGCATTTTCCCTTTCCTCTTTCTTCACTTGAGAGTTAGGTGTATCCTACTCTGTCAAGTCTTTCTCTTATTTGTTATTGTTTCTGCCACTCAATTAGACATCACTTTCAAACATGGGTGCTTCCTTCTACAAACTAACTTTACCTTCATTGTTTGGGATTAAAGATGTATACCACCATGACTGGACCTAAGCTTTGCTTTACTTGAAGCTTTCTCTGTACCAGGCTAGGCTTGAACTCAGATCTGCTTGACTCTGTCTCCAGGATCAAAGGCTTGTTTGTATTCCAGTGGATCATACAGACTTAAGAAGGTCTTTGGATGTGATCTCTTGCCAGAGTAGCCATATTCTGAATTAAAATTCCTCTATACCCATTCTTTGGGTTTTTAGTTGTGTGCTGCCAGCATTAGCTACTCTACCTTGAGGCTGTCAGCCAACAAGTTATGCTTAACTATTAGCTGGGTAAGGTAGCTTAAATAGTTGATTTCACTTTAGTTTCACTGCTTTCAAGAAGCCATTAGCTTTTCCTCTTCCTTAAGCAGACCTCTGTTCTTCTATCTTGCTTCAGATTATAGCTGTATTTTGAGCTTTGAAGATGAAAGGAATTTGCAAATTGTAGTTAATAGGCTGCTGTAGATCTCACTGTGTGGAACCTCATAGTGTAGATCTTGAAATACGCCTTGTATTTCACCTATAAAGTTGCCTGAATCTCCTTGACATTGAAAAGGAGATTTGTATGTTAAATTCGTAGTCTTTTTCCAATTTGAATTACTTTTTGAATTGATTTTGACAACCAGAAGCAACATGGCTTACAGGTTTTTAAATACATTTATTTATTTTGTGTCTGCACGCGTGCCCATGATGCATGTGTGGCAGTCTGAGTACAGCCGAGGGAGCTGTTTGTCCTCCTTCACCATGTGAATTCCTAGATTCAAACTCAGTAAGTGCCTTTACCCACTAAGATTTAGGGAGACCTTTCCTCCTGCCTTTGCTTCCTAAGAGTTGCTAGAACAGGCGGACAACTGTGACTGGCCTTATGGGTAAGTGTTGAAGGAGATGGAGAAAAGGGACATTTCAGAAATTTTATTTTCAAGAAAAACTGGTTGGTCTGGTTAAGAGACAAAATATAGAGGTGAAAAGGCATTCTAATGTGCATGTTACCGATCAATGCAAATTAGATTTACAATGAGTGGGTGAAATTTTGTCCTAGCTGATTGAAGAAACTTCTTGTAAGCTTTGGGATCTGATTAAATCCAAATGGAGCTTGGTGTTGGTGTCACTTGCAAAGCAGAGGCAGGCAGACCTCTTTTGAGGCAAGTTTCAGGCCAGAGCTACATAAGTGAGACCCTGGCTTAAGAAGAGGAAAGAAAACCAAACAAACAATGCAGATGGAAAAGACCATTGTTTGAGTGGGGATTATTTTGAGGAAGTTTTGAATCTTGGTGAACAGTGCAAATGAGAGTGTTCTTTGAGAGAGACTGAGGAGAAACAGGAAAGACGAGATCATTTTTGAGGCCACTTAGCAATTGGCTATGCATGTGGTAATGAATATTTAAACTGGCTGTTGTAGATAGGGATCAAAGGGTTTAATGGAGTAGTAATAGAGACTTTCAATCTGAGGAACAGGAAGATGGGTATTAGTATATCCCAGGGGTTTGAGCTTGGGTGGCAGGATATTGGTGTTGCTGACTGAAATAATAAAGTCAGGAAGAGAGTTAGAGATTGAGGAGAGAGAGAGTTAGATGTATTGAATTTGAAATTTTTGAGTACTAGTGTGAAAGGTTGACCCTGGGGTCATCTGACAATGTGCCAGAGATCATTCATGAAATTATTTTTTCTTATATTTGAGGTAGGTGGCCAAGAGGCCAGGCTGGCTTTGACCTCAGCCCCTTGAGTGCTGGTATAACGTGTGTGCACTGTCAGGCCTGGCTTTCATTCCGTATTTGCTTTTTTTCCAGAGTATGTTTATTGGGAGGGTTCTCACTCATCTTGAATCAAGTGCTTTCAGTGTTATTTCTTCCTGCAGGAGCATTCTTCTGCAAGCATTGCTTTTCCTTTTGTCTGCTGACTGGGTAGCAGAGCAGCCAACACACAAGACTGCCATTCCTGCATGGTAAAGACTGTGGGTGGGAATTGTATAGCATCCTGGGCATTTTACATCCATGAAGTAGCGGTTGAGGTTCTGCACCAGTTCTTGTTCTTGTGTTTCTTCTCTCCTTTAAAAGGAAAGGAGATCTTATTTTGAGAGGTGTGCTCTCATAGGAAGGTCATTGCTGCCAGAAAACATTTAGTAAATTTTAAGTTGGGCTTATAAACAGACAGTTATCAAAAATAATATTTAGTTTTTAAGTATATAGATTGGTGGGTTTAGAAACAATGTGCAGTTGTATAATCTTCTCACAACAAAAATATAAACTATGTAGATTATTTATTTTAAAATACTCTGGGGAGGTTTAGAGGACAATTTCCAAGATGGAGTCTCTCCTACACTGTGGGTTTGGGCAATTGAATTCAAGTCCATCTGGTTGGTGGAAGGCACCTCTGCCCACTTAGTCATCTCACTGGCCTGTGATTTGCTTTCATTACTGGTCTCAACCTCCAAAAAACATTTGCCTGATATCTTTTTGTATCTGGTTCTTTTTGCTCGAAACCTTTACTCTTGGCATGGCTAATCTGTTTCCCCTTACAGTGTTCTTTCCTGGAACATTGTGAATGGAATTATTCATTTTCAGCTTTTTGTTGTTGTCTCTCTTGTTTTACTTAATACCATGTGTATAGTATATGTATGGTGTGGATGTGTGAAGGTCAGAGGACGACAGCAGGTACCTTCCTGTCTCTGCCTCATTTCCTTGAGTTAGGGTCTCACATTGAACCTTTAGCTCACTTCTTTAGCTAGGCTTGCTGGAGCAACCATGATCTGACCGTCAGTGCCATGGTGCTGGGGTTTAATCACATGTAGCTATGCCCAACTTTTACATGGGTGTTGGGGATTTGAACTCAGGTCCTCACACTCAGCAGCAAGCTTTCTTACCTAATGGGACGTACCCTAGCTTCTACTTAATAGTTTTGGCAGTTATCATTTATTACATTCTTTTTTAGGAATTATTAATGTATTTCTTTTTATTGCTAAATGGTATTCCAGATTTTGCTTTTCTGTTTATTAGTTGACGGCTGTTGTTTCATTTTGTTTATGGTGAGTGTTTTTTATGCAGAACACATAGTGCTATGCATCCTAAGAAACTGTCAAGCTAGGTGTTGTGACACATGCCTTTAATCTCTAGCACTTGGGAGGCAGAGGTAGTCAGATCTCTGTGATTTCCAGGCCAGTCTGGTCTACATGGTGAATGAATTCTAGGACAGCCAGAGGTACATAGTGAGACCCTGTCTCAAAGGATAGAAACTGTCAGATTGTTTTCCTAAGTATACCATTCATGTCAGCATTGAGAACTTCATTGTTAGTAACCATGTAAGAAGCTGATCATGTTAGCTTTTAAATTACAGCATTTGTAATAAGTGTGTAGTGTTAGTCACTGTAGCTTGCAGTTCCACAGTGGTAGGAGCATGTTGTCATGTTCCTGTTGCCTGAGACACATCATTTTGAAGTGCTTTTGGTAGTCTTTGGTTCCTGTTTTATTTGGTTGCCACTGAGCTGTAATTGTTCTTTATATGTTCTGGATGTATGTTTTACAGATACTTTCTCACTTGTTGACTATTCCACTTTGTTGATGATATTGTTTGCAGTACAATACGTTTAATTTTTGATGACATTCAATTTATGTCCTTGTATAAGTAGTGCTTTTGTGTCCCTCTCCATAACATTAAACCACTGTCTTTTGAAGTTGAGAGATTTTCTTTTTAAGAGGTTTTATACAATATTAGCTGCTGTGTCCAAGTATATTCTTTTATAATTTTTAAATAAAGTGAAGATTGAATTAAATTTTCTGAGATAAGGTCGCCTGTAGCCCAGGCTGACCTCAAACTTGCTATGTACCTAAGGATGACCTAGAACTTCTCTTGCCTGTACCTTCTCCGTGCTTAGCTTGATCTTATTTCATGCTGAGCAAGTATGCTCTGCTAACTCAGGGTCCTGATGTGTTACTTATTTTTTTAACATATGAACATCAGTTGTCAATTTAACAAATAACTACTGAGTTGGTATAGTATTAATAATGAAATAGTCTTTTTATTAGGAATATCTTGGGGTGCTTGCAAGGACAAATGATATGTAAAGATGTAAATTTTGTTCTGTTAAAATGGTTAGAACCATAAGCATATATCAATATTCAGATCCTGGCTCTGGTGGCTCCTGTTACCAGCTAAGTGGTGGCTGTTACTTTGTACTGATACACATATGGGGCATTGAAGCAAGACTCTTAGCTTCAAGGGATGCTAGAAGATCAAAGAAAGACCTTTTTATTAGACAGCAGTTTAACTACCCCATTTAAAGCTTTAGAAGTCCCTGTGGAAAGAAGCTAATAATGCCCAAGATCACACAGCTGGGAAGATTTTTTTAGTTATCTGTAAAACTGCTTTAGGTTAATGTTTGAAGCCGTGTACTAGATTCTGAATGTTTCCCAGAGCAAAAAATACTTTGCATATTACTGTCCTGTGCCTGTTGCTTGGTAGCTAACAAACACACCATTAATAGAATGGCAGAAATGACGTGAATATGATTATATGATGCATTGAAAGACATCAAAAGTTGTATATTTTAAAATATATTCATGTTGGCATTTTAACCAATATTAGTGTATTTTATCATACTCTGTGTATTGGACCTACTAATGTCTTGTAATTGAATGTAACAAATTATAAATGCCCCTTTCTAAACTTCTTCCTTTAAAGTAAAAGAAAAAGATAAACTAAAGAACATTTTTTGGTAGACTGTAATTACCATGTTCTTTTGTTTTTGTTTTTTGAGACAGAGTTTCTTTGTGTAACAGTCCTGGTTCCTGGCTGTCCTGGAACTCTCTTTGTAGACCAGGCTGGCCTTGAACTCACAGAGATCCACATGCTTCTGCCTCCCAAGCACTGGGCTTAAAGGTGCGCATCACTGCTGCATTCTGGTTACTATTCTTAGTTTAATTAGTCTTTTAAGAGGCCCACAGATAAGAAGAAATCATTATAAACTAATGATTATAATTTTTGTGTGATTAATTAGATGATTGTAGAGTGGTTTAAAAATACTTTTTTGGCAATTCTTATATGAATCCCTGATTTAAAGGAGTATGATGTGCTTAAAAAAGAAAACTAGTCATTTGACTTTGAAAAAAAAAATACTATTTTGTGTATGGGGGGTTGTTTTGCCTGAATGTATGCCTGTGAGTGTCTGGTGCTTATAGAGTCCAGAAGAGGGCATCAGGCAACAAATGCTTTAGGACTGGAGTTACAGACAGTTGTGAGATGCCATGTGGGTGCTGGGAATTGAACCCAGGTCCTCTGGTAGAGCAGACAGTGATCTTAACTGCTGGACCATCGATAGCCTCTTGGTATCACTTTGTAGGTATAGATTTCTAAACTTTCTGATCAGATCATAGAACCAGGGAGAATACTTAATATGTAACATAGTGAACATATGGCTAGATCCTCAGCTTGTCAATCATTCTCTTTGGGGACATTGTTTATATCCCTATCTCGTAGGACTGACTTGTGGATAGAGTGGGATATTTTGCAACAGCATTTTTCAATCTCTGTTTTGTTGTTGCTTGTTTGTTTGTGATAGTAACCCAGGTTGGCCTTAAACTCAAGAACATCCTGCCTCTCAGCCTTCCAAGTACTCAGGTTACTAGTGTGAACATATTTTAGTCCTTGTGAGACTTTGAAACCTGTGAATCTAGAAAATGTGTATATGCATATTAAGATTCATACAGTTTGACCTAGAACTTTTTCTTCAGTAACTATTTATTAAAAATGACATTAAGCTGGGTGGTGGTGGGTTAGAGTATTTTAGATGAAGTCACTGGACTGTTATGGTTATTCAACTAATGCCAGTACTTGTCTAGCTTTTTTTTATTTTTATTTTTCTTTTCAGTTTTTTAGTCTTAATTTTTTCATTCTGGCTAGAGAAGTGGCTTTTGCCAGAAGACCAGCATTCAGTTCCCAACACTCACATTGGGTGGGGTCACACCTGCTTGTATCTCCAGTTGCAGGGGATCTGACAGTTTTTCTGACCTCTGTGAATACTAAGCATGCGTGTGGCATACATACTTATATGCAAGTAGTCACACATGCACATAATTTAGAAAATATATATCTTATTAAGAGGTTATTAGAGTAATTCAAAGTAAAAATTGGTAGTGTTTTTTAATGTGACACTTAATTGTGTTTAACTCTGGAAGCATGAATGAACGTTCTTAGTGTTAGTGTGACACTTACATGTGATGTCTAACTCTGGAAGCATGAATGAATGTTCTTATTGTTGTTGGGGCAATGTGTGCATGTGTGGGTGCACACACTTTCTCTTGTGCCTCATTTCTCTGCACTTTAAATTTTGCAGTTTAAATGAATGTGGGTTTTTTTTTTTCAGATGGAGATGGAGATGGCGATGGTGCAGCTGGGAAGAAGAAGAAAAAGAAGAAGAAGAGAGGACGTTAGTGTCTTATTTATAAGTATTGTTAGATTGACGGTAGCAGCTAACCCCTTGGTCTGAGGAGAACATTAGAACTTGCCTTAGATTATAACAGATGTCAGAAAAATAGATAAGAGTTTGAATTTAATGAAACTAGTAACTTTGATAGAACAGCCTTGTTGGCATTTTCTTTAGCTATTATCTTTGGGAATGTTAGTGTATGATTGGTTACCTTTAATTGCACATTAAAAATGAGTTCTTATGAAAGAAGGAGGAGATAGACCTAGAAGGGTCTAGAGCTCCCCAAGGAGAACAACAGAACCAAAATATCTGGGCCTAGGGGTCTTTTCTGAGACTGATACTCCAACCAAGGACCATTCATCCATTTATGGAGATAACCTAGAACCCCTGCACAGAGGTAGCCTGTGGCAGCTCAGTCTTCAAATGGTCTCCCTAGTAAGGGGATTGTCTCTGACATGAACTCAGTGACTGGCTCTTTGATCATTTCCCCCTGAGGGGGAGCAGCCTTACCAGGCCACAGAGGAAGACTGTGAAAGACAGTCCTGATGAAATCATATCAGCTAGGGTCAGATGGAAGGGGAGGAGGTCCTCCCCTATCAGTGGACTGGGCAAGGGGCATGGGAAGAGATGAGGGAGGGAGGGAATGAGAGTGGGTCTGCAGCTGGGATACAAAGTGAGTAATTTGTAATAAATAAAAAATTATATTTAAAAATGAGTTCTTAAAATGTGTATCACTTTTAATTTACATACTTAATAATTCTACATAGGATGGTGGAAGCAGTACCACTATAGAGCACCAGAGAGACCATAGTTTCTGACTGTTGACCAGCTTTGAAATGACGAGATTTTGGATAAATGGTTAATGAGAGTCCCATAATATAAAGTGTGAATATGGGGAGGTTTTATTAATAGCAAGTATATTGTACTGTTCAAATATGGTTCTATTGTATTGCTTCTGTAAATAGTATAACTGAATATTTGTATCTCACAGCAAAAGTCCAGACCGACCCTCCCTCAGTTCCAATATGTGACCTGTATCCTAATGGTGTATTTCCTAAAGGACAAGAGTGTGAATACCCACCCACACAAGATGGGTAAGAATCGTAAAATAGCTTCCTATTTGACTTTTGACTACTGTAGCTTAGTAATAAAGCCAGTTTAACTTTTGCAGAAATTTACTCCACAATTTTATTAAAAGTCTGTTCCTTGTTGCAAAGAAAATACAGTAGAAGCCTTCTTATCCAAAATAATTGGGACCAGTAACAGGTTGGTTAATTAAAAAAAAGTATGTGAGGATAGGTGTTAAAACATCGAAGTCTTTACAGATAAAGGCTATCTTACTTGTTTCCTTCTTAGTCTTTCAGCAGGAATTTGCTTTAGATTGCAGTTTTTTTCTCCATAAAGTTAGTGCTGTTGCCAGAACAGGAGCCTACTAGTTATATGTATTTAGGATGTCGTGGTGTGCCTTAAAGAAGGAATCAGAAGCGTGGCTTAATACAGTCTGTAGAATGATTGGCTAAGAATGCTTCTACTGTAACGTTTTATTGGCCTGTAGACATAGAAATTAATAAATGTTATTAAAACTTCACCTCCCTCATTCCCAGGTATGAGTAATTTTAGAGAATCTGTAAAATTCTAAAATTTTATGACATAAACATCTTTTCTTTGAATTCATCTATTACTGTCTGTATCTTAAAATGTCATAAATACATATAATTTACATTAATTACATAAACTCTCATAGTACATATGATGTGATCACATTTATTTTCAAATGTAATCTTTTAATTATTTTTTATTTTGCTTGTTCCTTCTTCTTTCCCTTCCTTCCAGACCCATGTTAACCACCTAGCAGGTAGCCTTCTGTATTTTTCTATGCTCATATATGTATACTTTTGTGTCTGTTATATGAGGGGAGTGTTTGGTCATTTATTTTATAAAAACAGAATCATAAGCATTCCCCCATCCCCTTTTCTCACTTGTACTACCTCTTGGAAGTCCCTCCAAGTTAGAAGAATAACTTTTGTTATTCTTTTGAATGGCTTTGGTATTCTGTGGTATAAGTGTATTTTTTTTTCTCTCTTTGTTCTAATTGATGAGCATTTACTCTGTCCCTTATGTTTTTTGCCACTGTTACCTTTTATAAACATTTTGGGCAAGTAGGTAGAATATTTTAAATATGAATAATTTTATTGTTAAATAATTTTCCAGGAATGGGATTGTAGAATTGAACAGTAGTTTACAATAATTTACTGCTAGTGATTTTTGAGCATCTTTTAGTTGTTGGCTTTTTGTTTTGTTTTTGTTTTGCATTTGTGTGGGGTGAGGAGAGGCAGGCACTTGTGTACCAGGGCAAGGGTGTGGGGGTCAGAGGACAGTTTCGGAGAATTGGCTCTCTCCTTCCCCTGTGTAGGTTCTGGTGACTGAACTCAGGTCAGACAGGGTGGTACCAAGCATCTTTACCCAGTGAGCAATCTTGCTGGCCTTATTTGGGAGACAGTATTTCTCACTCTGTAATTCTTGACCCTCCTGCCCCTGTATCCTGAGTGCTGAGATTCGTGGCATTGAGCCATCATGCCTGCCAAGGTGCACATTAGCTTTCATATACCCACAACTGACCTGTATTCAAGTCCTACCTTTTTTTTTTCTTTTAAGATTTATTTTTGATTTACTGTGAATATTTTGCCAGCATGGAACTAATAGATAAGATTTTTTTTTTATTCTGATTTGAAGTTTAATAAGCCTCTTTCTAAATTCTATAAGCAATTTTGGGGGGCAGCTGTTAATTTATAGTCGATATATATTACTTAGGAAATATGGATAAAATGAAGAAAATAAATATATTCTTGATTTAGCAATGAATAAAAACCACTCTAGGTACTCAGTTTTTCTTCCAAAATCTCGATATGAATGTGCTTTATAGATACCTGGAAATGTGCCCACAAGATGGCAGCAGGTAAAGGCACCTGCTCGAAGTCTAGTGATTTGAACTCAGCCCCTAGACTTGTCATGGTAAAAAAGAGAATGAGACCTGAAAATTGTCCTGTGACTTCCATGTGTGTGTCATGACATGCATGCACCCCACACCCTACACTCAATGAGTGTAAAGAAACAAAAAGACACACCTGGCAGCAGGGCTGCAGCCTAGATGAGCGGGTGATGGGGTGCCATGGTAGTCTCGCTCGATACCGTACCAAACCTCTACCAGTTTTCCTGGATACTTTAGCTCTCATTTTTTGGTGGCAGTCTCCCCCTGTGCACATGTGCACACCTCAGCCTTCTTTCTGTCACTGGACTGTTTAAAGTTAAGTGCTAGATATTTATGTGACTTGATGGTTTTAAACATAGCCTCATAAATGTAGTCTCTGAAGGATCACTTTGTTTGTTGGGGGAGTTATTTTCAGTAACTCCCCATATTATATAAATACACTGTGTTTATTTTAAATCCTTTCCCTTTCTGTTTTCCCCATTTTACTTCTTTAACAAACTAGACACTTGTGGAAAGTTTCATTTTTTAAAGACTTTCCTGTTTTTCCTTGTGGTAGTAAACTTTTGTTATGCCTATAAACTGTAATTAGGTATAAATGAATCTAGGAGCAAGCATTTCTGATGGGGCTGTATCATAATCTTTTAGGCTATATAATACTATATTACAGTAGAAGTGTTGTGACCTGATAGTCTCTCTGTGTCAGAGCCCTAGCTTAATGTGATGACACTGTTTCTTCTCCCCCCCCCCCCCCACTTGTTGTGTGAATGTGTTATGTGCAAATGTGAGCAGGTATGTGTGTGTGGAGACCATAGGTCAATGTCAGGAGCCTTCCTCCTTGGGCTCTCTGCCTTATTTTTGAGAGAGGGTCTCTTTCTCAGTGACTGGATCTTGCCAGTCTGACCCTTGGATTTACTTGTTTTATCACTCTACCCTACTGTTGAGGTAACAGATGCGTATGCTCACACTTGGCTTTGATGTGAGTGCTGGAGATCCATGAGCACTTTACCAGCTGAGCGGTCTCTTCAGCCTCACCTCTGTCCTTTCTTCCTTTCTCCTTCTCTCTGGTTTTGTTTGTTTTGGGGTTCTTGCTGTATAGCTTTGACTGGCCCAGAATTCACTAAGTAGATAGACCAGGCTGACCTTGAATTGAATTCACTGAGAATCTGCCTGCCTCTGTCTCCCAAGTGCTTATGAACCATTAAATGTGTGTCATAATGTCAGACAGACTTTTTTTTTTTAAGATAACTTTTTCTTTTTGTAATTTCCAACTAGTCCATGGATCCTTTGTAATCATTGGCATATCTTTTTGCCTCAACCACTTTCACTTAATTATCATAGTATCCAGTGATGATTTTCTTCTCTTAGTTATTTCACTGGAAAGTACAAAATAGTGACTTTAATTTCTAATTAAAACTTTCCCTTTACATTTTCCAATATTTTCTCAGATCTCTTATCAAGCAGGGTTCAATTATAGTTTATTCCTAGTTGAAGATTTAAAATGTGTTTACTCTTGACCAATTTTCAGAGAAAATTTATATATTTGCTTATTTTGAAGTTAAAGGTATATATGATATAGTGCCTTAAGCTGTAAATGAATTGCCTTTTAAGTTTCCATGTATTGAATTAAAGTCAGGTGGATGTCTTTGAGTTCAAGATAAAAAGAACAAATCAGGGCCTCACTGTATACCTATGGCTGTCCTGTAATTAGCTGTGTAGACCAGGTTGGCCTCAAACTCACAGAGATCCACCTGCCTCTGCCTTCCAAGTGCTGGGATTAAAGGCCTTAACCACTACTCCTGGGTTGTTTGTTTGTTTGTTGGGTGGGGTTTTTTTTTTCACCTCTGGTCTTTTTATTTTTACTTATATTTTCCTGCCTAGTGTGTCCACCGCTAAAATGCCAAACAGAAAAATAAGCCTAGGAAGTTTCTTGAGCTCAAGTGTACTATTCTTGTGTTCAGTAGGCTATTTCCTTGGGCCTTTGTAGGAAGTTTGAGATGTTAGATGTTTACTTACAAGTAGTAGCAGCAGCAGTAGGAAGGAATGAAGTTGACAGTGGAAGAATTGAAGCATTTTGACCTGTTTATTGACTTAGAAGCCTATAGTTTATACCAATTGTATAACCTGTCAAGGGTCAGACATTACTGGGCCTTGGTGTTACTGTTGTTGTATTATGAATGAGTCTGTAGAGAACTCGCCATGTTGCTCAGTAGTAGCTCTTCCCTAGTATGTGCAAGCTGAGAGTCCGATCCACACGGGGATGAGAACTTGAGTGTGGGTCCTTAGTTCTATAGCTAGATGTGGCACATGCCTATAATCCCAGTGCTGTGAGGGCAGACAGGAACATCCCTGGGGCACAGTGGCTAGTTCTCAGTTTGTGAGGTCCAGGTCTAGTGAGAGACCCTGCCTCCAAAACTAAGAGCGTCATAGAGGAAGATGCCTGATACTGGCCCTGGCCTTCCATGTGCACATATTCAGCACACAGATGAAGCCATAGACTGTACATAACAAAAATGTATAGCTGTGTTGCAGTACACTTTTTGTTTACATGACTGGCACCAGGGTGGATTTATGTACCCACTGTAGTCTGCCGAATCATTAGTTTAGAGAGACAGACACTAGTAAGTCTTTGAAGGAATCACTTTTATAACTTCAATGAGGTAGTGCTGCTGAGTTGTAAGCTATATCTGCAGTGATGTAAGAATATCAAAAACAGGTGAGAGATGGCTCAGTGCTTAAGAGCACTCTCTGCATGCTCATCCATGGGACCCAGGTTATATTCACAGCCCCCACGTGGCAGCTTAGTCTATAACTCCAGGTACAGAGGGCCTGATACCATCTTTTGGCCTCTGGGCACCAGACACACAGGAGGTACAGAGGCAAACATGGAGGCAAAATGCCCATAATTGTAAAATTGGAGTGGAGGCGGGCAAGGGGGAGAATGAAAGTAAGCCAGGCATGGTAGCACATGCCTCTAATCCCAGCACGAGAGGCAGAGGGACCTGGTCACAGAGTGAGTTTCAGAACAGCCAGGGCTACATAGTAATACCCTGTCTCAATAACAAAAAAAGAATGTGTGAAAATTATAAATTCCTAAAGTTAATTCATTCTAAAATAGTATTTTTGAAAACATGCTGCTTAGTCATCAGTGGCTTTCATTATTCAATACTAGATATGCTGTGTATTGGGAGATGGAGCATATGGATTAGGAGTTTAAAGTGAGCTTGAGGCTGCGTGAAAGTGTTTCTCAAAACAAAAACCAAGTAATAGCTACAACAACCAAGATTGTTAGTTATATACCAGATAATGTGCCAGGCTGGATGTCCTTGTGAACCAGTGCTCTGTCTTGTCCAGGGCATGCGTAGAAACCCGTAGAACATGGGGGGTATGGAAGGGCCATTGAGTGGAGACAGCAAAGGCTCTGAAAACCTACGCAAAGGTAGCATTTCAAGAGCTCCTCTCCCCTCAAAGATGTGTTTCACCTAGTAGATGTAGACTTTTTTTTTATTGTGTTTTTATGTTTAGTTGTTTTTTTGTTTTGTTTTGTTTTGGTTTGGTATTTTGAGATGGAGTCTTAAATTGTACCTCAAGGCTAAGCCCTGGCTGCTCTCAGATTTGTGGTAATCCCCCTGCCTCAGCATACTGAGGGATGGAATTACAGGTGTGAGCTCCACACATAGCTTTGGCACACATTTTTGTGAATGTTAGACATTAAAGCAATACAGCTTCAAATTGAGCAGCATTTGCTTTGTGTTTGGAGTTTTCAGTGTCCTAAAGAGGGTTTACATCACGGATTATATTTAAGTATAATAGCATTTGATATCAGGGACTTGAGCATTCTTGCTATCCACAGCATGGAGGAGTTAAGGGGATTTCTAGAACCAGTTCCCCAAATAATGAGAAAGTCCTGCTTAAATTGTTAGTTGTTATACTACTTTGAAGGCTTGTGTATGTATTTTCTCATATGCCAGGATGCCCCCCACCTAAAAACAGCACCTGCTTGATTTCTAGAATTCTCATATTTCTGGTTCTCTTTGCCTTTTTTATTAGTAGGAAACTATTAGTTCCTCTGATTATGAATGAAATCTCAACTTAAGGGTTTTGTTTCCTGTAAGAATCTTTTAGAGGGGCTTCATGTAAATTGGATTAAGCATGTGGCTTTTAATATTTTAAAAGTTTTGTAGAAATTGAGAATACACTTTATCTGAAATGCTTGGTATATGTAGTTTTAATCTTTCTCGGCTTTTAATATTCTTGTGAAGTTTTTAAAATGACTCATACTATGCTATGCCTATTCGAAAGGCGAACAGCTGCTTGGAGAACTACAAGTGAAGAAAAAAAAGCATTAGATCAGGCTAGTGAAGAGATTTGGAATGACTTTCGAGAAGCTGCAGAAGCACATCGGCAAGTTAGAAAATATGTTATGAGCTGGATCAAGCCTGGGATGACAATGATAGAAATCTGGTAAGAGGAGCATGGTTTTGTAAAAATTTTGTTTAAAAGAAAGTTTGGACTGGGCATAATGGTTCACACCTTTAATCCCTCAGGGACAAGCAGATCTCTTAAGTTTGAGGTTTGCCTGGTCTGCATGGTAAATTTCAACCAGCCAGGGCTATCTAGTGGGACTGTCTTTTATTAAGGGGTCAAGGAGAGTATTCATTTTAGTAATGAGGGACTCCCTACTTTAAATTGGCTGTTATTAGTCCTTTGCTAGTAAATCTTTATCTTAGGTAGAGATTCTGTGAATGTCTCCTGAGTTCTTGTACAAGGAGGGAACTGTAACACATGCATATATTTGTATATTAGGCATGTTCCTTTGTGTATAATTTTATTTGGATGTACTTGCATATAGGAGTGACTAATTTTCTCTCTGGAAATCTGTTATTTACTACTAGCAATCCATTGAGAAATTCTTAGATTATCTAGACACAAAATATCCAATAAAATTATTTTTCTTACCTTGTAAAATGATTAGCATAGAACCCAATTCTCCTATTTAAATTTTTTTTAAATACTACTAGAGACTGGAGAGATGGCTTAGGGTTAGAGAGCACTGGCTGCTCTTCAGGGGGGCCTGGGTTAGATTCCCAGCTCCTACGTGGCAGCTCCCCGCTATCTCTAACTCCATGGAGGTGCTCTGCTTTCTTCTGGCCTCTTTCAGCACCAGGCACTCAAGTGGTACAGAGATGCACATTCAGGCAAAGCACCATGTACTTAAAAGTTAAAACGTGTTTGTGTGTGTGTGTGTGCGCATGCGTGCGTACATGACATGCAGCAACTTAAATTTGGTGTAATTTGAAACTAAATTCCTGAAGTTCAGTGTTCTCTTGGGCTTGGGGCAGAAGAGGTTTCCTTGTCTCTTACAGATGAGCTATTTTCATCTCATCGGAGAGCTGTTTATATTTAGAAAGTACACCTATCACTCCCTGAAAGTAATGAGGGTTTTAAGGTATGAGTCTAAAAACAAATTCTTTTTCCTTCAGTGAGAAGTTGGAAGACTGTTCTCGAAAGCTAATAAAGGAGAACGGGTTAAACGCAGGCCTGGCGTTTCCCACTGGGTGTTCTCTCAACAACTGTGCTGCCCATTACACTCCCAATGCTGGTGACACCACGGTCCTACAGTATGACGACATCTGTAAGATAGACTTTGGAACACATATAAGTGGTGAGTCTGTGGAACCCAGCCGTGCCTCCTGGGTTGCTTTTGTATATGTTAGATGGAGCTGTGAATACGGTGAATACTGAGCTCCATATTTTGTTCTTGTCTCTCTTTATGTAAAGCTGTAGTGAGACAGTTTTGATTGCTTTAGGTTTAAAGCATCCTACTTAAATTGAAAACTGTTTGGATATTGACAGTTATTTTGTTTTCATAAACGATTATATGATTGTTTTTTCCATTCAGGTCACTGTTTTATACATGATATGTTCAAATATGAAATATTTCACCAGGGCTAGGTATATAGTTCAGTAGTCTGACATTTAGTACCCAGTGCCACATTTGGGGTAGGGGTTGGGGCCGGAATCCAGCATGATGACATGGTGCCTTTAATCCCAGCAGTTAGGAGGCAGAAGCTGATGGATATCTGTGAGCTCAAGGGCTGTCTGATCTACATAGAGTTCTAGGATAGCCAAAGGCCCCACCGGAGCACCCTGTCTCAGAAAAAAAACAAAACAAAACCAAAACAACAACAAAAGACCCGCAGGTTTGGTGCACACTGCCAGGTCAAGGCCTGTCTAATCTACAAAGCAAGTTCCAGAACAGCCAGAGTTACCCCATGAGACACTGTCTCTTAAAAAAGAAAATGGGCATGAGTTCAGAATCATCCTAGGCTGTATAGTGAGTGAGTGGAGGCCAGGCTGGAATACACTAAACCTTAAAGGACAACAAAATAGTACTTGTAGAGCTTTGTTTTTGGTGTATATGTTTGCTTTTCTAACTTCTAAACTACTGACGTAATATATCTTTTGTATATTACTTCAGAGGCAAGTAAGTGAATTTGGATTGAGTATTAATGTAAGATTTTAAGGTTTTGCTAAATTGGGTGTGTGACACTCTTTAGGGCTTTGAGACTATAGATTTTTCTCTGTTCATACTACTGTATTTCCTCATTGTGTGTGTGTGTGTTTACTTTATTTCTGTTTATTGGTTATTCTGGAAGAATACTGAATTGAACAGTGTATAGCAACTCATAAATTATTTTAAATAATTCCTGGGGACTTGGAATGCCACCTTCCTTTGAATCTGATGCTCTCCTTTTAACTGGCAATGTTAATAGGTTGATGCTGTAAAGCAGATTAATCAGTTAAGTTAAATAAACTTAAAGGTGATTTTTTTCTCTCTCTCTCTTTCAGGTAGAATAATCGATTGTGCTTTTACTGTTACTTTTAATCCCAAATACGACATATTGTTAAAGGCTGTAAAAGATGCCACTAATACTGGAATAAAGGTATGTGGACTGTAAGTGCTATTTCTTTAACAACATGATTTTCAGTGTAGTTTTAGGTGGTTTGTATAGCTCATTGGCCTTAGCCATTTAGAGGGTATAAATGGTTGTGAGCTGCCATTTTCTTCGCTGGGAATTGAACTTAGGACCTCTGGAAGAGCAGACAGAGCCCTCAAACCACTGACCCATCTCTCCAGCCTGAGGAGTTATCTTTTCATGTGCTGATTTGTTGTGGGTTTTGATAAGTTTTTTTAAACTGTTACTTTTTTAAAAGTTGCAAACAAAAATCATCACACTGAAATTAAGCAGACCCAAAGACTATGCAGCTCAATGAGGTCCTGTGCAATTAGAGTAGCTATTCAGAAAGGGCACCATGGGCTTCACATTGGAGTTTATACTTCAGCTATTTTTGTGCACTTACCCACTGCCAAAAATGAAAACTCTAGTTAGATCTAGGAAAACAATTGCCGTGTGTTTTCTCTCAAAGGACATTAACTCATCCGTCTCAGTTGTGTTCAGTTTCAGTCCTTTCTCATCCTCTAGTATTTAGGAGTTTCCTCTTTTCTATATGGCTCTGTTGTACCCACATGTATATTTACGTACATATATACATCAAGTCCTGTATATTGCTGAGTTTCAGGAGTTCTCTATTATGGGTCTCAGTCTTATATCCAGCACATGATTTGCCAATATTTTCTATCTAAAGTTGCTTTTTCATTGTGTTGATACTGTGTATTTGGTGCACTGAATGTTTTAGTTACATGAAGTACAATTTTAATTTTTTTTTTTTTTTTGATGTTGCCTTTGCTTTTGAGAGATAAGCAATCACTGTCAGATCTAAATCCACTTGCATGAGACGTTTGCCTCTTTGCTGAGAGAGTTTTATAGTTGTAGGTTTTGGACTTTGGTGGGGGAGCGGATAGATGGTTATTTTGCCTGCAATTATGTCTGTACCATGTGTATGTGGTGCTTTCAGGGACTACAAGAGGTTGGATTCCTGAAACTGAAGTAAGGTGGTTGTAAGCCACCTTTGAGAGCTGGGAGTCAGTGCTCTTAATTACTGGGTATGAGCCTAGTGGTTCTCAACCTGTGGGTTGTGACCCCTTTGGGCCTGACCTTTTTATAGGGGTAGCATATCAGATATTCTGCATATCAGATATTTACATTATGACTCATAACAGTAACAAAATTAGTTATGAGGTAGCAATGAAAACAATATATGGTTGGGAGTCACCACAACATGAGGAACTGTATTAAATGGTTGCCTTAGGAAGGTTGAGAACTGCTAGACTAGCTCCTGTGATGTAATCTTTTAAGAGATTTTTTTTTTTTCCTTCCTTTTCAATGTGGATGCAGTTGTTTTTTTTCTTTCATAATTGTTCTGGCTAGAACATTAAGTCATGTGTCTAGCAAAACTGGCACACCTCTATTACCTTGTTTCTGACCTTAGAGGAAATGCTTTCAGCAGTCATATTTGTTGTAGGTTTTTCCTCTGGCTTTTGTTATTTTTGAGGAAAGTTTCTCTGTTCTTACTGAGCCTTTATGACAAAAATTCTATTCTAAATGTATATCCAATTGAAATCATATGTGCCTTTCCCTCATGTGTGTTTATATTGATGATTTGTTGAACTGTCTTTGCATTCCAGGAATAAATCCCTTTTGGGATTTCTGTGTGTGTGTGTGTGAGAGAGAGAGAGAGAGAGAGCGTGAGATAGAAAGAAAATTATGTTGCCTTGGCTGGCTTTAACTTGGGCTCAGGCCTTCAGGCTCTTTCTCCTTCCATCTGGAGTATATGGAACTCCAGGCGTGTACCACCATGTCCTGCTCGCATTTCCTTATCTCTCTTAATGGTTGGACACTGCTACCGAAAATCATTTATAGATAAGAATAGGATTGATTGAAACTAACTTTACCACTGCATGCATGCTTTCCCTGCAGGTTTTAAGATGACAGACTCCAAGATTTCCACAACTATGTCAGATTCTGCTAGTGCATTTTTTTCTAAGCAGAAATTCATGGTAGATGACTGAGTATAAATGTTTATAAGCGTTTGTATACCAGTGAGCATTTTGCTGCATCGAATGTACCATGTGTGTGCAGTGCCCAAGGAGGCCAGATAAGGGTGTAGATCCCCTGGAACTAGAGTTACAGTAGTTAGCTATCATGTGGTCTCTGGGTACCAAACAAGGTTTCCTCTGCAATAGAAGCAAGTGCCCTTTTCTGATGAGGCATCTCTCCAGCTACCACCACCCCATGATAATTTATTATGTTCCTTACATTTCTCCTAAACAAATCACACTGCTAACCTTAACAGGCAAGAAAAAGAAAATTTGACTCTAATTGTGTTGTGCATTCATTTTAATATCCTTCACAAAGTCTTTTATATAATTATTTGTAGTATACAAGCTAGTTTTTCTGATTGTCCTTTATTGAAGAATATTAAACCATTGTAAAAGTTTGCACTTTAAAAAACATACATTATTTTTTAGTGTGCTGGGATTGATGTTCGTCTCTGTGATGTTGGTGAGGCCATTCAAGAAGTTATGGAATCCTATGAAGTAGAAATAGATGGGAAGACATATCAAGGTATGGTCCATTAAACTAGGTCTTTGGGTCAGCTGTTGAGTGTATAGAAGAAGCACTGTGGAAACTGGGAACTATTTCTAAGCTAAGAAGAAGACATCTGGGAAATTTATATAGTATGGCATCCAAATCTGAACTGTGCTTTTTGAGATACTAAGGAACTTTAGAGGACATGCAAAACTACCATTTCTCTTCACCTTTCCAGTTGAAGCAGCGATTCCTAGTGAGCCAGGGTGCTGAGGTTTTGGCATTTTCTTCTTTGTCTTTAATAATTACATATTAAGTAGCAGTTACCTTCAGGTTTGAACCTGTGCACACACAGAAGTCTTCTTAATCATTTAATACTGCTTATTCCATTTGTTAAATTATTGCTTGCTTTCTGTTTCCATTTTTGACTAATGTTCTGTGGTGTAACTTTATTATCATCAGCTGCAGGAAATTGAGTTTGTTTAGATTTTGTTTTGTAACATTTGAAATAGGAAAGTCTAAATTTAAGATTCATGTGATAGTGTCTTCTCCTTTATCTTTTATAGCTATATTTTTTGTCCTTAAGGTCCTTATTTCTATATTTGATGTGTATAAACATGGGGTTTTTTTTCCATTCCCCTCTCAACATTCTCTTTGATATTTTTAAAATAATGTGTGTATGTTACGGCATGTTTGTGTCCCTGGAGGCCAGATGGCATTGAATCCCCTAGAGGTGGCTGTGAGCCACCTGAATTGGGTGCTGGGGATTAACTTTGGTCTTCTGAAAGATTAGTGTGTTCTCTAATAGTTGACTCCTCAGTCCTCTCTTTTTTCTTTTTTTTCCCCCCAATTTTTTTTAAGGTTTATTTTTTATTTATACAATATTCTGCCTGCACACCAGATCTTACTATAGATGGTTATGAGCCACCATGTGGTTGCTGGGAATTGAACTCAGGATCTTTGGAAGAACAGCCAGTGTTCTTAACCTCTGAGCCATCTCTCCAGCCCAGCCCTCTCTTTTGTACTTAGTTTTAAACTGCCTTTTTTTTTTTTTTCAAATCTCTGAAAGTTTTTTTTTTTTTTTTTGGAACAGCAGCTTACTAGGTATGAACTAGGCTAGCTTTGAACTCACAGAGATTCACCTGCCACTGCCTTCCAATTGCTGGGATTTAAAAGTGTGTGCCAAGGGTCTTTTATGAGACTGTTTCTCCAAACAAGGACCATGTACGGATATAACCTAGAACCCCTGCTTGGATGTAGCCCATGGTAGCTCAGTATCCAAGTGTGTACCCTAGTAAGGGGAACAGGGACTATTTCTGACATGAACTCAATGGCAGGCTCTTTGACCTCTCCCCCTCCCCCTCGAGGGAGGAACAGCCTTGCTAGGCCACAGAAGAGGACATTGCAGCCAGTCCTGAAGACACTTGATAAACCAGGGTCAGATGAAAGGGGAGGAGGTCCTCCCCCATCAGTGGACTTGGAAAGGGGCAGGGAGGAGATGAGGGAGGGAGAGTGGGATGGGGAGGGAATGAGGGAGCGGATACAGCTGGGATATAGAGTTAATAAACTCTAACTAATATAAAATAAATAAATATGAAAAAAATAACTAGTCATTAGTTAGTAGAAGGCAAATTAAAACCACAGTATTCTCACAAAATTTATACTCACAAAAGGAATATAATGTAGGTCATGAAATGTACTGAGGAGAATATGGAAAAATTTAAATGTCATACATCTGATGAGAATATCAAATAGTGTGGATGTGCCAGATCATTTAGTTTCTTCTTAGAATGTTTGATATCAGATTACCATAAGTCTCCATTGTTGTACTATGCCTTAAAAATAAAAATATAAATTCCTGCAAAAAAAAAAAAGCGTGCCACCATCCTGATTCAATATCTTCTTGTAAATTCTTAAAAGTCTGTACCCAAAAGCTAAAAATTGAATCTGTTTAACCTTAAGAGATTCTGAACATTTACTTTTTTATTATAACAGTGAAACCCATCCGTAACTTAAATGGACATTCTATTGGGCCATATAGAATACATGCTGGAAAGACAGTGCCCATTGTAAAAGGAGGGGAAGCTACAAGAATGGAGGTATGTAAGTCATCCCTGATAACATGGGGCATCACACATGCTAGGAAGGTACACTGTCACTGTCTCTAACCCCAGCCCAACACTTAGACCACTGCTAAAAGCCATGACACTTTCTAAACTAAGACTCCCATGTAAGTAAATATTGAACAAAATAAATTTAATATTCATATTGTATTGTGCTTATGAAAACTGGGGCTGTCACTGTATTATTTACCAAACATTCAGTGAATGTCCTCAGTGTTGGGGTATTTAGGAGGCACTGAGGTACAGCAGTCTACAAAAGTCCCTACCCATGTAAAACCTGTATATTCATACGGGATAGCCAGTGGTCCATGGTGCTGAGAAGATAGTCAGTCAGGCTGTGTAAAAACTGGGGAGTGTGCTTTATGTTACTTTGCTGCTTTATTTCGTGGGATGTTTTCGTTCTGAATTGTCTTCCTCCTTTGGTGTTCATGTTTTGAAGGAAGGAGAGGTGTATGCCATCGAGACCTTTGGTAGCACAGGAAAGGGTGTTGTTCATGATGACATGGAATGTTCACACTACATGAAAAATTTTGATGTGGGACATGTGCCAATCAGGTGAGAGACTTGATTTTATTACTAATGAGCATCTCCCAAGTAAACAATAGGACAGACTTATTAGGTGGTATATTTACAGATGTCAAAGTCTGTTGTCTTTTTAGTAAGGTCTTTGATTTCTGTAATATAGCAGAAAAGTTATTCTGCTAAGTTTCCACTAGGTTGAAAATGATAGAGGCAAGTATTCAAATGAGTATTCTGATGATAATGTAATTATTTCCTGGCATTCCTAGGTTTGGGATTCTAGTGTGTTTCCTATTGATAAATGTCCTATCCCAGTTGACATTGTGTTGTTGGTTTTTTTTTTTAAATAATTTTTTATTTTATGTACATTAGTGTGAAGGTGTCAGATCCCTTGGAATTTGTGTTACAGACAGTTGTGAGCTGCCATGTGGGTGCTGGGAATTGAACCTGGGTCCTTTGGAAGAGCAGACAGTGCTCTTAACCACTGAGCCATCTCTCCAGCCCCCATTGTGTTGTTTTAATCTGTAAATTACAGAGTTTGATTATAGGTAGTATTCATGCTTTCACAGATGTCAGCCTTTGAGCTTGTATAAAAGGGAGTTTCCATAATACTGGAATTTAGAACATTTAAGGTGATCTTCAAGTTTCATAGTTGTGATGTCATTGAGCCATAATTTTTTGTTATTAATGAAAGAACAGTAAATTTTTTAAACTCAGATTCCAGGTGCAGACAGCTTAAATTTGACTTATAATGGGGGAATTGGTTAGTTAACTATTTTACCAACTATTAATGTTCACTTTTCGCCTCTTAGGCTTCCAAGAACAAAACACTTACTAAATGTCATCAACGAAAACTTTGGCACCCTTGCCTTCTGCCGAAGGTGGCTGGATCGCTTGGGAGAAAGTAAATACTTAATGGCTCTGAAGAATCTGTGTGACTTGGGAATTGTAGATCCATATCCACCACTATGTGACATTAAAGGATCATACACAGCACAGTTTGAACACACCATACTGTTGCGTCCAACCTGTAAAGAAGTTGTCAGCAGAGGAGATGACTATTAAACTTAGTCCAAAGCCAAGTCAACGTCTTTATTTTCTAAGCTTTGTTGGAACACATTATACCACAAGTAATTTGCAACATGTTGTCTGTCTTAACAGTGGACCTGTGTAATCCCTTTATCCATGTTTAAAGGAGTTTGATCAGAGGCAAACTGTCTTCATGTAATTAAGCAAGGAAAAGGCTTTCAAGACTTTAATGTTAACTGTTTCTCCCGTCTAGGAAATGCCGTACCGCTCACTAGTTAGGAATTACTTAACACATTTTGTTTTGAAGACCTAAGAGATGCTTTTTGGATATTTATATTGCCATATTCTTACTTTGGATGCTTTGAATGACTACATACATCCAGTTCTGCACCTACGTATGCCCTCTGGTATTGCTTTTTAACCTTCCTGAAATCCATTTTCTAAAAAATAAAGACATTTTCAGATCTGAGAGCTACATTTTAATGTCTATGGTTGTAATTCTTTAGCAGAAAGTAGCTAAAGTATGGATAGTGTTCTTTATCTGGACTGTAGACACCACAGATAACTACAGATTCTCTTCAGGCAAGACAGCTACAAGGTCTTCATGTGTATGAAGTGGGTAGAAATGACTGCACTCTTGAGAAATGTTCTGGGTTTTGTTTTTTTTTTTAGAAGCATTTAAAATCTGTCGGTTGTCCTGTCATTAGGAAGATGTACTGGTTTAAGCATCGTTGCCAACTGGAAAAACCTTGATGTGTATAGTAAAAGCCCCTAACCCAGTGGTCACATTTATAGGATATGTATTCCACATAGCCGAAAACCAAAACATTAAAGCACCAAGCAAAAGAAGTTTGGATCTTGTCCTAATTACAAAAATTACCTTGGAATTGGGCATTTTCCTTCACAAGCCAAGCACTCAACATCTGTGGCCCTCGGCAAGTTAAGAGATCTTAACATTACAGATCACTTGACAAAATGAGGTTCTTTTTATCTTTTATAAAGCCAAGTGTGTTAACTTGAAGGTAAAGACACATAATATTAAAGTTTATTTGGACGGGGCCCAATTATTTAGCTGCATAAATTCTTATATGTAGTTTGCTAGAAATGTTCCATCATAGTTTCAAAATTGTTACTTGCCCAAGTAAAGCCTTAAATTTGTGTATGCCTTAGTACAGTGATGCTCTATTGCCTCTGGGATGCTATGTATTTTGCTTGACATTGTCTCTAAAGAGGAGAAACTAGACTCTGGACCTGGATTGTGTGTTGCTATGAATAGCTAGCTGTTCTTTCTTGGTTCCAGCTGTAAGTGAATGTTACCTTTCTTTGTGGGGAAAGGGTATTGGCTAGGTTTTGGTTGTATGAGTTGTGTCTTTATGGTGCTGATACATTGCTACCCTTGAATGGTGTCTGCTCTCTATACATACATATTCAAGAAGCTCTCCAGCTGGCTTCTGGGGTTCTGCACCCATGTTTGTCTTGAGTAGCTTGATATCTAAGCCCAGGTTTTAAAAACTGACCTCTAACCGAAGAGCTTTAGGGTTTATTCTAAGATCCTTCTCAGTTTCCTCTTTTTTTAAGGTCCAAACTTATCTCCAAATGCTGTTGGAAGCAGAGATACCACTGAGTCCTGGAAATGGCTGGAAGGCGTACAACCTTATAAAAAGAAAGCCAATGCCAGTACACAGGGAAATGTACTATTTTGCTGACTAGCTTAAAATCATTGTGACGTTTAGTGATGTACTTCTTATTGGCAACAAAGTCTTGGATTTGATGTTGAACAATAGTGCCTTTAGTAAGTTTTTTAACCTAAACTGTTTTTAATCAGAACAATTCAGAATGTAAACGTCCACATTTAGACCTGAGATACTTAATGAGAAACTGAAGTTTCTTTTAATCATTTGTATTTTATTTTTTCGAGGCTCTTTTCATTTTTTTTTTAAAGAGCAATTTTAGATTAACAACAAAATGCAGTGGGAAGTACTGGAGCTCCCCTGTGTGCCACCCCCAACACATGCTAAACCCTAGGTCACTTGTCCTGGCGTTTTTACTCTGTAGGCAATCATGACAGACAGCGGAGCTTCATGTTTTGTTTTTAAAATTAAGAAAAAATTAGCTGCTACAATGTGTTGATTCAAAAAACTGTCCTTGAAATTAAAGGCTAGACTCACACCTTTACCACATAAATCTTTAATGAGGTATATTTAACAGTTGAGGCAACAGTTTGCATAGGTGTTTGGTAAATGAACGCTTTCAGACCTAGCCTTTAATATTCTCCAGCTGTATTTTGGCACAGATTATTTGACTGTTGGTAGATTTTTTTGTTGTTGTTGTGGTCATCAGCTGCCCCAGGTGACACTGCTTTCAGAAATCTGCGTGAGAGAGCACTCTTTCTGGCTTATAAGTAAGTTATAAAGAAACCCACTTTAGCAAAAAGAAACAAGAGCTCTCCCAGGGCTAACAGAAAGCATGAGATCTGATCTGAAGGTTGGTGGAGCCCCTTTTCTGAGTAAGTTAGGCAGCAGCAGCAGCAGCAGGGCACCCACAAGACCTGGAAAGTTTCTTTAGAAGAAAGCTCTCGCTTTCAGTAAATTCAAATTTAGATCACTTTCAGTAGAGAGGCCAGGGCTTTAAGCTCCCAGTAGACACACAGTCCTAGCAAGAGTGTAAGATTCAGGCTTAGGTTACTTTAAAAAAAGAAAAAAAATGAGGTCCTAGATCTAACAACCCAGTTGCTGGTCTTGCCCTATACAGTTGTCCCCTCTTAAAGACTTCTTACTCCTTTGAACTAAAAAAATCTCAAGCACGTAAGAGATTTAAAATAATTAAAATCAACTCATTCTCAAGATAAGCTACATTTGTATAATATCATAATATACTGGTCTGCTAAACTTTTTGTGACTGTTTTATTAGAACTATTGTTTTTTTCATTGCCCATAGTTCCAAAGGTCATTTAAGTACACTGTTTGTAAATCTGCCATTTTTATTTCAAGTTTGTATTCAATAAGGATCAGTAATGGAAGCAATATATTTTGTAGCAAAAGATCAGTAACTGCATTAAGTCTCTTCTGAGCCCTGTAGAAGCATGAAGCTTCAAGAATAGCCATAAGGCGACCCTTCAGTATCTCACTTCCAATCTATTTACCTCCAGTGGGGCAGTGCTGTAGTCAGTGTATCAATAGCTCTCTTTTTTAGTAAGACTATTTGGGAAGAGCATATCCTTCCCATGTATTTAGAATCTGTATAGAAAACAGCTACAAAAGATAAATAAGTAACTATATATAAAATGATGCCACCTGAATTTCTTTAGTAGATTGCACAAATTCATGATTTGAGGCAATTAAGACATCAAAATATAAGAGGTAATAATAGTCTGAGGCAAACACTAAAAATATAAAACTCGAATATTTGAAAAAAGTTTAGTTGGCCTATAGTTGATATACATAAGTTTATAGTTTGTCTCTGTAAAAAAACCTTTGTAGTTAAATACAAAATGTCTAAAACATAGCATGCACTGATCATAATTAAAAAATGAAAACAATGAAGCTCAGCATCGTAAGTCAGCCCATTTAAAAAGTATATATACAAATAACAAGAGCCCACTGTGCGGATCAGCTAAGGACTTCATTAGAAGAGACATCGGTTTCTTCAGTGGGATGTTGGCTACTGGACAGGAGCTCAGGAGGCAAGAGTTTAGAATGTCCATTCTCAGTAACTCGCTGAGTATAAAATAAGATATAAGCTTGGGCCTTGCGTACTTCATCCATAGTGCACATGCTTAGCTTGGAGTCATTGCAGTGTACCCAGAACCCTAGAGTGAAGCACAGAAATTAGATATTTGTAAAGGACTTTTCAAAAGTTTCTATTACAAAAGCAGCTTAACTGGAAATGGAGTTTCCTAAAGGAAAAGTAAAACGGCTAGCTCATTTTCTTAGCAATGAGAAAGTGTTACTCTAGAACTTTGTTATAGTGCATTTATGGAATAACCTTTTTTCTTAGTTTGGAGTTAACGTAATCTGACACATTTTCCAGGATTAATGCTTCAGCCACTTACTACGGCACAGTCTACTCTGCAGAATAGCTAGGCTCTTTGTTGTCTGCATGACTAGGGCACAACGGAGTGCCAGCATGCAGGTGAGCTCGTTCTCTTCCAGTGGGACGTAAAATGGGCTCCTCTGGAAGGGACATGAAGAACATATGCAAAAGTGATTCTGTATGTTAAATCTGAACAAATACCTGCCATCTCCCAGGTCATTAAATACCCTGTTCTTTAACAACCCACTGAACGCAGGAAGTGTGACTTCAGAAAAACTGCCAAGTGCTGGGCCTGGTGGCACATGTCTTTAATCCCAGCCAGCATTCAGGACAGGCAGAAGCAGGCACATACTTTGAATTCAAGGCCAACCTGATATCCATGGCAAATTCAGAACCTGAGTCGGTCTCAAAAAAAGTACCCAAACCTGGAAACCACCTGTATGTACCCTTGCCCCCAATAATCCAGCAGCACTGACTGCAGAAAGGCTTTGTCTAGAAAGAAGGCAGGTAGGTGACCAGGTGCCTTAATGGTCAATTTAGAAGTTGTTGAAAACTTAAGCACAAGACTGTAAGTTTAACCCAAGGTAAAATTGGTTTTCTTGGCTCTACCTCCTTCAGAATTGTAGCAGTAGGCAGTGTAGTGTCCTGAGCCAAATCCTTTTCCATGGTGAATTACGACAGCAGATAAAGTATAGATAAAGCACTCTGGCCGGAGAGTTTTCAGGGTCTCCCTGCAGCAGTAGGGCTCCATGTTTAAGGTTTCCTCAAAGACAACATGAACACCAATCTTCTCTCTGTTATTACGTCCTGACCATCTGGGAACAAAGTGGAACTTCAAAATCAAGGAAAGAAAGTTTGCCTTATATTAGGTCTAGACAGCTTCAACAGCAGGTCCCAGGGAGTATGAAATATAAAGACACATTTCAGTGCTGAGTTGGCTATGGAGGGATTTAGGCTTATTTTTGCAACAAGGTCCAGTCAAGTTTGCTTTATTAGTTTAAGAATACATACATGCAGTGCTGGGAATAATGTCAAGCCAAGGCCTTAGACTTGGTAGCTATGCATTTCACCATTGTTCTGTATTCAAAGCCTTTCTGTCAGTTTTGTTGCCACATGGGTTTGTATTTTCAGACAGGGTCTTTGTAGTCAGGGGTGACCTTGAACTGACTGTCCTTGCCTCTACGCCCTAAATGTTGTATTCTAGGCTTGTTGAAACTATGGCAAGAGGCTTAAAATAATTGTCTTCTGTAGTGTAGAAATAAAATGTAGAAAATGATAGCCTGAGTTTTAAATTCTGTCTTGCTAGGGTATGAAAGTGACATTCATTGCAAGTGGGAGGTATAGTTTTTATCTTTCTGTGATGGGTAGGTATGAGGGAGGCAGATCTATGTGAGTTTGAGGCCAGCACGGTCTACAAAGTGAGTCCAGGACAGCCAAGGCTACAACAGAGAAACCCTGTCTTGAAAAACTAAACCAAACAAAATTTAAATTATCTTGTAATTTTGCTTATTTTCATTGCCTTTAACACAAGTATGATTACAATGTCTTTATTTTTATGCCATGTGCATTGGTGTTTTGCCTGTATGTATGCCTGTTTGAGGGTGTCGGATCCCTAAACTGGAATTAAAAGACAGTTGTGAGCTACCACATGGGTGCTGGGAATTGAACCTGTGTCATTTGGAAGAACAGCCAGTGCTCTTCACTGCTGAGCCATCTCTCTGGTCCCTGATACATATTCTCAATCTCCATTGCCCTTATTACTATTAATCACCCAACTTTGTTTTCGTATCTCATTATTTTATGCATAACTGCAAGATTCAGATTATTCTCTAAGATGTTTATTGTATGCCCTAGTCTTTCCTCCGTATCTTTTTTCAAGTTGCTGTTTGGCTCAAGTGGTCCTCCCAAATACACCTCCACTTAGTTACTTGATACTTTGGGACACGCTGTGAACGAAGCACTTTCTGGACCTTGAGGTAGGATAAAAAGGGGGAAACTGTATGAAGCAGAATACTGGGCCTTGAGATGAGGGATTCATGAGCTGCCAAGAACCGCCATGGGCATTCTGGATGAAAGATCAATGGTTCCAGGTGGAGCCGAAGAGCAGCTGTCCATGCACCAGAAGGTGCTGAATGGTGTAGGCTACTGAAGCCAGGTGGCTAGCCTCCAAACTGCTGTATCTATAATCCATATATTCTAAGCACAAAGCAACTGTGTAAAATACACACATTACAAATTACATTTTTTAAAAAGTGTACCTGAATGTTAAACAATAAATATAATTAAATTCACATGAAGTAGGTCTCAGTCACTGCTGGCGTATGTGGTATATATACTCCTCGAATCTTAATACTTAGGAAGCTGAAGCAGGAGAATACTCAATTTGATGCCAGCCTGGGGTATAGTACATAGCAAGCTCCAGGCTAGCCTGGCCCAGGCTCAGGAAAACAGCAGCCACAACAACTCAGTTACTGAATAGATGTCTGCTATTCAAAACTAAAGATAATTACATTTTTTAAAAAGGATGTCATCCATTAGCCAAGCATACAGTATTCAAATTTAATCCATCATGTGTATACTGTAAGTTCTGAAGCATCTGAAGCAGAAAGAATGACCAAAGTACTCATGTAAGTGGTAGACAGCTGGAACTAACACTACTGACCTGAATCGTTTGAGGTGTAGCCTGAGAACCTGAGGTAGGTGGCAGATCATAAGCTGTTTCTGGGCTTCTGTGAGTACAACTGGTTTTGATGAAAACTTTCTACGCTTTGCTAAAATACCAAAAAGAGAAAAAAGTTCAGTTGTAAACATACAAGGAAAATGTGGGTGAACTCTTTCCTATAAACCCACCCACACTATGTGACAGACATACCATGCTAGAGATGAGCATAGGCTTTGACTTCAACAAGCAGTGCATAATGTAAAAGAAACTGGTGAGTAGTCAGGTTAAGACAGGACGTAACCCTGCAAGGGGCTGGACAGACGGCTCCGCAGTTAAGAGCAAGTGCTTACTTTGCAGAGAATCCAGATTCGGCCCCCAGAACCCACGTGGAGGCTCACTACTGTGCAACTACAGCTCCAGGGAACACCACACCCTGTTCTGGCCTCTGCAGGCACTGCACGTGTGTGCTAATACACATGCAGGCAAAACACTCACACAGAGATAAAACAGAACACTGCTATACATTTAAAAGTAGATTTTACTATACCAGCTAGCAGAAGAAAGTTAAAAAAAATTCTCCCAGGCATACTTTAATATACATTTTCTAAACTTAAAAAACAAAACATGGTCAACCCATTTAGCCTTAGCTAATCAAGTCCCAGGCGCACTCCACTGTCCTCTTAGTTTTATCTGGTGGCACATCCGAAGTGCCTCCTCACTCCATGAGTGTCATGCTCTTTTAAGCCTTGTCCCCTCTGCTTCTCTAGTGTCTACTTAGGGATGGCACCCTGGAGCGTCTGCTCCCAGAGCTCACACAGGCTGGGCAGCAGCTGTCTCTCATGTCACCTCGGGGCAGGTTCCCAAGCTACTGGGAGCTTTCCCACCAGGTGCCAGCTGCCCCTGAATGCCCCGTTCCTACTTTTGGACTGGATGTGTATGGCTACACAGAGTACCTGGCCTCTGACTTCTTCTTGTATAAATATTCATCTTTACATAGTAAAGCATTTCTTCCAGATCTGTATTGGTTAGCTTCATTACATATACAAATTACCATAGGACCATACTCTACATTTATGATGTCTATCCCAAAATTGGTGATGATGACCTTTGGGACATTTTGAAATCATCGTAACAGATCTGACAAAGGCACATTTTTCTCTCTCAAATCTTGCAAATCTTAGGCTTTAACAGTTCACATTAAGGTAGCACTCAGAACAAAATGTAACTTGACGTAGTTCTAGAAAATTAATGTGGTGTAAAATAATCAATATGGTGTCTCTTCAGCTGCCTAGTATGCAGGAGACACCAGGTTTGATCCCAAATGCTCGGGAGGCAGAGGGAGGCAGATCTCTGAGTTCAAGGCCAGCCTCGTGTACAGAGTGAGTTCCAGGATAGCCAGGGCTACCCAGAGAAACCCTGCCTGGAAAAAACAAAATAAATAAGTAAATAATAAAAATAAAATGACCATTATTTTATTCTATGTGTATGGGTTTTTGCCTGCCTGTATGTCTGTACACACATGTAGGCCAGAAGAGGCAAGAGGGCATCAGACCCCTCTTGAGACTGTAGTCAAAGGACAGGTTTGAGCTGCCATGTGGGTGCTGGGAATCGAACCCTGGCCCTCTATCAGAACTGCCAGTGCCCTTAACTACTGAGTCATCTCTCCAACGCTGCAGGAAGAAATTTAGGTATCATCAATAATGATCATGGTAAAGCAGAAATGTCTGATTTCCTCTGTGGAACTAAAAAATTTGTTTTCATAGCTACTACTGAAGCACTTCCAGCTTCCCCAGGGTTACAAAAGGGCAGAGAGAGAGTCTGTACTCACAATTACAATGGTCACACACGTAGATTTTTCCTTCTAAAGCTTCTGTCTCTGTAAATTTCCCTAACATGTCAGTAACGAGACACGGCTGAGACGTGGCATCTTTTCCACTGCATTGGTACCTCTCTGGAAATTCCAGTGACAAGTCCCAGAATGGTTCTATAGTATTTGATTTGTTGTCACATGCGAGACATGTAACCTGCAAGGAAAAAATATTACTCTGGTTTACAATCTTTCTGCCAAAACATTAACAGTCACTAGAGGTCACTGCCGGCCATAAACTTTTCCTCTGAGTATGAAACATGAGTGCTGACTAACAGGTTTTACAATCTGCCAGGACAGTCCATTGTAATTGTTCTTCAGGAAGCTATTTGTTCATTAGGGCTGGTGAAATGACTCGTGAGGGGAAAGGCTGCTAAGCCTGATGATCCAACTGGGTTGGATTCCCAGGGTCCAAAGGGTGGAGGGACAGAATGCAGTTCTAAGATGCCCCTGACATCCAAACATGCACGCACACGACGCAAACCAAAACAGTTCTGACAACCAGAGGCAATTTGGTGATTGGGGTAAACAGTGCCACCAACTCAGCACAGAAACAGTGGAATGTACACAACACGTAAAACAGCGCAGCAACTCATGCAAATGATATTTTCTGGCACAGACAACAGAGTATGGGGACTGGAGAGATGACCTGGCTGTTGAGCTCTGGCTGCTCATCCAGAGGTCCTGAGTTCGATTCTCAGCAACCACCTATAATGGGAACTGATGCCCTCTTCTGGCGTGCCGGCATATGGGCAACAAAATAAGGCAATTCCAATACAGACTTTAGGTGTAACAAACCAACACAAAGAACCCTACTAGAGGTAAGTCTAGGACTGTAGCGTGAAAGTCAGGTTTTGAGAATTTTCTTCAAGTGCTCTAGAAGTCTATTACATGTTTAAAGAGAAAAGAGATGGGGTATAATGGCTCAGCTCTAGGATGTAAGGTCCAAAAGAGAAACAAAATGTTTATAGCAGATTTTAGTAATTTCAAGATTTGTTTATTTATAAGGTAAAAGTGAAATAAAGTCCCTTCCATTCTCATTCCATTGGAAATCTAAAAAGAGAAAATAACTTTCTGAAAACTAAAGTACCCAAACTAGTTCTTTTTCAAACATTCTGTGGTCTTTCATGTGGGAGTGCACCTGTGAATGACGGTGCTCTTGGGAAGCCAAAAGCATTGGATCCTCCTGGAGCAGGAGGTTACAGGCAGTTGAGAGCTGTCTGACATGGGTGCTAAGAACTGAACTTGGGTCCTCTGCAAAAGTAGTACCCGCTCTTAGATGCTGTGCCATCTAGCCCACAAACTACTCCCTTTGGATAAAGTAATTCTAGGACTGTTGGCACATGGAAAACAGGAAAAATACTAATTTATCATGACATAATGAAAAATTGGAAATAGTCCCAAATGTATAGCAGAGGGATGATTAAATAAATTATGGTATAAATAAACAGATACAGAAGTGTTTTTGGAAAGAAGGATCCAAAATGTTTGATGATTTTTAAATTGCGTGTGTGGTGTGGAGTCTGTGCGGAGCAACGGCCCTCGGAGGCCGAAGGTGTCCGGGTGGCCCTGCGGCTGAAGTTCCAGGCAGTTATGAGGCAGCTGGGGCGGGTGCTGGGTGCCAATCTCCAGTCCTCTGGAAGAGCAGTAATAAATGAAGCACCTCTGTAGCCCAGCAGTTCTCAATCTGTGGGCTGAGAGCCCTTTGGGGAGGCCAAACAACCTTTTCTCAGGGTCACCTAAGACCACGGGAAAACACAGATCTTTACGACTCATAACATTAGCAAAATTGCATACAGCTATGAAGCAGCAACAAAAATAATTTTATGTTTGGGGTCCACCACAACAGGGGACTTTACAAGAGTCACAGCATCGGGAGGGTTGAGAGCCGCTGCTATCCGCTGCAGCCGCAGCTAAAGCAAATAGAAAGGAGAGCTATGCGTTCCGGGAAAGCAGGGGCTTGCGTGAGCGAGTTTACTGCGTCCCGTGGTCAGAGGACCAGTGAGTGAATGGGATCTGGCTTGCAGCACGTCCTTTCACAGCAGGGAAAACTTACAGAAGTAACTGATACAAAGGAAGACCATTTGCGATTATCATCTAAGTGAAATCGCACTTGCTGGCCTTCCATTTTCCCTACTTGTTCAAGGTCTTTACCCTTATGCTTTTAATAGGACATTGCCAGAGCTCCCTACTTCAGGGCCCACGGAACTTGCTCATGCAGTATATCCACTCTCAGTACACATGCACGCACAGACACACACAGCAACACACCCACACCCCTGTCCTCTCTCTCACCCTAGCTGCTCAGGGAATGTATACTCTAACCTAGAAAATGCCATTCCTTCGACTCTTCCCCCTCCAGACGCTTTTGGTCCATGAACGCACAACTGTTTCCAGTGAGTCACAGAGAACCTTAAGTGAATGGGTGACTTCTTCACACATTCATAGTCAGAATCTCTTTTGACCTGAGAAAACGCCACGAGCTTTTACATACTAGAAACATACAGAACACTTCAGGAGAGCCATACCTGACTAAGAAGCTGCCCGTGGAAAATATTATTTACAACATTCAGGACTTGCTCGATGAGTTTCCTCTGGGAAGTGGGGATGAGAGCTGGTAGCTTGGTTCCCGTGGTCTCGAGCTCACGCTGTATCTTATCCAGAAGTTCACAGAGAAATTCCTGGGCGTCTTGCTGGGCATAGCCGCGGAAAGCCGGGATCAGTTTCCACACCGAGTGAAGCATAGCAAAGGGTGATACCAAGGCCCACTCTCCAGACCACATGACTTGGAACAAAGTGTGTAGCTCATGGCAAAGAGAACTGTAGGGTGAACTCGGCTCCCTTGGCTGAATAAGTTCCATGTTTCGACCTTTGGTGGCACCCGCGCTTAGGCCCGCTGACAGACTCGGATGTTTGGAGCACACGAAGCCCTTCTCCCTCTCTTGGCCTTCCGCATCTGTGATGGAAGAGTGCTTATAGGATCGGCCCTTATCGCTAGCGGCCACAGCCAGCCACTGGTGCAGGTCAAGCTTTAAGAAACATTGTCGGAAGATGAGTAAATGACTCAGTACTTGAAGGACAGAATTCATATAGCAAGTATTTCCTAAATTCCTCAGTCCTGTGACACCGGGAGTCACCGCGGGCCTTCGTTTGATCAAGGAGTCACTTACGTTCTTCAGCTTGACGTCTTCCGAGGTGGGCGCCACTGCCTTTTCCTTTGCCGGCGACGCCCGCGCTGGTGGCGGCGCCTGCTCTGGAACCATTTCTATCGTGGCAGCCTCGGTGAGGCCCTGCAGGCGTAAACTCTTCCGCGGAGGTGTGCTTTCCAACTCAGCCTTCACCTGATGCTCTAACTCCTGCTGCCTTTTCTTCACCTCTCTTTTTGCTACCATTTTCTCCTGAATTTGGTCGTGCCTTTTTCTTCCAATGGGTGACTGCTCAAACCAAGTTCGAAAGATTTTACCCATGAGCGTCCTCCTCCTGTGCCAAAGGGCGGTGCCCATTTGATCTCCATTTCCGGGCAGAGCCTGGGCGCTGCCGTCGTGCAAGGGGTAAGAATCGTCACGTGTAGCCACGGGCTGTACAACCCTGCCACTCGGGACCACACAAGGGTAATTTTTACTTTTGATTGCACTTAGTGTACTTCGTAGTGACTTCAGGTCTCCGGATGCATTATCGTTTAGAACATAATCATTACAAAGATAACAAAAAACGTACATGCCGTTCACCTCGAATGCAACGGGGTGGCTGCTTTCTTGAAAGTGCTTCAGTGCGTGCTCCTCCATGTACCGCCCGCAGGCGACGTGGGAACAGCTGAGGCACGCCCAGATCGACTCCGTTGTGTTGCAGTCCATACAGTACCATTTCTGAGGGTTGAGGATGGAATGGCCTTGAGCAAGCTGCAACTGCTCAATGTGTCTGCACTTATCCATCGTTAGCATTTAGTCAGTCTATCAGAGAAACACATAATCCAGACAGGTCTCTCTTCGCAACGCCCGAAGCATCTGAAAACTAAGCCGAACAAGATCAGCGTTTTCGGAAGAGCTAAGCAGAGACTGTCTTCGATATTTTCCCAAGAGCAGTGTCATACATATGCTCCCTCTCAGTCTTACTTCTGCGTTGCCTGCCACGATGCCAGAGGCTTTCTCCCTCTCCTTGCTTTGATTTCCCCCTCTCTCCCGCCCACTCTCTCTCCTGCCTTCCTTTGATTTTCTTCTCTCTCCTTGCTTCGATTTTCCACTCTCTCTCTCTTTCCCATCCCTCCCTCCCTCCTCTTACACACATTTCACTTTATTTTCTCCGTTGGGTCCACTTTACAGCCTTTCGTTTTTGATTTTCTGTCATATCTAGTGGTGAAAAATTAGTGGCCACTCTCCACCCAATCAGGACAGTGTCTACCCAACATACTGACAGCCGTTTCTGAAAGCATAGTCTTTAAAAATAATATATAAAATATTTATAAATATAATATAGGGCCTAGCAGTAGGAGGGGCTTAAACAGCACTGAGCAAAACGAAGTATTCAGAGGCCTGTAACCACTCAGACTACCCATACAGCTCAGCGGGAGGGTGTAGCACCCACAAGTCCCTGGGTTTGGTCCTCGACCTGGCCTAACACACAGAGAAAACACCGCAGAAAGTCTATCTTAAAAACAGTTGACCACAGAGCGTTTCTACATAGACTTAACAAAAGCTGACTGCAAACTGCATGATGCAGGTAGGCATCTAGTACAGAACTCCGAGACCACCATGGCATACCATGCTCAAGTGTCTACAGGAGGAGGGCACTGTGCACTGCAATGGTACTTGCAGGTGCCACCTCCAGGGACCTAGGAAAACTGCAAAAGTAAACTTGATTTCTGGTGCCTTGCAACCTCCCTCTGTGAAGGGTCTGCTATCAGTCCCAAACCACACATCTCAAATGCTCATTCTAAATTTAATTCTCAGCCAGGCAGGAGGAGTTGGAGGACAAGCTTGTTCTACAGAACTATTTCCAGGACAGCCGAGGGACACACAGAGAAACCCTGTCTCAAAAACCTGGAGAGACAGCTTAGAAGGTCCAGAGGTCCTAAGTTCAATTCCCAGAAACCACATGGCGGCTCACAAACATCTATAACGGGATTTGGTGCCCTCTTCTGGCCTGAAGGCATACATTGTATACAAAATAAATAAATAAATATTTAAAAAAGGAAAGAAAACAAAAAGTTTAAAAATAAAAAGTTCTTCAACCTCAGGCCTAAAAACCAATGAAACCTATGGGACCACGGGATTCAAAATATATAGCTGCTAGTAAGACATCAACAATTAATATACTATATTAGCTATATCCTTTTATGTGCTGATAGAAAAATCTTGAGATCATTTTATTTTTATTCTGTGTATGGGTGCTTTGCCTGGCCATATGAAAGTGTACCATGTGCATGCCTGGTGCCCTTGTGGATCAGAAGAGGGTATTGGAGCCCCTAGAACTAAGTTGTAAGGTGCCCCTAGTTGGAAACTGGAGCCCCTAGTTGTAAGGTGCTGTGCGGATGCCAGACAGCAAACCTGGATCCTCTGCAAGCCTGTGCTCTTCACTACTGAGACATCTCTCTCCAGCCCTTTGGAGTCATTCTTGAATTCACCCTCTGGATCAGAGAGAGAGAGAGCTCAGGGAAACTGCTGGCTTCACTTCTGTAATAACTCTAGACTCAAACCACCCACTGCCTATCCTACCAACAACCTGATCCAAACCACAACCACAGTCCACCTGTGGTTGTTACCATGAGGCTTCTAAATGGTTTCGCACTTTTAGACTCATTGCAATTAAAAGTTTACTACCACTCAGGAGCTGAATGGATGACATGGCTGTTAAGAGCACTGGCTGTTGTTCTTCCAGAGGATCTGGATTCAGGCCCCAGCACCCACATAGCAGCTAACAACCTGTAACTTGAGTTCTTGGGGATCCAACATCCACTTCTGGTCTCCACTGGGTGCTGCACACAAATGGTGCACAGACATTTAGCAAAACACCCATACTCAAAGTTCAAAGTTTACCTCAAGCAGCAGTATTTTTGCCTCTAGGTGTTAGATAACCAGAGTCTAGACCTGACACTTCAGATCTCTTCTGGCCCTCCCCTTTTCATGATGAATCAGCAGGACCAAAGGGATGTATAAACACACACACACACACACACACACACTACAACCACCCCTGTTACCTGGGTCTTGGGGGATTCTCGGCCTGCATTACTCCCCAAAATGTCTATGGACAATATGTTCAGCAAAGAATTCTGTGGAGGAGAATGGCATGGTCACTCTGATGGCAAACGGGCTGGCTTATAAGGAAGTTATGGCTGCTGCGATGGAGCAGTCTTGAAGAAGGAAGTGGAGATAGAGTTAGCGCTCACTAGAGAGAGGCCTGCTACCCAACTCCCCTGAGGTGTCCACTGACGACTGCATGTACACTGAAGCATGCCCAAGCACAAACAACGACCTGTAATTAAAAAAAAAAATGCAGCTAAGTTAAGAGCACTGGCTGCTCTTCTAGAAGACCTGGATCCAATTCCTCGTACCTCCACAGTGTCTCACCGTCACCTGTATCTTCTAGTCTCGTAGGCCTCCAAGGGCAACAGGCACACAATGCACACGTATGCATGCGGACAGAACACTCGAACAAGTAAGTAACACGGTTTTAAAGCTCTGATACCGTGAAGGCCTGGCAGGTGGCTCAATTGTAAAAGGTGCATGCCACCAAGTCTGAAGAAGACCTGAGTTACCTCCTAGGGACCCTTATGGTGAAGGACAGACTACTCCCCACACACCAGCCTCTGTGTGGGTGTGAACTATGACACACGCGTGCGTAAATACAAAAAGGAATAAACATAATTTTAAAATGCAGAGAAAACATAGCTACAAATTAGTCTGGAAAACAAAATCAAACACTAACTATTAATCGGAATCCTTGAAGAACTGAAGGAGAGTGCTGTTTATAGCAAGAAAAAAATATTTCATTTAGAATTTTCTTTTTTCTTTTTTGAGACAGGAAGCTCAAGCTAGCCTTGAACTCTCAATTCTTCTGACTCAATTGCCTTTTGAATACTGGGATTACAGGTGTGTGCCATGACAACTAGCTCATTATGGGAAAAACAACAACAACAAAAATTGTTTTGAGGCACGGCTTCCTATCTCTCAGGCTGGAATCACTTTTACTGTAACCTGAAAATGACCTTAAGTTTCTGATTCTTCTGCCTCCACCTTCTGGGTTCAAACACCAGGTTTATGATGCACTATGGATGGACTCAGGGCTTTGTATGCAACAGACAAGCATTCTAACAGCCGGACTAACATCCGAGGCAAGGTAGGAGGAGTTAAAACCTTATATAAGGCTCAGGGGGAAAAAAAGACTCAATAGAAAAAAAAATGTATTTATCCTGGGGTTATGGCTAGATAATAGCACTATAAGTCATTGTACCTTTTTATCCATTTGTTTTCAAGCATAGTAACTGTAGGCATCTTAGGTGAACACAGCTCAGGATGGTAGTTTAATACACAAAGGCAAAATTCTGGGCTGCATGCGGTGGCCCACACCTTTAATCCCAGCACCTGGGAGATAGAGACAGGAAGATCTCTGTGAGCTTAAGGCCAGCCACATCTACACAGGGTTCAAGTCCAGCAAGGGCTACATGCTGTGAGACCTTATCTCAAAAAAGACCATGTTCTACATTAACTTCTTTATTCCCATCATTGCTGTTCTGCAATAGACTCCTGGGGTTCCAAGCAGATTTTCCTACGTTGCAGCAATTGTTACTCTCAAATTTTTATTGAGATGATAACTATGAAATCAAGTCTGGATGTTAACCAATGAAAACTTGGTCAGATGTCTCTTCTCTGACATATTAAAGTATGGGAAAGGTGACACAGGAAAATAGTTTCTAAAAGCATTTTCTGGAGTCCAAACTTACTACATGGGAAGACAACTCATTTGGGGTTTTTTTGGCCTAACTCTCTGTCAGCTGTGGCTACAGGCAGGAGAGCAGACTGAATCTGTGGGGACAGCTACTGCTATGGCCTGAGTTGTCTTATGGTAAAGTAATCCTGGTAGGAACTATCAGTGAGGATACAAACATATTTATATCTGTAACACACAAAACTCTTCCTGGCAATTAATAACATAGCCTTCACTACATCTTAACTGCTAATGGTATCTTTCGAAAAGAAAAGAATTAGAAGAAAAAAATGACTGGGATTATAGCTCAGTAGTAGAATGTGTGTCTGGCAGATTCAAAGCCCTGGATTCAAACAAAAAATATTAATACAAATTATAATTTCCTTCAAGGTGATCACTTTTTTCAGAGGGTCCTTCTTTTTAGCCAAACCAGGCTTTAATAGATGTCAAGATGCTATGATGAAGCTGGGCTTGGTGGCACACGCCTTTAACCCTAGATGAGACAGGCAGATCTCTGAATTTGAAGCCACTTTGGTCTACGTAGTGAGTTCCAGGACGGCCAGTGCTACACATTTAGTTTGTCTAACAACAAAACCACACCAAGGTCTAACCTCTCCCATGGTATTTACATTTTAAAAGGAATCACGTCTTTTTAAAATGTAAAGATGTGTAAAACAGATGGCGGGCTCACAGATCATGAACATTTAGAGCAGGGGACCTACTTGTGGCGCTAACTACTGAAAGGAGGCAGCACGTGGTGGACACCCAAGGGAAACGCAGGGAGGAAAGCAGGGGCCCTAAGCACTAGCTGTCCGCAGAGATTCAGTCTGCTCTTCTGCCTGGAGTCACAGCTTCACAGAGAGCTAGGCCAAGAGCCCCAAAGAGCCCCCACTGCACAAAGACCTAAAAGCTCGGAGAGAAAGGAGGATGGGAGCGTTTGCTTGACACTTCTCATTCTCTTCTTCAGAATTCAAAGCACTTCTTTTCAATTGCTCTGAGAGGGGCGTGTTCTGCCTGGTTGCAGCGTGTCCAATATATGTCTCTGGCGTATTCATTTGAAAGAGCTATGGCAGAACAAAACACAGACATCCCTCCCGGATTCTGGTAAAATATTTCTTGTGTGTAATATAATAGCACTAAATACTTATGTCGAGAGCTCAATGAAATACGTTTGTAGGGATTCAAATGATCTGTACTACCGTCCTATACATTTTTAAAATATGCCACACATGACATAAAGTAGCTCTTAAATGGCTTTTTAAAACCACATATGCATCTTTAAAGACACATGTACTTACAAATGTTATAAAAAGCTTTTGGTTATTTTCCAGTGTCTAAAGACAATAAATTTTTAATTTGTTCACTGTATTGACTTGCTTATTTCATGCCCCAGTGAACAGGGTTCACACTTAACAAATGTACTCAGGAACAAAATTTTATAAACAAGTCTTGAAAGAATAATGTAGCTTGAAATTTTCTATTCCAGTTCATTTCTTTAGAAGTGCTAGCCATGCTGGGCATGGTGGCGAATGCCTTTAATCCCAGCTCTCATGGAGGCAGAGGCTAGCCTGGTCTACAAAGAGAATTTCAGGACAGCCAGAGCTACAAAGAAAAACCCTTTCGGGAAACAAACAGACAAACAAAAAAGTGGTAAGTTGTGAGGTAGGAGAGATGGTACAACAGGTAAGGGCATTGGGCTTGGTTCTGGGTGCCCACATACTAGTTTACGGCCTAGCCTAACTGGAATTCCAGTTCCAGGGGGTCTGATGCCCTCTCTTGGCATCTCTGAGGATACCAGTCATGCATGTGGTATATATAAATACATTCAGGCAAAACATGCATACACATAAAAAAAAAACAATTTTAAAAGGCTAGTTTTAACTATTTTCATAAAGCAGTTTCATAAAGGAAGCAAGAAAAGTAATATATATTTCTCAGTCTTGTATTCAAAATTTTCTGGATTCCAACCTGTCCTCTTAGCTTTGTTGCTGTTCTATTTGTCAGCCAAAAGAGTCATTTCCATTAATTTCCAGAGTTCATCACCATTCCCTGAAACCTTGCCAAAGACAAGCGTTTCCCTTTAACTACCTATGGGACTTTGGTTATGACACCGTTACAGGAACAAGTGTAAATGTCTGTGTTTGTCTGTACACATGTTCTCTGTCACCCATTGGATATGTTCTTTATCACTGGGGAGGGGCTATATCTCAAACATTATCTAACTTTAAGGGGAAGACGGGTGAAGTAGCTGAGCTGTAAAAGTTCCAGCCTGATGACCTGAGTTCAGTTTCTGGAACTGCAGCAGCAGCAGAAAACTAACTCAGAGTGTTGTCCTCTGACCTTTGCACATGCCTGCAGAACATGCACGCAAATCGCCACAATAATAAATAAAATTAAGAGGCTGGAGAGATGGCTCAGAGGTTAAGAACACTGGCTGTTCTTCCAGAGGTCCTGAGTTCAACTCCCAGCAACTCTATGGTGGCTCACAACCATCCATAATGAGATCTGGTGCCCTCTTCTGGCCTGCAGTCATACATGCATGCAGAACATTGAATACATAATAAATAAATCTTAAATAAATAAATAAATAAATAAATAAATAAATAAATAAAAGAAAGTAAGTTAAATCCCAAGGGCTTAATAACACCAAGAGTACACAGCAATATTGTTTTAGGCTAGCAAATTCTTAGAGCAATGAAAAAAAAAAGCAAATCTTTTTATTTACTATGTAGCCCTGGCTGTCTTGTAACTCACTGTATAGATCAGGCTGGTCTTGAACTCAGAGATCCGCCTGCTCTTGCCTGGCAAGCACCAGACCCCTTCCTGGCAAATCATTCCCTTTACCACATTTACATTTATACCAGTGGCTGAAATAGGAGTCCTTTCATCTGGTTCCCTGGACTCTTACAAAATCAAGTGCTTCTGGATATATACTCACTCTCCTCACCACTGTCAGGCCTCACGGCTGTGACGGAAGAGCTGAGAAAGGCAACTTGGAGAAGGGAGGGGGCTGTTTTGATTCACGGCTTGAGGGCGCAGTTCAGCACAGCAAGGCAGACGTGGCAAGGAAGGTCTGCAGTGCCAGCCCCCGGGGTTGTGCCGCCACCTGGGGACGCAGCCTAGGTGGCGTGGCTACAGCTGCACTTGCTCTGTGCAGCTTAGCGGGTCTCTAGACGGCCATTTTGAGCATTCTTGGTTCAGTCTATCTCAAATGAATTTACATCTTTACAAGCGGGGGCCCCTTTCCTACGGCCCCAGTACAAAGTTACTGTACAGTTTTTGACAACGATGTCAAAAACACTCAACTCCCTGAAGACAGCTCTGTAATAAATGGTGCTGAGGGAAGCAGACATCCGTGTATATAAGCATGAAGCTGGGAAAACCAGACATCCGTGTGTGTATATAAGCATGACGCTGGATCCCGCCTCCCTCAGCTTGTACAGAAACCAACTGTTGATGGATCAAAGAACCAAAACTCTCAAAATGTTGGAGGAAAGATAGGGGAGCCAGGCACAATGGCGCACACCTGTAATCTCAGCACTCTGAGAGGCAGAATCAAGCGAATCTCCGTGAGTTCAAGGCCTGCTTGGTCTATAAAGTGAGTCAAGGACAGCCAAAGCTACACAACACAAAGGAAAATAGGGGAAACCCTTCAAGATTCAGGTACAGATAAAGCCTTTCTGAATAGGACTCCAGTCGCTTGGAGAATAAAGCCAATTAGCCACAAATGGAACTCATGAAATTAAAATGCATTTGTACAGTAAAGAAAACTGTTGACTTTGTTAAGAGGCAGCCCATAGATAGGAGAAAAATCTTCACCAGCTAGGTATCTAACAGAGAACCTATACCAGAATATACAAAGAACTAAAAAAACTAAACAAAAAACCACACACCCCAATAAAATTATATATAATATATATATATATATGTATATATGGGGTGAGCTGGGAAGAGAACTTTCAAAAGAAACAGGAGTACCAGCTGTGATGCGTGCCCTATGACCTTTTTAGCTGACCACCCCCCCTTCTTAAACTAGTTTCTTTATGACACTTGGAAAGAAGTCGAGGAATGGCAAAATATGATTACCAACTACCAAAGGTCAATATTATGAATAATGCAACCTAAGTATTCCAGCTAGTGCAACTATTGGCTAGGTTTTCAGAGTCTTTAAAAAACAAAAATGAAAGTCAGGAAAGCACCATGAGGACAAAACCAGAAACACATAATAGGCCACTAAATTACAAGTTATTAAAGGAGCAGAAATGGCTAGTGTATATTTCTAAAAGGAACGAATCTATTGAAATTAAAATGTCAATTGTCCCCAAAATTGCACTGAATTAATTTCTCCTTAGCTCACTGTCAAAATAATTAGATAGCATTTATGTTTTATATAACTACATTTAACATTTTTAATAATTTTTTATTATTACAAAAATTAAAGTCTTGGAAGACCGAAAAATAAATGTAAAAGTCCTTTGCATGGTATATTATTCAAATTGTGGCACAATGTTCACTTTTTAATTTTCATACAGCTAAGTATTTCCCATGTATCTTTTGTTAAAATGTTTTTATACATAAACTACCAAATCGTTATAACTGGAATGTGAGCTAGTTTTCACAAGAGGCACACACACACATTTTATATGAATATACCCTTTTCACTTCTACTAAAGAAAACACACAGATAAGGATATACCACAGGCCTGAAGTGCTTGCCTAGTATGTAGAAGACTCTGGGTTCAAACCCCAGAACCAGATTAACAAAATCGTGCTAGCATCACCAAGCCTACAGGTACCACTGAAATGAAACTGTGTTACAGTAATCCTCAAAGTCAGGCATGGTGGCGCATACCTACGCTTTCTCAGCACTCAAGGCTGAAGCAGAGACCAAGTCTGAGAGCAACCTGGGCTGCCTGAGAGACTGACTCAGTGGGAAAAAGAAGAAATCTGGAGACTTCCTTCGGGGGGGGGGGTTCGTTAAAGTAGGAACATGTTGAATCCCTCTTTGACAAAGATTATTTTTATTGTCATTTATCTTGTTCGTTTATATATTTATTTAGTTTTGGAGTCAAGGTTTCTCTGTGTAGCCTTGGGCCGTTCTAAACTCACTCCATAGGCCGGCTGGCCTCAAACTCAAGAGATCCACCTGCCTGTCTCCCATGTGCTGGGATTAAAGGCATGTACCACCACCGAACAGCTACAAAAATAGTTTTTATAAGTTAGGGAAGAGAAACGCATATGCTACGATGCATGTGAAGGTCAGAAGTCTACTTTTCCTCCCGCTTCCCCATTTCTTCAGTCTATCCTTCCACTGTGGGTTCTGCTGAGGACACAGAACTCAGATCCTGGTCCACTGAGCCAAGCTGCAGGCCCGCGATTCTTTTAACTAGTATTAACTTAAACAAATCCTTCAAAGACTGTTACAAGTGGGAAGACAGTATTTTCCACAATGAAAACTAGGAGGAAACGGTCATTTCAGTGGGAGGTGGGCTTTTAGGAATTATCAACGGCAATACCTAAATGCATTTGCCGTTTACGTAAGGAGAAAAATAACGCCATCCGCAGTTTATAGTTAATTAGGTAAACCCTACCCACTCCTTGTCAGTAGTTTTCAGTTTTCTATTTACTTCATGCAACCACTGCGCAAGCTTGTCCTCTCAAGGAATGTTTGTAAAATGCCCAGGGTCACAGTATAGTGTTTGATGGACAGAAGGGGGTCCAATATTTTTGAAGGGACAAATTATTGAGTGAAATGAACACAATGGGCTCTCTAGCTCTCCCTGGTCCCCTATTATTCCTATTATGTGCTTTGGCACCTCTCTATGCCAATCATGATGTATTTCCTCCCCTTTCCTCCAAAAAGGCTCTGGTTATTCTTTCTTCCTTTAGAAATCTAGAATCTATAATTACCCTGATCCTCCTCATTAAGCAATAAAGGATTAGCCTTTCCCTGGGCCTTGCTTATAACCCAGCTGAAGGTTTTTTTGTTTTGTTTTGTTTTTGTGTTTTTTTTAATAAAGTTTGTACAATTCTGCCTCCAGGCTACTTGAATCCCTTACTCACACATTCCTACTTATAAGTAATTAATTTGGGGGCAATATTATCAGTGTCACGCCAGTACATTTATACACCAACTTCCTGAGACAAGCTTCATTAACAATAGTGAAAACATTTAGAAAAACACTGTCATTGAACAATGGTTTTAATAAATTGAATTGGAATACTTTTTACAAACACCTATGTTCTACTTGTAGTATGTTCATGTTACCTAACAAATACAATCTTAGGCCAAAAAAAGGGGGGGGGTGTTTTTTCCCCTCCCCTTTGATTGGCAAAGATCACGAGAATAAATTCTTAAGTTTTTCCAGCGTCTGAAAGTGCTGTTCCAGAGTTGCACTTTTAAGTGTCTTTTTAAGCCAAATCGTTCTATCTTGGAGTTGTCACTTATTCAGATTGGCCTCACAGCAAAACTGATAAGAGTCTACATAACTGGAGAGGGGCAACTTTATGTGTAGATATTTGGATCTCCAATAGTTTTTTGTTGTTGTTGTTGTTGTTGTCCTGGAACTCACTATGTAGCCCAGGCTGGCCTTATTCAGATATATACCTGCCTCTACTCTCAAGCGCTGGGATTAAAGGCAGGTGCTACCAGGACGCTACATTTTTTTTTTTAAGACAGAATTTCACCTGTAGTTCAGGTGACTTTAAATGAATGAAACTCCTGCCTCAACTTCCCTGATGCTGGAATTACAAGTATGACCAACAAGGACAAGCTACATCCTCAGCCCCCGATTTAAGAGATACTCCAAAAAACATATTACTGTTTATTATGTTAATGCTGATTCATTCATCTCTTTAAACTTTTTTAACTGGGGAGGGGGGGGGAAGCTAACTAGATTTTGTAAGAAACGAGGGCCGTAGTGGCACATGCCTTTAGGTCCAGCACTCAGGAGGCAACGGCAGATGGATCTCTGAGTTCGAGGTCAGCCTGGTGTACAGGGCAAGTTCCAAGACAACCAGGGGTGCACAGAGAAACCCTGTCGCAAGAGAGAAAAAAAAAAAGAAACCAGGACTCATGCACAACTAAAGAAACCGAAACATTCAGTCTTTCCATACTGTACCCACTTAACTGTCCGTTCGATATCAGAATATCTCAAATTCAGTTTGGGACAGTAATGAACGCTAGTCTGAAAAACCTAACACATTTTACATATAAGCCCGGGAGTGCCAACGAATCTCTGTGAGTTCCGGCCAGCCAAGGCTACACAGTCTCAAAACAACAACAAAACAACTTACTGAAACCTGGAACCAGAAGAGAAAACCCCAATGTGTCAAATGTTTAAAATCTCTTTCAAATTATCCAAGACGCTACATTAAATGTGGTCCAAAAAATTTAGTTTCATCTTTTGTAGAGCAAATAGGTATTGAATCTCAATGAAATTTAAAACTCAAAGATGAGCGAGCGTAACTCCCGTTTGGGTATGTGTATGATTACAGTCAGTTCTTTTGCTTTAGTTTACATCATACACTAGTCTTGAAGAAACCTCTCACTGAAATTGCCGATTCAGAGCGCTACCCATCGCTACTCGCGTCCCACAGGCTACTCCCAAGAGAGAAAAAGGAATTCAAGCGTAGGGACTGAAGCCCGTGTTTCTGTGCTAATTTCACAGTTCAGTTCCTTGCAAAGTGTTATGAATTACGGTTTAAAAGGGTGGGAAAGCTTGAAGAAGTTACCCTTCCAAGTTACTAATGTTATCCTGCGGGAAATGATCCAGCTATCAGTAGAATTTACATCAGCTTAATATTCCACTTGAAACAATGGCGAAGCGGGGAGCCCTGTTCTCTAACTCTGAGCAGCCGTTTCCCCTCTTCACAGTGACACATTTTTTTCTAAGCACCCCCATCAACGACCCTTCTCCCCTCCACCACAGACAGCGGGAGTGGCTTTAGAGAAAGCCGGTGTTACGAACTCGGACACAAGCCGGCGTCCGCGGGTGGCAGCAGGTGCTGGCGCCGCCGCGGCCTGACCCACTCGCGGATGGAGAGTGTCCACCTCCCGGAGATCAGCGCTGGTGGCGGGAGGTGGCTGGGGGTCCGTGGCGCTTGCACCGCCGCGCCGGGACCGCCGCCCCGCGCCCCCGCCTCCGGCCGCGCCCCGATCCACCTGCAGCATCTCCGCGACCCGGGAGGTGGCCGGCCGAGCCCGGCTGCAGGACCGCAACACGCACCGAGACTTGCCAGAGGCGCCGATTCTAAGTTCGCCGGCGCCGGCGCCTCTCCACCGCGCGCCCCTTGGCTCGCTCCCTCCGTCCGTCCACAGCCCCCTCTTCTCTCGCAGGACCCCCCGGCTGCCTGCGGGCGGGAAAACTCCGTCAGGTGCCTCCCGCCCCCGGGTTCCCGTCCGACGTCCGCTCCTACGGGGGAGCCTCGCTCAGCCAACCGCCGCGGCCGCGCGCCCCTCTCCACTCACCGGCTCGAGCCCCAGCAGCCATCTTAGTGCTCACAGCGCGCCCCGGGACCCCTAGTTCGGACGCTTCTGGGCCGCAGGGTCTGGGCTACGTCACCGATGCGAGGCCACGCCCCTCGTCACGCCTCCCGAGAGGCCACGCCCCCTGGCACCCCAGTGCGAGCCGCGCCGCAGTGAGCGCTGCCCATCCCGCATCCCACTCGGGCACGTGGCCCTGCGTGGACGACAGACACTTCCTCTCGGGGCGGACTTTTCACCCTGCCGCAGCCTTCGAGGCCGGGAAGAACAAGCCCCCAGGTAACCACGCGCTTGTGAGAGGCTAAATATTCCACGGGTCCGTGCTTACAGAACTTCCCGATTTTCTGCCACTCACACAACTTTGAATCATCGTCAGGCAGCGACCCGGGCCAATTCCTTCAGTTAAAAAAAAAATGCTCAAATTCACAGCTGTAGAAAGTCTTCCCCACAGGCCCTCCGCGGTGCAGGAGCTGCAGCGGGCAGGGCCTGCTGCGATAAGGATTTAATAGGAAAATGCTCCTCAGTTTGGCATCACCTAACTCAAAACGATCAGTGACTCAAGACAGTGAAGTTTACGTGCAAAAAGAGAGAGAAGAGAAGAGAGGAAGTCTGCATTAGGTACATAAAAATCTGTCAATCGGATGGAGCGATGGCTGGTTGGCTGCACTTCTACAGGAGCCAGGTTCGATTCCCAGCACCCACCAGGCCGCTTAAGGCTCTGTTAGTCCCAAGGGATCTAACGCCCTTTCTCCTCCGTCTCGGAAACAGGCACGCACGTGGTGCAGAGATAAACTCAAGCAAAATACCCATACACTTAAAATAACAACAAAGCTCTTTTAGAAAAGAATCAATGCGGTGCTGAGCAGGGACAGGCCTCAGATACCCCGTGGGGCACTAAAAATGAAGACGCTCTTTCCAAAGCAGCCAGACAAACGTGAGAAGCTAATGTCAGTGGAATGCTAAATCTGGCACTGCGTAGGGCAAACTAAAATTGTTCGTATTTTTAAACCAAAAAGTATGCTCTAGGGAGTTTCTTTCAATACTGTGAGGTGGGAAAAACAAAACACAACACAACAATGTCTGAAATGGATAAAAATGTGTAACCAAGGGGAAATGGCAAATTAACATCTAATGTAGATGTTAATAACCTGGAAGTTTGTAGGGTTGGCAACGAAATAACAGAATGCAAATGATTCCTATTTGAAAAAAAATGCAGAATATATGCATAAAAGTTACAAATACAGGAAATATAGCTAGGCAAATAAAGGTAAAAGACAAAGAATGAGCTATGCACTACTCCTTTAGCACACAGTGACTCTAATTGAATGCTCCCTCCCCCCCAGCACACTTATTTGTGTGTGCATGCCTGCGGGCACCCCCATGCCACCGTATGACAACCTATTAGAGCTGCCGTCCCTGTTGGACAGTTTCCCTCACCCTCACTTATATTCTCCTCCCACTGTGTGGGTACCAGGGGTGGAACTCAGGTCTCCAGGCGTGGTGGCAGCATCTCGAGGGGCTTAGGGGCACTGTTGCTCTGAGGGAGAGCCCTGGGTTTGATCTCCAGGACTGCAGAACACAACAAAAACTGTCTTAAAGAAAAAGGGACGTAGAATGAAGGACCATGAGCAAGAGTGAATTACACTCAGAAAACAAGGAGACATGGTCAAATGAACTCACAGACGGGAGAGTTCCGAAACAGGAATTTCCTGAGATTATAATGTCTTTAAAAAAAAAAAAGGCACATAGCCTGTTAAAAACCAAAGCCATGTGAATAAATGGAGAAGAAAGAAAGAAAGAAACAAAGAAAGGAAGGAAGGAAGAAAAACAAGCAAAGAGCAGGCTCAGTTAGGCATAGGCAGAGGCGAGGGTGTGGAGTACAATGTTCTTAATCAAATATCTTGAGTACAAGTTTGTATGGTGCCAAGTGGGAGGCAGGCGAGAGAAAAGCGCTAATGGAGTTAATTACATAGAATGTTTATAACACGTTTCTTTATGTTTATTGCTACAAATCCCCTCAGCTACCGTCCTTTCCCGATCTTCCGCACCAATTACAGCACGCTCTGGCTTGTTAGCTGGGCTCAGGAGCTCTCTCGGGTAATCGCATTTGTACGCTCTTGTCAGAATCATTCTCTATTTCCCTCTTGTTTCCAACCACTCTCATCAAATCTAGGCCTTTCCTTATAGCATCTTTAAAGATGCGTCCTCCCCATCTTTACCAATGGATTCCCCACACTTACCTACTACATTCTTAAACTCTGTTCCCGGATTGGCCTTTAGACTAAGAGGTCAGTCCCAGGTTTTGAGGGCTTCCCACCTTTAAATCAGGGCGGATGCTTGTTTCCTTAGTAGAAAGTTCTCCGGTTTCAACTCTTCCAAATCATTACAATCAAGCTCTTTCAGGGCTGGCCTAAACTCTCACCTCTTGAAAACCACTTTCCTAGGAAAGGGGGTCCCGGGTTCCCATCCCCCATGCCAGCAGCACGTTATTATGCAGCCCTTGCTTTTGTTCTGAGTGCTGAGCCTGGTTCCATCCATTTGCATTGCAACATCTTGGGGGGAGATACTGAGGCTTTGCCCCATTTGTTCACCTCTCAACAACTCATGATATTTGTTTACCTCTCCACAGCTCATCATATGCCAGCCCCAAATACTCTTAAAATTCCTCATCAGAACAAAAGTGGAAGATGCCTAGCATAAGATGGAGTTTTGAGAGAGATGCCGAGGGCGTTCCTTTGTTCCTTAACAGCCCAAATAGGGGGAAATGACAATTTACTCTTTTCCCAAAGTAAGCAGTTTCTTAAGAAATAATTTTAAGGACTCTGACTCCTAATTAGAATTTAAGTAGTCATTCCTAAAGTCTAAAACAAATTGATTTTTGTCCCTAGTGCCCTAGAGCAGGGTGTGGATGAATACAGGACAAAAAGCACACTTCACAAAATTTGTAGCTTGTTTTATATACTAGGTGTTGGTTTTTAGAGGTTTTTTTTTTATTATTTAAACCCAGTCTTTCATGAATCAGAAAATTGTCTTTGTAATTACTTTTAGAGTAAAGAAGAATTAGTCTGTTTCTTAAACTTTAGAATGTACAAACGCTTTTGTACAGCTTTCTAGACTGTTGGCATCCGCTAGTTTTAGGTTTTACAGACTGCTTTTCAAACACCTGTGTGCCAGGCATTACGGCGGGAATTGACATGTCCATAGCCTTCATTTCAATGTTAGGAGGAGATAAAAGGATTGAATGGAGGAAGCAGATTAAGACCTGCCGCAGTGGGGGTTGGGCATGTGGCTCTGTGGTAGAGCGCTTGCCCAGGGTTCAATCCCCTGTCCTGCCACAAAACAAAACAAAACACCCCAAAGAGTTTAGCCGAAAAGCTTGATTGAAGTGTAGCAATACACTGCGGCTGAGTTTAAGTGACAGGGAACCAAAGGACCTTAAATTTCTCGCAAATATGTAAGAAAAAAAAGTAGCTCTAGAATTTAATTTTTTAAATCTTAGGAAGAAAGAACAAGTGTGGCAGTTGGTAGAGGTGATGTAAGCTAAACGGAATAGACTTGTTTCAAAAGAACAGTTTTCTCTTTGTTTCTCATTTTTGGCGTGGAGGCGAGGAGGGGTTGAGGGACTCTAGTACCTTGCCCACGTTAAGCCGTTTGTACCCCAAGCCGATAAACTTTTCCGGTGCGTGTTTTGCAGGTCTGTGAGGAAAGTTTGCATTTTGGAGGCAAATTTCAAACCTATGTATAGTAGAGACTAAAACTGAGCATTGCTTTAGGTATGAATGGATGCATATTGGGAACTGGCCTGTTCAGCATCTCCTAACATCCCCCCACCCCCCATCTCTACCAGTCCAGTCTTCCTAGATCCTTCAACCACATGTCCAGGCTTTGACAGCATTGTCAAGGTTTCTTTCATTTCTCTTCCAGATTTTCCCATCTTGTTCGGTGGCAGGCGCCTCAACTTTCCATTTTGAAGATGTTCTATTATCATGCAATAAATTCATCCACTTGTAAAGTGTGCGTTAATTTTTATTCTTGCATTCCCTTTAAGAATGCTGTGAATAGGAGCTAGAGATGGCTCAGTGTTTAAGGGCACTGGCTGCTCTTCCAGAGGACCTGGGTTCATTTCCCAGCATTCACACAGGCGACCTTTCACCAACTGTCTATAACTCCAGTTCTAGATCTGACACCCTTCCCACAAAATACCAATGCACATAAAATAAAAATAAATCATTTTTTAAAAAGAATGTAGACACCCAGAGAATATTTCTTTCTTTTTTCTTTGGTTCTTCGGGATAGGGTTTCTCTGTCCTTGGCTGCCGTGGAACTCATTCTGTAGACCAGGCTAGCCTCAAGCTTAGAGCTCCATTTACCTTAGAAGAATGGCATTTCTAAAATGAAAATTTAACTCTTGTTTTTTGTCTGTACTAAATACCAATAGATTTGGGGATAAATACTATGAAGGTTAAATTAATTGAAGTACTATGATAAACAGGAAAGTTTCAGCATCTCTTCCTTATACAAGACAAAGAGCCCAAGAAAGGAGAGTTTGAGGAGTGGCTCTTGGAATTAAAATGTTAACTTTTAAAGGCTCAGGAAAAATTATCGCAAAAAGATACATGTAATCTTTATAAGGGGTTTACTCTTGGCTACCCAAGGTTTACTTTTATACTTTGTGCATGATTTAAGCTCACTTTAAAGAATGAAAAGGAAGGGCTAGAGAGTTTGCTAGGTGGTTAAGAGCACTTGTTTCAGCTTTTCCAAAGACCTAGGTTCAATTCTCAGTACCCATATTGATAGAAATCGTGCCAACACACATGGTGCCTCACAACTATCTGTAACTCCAGTTCCAGGGTATCTGGTCCCCTCTTTCAGCCTTGAGGACACTGCACAGACATATATGCAAATAAAATACCCTCACACATAACATAATAAAATGATTTAAATTTATTTTTTAAATGAATAAGGAAAATATAGGGTTTATAATTATCATTTTTAAGACAAAATTTTATTGAGCAGCCTAATAAAATTAACATTGCATGCTTGTGAGACAATCTCTTGAAAATCAATTTACTATTAAAGAATGACTTAAATATTTAATTTTTTTCCTATATGCCCATAACATTTTAATTAAGACAAAGTCTTTTTTGTTTGTTTTTTGAGACGGGGTTTCTCTGTGTAGTCCTGGCTGTCTTAGATTCACTTTGTAAGCCAGGCTGGCCTCAAACTCACAGAGATCCACCTGCCTTTGCCTCTCTGAGTGCTGAGACTAAAGACAAGCCCGGCATTTGATCTTTATATTATTAGTAGTTTATAGTTATAAATGTATGTATTTATATGCATACATATATATAATCAAGCTAGGTATATATATATATACATATAGAACCTATATATACCTATTATCTATTATATATGTATAAAATGATATATATAACGATATGCACACATATAATTAGTCACTCCTACCTCAGCCTCCTGAGTGCTAAGATGAGACAAGTTTGGGTTTGTTCAGGGAGATAGATAGCCATAAGCCTGAAAGCTGAGGCTATAGGTGTGCTGGACTCATTCATCATGGCTGCTGTAGAATTAAATTTGTCGAATATGCCAAGATGCCTGAAATTGGAAATTTGAAGTGCTGCTAACGGTTATTAAAAAAAAATCAGCAATCAATTACAAAGGTAATAATACTAGGCTACTGTATCATATAAAGGAAACTGCATATGGATAACATGTTTATATGTTGATCAAATTCTGAGCACCCTGTTTTTTTTTTTTTTCTGTTTCCTTCTTTTCTGGCCAAGACCCTCTTGGGAGTAATCACTACTTCAACAGTTAAGAAGCAGTGTTTGGAGGTGGGCTGTAGCTCAGTTTGTAGAACGCTTACCTCCTAATGGCCAGGTTTCTGCTGAGGAATTCGATTCCCAGCTTACAACTGGGTATAGCAGCGCAGGCCACAGTCCCAGCACTTAAGATGTGAAGGCTGAGAAGCAGAAAGCCAGTCGCCCTTTCCCACCCTTGCCTACATATTGAATTCAAGGCTAGGCCAGAGTGTGTAAGGCCCTGTCTCAAACAAAACAAAACAAACTGTTATTCACTGTTTAGTGTTTAGTTCATTTGATCTTCAGCCCTGAAACTAGTGTTTACAGAATAAGCAGGCCTGGCTAGCCAGCCAGTAGTGGAGCTTAGCACTGCACACACTTCAACAAAATAATGAAGGATAAGCCAAGCAGAGTAGGGGAAATGTGTGAAGAGGTGTCTCTTTCACGAGTGTACCATCTTCTTCATCTTGTGTTTTTGAGACAGGGTCTCCCTGTGCAGCTCAGGGTGCCCTTAAACTGATATTCTCCTGCATCAGCCTCCTGAAGACTACGGTTAACAAGTGTGCATCGCCAAATCTGGCTTTACTTTTTCTCTGCAGCCCTCTTTTTGGAGGGGAGGCATGCAGACTCAGATTTCCTACTTAGGTTCAAAGATAATGACAATTTGCATACCAACATCCTATATGTAGCATAATGTCATTGCTTCCCAATCATCTTTCTCTAGCTTTTTAACAAATAAGGTTAATTGAGGGCTGATGAGAGGTCTCCATTAAAGGAAATTTCTCCTCCCTCCTCCTCCTTTTAGTTTATTAATATCTGCTTTTATTTTATTATATTTTATGTATATTTACTTGTTTGTTTGTTGCAGACAGGGTTTTTCTGAATAGCCCTGGCTGTCCTGGACCAGGCTGTCCTATAGACTACATTAGGCCTTGAACTCAGAAATCTGCCCGCCTCTGCCTCCCAATGCTGGAATTAAAGGTGGACCACCACTCCTCTTTTCTTATCTCCTAAACACATGAAATTTTATTGTAATATTCCACAAATTATTACTTACATGAAAAAGGACTGTCTTGGGGGCTTGAGAGATGGCTCCGTGGTTAAGAGCACTAGCTGTTCTTCCAGAGGACCCGGGTTCAATTCCCAGCACCCACACGGCAGCTCACAACTGTCTGTAACTCCAGTTCCAGGGGATCCAACACCATCACACAGACATACATACAGGCAGAACACAGATGCACATAAAATAAATAAATCTTAAAAAAAAAAAAAAGAAAAATGACTGTCTCTTTTTGTAGTTGTTTGAGGCAGGGTCTTAGTGTGGTAGTCCTGGCTGACCTGATACTTTCTACATAGCCCAAGTAGCTTCAGATTGTGTCAGTTTTCCTGACTCAGCTTCCTGAGTGCTGGCGTTAGTTTGTCTTATATGAAAATTAACTCACTTAACATGTTCTGAAGCCTGTGCTTAAGTTGAATGTGATCAGTTTTCCTCTTTTTCAAAGTTTTTCAAAGAGTTCGAAGAGTTCGTGTTGCTGTTTTCTACAGTTCTGGGGTTAATCTGGATTCACTGTAGCTATTTGGTAGCCACTTATTTGGCTATGCATGTGTATGTGCCACAATCTGAGGGGACTCAGCTCAGGGCAGGTCTCAGTGCCTTTCCTGACTGGTGTGAATACCCTGACTCATTGTGTGCCAACATCTTTCTGTTTGAGTCTCCTCTTTCAGAAGTCTAGTTCAAGTGTGGAAGATTAGAAATGACTGCTGAGGGCTGGAGAGATGGCTCGGTGGTTAAGAACACTGTCTGCTCTTCCTAAAGGACCCAGGTTCAATTGCCAGCACACACATGGCAACTCACAACTGTCGGTAACTCCAGTTCCATGGATTCTGACACCTTCATACCAATGCACAGAGAATAAAATTAAATAAATTATTGAAAGAAGAAAGAAAGAAAGAAAGAAAGAAAGAAAGAAAGAAAGAAAGAAAGAAAGAAAGAAAGAAAGACCTGACTGCTGAAGGAACAGGGAGGAGATGGAGAGGCCAGGCTGTCTCAGAAGACTGGCTTTGCAGATGGGATCCTATGTAGTTTCAAATATATCTTTTTTTCTCAATTAATTCAACCCCAAACGGAGTTGACAATATTGACCCAGCAGATTTACAATGTTGATTTGTGGATTCTGTGAGGTTTGTTTTCATTTTGTTTTTTGAGACAGGACCTGGCTTGGTAGCTCAGGCTGGCTTCCAGCTCTTGAGCCTCTTCGCCACAGCCTCCCATACTGTTGGGATTATAAGTGTGTGCCACTGCACTGGCTTCTGGGAAAATTCTTGAAAACGACAACAAATGTAGATTGTTTTATATGTTGCCAAAACACTAATGTAACCATTTTGATTCTCTCTCTCTCTCTTTGTGTGTATGTGTGACTTAGAATAAGTCAGTCTTGCTAGGCTGTCCTGGAACTTGCTCTGTAGACCAGGCTGACCTCAAACTCAGAGTTCTGCCTGTCTCTGCCTCTTGAGTGCTGGGATTAGAGTGTGCCAGCACCGCCCAGTGCTGCTACTGAACCTTGTCTAGTCCCAGTAGAGAACTTATTTAGTTGCTTAGGCCCTTACCAATTTCTTTTCCTTCTTTTCTTTCTTTCCTTTCTTTTATCCTTCCTCTTTTCTTTCCTTCCTTCCTTCCTTCTCTCCTTTCTTCCTTCCTTCCTTCCTTCCTTTTCACTTAAGACCAGGCCTGTTGCTGTGCCAGGACAGAATTTGATCAACTTGTTCAAATTTACACAGGGGAGCAGAGTCTGCTCTTGGGAGGCTGGACTCAGCAAGGGAGAAAGAAGCGTTTCCCTAACTGGATTACGGCAAGCTCTGCTGTCTGGGTTTAGATTATGCAGTTTGCTTTAACATTTAGTTTATCTGTAATTTGATGGAATAAATAATCTTTTTAATTTGTGATGGCATTCATGTTTTCTCCCCTAGGCTGTCCGCATGGTTTTATCTGGTTGCCTTTAACTCAATTTTACCAAGATCAGGAAAAGTAACTTTAGAGCACTTTGAGATCCATCACTGCCCACCCCCCCATGCCACTTTCAAGTCAGCTGGCTCCCACAGGAGTGGAAACACAACCCTGGGCTCATTTGCACAGCGCTATAACGCATAGAAGAGATCAAAAAGTGGAATCACTAGAATTTGCCAGATGACATCGATTTAAACTGAGTGGACCATGTTGAAGCCACTGTAGTGATAATAGTAAGATCTGGTTACACACACATTTCATTTTATGAGGTTAGTGCGTAACAACAGTGTAGTCTTTCTACAAACCACTTCCTTGATGCTTTTGTTTGCATGTCAGTGTTAACCATTGGGAACTGTGAGTTTTGGATTTCATGTGAAATCAGTGGTACAAATACAACAATAAACAGGCTTCTTGCTTGTCAGCTTAGATTAACATGACAGTATCCCCTATGTGTGTATTAGATTATCACTTTTTCTCTTAACTGATGGACCTGAAATAATAAAGACACAGTATCTGTCTTAGAAACATCAGTTAGCCCTTGCTTCTTATCATGTAATGTTCCCATACTGATTTTCACAAACGTTTGGTCTTGTTCATTTAGTGGATTTTTGGCCCTAAGTTTTTTACCTCACTATTAAGTTGCCTTTGGTCATTTCATTGTTAAATCTGATGGACAGAAGAGAGAACTATGCGTTATCAAAGAGACATATACAAGGCATTGTTCCAGTGTAAACACAAGGATAAAAACAATTGTGTCTTAATAATAATGCCTTGAACTACAAAGTAGTTTACACACCTCGAGTTTTCATATGTGCTTCCTAATACATATATATTCCTAATACATAACACATTCCTTGAATATAATATATATTCTTAACATAACTATATAACATGACATATGTTCTTAATACATATAATAACTAACATACATATTCCTAATATATAGTATATATTCCTTATATAATATATAGTGTATATTTCATAAACACCCCTATATATTATACATATATACACATATATACACACACACACATATATTGTATAGCTGAGGGAATTGGTGTCTTAAGTGACATAGCAATCAACAGACCTAGAACTAGAAAACAAATCGATGCAGCTTACAAATAACATAGATTTGTATGTACCATAGATGTTCATTTTTTAAACAATAGTTACTAAAACAAACAAGCGACAACAACAACAACAAAAACCAACCCCTTTCTTTACAGGTTGAACACGTGTCCTGGCGGCATAGTGCTTGTACAGAGCTACCTAGAGCATATTTGTAAGATTCCGGCTTAATCCCCAGCACTGTGAAATAAGCCACCACCCACCCCAGTCTATATAATTGTGCATCTGTAGATAAACTCATGACTTTGGAGACCGAGCTCAACCTACGTGTAGTTTCAGGGATAGATGACTGGACCAGCATATGGGAAGCCCTGGATTCAATCTCCAATGCCACAAAAGAAAAGGGAAGATAAAAGCCGCTTGCCCTGAGCATCGATGGAGCATGGAGAAAGCCCTGAGATCCGTGCCTTGTGCCACATAAAAAGTGGACCTGGTGGCATAGACCTGTGATGCCAGCCCTCGTGGTGCTAGAGTTGAAGCCAAGGCTTCACGTCTCTGTCAATCGAGCTATGCCCCAGCAACTATCCATCCTTTTCAAGTCAGTTGGCTCCTAAGTGTTCTTAGGGAAAGTAATGCATACTTAAGCGAAAAAAAAAAATCACAGTTGGCTCTTTTCCTCCCCTCCCCACTCCCTCTTATTTATTTATTTTTTCCCAGACAGGGTTTTCCCTGGCCAGCTCAGATCTCATGACTCTTCTTGCCATAGTGGTAGTACTCTTTGACAGTAGCATGTGCTACTGTACTTGCCAAAATCTCACAGCTAAGCCTGGAGCTAAGGGTTGTGGCACATGCCTGGAGCTCAGTGCTTGCTTTGGATTATATGGCATGTGCCAGCCACATAAGGAGGCATTGTTCAAATAATACCAAAGCAAAACATGAACCTAGGAATCACATGCCTATGCCCTTTGTTTGTTTTTTTGTTTGTTTGTTTTTTGTTGTTGTTTTGGTTTTTTTTGAGACAGGGTTTCTCTATGTGGCTTTGGCTATCCTGGACTCAATTTGTAGAACAGGCTGGCCTCGAACTCACAGTGATCTTCCTGCCTCTGCCTTTCTGGGTGCTGGGATTATAGACGTGCACTACCGTGCCTGGCTGCCTGTGTCCTTTTCTATAGAGACTCTAAGTTCTTGAGAGAGAAAGGATGAAACAGAATGCTATGTGTGATAGTCTTATGTCATTCACAATAAGCCAGAGTCTTGTCTTTGGGAAGAGAGACTCTCACCTGAGGAAATGCCTCTATAAGTTTGGCCTATATGCAAGTCTGTCAGGCATTTCTTGATTAATGGATGGCATGAAAGGGCTCCGGCCACTATAGATTGTGCAGCTTCTGGGCAGGTGGTCCTGAGTTGTGTAAGAAAGCAGGTTGAACAAGCCATGAGAAGCAAGCCAGTAAGCAGCACTCTTTTATGGCTTCTGCTTCAGTTCCTGCCTCAGGTTTCTGCCCTGGCTTCCCTCTGTGATGGAAGTGTGACCTGTGAGTAGTATGCTGAAGTAAACTCTTTCCTCTCCAAGATGCTTTGGTCAAAGTGTTCTGTCACAGCAACAGAAACTCTGACCATCAAGGACAAGGTTGCTTACATGCGGGCATCTGTAAGAACAACACCGTGACGCTAAGGTAGTGCTACAGGCAACTGTGAATTCCAGTTATCATTTTACTGATCTGTGGGGTCTCATGTTTGTTATCAGAAGCACCAGACAGAGGCACGCTTAACAAGCTCCTTCTCCCCAAGGACTGAAAAGTTCTCAAACTGACTCAAATGAGGGAAAGAGGATCAATGTATGTATAGTAACTTTTTTGTTACTTTTGTGTGTGTTTGTGTGTGTGTGTGTGTGTGTGTGTGTGAGAGAGAGAGAGAGAGAGAGAGAGAGAGAGAGAGAGAGAGAGAGAGCGAGCAAGACAACTTATAAAAGAAAGCACTTGATTTTGGCTTACAGTTTCAAAGGTTTAGAGTCCATGATGGTGGAGCAAGGGAACAGCTGAGAGCTCACATCTTGATCCACAACCAACAGGCAGAGAGAGGGACACTTTTATTATTATTATTAATTTTGTGTGTGTGTGTGTGTGTGCATGTGTGTTTAAACCTCAAAGCTTATCTGGTGTCACACCTCCAACAAGGCCATACCTCCTAATCTTTCCCAAATAATTCCAGCAACTGAGGACCAAGAATTGAAATATATGAACATCCGGGGGCTATTTCCTTTAAGCCACCACATCCTTTTATGGTTTCTCTGGTAAGCAAGGTCCTGGTGGAGTTCCCAGTCCCGTCTGCACTCTTCCTTGTCATGCTTCTTCATGCCTCATTTATGTTAAGTTTCTGCCTTGAGCTATAATTTTTACTATTATAATAAGGTAGATGTTATTATGACACAGCTTAATAACTACTGTCTATTTGTGTGAAGCATTCACTATATGGGAAAAAAACCTAACAATTTTAGAGCAAGCTAAATTGATTAAATGTGTTTGTATAGAACTGCACATGACCACTAAACGGTTTCAAAACCATTATTAGGTTAATTGTTTGCTTTAACAACAAAAACTTTTTTTCTTAAAAACAAAACAAAAACAAAACAAGGGGCCAGGCATGGTGGAACATGCCTTCAATTCCATTACTCAGAAGGCCTGAGTCTACATAGTGAGTTCCAGGACAGCTCTGGCTATGTAGAGAACCTGTCTCAAAAAAACAAAGCCAAAACAAAACATGGCTTTGGCTTATTTATTTTATGTGTATGGGTATTTTGCCTGCATATATGTATGTGTACTACATGTGTGCCTGATGCTGGCAGACCTTAAAAGAAGGTATTAGATTTCCAACACATAAAAATAAGCATATACATAAAATATTAAGTGGGCAAGGAAGACGTACTTACAGAATTGTTTGTTTAAAATTTTTTAAATTCATTTCTATAGTTTATGTTAGCATGTTATCTTTAATTTTAAAAAATATTTACTTATTTCATTCTATGTGTATCTATGTTTTGTATGTATGTATGTATGTGCACCTCGTGCATGAAGTGCCCAAGGAGGCCAGGAGAAGACGTTGTGGAGTGAAAGATGGTTGTGGCCCATCATGTGGGTATTGGAAGCTGAATGCCGGTCCTCTGCAAGAACAGCAAGTGCCCCTAACCATTGAGCCGCCTCTCCAGCCAGCATGTCATCTAATAAGAGAAAATCCAGCCCATCATCTCATACAGAAGTAACTGTGTGTGAGTAGTAGCTAGTACTTTCTAGCACTTACTACATATACCAACCGCTGTGTTGAACTGATTCTTGTCACTTTGTTTTTTTTGAGACAGATTTCTCTGTATAGTCCGGGCTGTACTGGAACTTACTTTGTAGATCAAGCTGGCTTTGGACTCACAGAGATCCACTTGCCTCTGTCTCCCAAGCGCTGGGATTAGAAATGTGTGCCACCACTGTCTAGCTTGCTTCTTATGACTTAATTTTTTACAATAAACTCATTTTACTACTAAGAGATGAGAAATTGAAGACACACAGAGAAGCAGTGGCTTTGGTCATGGATCTACTGGGTGGCAATGCCAGCACTTGAATCCAGCACGTTTGACTGTAGATATCACCATGTTCATGTCTACCTTGTCGCTTGTCCTCCCTACTCTGTACACACAAACAGGCAAAGGAGGGCTTCTGCCTGTATTGGCTTCAGTAGACCACACACAAAATCTGTTTGGTGGCTTCCAGATTACTTTGACTTTTAAAGATATTCAATAGACCTTCATCCGGTGTCACATTTTTGCTTTTCTTAGAATTCGTATAGAAAAATTGGCAAGTAATTCATTAAAAAAAAATAAACTGGATAACTGTAGCTTTTAATGGGCAGTGGTGGCGCACACCTTTAATTTCAGGGCTTGGGAGGTAAAGGCAGGTGGATTTCTGAGTTCAAAGCCAGCCTGGGCTACAGAGTGCGTCCAGGATAGCCAGGGCTACACAGAGAAACCCTGTCTTTAAAATGAATAAATAATAAACAAAACACAAAAGAAGTCCTTTTCCTTTAGTGTAGCTAGTAGGTAGGTACCTCTTCCTTCCTTCCTTCCCCCCCCTCTTCTTCTCCCTCTCTGTCTCTTTTTCTGTCTGTCTCTCGGTTTTTCTCGGTGGTACTGGGGATTGATCTAGGCTCAGCACATACAAGGCTTGCTTTCTACCACTAAGCTACACCCCTAGGTAAGAGTGTCATTTTGAAGTAGAATTTTTAATTTTTTTTGAAGTAGCATTTCCTTCCGTAGTCCTCTAGTGAACAATTTTCATGTTTTTGAGAGACTTATCCAGCCATGGCCAGTCAGTCCAGACAATGTGAGCCTGTCCTACCCACCTCTTTCCTCTGCCAGCGCATCCTACCTGGAGCAACAGGAACACACAGTTTCTTGAAGCAGTCCTGTTTGGGGATCGCTGTGGAGAACTAGTCCTGATGGTGAGGGAAAATGAATCTTTGGGCAGCTTCTTATCAATCCTGCAAGTGATTAAAACAGCTGTGTCAGAGCATACAGAGTAGGTTTTAGTCTATTTCTGTTGTGTGTGGCAGCTGGTGATCTCTGTTCTTAGTGGAAGTCATTAATTGTGAAGTGCTTTCTTTTTCAAAGTGCTTATCATATGGTGGACTGTTTTGTCTTTTAAAAAAAGATTTATTTACGTTTTATGTACATGAGTGCAAGCACCTGCATGCCAGCAGAGGGCATCAGTTTACATTACAGATGGCTGTGAGCCACCATGTGGGTGCTGGGAATCGAACTCAGGACCTCTGGAAGAGCAGACAGTTCTCTTAACTGCTGAGCTATCTCTCCAGCCTGACTATTTTGTCTTACTGTCTATCTGAGACAGGCTGGGATAATTTATACACAAGAACATGAGCACACACACTCTCATTTGTAGAGTAACTATTATTTCTTAATCCCTATGAGGTAAGACATTCTAATTTTACAAATGAGGAAACAGAGGTTCAATAGTTCTTCAAAATGTCCAGCTAGAAAATGGCTATCCAGGCATTAGACAGAAATGAAAGCTTCCAGGAAATGAACGCCTGACTACATTTTATTATTGTATCTTCTTCATGTTTCCCAGGCTAGCCTTATAACAGCTATGTAACCAAGGATAACCTTGAATTGTTTTGTGAGACAAGCTCTCAAGTAGCACAGGTTAGCCCCGACTGATGCCTGCTTCCTCTGTCCCTACCTACTGGGGATTATAGCAGGTATGTGGCAGCATGCCTGGTTTGTGTAACACTGGGGATTGAACCCAGGACAATGCACATGCTAGGCAAGCACTTTAAAAACCGAGTCACATTTGTAGCTGACCTTGAACTTCTGGTCCTCCTATCTCCACCTCCCAATCACTGTGATTCCAAACCTTGTTGAGAAAGTGCTGAAGATCCAATGCAGGGCTTTGGCAGGAATGAAACAAGTGCTTTCCCAACTAGGCTGTATTTCCAGGTTAAAATCCTTGCTTTTTGCTGCATTTATAAATGCCAGGTGTGTCTGTGGTTCGTGTCAGGCAAAACATCCGAGAAGCCAGAGAGCTACTTTTGGAGGTGGAGGCAGTCTCTTGAAAAATACATTTTTAAAAAAATTTTTGGGATTTTGAGACAGACTTTCTCCATGTAGCCCTGGCTGTCCTGAACGTGCTCTGTAGACCAGATGGGCCTCAAGCTCACAGAGATCGGCCTGATTCTGTCTCCCGAGTCCTGGGATTAAAGGTCACCAGTGCCTGGCTTCTTTTTTCTTACTTACGTGCCCAGGATACTGTGTCCTGTGGGCTTGAAAATATCAGTTGAGTTCTCTTTCCTCCTTGAAGTCCTTGCAGTTTTTTTACAGACACTGGTCTTGCTGCATACCCAGGATAATTCTGGAACTTGCCCAGGCTAGCCTCAAATGAAACTCTGTCTTTGATTCCTAAACGCTTTGATTACAAGCAAGTACCACCTTATTCATCCTTTGATTTAAAAACTCCTAAGTTACTTCATTGACTGTGCGTGCAGCAAACTTCTTTAAGGTGTATGGTGCTGCCAGTTCCCTTAAAATACTTTCCATGTAAAAATTCCAGTTTGATTTTTAGATGATTTAAACATTTATTATTATTTTTTTATTCGTGCAGGGTATGGTGATGCACTCCTGTAATCCCAGGACTGGGAGAGGCAGAGGCAGGAAGATCTCTGAGTTTGAGGCCAGCATGGTCTACAAAGCAAGTCCAAGACAGCCAGGGCTACACAGAGGAACCCTATCTCAAAAATAAATAAATAAAATAAATATTTTATTCATGTGTGTCTGTCACATGTTTGCAGGTTACTTTGGGGAGAAACGAAAATATGCTGGGTCTCCTGGAGCAGGAGTGATGAGCAAGTTGTAAGCTGCCCAATATGGGTGCAGGGCACAGAAGCATCGTCCTCTTGGAAACGCAGTAAACTCAACTGCTGAACCACTTTCCAGCTCCTCCTATTTGCTTTTCAAGCACAGTATGGAATGGAATTCTTTCCTCATGCCTGCCAAGTCCAACTGAACCTAAGATGAGAGGGAGAAGCCATTGACCCTCTTCTTCCTGTGGATGGGAACTCTTCTAGGTACTTGTAAATGACTTATTGTTGATTGATTCAGGAAAGGTCAGGAGTTACTGTATGCCAAACACAAAGGCCCTTGTTTAAAAATAAATCTTAAATTCCAAACTCCCCTCGCCAATGACTGAAGTGCACGCCAAAGCTCGAATCCCCAGTCCTGAAGGGAACAGAACCAGATTCTTTTTCCTTCCAGCCTTACCTGCCCTCATGCCAGCCTTTCTGAATTCCCAGACTTCTCACCACGGCAGGCTCTGTTCATCCAAAGCTTTCCATTTTCGTCTGTTTGAGGCCCTGTGAAGCCACTGCCACCAGAAAGATGAGTATTGTGAGCTCACACAGAGCTGTGGGGGAGGGGAGGGCTTGCCCGGGGAAGGGACATCTCTCATTCTCCAGGATCTGGTCACACAGCTTCAAACACATCAGCATCACATGGGGGTGGGGAACGGGGGGGGGGGTGATGTCTCCATCCCCCTCTTCTATGTCATTGATCCCCATTTGTCCCGGTGCCTGGGGGTTTCAGGCCAACCTCATTTGTCTTCCTTTTGTTTTCAGCCTCCAATCTACCTTGGTAGTGAATGCTGAGGCTTTGCCTACCCTTCAGCTCTGTCATGCAGCTCTGATAACCAGGGCTTAGCCACCAGTCCTTTGACTGGCCTCCAGCTGACTGACACGCCTCACTGAAGGGTTAGGAGGGGCTTCGGAATCAAATGTTTTCTTTGATGTCAGGAAACAGTTAAAAACAAAAACAAAAAAGAACCAATTCCTCTGGTACTTCCGAATCTTTCCCCATCTTTTCAATATCTTTGTTCTTTCTGTCTTAGCAAAAACTAAAACTATTTTTTGTTTTTGTTTTTGCTCACAGACGTCCCCAGGACCCATTACTATCTTTACATTAGCGATGTACAGATGCCACCAATTTTGGCATCCTGGAATTCAGTGGGTTCTGCTACAGGTTGAAGGGCATAAACAAAGAAGAAATAAACTTACTTCCTGTTAATTTTCCATAATTTTCTCAAGCACTGCCTTCTGTGTTTGAAATTCCAGGAGCCCTGTGTATTATGGTATCAGGGGAAGATGGAATTGTTCTCCAATTTGTTGTTTTCTTAGGATGACATCACTGACACCTTCAGAGCCTCCAATAATTCCATCTATTGCACATGACAACACAGTGACCTCTGCTGGACCTTACTGGTAGCTTTCAGAAAATTCTGGAACAAGTTGCTGTCATCACATTGGAAGGATAGACTACTGAAATTAGATGATAGCATGTAAAGTTCCAGGTTTAGTCCTCAGCCAAATCTATGTAGGGAAAAAAACAGTCAATGGAGGGAGTAAAAAAGAGGAAGGAAGAGAACAGATAAATAAATTATGAGATCAACAGTTTAGTAACCTGAGGCTATGAAGTTAAGTTTGGAGGTACAGTTAGCTCAAAGCTAAGGCAGGGACAGGAGAGAGAGATATGCTGGATGAAGCAAAGTTCAACATTGCTAGAGTAATTACAAGAAACTGGAGACCCAGGCCAGGCAGATGGGTCTGTAAGCAAACCCAAGTTCAAGCCTTGAAACCCATGTAAAGTTGAAAGAAACAAAAGCAACAACAACAAAACAACTGACCTTACAAAGTTATCCTCTGAGTGCCACATGAATGCCATAGAACACGGGTGCCCACACACAGCACGTGCATACACACGCACATATGCACGCACACACATATGCACACAATAAATAAAAATAAAACCCAGGTCTCCTGGAGCTAACAAAGACCAGCCTATAGACAGACAAATCTACTAGGGTGATTTGAAAAGAAAGAAAGAAAAGGTATTGTTTTCTTTTGCATACATAATAAACAATGAGAATGATTTGAAGTTTTAATGGACCCTCTGGTTAAAACAAGTGTTAGAGAAGAATATTCTCAGCATTGCACAAAGAAACCCAGAAACAAAGGGAAAGTAACCTTGCAAAGCAATTTCCTTTTGTCAAAAGGATGGTGTGCCATGACCTAAACTGAGTGATCCAGAACACTGAGAACAGGAGTTTACTTAGTTTTAATTTTAATGCTGGTGACAATGCTTTATTCCTTTGGTGGAAGCATGCGTTATCTTTGTCGGCCTACCTTCTGGTACTCAGATAGAAGGGTGTCCAGGAAACCCACAACTCCAAGGCTGCAAATCTGAGTCACAGCTACAAGGCCTGGGAAGGCATCCCAGCTCTGAGGTGAGACAGAGTCCCAAGGGAATCCTGAGGCATCGGAGCTCAGGAACCTCCTCAAAAAAGACATTGCGGCTCCCAGGGGAGGGTTGTCCCAACCCCTGATGAGCTGAGGAGCCAAGGACCCTGAGAGCCTCTCCTTTCTTTCTTTCTTCTTTCTTCCCTTCTTCCAAGGAGTTGGTCACAGCAGGCAGTAAATCTCTTACAAGAGATTTTTTGGAGGAATGAATCCAGGGGAGAAGAAACTAATTCAGGAGTGGCTTCCTCTGCTCCCAGGAGAAGGCAGCAGGGAACTGAGCAGACACAGCCTTTATATATGGGCTTTTTAGGGGGTGGAGCTTTCTGGGTCATGTATTTCCAGAGTGTGGATTAGTGGGATTTCAAGTCCTAATTTTGGGAGAGCTCAGGGATTGGTGAGCTGTTCAGGGATTGGTTGGTTTTCTTGTGCAAGGCTTGGTGGGTTGTAGTGGTAAGCTCAGGGGGTTGATCAGTTCTCCTGCTCAGGGACTGGTGGTTTTTGTCCAGACTTTTCACTTTTCCAAGATTTGCATAATCTGGCATGAATCCTACTGAGGGGCTGGAGATGAGTTACAGAGGTGAGGTGTGTGTGTGGGGGGGGGGGGGCTGCTGTTTTCTCAGGCAGGGATCGGGCCACTTTTCTGCCTTGAGGGGTTGCAAAGTCTAAGACGAGTCCAAAATTTATAAGGAGTCCAGTGGGAAGGCAGTAGCCTGCAGCAGGAGAGGTTGTCGTCATCACGGACCGCTCGCAGGGCAGTGACAGTAGGCATTCTGAAGGGGAAAGGTGTCTGGTTCCAATAGCGGTTGGCTGAGGCAGGAATGGTCACCATGGACAGCTCCCACCGAGGCCGGGACAGGAGCGGCCATTTTGTCCCTGTCCTCCGCAGCCCCAGGGCGGGAGGCTGGAGCTGATTGCCCTGGGGCAGGAGGGGAAACTGGCACTTGAAATTTTAATGGCCTGCTGCTCAAGGGTAGACATAGCTCTTGGGGAGGAGGGCGCAGTGGGCTGCAGGGCCGGGGTTGGGGGCAGTGGGCCACTCAGATGAATGGGGCACAGAGGCTTCGGGACAGGCCGCCACAGCCGGGGGGATAAGGTGCAGGGGCTTGGGGATGGACTGCCATGGTTTGGGGCAGACTACTATCACTGCCCCAGGCTGAGGCCTGAGGCATTATCTCTGCCATGGTGAACTGTTAGGACGGCTTGGGGTGGCAGAACCCCTCGGCTTGGTAGGCTGCCCCATGCCTTGGGGCCGAGGCTACTGCTGCAGCCTGCCTCCGAAGCTCTCTCTGCGGTGGTGGGCTGCCACTTTGATCTTTCTGCTGCCAACACTGCCACTGCTATGGGCCACTTTGTGGTTGCCTCATCTCTAGCCTTACAGCACGACTTCACAATCTGATGTGACTGGCTAATTTATAATTGGCACAAAGGGGAAGAAGGTGACAGTCATTCCTCAGGATAGTGCAGGGGTTGGGCAAACAAGCACATACACATAGATAGCTTCACAAGATGAGTGTCATTTCAGTTGAAGAAGAGAGAGAAACTAGTTATTTTTAAAGTTCTGAATTGAGGTTAAACGTATCTTTCAGAGCTGGAGAGATGTTTCAGAGGACCTCTGGTTCCAAGGGTCCTGAGTTCAATTTCTACATGGTGGCTCATAGCCATCAATTTTGAGATCTGATGCCCTTTTCTGGCATGCAGGCATACATGCAGACAGAATACTATATACATAATAAATAAATGAATAAATAAATAACTCCTTTAATCCTCAAAAGACGTTGGAGAGGCAGTTTGGTTTTCAAGAAATTATCAAACATAGAACTTGAAGAATTCCAGCAGATCCTTCAACAACCTGCCATGGCAGCCTGAGAACCGGCTTTTTACCTGGAAGAGCCAAGAGTAAGCAGAAGCAATGAGAGGGAACTAACATCCTCTACTGTGCAGCCCTGCATGGTCACCACCTGCCATGGGTGGCTAGAGAAATTAAAATAAGAAAGAAGATTCACTTCCTTGGTTTCACTAACCACTGTTGATGGGCTAAGTAGCCACACGCAACTGACAGAATGGTGATCCGCACAGGTATTATGTATTGCAGAAATGTTCCTTGAGATTTTCTGGGGGAGGGAGGGACCTGTCAAGTCATAGTCAAGGAATGAAGAGGAGCAACAGCAGTTCTTACTGTTGTATTGTTTCTTTTTTTTTTTCCCCAAGACAAGCTTTCTCTGTGTAGTTCTGTCTGCCCTAGAACTCACTCTGTAGACCAGACTGGTCTCAACTCAAAGATCTGCCTGCCTCTGCCTCCTGAGCTCTGAGATAAAAGGCTTTCGCCACCGTGCCCGAGTGCACCAGCTGTTCTGTATGGCTGACATGTAAGCGATCTGAGAATGACAGTGGGTAATGTTCTCAGTCTCTTTCTGCATCTCTGGCCACTGCCAGAGATCTGCCTACTCCAGAAGTCAGCCAGCATCTTGGGGCTCTCTCTTCACTCTTTTTGTTTTCTGTATCCTTGAGTGAGCTCATACGCTTGCTTGCCTGCTTCTGTTAACATCTGTTTGCTGGCTTTCAAATCTGACTTTCCAGCTTCAATCAGTTGTTCTCTTTCTGTTATTCTTTTCCTTACCCAACTTTATTCTCATAAAGATCTTTATCTCTTCCTTAGTCTTTCTAGTCATTTTGGGGGGTGTTCTTATTAATATTCCCAGATGACTCAAATCTGTTTGTGTTTAGTCTCGATTGCTTTCCTGAGTTTTGGATCATTGTGTGGAACATTTCATAGCTTCATTTGAATGACTTCACCAGTACCACAAGCCTCACCTCTCCCTCTCTCTCCTCCCACAAGCATCTTCCTCCTGTCCTTTATCCCCATCTTACTGAGTACTACATCCTAAATTGTTAAAACCCTGAGTTTAGAGAAAATACAAGATGCTTGTTTCTCTCTCTCAACCCTTCCTTTTTTCCCTCCCTTGCTTTATTGGTTTTGTTCACAAAATGTCTTTTCTGTCAGTTTCCTTTACCACCCTTAAGTTTATTCTTCACTGACAGAGTGACTTTCTAAAACAAATTTAATTAGGCCACTCCCTCCCTTGAATCTGTTCAATGGCTCTTTTTGTTTTGAATTTTAATTTTTATTAATTATACTTTATTCACTTTGTATCCCCCATAAACTCCTCCCTCCTCCCCTCCCAATTCCACATTCCCTCCCCTTTCTCCACACATGCCCCTCCCCAAGTCCACTGATAGGGGAGGTCTTCCTCTCCTTCCTTCTGATCCTAGTCTATCAGCTCTTATCAGGACTTGCTGCATTGTCTTCCTCTGTGGCCTGGTAAGGCTGCTCCCCCATCAGGGGGAGGTAATCAAAGAGCAGGCCAATCAGTTCATGTCAGAGACAGTCCCTGTTCCCATTATTATGGAACCCACTTGGATACTGAACTGCCATGGGCTACATCTGTGTAGGGGTTCTAGGTTTTCTCCATGCATGGTACTTGGTTGGAATATCAGTCTCAGGAAAGACCCCTGTACTCAGATTTTTTTTTTTTTTTGGTTCTGTTGCTCTCCTTGTGGATCTCCTGTCCTCTCCCTATCTTACTATTTCCCACATCTTTCAAAAGATTCCATGAACTCTGCCTAACAGTTGGCCATAAGTCTTTGATATTCTGCAGGGCAGAGCCTTTCAGGGGCCCTCTGTGACAGGCTCCTAGTTTGTTTCTTGTTTTCTTCTTTCTGATGTCAATCTGCTTTGCCTCTCTGGCTGAGGATTGAGCATTTTAGCCAGAGTCCTCCCTCTTGATTAGTTTCTTTAGGTGTACAGATTTTGGTAGGTTTTTCCTATATTGTATGTCTATATGAGTGAGTATATACCGTGTGTATCTTTCTACTTCTGGGATAGCTCACTCAGGAAGATCTTTTCCAGTTCCCACCATTTACCTGCAAATTTCATTATATCCTTGTTTTTTTATTGCTGGGTAATATTCCATTGTGTAGATGTACCACAATTTCTGTATCCATTCTTCAGTTGAGGGGCATCTGGATTGTTTCCAGCTTCTGGCTATTACAAATAAAGCTGCTACAAACATGGTTGAGCAAATGTCCTTGTTGTGTACTTGAGCCTCTTTTGGATATATATCTAGGAGTGGTATAGCTGGATCTTGTGGAAGCACTATTTGTAGTTGTCTGAGAAAGTGCCAGATTGATTTCCAGAGTGGCTGTGCAAGTTCACATTCCCACCAGCAGTGGAAGAGGGTTCCTCTTTCTCCACAACCTCTCCAGCATGTGTTGTCACTTGAATTTTTGATCTTGGCCATTGTGATGGGTGTAAGGTGAAATCTTGAGGTCATTTTGATTTGCATTTCCCTGATGGCTAATGACGTTGAGCATTTCTTTAAGAGTTTCTCTGCCATTCGATATTCCTCTACAAGAGTTCTCTGTTCCCCATTTTTTAATTGGATTATTTGATTTGTTGCTTTTCAACTTCTGTAGTTCTTTACATATACAGGATATTAGCCTTCTGTCAGATAGAGGGTTGGTGAAGATTCTTTCCCAATCTGTAGGTTGTTGTTCTGTTTTGATGACAGTGGCCTTTGTTTTATAGAAGCTTTTCAGTTTCATGAGGTCCCATTTATTGATTGTTACTCTTAGAGCCTGTGCTGTTGGTGTTCTGATCAGGAAGTTGTCTCCTGGACCAATGAGTTCAAGGCTCTTCCCCACTTTTTCTTCCAACTGATTTAATGTGTCTGGTTTTATGTTGAGGTCTTTGATCCACTTGGACTTCAGTTTTGTGCAGGGTGATAAGTATGGATCTATTTGCATTTTTCTACATGTAGACATCCAGTTAGACCAACACCATTTGTTGAAGATGCTGTATTTTTCCATTGTATGGTTTTGGCATCTTTGTCAAAAATCAGGTGTCCATAAGTGTGTGTGTTCATTTCTGGGTCTTCTGTTCAGTTCCATTGATTCTGTTTCTATGCCAGTACCATGCAGTTTTTATTACTGTTGCTCTATAGTACAGCTTGAGATCAGGGATGGAGATACCTCCAGAAGATCTTTTATTGTTGAGGATTGTTTTAGCAATTTTGGGTTTCTTGCTATTTCATACGAAGCTGAGAATTTTTCTTTCAAGGTCTGTAAAGAATTGTGTTGGTAATTTGAT
>CM053766.1:76446678-76496123 GCA_028658305.1 Pachyuromys duprasi
TATCTATCTATCTATCTATCTCTGTATGTATTTATCTATCTTTATTTATTTCAATATGTACTGCCAAAACATGGTCAAAAGAATGATGCGTGGTGAACAGTGCCATGGGGAACTGTGAGGAAGGCCCCAGGAGAAAAGGCAGAGGCGTTTGATCTCGGCTGCATTTTGTTCTCTATATTGTTCTTGGATGTGATTTCTTGCCTCCTGTGTTAAACATTTACATTCAGTTTCTAAGACACGTTTATTCTTGTTGGATGTCAGATCATAGCTATAGGATCCAATCTGGTCAGTGTACCCTGAATCTGGATGTAAACTTCTGCCTTGCTCTCCTGCTTTCCCAGACAATCTATAGTACAAGCCAGACAATTATGTTTCAACTGCTCTGTCCTGAGAAAGTTCTTGGAAAGGGCAGCTCTGTCAGTATTTAGTATGTGCTTACAGGCATTTATTTATGAGCTTTTTTTTTTCTGATCACGTTTTTATGAATTCAAACAACCTTGTTAAGATCATTGCTTTCTTTATTACACACCTGTCTAAAAGCACACTGAAAATGACATAAGGCTGTCTCCAGCATTACACTGTAGTCTGTCGCTTTCTTAGAGGTCCTCAAATCCCAGACAGATCTACATAGGTCGACAAAAGTCAACTATGTGTGTGTATGTCTGTGTGTCTATGTGTCTATGTATGTGTATATCTACATGTCTGTGTATGTGTATGTATGTATGTGCTCATGTGTGTGTGTGTCCATGTGTGTGTGTGTGCGCGCGTGCATGTCTGCATGAACTTGTATCACGGTGTGAGTCTGGGTGTTAGAGGAAAATGTGCAGGAGTAATTTCTCTGCTTTTACTATGTGGTCCTGGGGATCAAATGCAGACGATCACACTTGGGAGCAAGTGCTCTTCCCTGCTGAGCCATCTTGCTGACTCCAACTGGATCTCTACCTAGTACTTCAGAATTTCTTTCCTCATAAAAACTGGGATTATAGGCATGCCCTAAGCTATTTGTTTTGTCTTGTGGGTTTCTGTTATTATTGTTGTTGTTGATTGGTTGGTTAGGTTTTGTTTTGTTTTGTTTTTATTTTTTTTTACTTTTGTTTTTCAAGACAGGGTTTCCCTGTGTAGTCCTAGCTGTCCTGCAACTCACCCAGCAGTTAGTTTATTTTTTATTGTTCCCCTTGTAACTGATATAGGAACTCACAAATTCTGAAAGGTACTGAATTAAAGGAACAAATTAACACTGAATAGCCCTATCCCTGGGCTTTTCAGTGAGCCTGTTCAATAGGCAAGTGTGAAGAGCTGCTTGTTTATAAGGCTGCATTGTTGCTGAGTTCTCAGTGAAAAACATGTTTCATCCTGGCCCTCACCTGGAGACAGGGATAGGCAGGATACTTTGCCAAGTTACTTTCCTTTAGTTTGTGTGAGGATAAACAAGTTTGACCTCTTGATGAACTCCTTCACTGTATCAAGGTGCTTTGCTCTGACTATAAAAAGGAATTGTGGAATAAACCAGGCATGACAGTTTCTATTGGCAGCCCTCTCGAACTGATCTTATGTGTAGTATGTTTTATTTTGCTTTGTTAAATTTTCTTTCAGTCCTCACTCACCACTCAGGAACTGTTCAACCCTGGCAGCCGGCTCTGGCAGGCAAGTGACTAGAATTGCCAGAGGAGCTTCTGGAGCCCTGAGTGTAAACCCGGTCCTTAGAAATCTCAGGTGAAGATGAGAGTTCACGTAGCACAGATATCTAAAGGGACAAGAGAAGAAAGTCAAACATGGTACTCTCAGAAATACTGACGTTTGTTTTAACTCATTTTTAAAAACTGTCTTTATTTGGCACTTTCTGCATGTAAGGCACCATGCTTGGCAATGTTTGCACGCACACATGTTGGTGGCACAAGCGTAGCACCAGAAGACTCAAGTCTCTCTGACCCCATCGACCCTGCTGCTCTCATCTTGTGCTTTTGTCTCACCCAGATCAACAACAGCAGTAACAATGGGAGCCACAGTGAGATCCGGATATGGCCACTGCCCAGGCTTCTTCCTGCTTCCTTTGTCTGGACCATGTGTTCTGCCCTCTGGATCTGCATTGCTCCTTTTTGTTGTTGTTTGTTTTTTGATTTTCGAGACAGGGTTTCTCTGTATAGCCTTGGCAACGCTAGACGCACTTTGTAGACCAGGCTAGCCTGAAATCCACAAAGATCTGCCTGCCTTTGCTTCCTGAGTGCTGGGATTAAAGCTGTGAGCCACCACCACCTGGCATTTACACACACACACACACATACATGTATGTATGTATGTATATTAAATCCCAGCACTCTGGGAGGTAGAGGCTGGCAGATCTCTGTGAGTTTAAGGCCAGTCTGTCTACAGAGCAAGTTTCAGGACAGCCAAGGCTACACAGAGAGACCCTTACTTGAAAAAAAAATTTAAATGATGTGTATATGTGTGTGCCTGCTTATGTGGATGTGAACATGAGTGCATGTGCTGGAAGAGGCCAGATGCATCAGATTCCCTGGAGTTAAAGTCAGGTAGTTGTGAGCCACCTGATGTGGGTGTTGGGAACTGAACTTGGGGCCTCTGGAAGAACAGTAATTACTCTTAATAGTTGGGCCATCTCTCTAGTCTCTGGTATTTATTCCTGTATCCCTCACCTATTTCACAAATGACCTCTTCTGCCTTGCTACCACATTTAACTCATAGACCTTACTTCCATTTGCAGTGACCAAGCTTCTGTACATGGAAGTGACCTTCCAAGAGGAGCTCTGCTATGACAGAACTCATGCTGTGTCTACAGTACAAAGTGATAACAGATTCACAATCAGAATATTTCTCTTAAGGAAAAAGAGGAACATCATTCTCTTGAGCTTTGGAAGATGCTATTCAAGCAAACTCTGTCAAAGAGGTTTTTGTTGTTGTTTTGTTGTTGTTTTGTTTTTGGAGACAGTTTTTCTGCGTAGCCCTGGCTTTCTGGAACCCACTCTGTAGACTCAGGTGGATACCTGCCTTTTCCCTGCAGTGCTGGGACTGAAGGTACGCGTCACCACTGCCCAGCTGAGAATTATTTTTTAAAGAAAAGACTATTTATTTAGGTATGTGAGTGCTCTGTTTGCATGTGTGCCTGCATGACAGAAGGCATCAGATCTCATTATGGATGGTTGTGAGCCACCATGTGTTTGCTGTGAGTTGCACCTAGAACTCTGGAAGAACAGCCAATGCTCTTAACCACTGAGTCATCTCCAGACCTCAAAGAGAATTATTTTTAAGATATAGAACATGTGAAAGGTTTAAATCATGGGTTGAAAGTTACCAGGAAACAGTCAAGTACAGTGGTCCCTAAATCTCAGCTACACGTGAGACAGGAGGATCATTTTATCCCAGGAATCTGGAGGTAGCCTGGGAAATACTGTGAGACCTTGCCTCGTACAGAAAGAATAGCAGTGCGGCATGCTAGGACACACCTGTGATCCCGGACCAGAAAGACCAAGTCCGGAGTGGTGAGTCTCAGGCAGCCTGGACTATGCACAACACTCTCCCTTAAAAACAATAAAACACCCCTCAAAACAGAACAAAAACTCCCAAAGAAACAAAATATACCTTAAAAAAAGAAGAAAGATAATAGAAAAAAAAAAGACGAGGTACAACTCAATGGTAGAGATTGTTCCTAAGAATATATGAGGCCTCTGTTCAATTCTCAGCACTACTAAAAAATGTAACACAAAACAAAACCGAAGCCAGGGGGAAAGTTAGACAGACGTGAATTTCCTAGCACGTATGTGACCATAGTCATTTGTGGTCTTGGGTGAGAGCAATTATCTCTCGTCTTTCCAGCTGTACCAAAAAATTCTCCCCGAGAGCCGAGCCTGCAGCTGTGGCTTGGTCGGTTGGAACCCCAGGTCTGGTTTAGTGGATAAAGGCTTACTGTTGCTAATGAATAACAGCTCATATGGTGTTCATAATAGAACTGGCTAGGAGGCTGGCATTCAAGCACGGCTCAGGGGTTAGTGGGTGTGGACAGCTTAAGGAAAGATGACACTTCACAAAATACTTCAAGCCCAGCTGCTGGTGGAAGAAATCCATCCGGGAGTTAGCTTCTCAGGAGTAGAAAAGCTGGATTAGTTTCGATTGCCATAATTGAATGAATCTGAAGTGGAGAATGAATCTGAAGTTGCATGGCCGCCTAGAAAAAAATTATTTATTTCTAAGTAAGTAAACATACTTAGAAAATGAACTGAGGCTATTGTTTCGAATGTCAAGGTGATTTCTAATACCCATCAAAAGAGCGGAGAAAACGCTTTTAGCTCATCAGGTAAAGGCACTTGCCACCAAGTCTGATGATCTGAGCTCAATTCTCTGGCTCCCCCTGGCAGAAGTGGACCAGCTCCCACTAGTTAAACTGTGACTGACCTGCACTGACTTGCACCATGGCGAGTGCCTGCCCTGCCCAAATAAACAAAGAAATATTCTTAAAAGAAAAACCAAACATATACACAGAGGAGAAAACTGTCTCGGAAGAATGCAGTGTCTGTTTTATACTGAAACTCTGAATTTGTGTGTCTGTGTGTTTTGAGATAGGGTACCATGGAACTGAAGCTGGACTGGCTAGCTGAAAATGGCCTTAAACTCTTGATCCTGTTCTGTCTTCTGAAGGCTGGGATTTCAGGCAGGGTTTTTTTTCCTTTGAACTTTTTCTGCGGAATTACTTTTTTTTTTTGAGAATTTAGCCACAAGGGGGCGCCCAGGATCTATTTGGGAGCAAATCTGCCTGCTAACTGAAAAAAAAAGAGCAGGCATTTAGAATCCTTCCAGTTCCCGTGAAAACTACTTAAAACGTTCGTCGCTAGATTCTGACTCCCAATGAAAAGACAAATATTGGAAAGGATTTGATGCAGATACCTGTTTCCCTTTTTCCCTAGATTAGAGTCACGACGGACTGTGGTTGCGCCGGAATTCTGCTGGCTCGTGAGCGAAAAGCCACGTTGGCAGGATTAACGCAGCCGCTTTCATAGCGTTATTGTCACTGTGTTTTTGGGTCAGTGACGTGGTGAGATACAGCTGAAATTTCTTTCTTATAAAGTTCTGTTAGTATTTCAACAGTTTGTTCTTGGGATTACGGTATGGGAACCAGAATTCTATAGCTTTACACTCACAGCCTTTGCCCTCCACGGCTTTTTTTCTTTTGCTACAGGGTCACGTGGAGCCTAGGATGGCCTCACACTCACTCATATGTTGTTGTGGAGGGCAGCTTGATCTTCCTGCCTTCATAAATGCTGGTATTACAGTTGTGTGCCAACACACCCAACCTAATAATAATAATAATAATAGATCAATTCTTTGTTTCCTAGTGCTGAGATTAAAATGTAGGGATTCACAAATGTTAAAAAAAAATACTCCTACTGAGCTTCATCCCCAGTAACTTGATGTCACCAATACCTGGGTTTTATTCCTGCCTGTGTAAGGGCAGGGGGTGAGGAGCAGAAAGGATCCTCAACCTTGTTTGATAGACTGGAATGGAGAATCAGAGGCAACTACAGTGGCCGTTGCAAGCATACAGTAGTTAGCAGGATGAGTACCTAGTCACAGCCACCACAGGCCACTTAGGGAGATGACCACAGCTTGAGGGACAGACAGAGCTCTCACTGATTTATTTATTTATTTATTTTTGGTCTTTTTGTTATTTTGTCTTTTTTTTTTTTCCCAGAGCTGAGGACCGAACCCAGGGCCTTGCGCTTGCTAGGCAAGCGCTCTACCACTGAGCTAAATCCCCAACCCCGCTCTCACTGATTTAGTCAAAGGTTTGACCACAGCATGTTTGAAGGTGTTGGCTCCTTCCAGCCTGGTTGATAAATGGCCTTGGAATACAGCAGAGACTAGAGACGTGATTATACATTTGTTGATGAACCAGGGATTCTCTGTAGACCCATGTCCTTGAGCGAGGCTAGAAAAAACCTTCTCTCTCTCCCTCCCTCTCTCCCTCTTTCTTTCTTTTCTTCTTTCTTTTTGTTTTGTTTTGTTTTTGAGACAAGATTTCTCTGTGTAGCCTTGGCTGTCCTGGAACTCACTCTGTAGACCAGGATGGCCTTGAACTCAGAAATTCACGTGCTTCTGTCTCCAGAGTGCTAGCATCAAAGGCATGTGCCACCATGACTGGCAGAGATGAGACTTTCAATCCTTGTGACTGTTTCAACTCTCTACAAATGAAGGTTGCAGATTTACGTAGACCCACTAGTTTCGGGGCCTCCCGTGTATTCTGTTTTGCTGTCGTTCCTTAAACAGAGACTTACTCTGTAACCCTAGCCTGGGCCCAAACCTTCTGTTAGGCCAAACTGACCTCCAAATTCGCTTCGTTTTCTTGCCTCTGCCTCCACCGTGCTGTTGTTTCCTACCCGAGGCTCTGGGTTCAATCAGCAGCATCAAAGTAAACAAAAAGCAAGCACTCCCTACCGCCGTTCTCCTTAAATATCCGTTAAGTCTCACGCTGTAGACCTGGCTGTCTATATTTATTTACTTGTTTATTCATTTTGGTGCCAGTGATCAAACTCACAGTCTCACCCGTGTTCAGCCGGCTAAGCACTGAGATGCAATTTCCAGCATCTCTTTATGGTTTTGTTCTAAAGGTAATTCAGGGAAAAGAGAGATTAGTAAAGAATATATATATATATATATACTCCTCCTACCTCTCTTAGCTTTGGGATTTAAAAGATATTGCCTTGTCTTTTTTTTTCACTCATGGAAAAAAACCATTTCTTAGGTTATGGGTTGCAATATTGGAAGCGATAAGAAGTTATCAAATGGCAAAGAGTTAAACAGAAAGAAAATGCTTTCCAGGCTTGCTTTTGTCCATTTGCCCCCTTGACTGCCCTTCTAAAACATAGCACTTGCGACCCACTTTGGCTGGTACTCGGCTCGTCTGTTTTGTGGTTTGACCCGGCATCAGGGTTGCAGTGGCTAGACTGGCTTCTGACTTGCACACACATTTTTTTTCCCCTCATTAATCCTTTGCACAGAACAGATGCCCCGGGTGCAGTTTTAGGCTAGAAGAATGTCCAAACTATGCGGGTGTGAGTTTCGACAAAGGGTCAGTTGCATTCGGAGCACAGATACCGGCCTGGAACCAGGTCACATTTTAATGAAAAAATGCGCATTCAGCATGGCATTGTGTTTTTCAAAGAGGTGATTTCCAGCCACGGAGCACACAAGGGAGAAGCAGGCATTCGGGTGGAACCGGAACTGCCTTGAACCAAGGCTCGGCCTGACTGCTGGAGGGGAGGGCCCACATGGACATAGAACTGGGGAAATGCGGAAGGGGTATATTTGTTTAGGGATCACTAGCTGTAACATGTTTTGTTTTGTTTTGATTTTAATTTTTTTTTTTTTGAGACAGGGTTCCACTGTATAGCTCTGGACATCCTGGTTACTTTGTAGACCAGGCTGGCCTCGAACTCACAGAGATCCACCTGTCTCTGCTTCTCATCTGCTGGAATTAAAGGTGTGCTCTGCCCTCCCCCCCAACTTGTAACTCTTCAAACAGAGCTGCTGTCCCATATCCATACTGAGAACTGTGAACCAGTGATATAAGAGATTTTTTCTTATTCCACTTACAAAAGCAAAGTAATCATTTTTGCCTTTGCGCTTTCAAGTGAAAGCATAAAGCTCTTTAGTAAACCTTGCTGTAAGTGCTGCTATTTCTTCTCAAGAATATGTTTTTGTATGTTAATGCATTTGGGGTCATCTGTAAGTTACAAGCAACATAAATGAAGTAAGTTCCCTTCTGTAAGTTACAAGCAATTGTTCAGTTGTTTGTTTTGTGTTTTGAGACAAGGTCTCACTATGGGTTCTGGCTGTCCTGGGACTCACTATGTAGACCATGCTGGCCTTGAACTCAGAGATCTGCCTGTCTTTTTTTCTTTTTAATCAATTATGTATAGACAATGCATAATAACAAGTAGGAGGAAAAGAACACACAGATTAAGACAGAGTTGCATTTAACATTCACTTTTGAGTTATGGGATGAATTTCATTCAGTTTGGTACAGTCATGAAGAGACAAGCTGACACTCCAAATTGTGCTGGGAGTGTCCCCACATTTTCAGAAACACCAAGTGTGGAGACTGTCTCTTGGGCTGTGGGGCCTCAGCTGGCTCAGCAATCAGGTCTCCCCAAGGTGGTCTTCAGTCAGGAGGTAGGTGCTGCTGTGACTTGTAGGGGACAAGATGAGGAGCAGGCAGCCCAGGCCCAGTCTCTACTGTGTGGTGACAAGCTTTAAATCATGCCAATGGTCTGAGACCGTCTAGGACAGGCACACAGGTCCATGCTTGGGTTTTTAATCTTGTCCTGGAATTGCTGGTCAAGTTCACGGCAGAGTTCCTTTACCAGGAGTGATGGATACGTCCACATTCACTCTTCCTCAGTGAACTATCAGGTCCGACACTTTGACAGTCCCTACCTGTTGTACCATGAGAAAATCACAACTAGTCAGGTGTTTGTCTGAGAATGTGCATGTGTCTGTGTACTCCCTGGTCCTGTTTGGAGGAGCACAAGTGAATAGCAGCTTCAGAGAGGCACATTCGTTGTCTCCGTGCATGATGGTTGGATCTGGTTTATAGCCGCTTCCCATCAGCACAGCAGCTTCCATCTTAGGTGGCCAAACTGGTAAAGGAACTCTGCCTGTCTTAAAAGCATGTGTCACCGCATCTGGCTAAATAAGGTTAGTTTTTACATTTTTAGGAGAAATAATGAAACGTTTAGTTACTTTAAAATGGAAAGAAAATGCCATTTGGTAGTAATAAACATTTCATTTTATATTATTCTTTAATGATATATTTATTTTTATGTGCATTGGTGTTTTGCCTGCATGTATGTCTGTGTGAGAGTGGCAGATCCCCTGGAACTAGAATTATGTACAGTTGTGAGCTGCCATGTGGGTGCTGGGAATTGAACCAGGGTCCTCTGGAAGAGCTGTCAGTGCTCTTAACCACTGAGCCATCTTTCCAGTCCCTCTGATTTTTTTATATTATTATAGCTAGCTGTGAGGGCCTACTCCTGCAGCAATGCAAAGTGACATTCAAAGAGAAAGTCCATTGACTAGGAAAACATGATAGTTCAATGATAGCCCAGTTAGTCTGAAGATTCGAAATGTTAATGTTTCTTTGGAAGAGCAAGGATGATGAAGGATATGAAATCGGGACATCAAAGCAAAATGAGAAGGTTGCTGAGTCTGAAGAAGGCAGGACTGGAGTATCAGAGGGGACGCGGCAATGGCTGGAGATCAGGCTGCCTTCTGGTAGAGTGTACTCAGGGAGCAGAAGAACTACAGACTAGATATATTTGGGCTTGATGTTGAATTCTTCAAGTGAGATAAGCCATCGTAGAGGCTGTAGAAGAAAGTCAAGAGTGAAGATGGTGTTAGAACAGGGCGGAATTGTAAGATACAGCTGTCCCCTCCATTCTGCCAAAGCCTTTGGGAATAAAAAAATCTCCAAGCTTAATTTATTTAAAAAAACATGAAAATAACCAAACAAATATAGAATTAAGCAGGCATAACTTTAAGGTGTGAAATAAGCATTATAAAAAATTTGCTCCCTAAGTACTTATTGAATTTGATCAAACTTAGGGTGATAAGGCGAGCAAACATTTTATTTGTCTTTCTATGCTGCCCATCATAGTCTCAGACCTCTGGGCTTAAGCGATCCTCCTATGACAACTCCTAAGTAAGTAGGACTGCTGATACATGTCACTACACTTTGTTCCCCCATTAATTTACATGTACATGTATGGGTAATCTTTTCTCATTCTTTATGGGCTGGAAATAATTGAATCAATGCTCAGAGAATTCTTCTATTTGCATTAAAGAAAAAAAATAACTGAAGCATTTGCCCTCTTTTCAATAAAAAAAGTTAGACCAGTTGTATCTTCTATATGGGAAAAAAAATGAATCTAACTCCATATCACAGACCAAAATCAGTTCCAAGAAGATTGATCTTAATTCAAAACTGGAACGTTTTTTGCAGATAGCACGACAGAATACTTCAAGGGTAAGAAATGATTGAGAAAACAAGACACAGAAATCTTGTAGCATAAAAGGAAAAATGACCATATTAAAATTTCCAGAAAACACTACAGAAAGATTAAAAAATTGCAGAATGGATTGGCAAACACTATTGGCAACCAAGTGCTAGCAAGCAGAGGAAAGAACTTAGAACTATAACACTGTCAAAAGTTGCTCCTTAGAAAAAAGGTGCAAAAGTAGGTGTGTAAATGGATGACAAAAAATGTGGGAGGCAGCATACAGCCTACCACAGATTTGGATCCACTCAAAACAATAGTAAAATACTATGGCTTTGCAATAGTAAAAAGGCCTGACAGAACCAGGGGTTGCTGAGGACAGACACCAATAGCTCCCGTGCATGGCTAGTGGTAGTGTAAATAAGAACCACCACTTTGGATGGGATTTTTCACTCCCAAGTGAGGTTAAAGATAAGCATGTCCAATGGCATGGTAATTCCACAGCAGCAATGTACTGTTTGCTTAGACTATTATAGCTCACTTAAATTGTTTCAGCCAAAGGCAATTTATTTTTACGAGCGTGTGTGCGTGTGTGTGTGTGTGTGTGTGCATGTGCATACGTGTGTGTGTGTGTGTGCATACGTGTGTGTGTGTGTGTAGATAAGAACATGAGCGTAGGTGCTCACAGAGGTCAAAATGTCTAATTACCCAGAGCTGGAGTTACTGGAAATATTGAACTAAGGTCCTCTGCAAGAGTAGTATGTGCTCTTAACTACTGAGCCATAGCTCTAGCTTCTGTTATGCATTTAAGAGCACTCATAACAGAATTCTTTATGGTAGTCCTCAAATGGAATCAGCAAAACTGCCCACTAGCTGAATAATAGAGCAATGAAATGTTGTATACATACAAGTTTTCACATTAATTTGTTTATGTGGGGGGTATGTATGCTTATGTCATGGCATGTGTATAGAGGTTAGAGAACAACTTAGATGGGTCGGTTCTCTCTTTCTACCATGTGGGTCCTGGGTATTAAACTCAGGCCATCAGGCTTGACAACACATACCCGGACCCACGGAGCCATCTTGTTGGCCATGTAGTATATTTATGAAGAAGAAAACCGCATAGTGTGGTGGTTTGGGTAAGAATGGTCCCCATAGGCTCATATATTTGAATGCTTGGTCATCAGGGAGTGGCACTACTTGAGAAGGATTAGGAGGTGTGGCTTTGTTGGAGTAGGTGTGTCACTGACTGTAGGCTATGAGGTTTCATAAGCCCAAGCGAGGCCCAGTGTCTCTGTCTGCTGCCTGAGGCTTTGGACGTAGAACGCTCAGCTACTTCTCCAGGGCGCGCTGCCATGCTATCCACTACAACGATAACAGATTAAACCTCTGAAAGTGTAAGCCAGCCCTAATTAAATGCTTTCCTTTATAAGAGTTGCCTTGGCCATGTCTTTTGACAGTGATAGAACACTAAAACATAACAATGAAAACAAACAACAGAAAAACCTATAGCTCCAAACAAAATAGGAGTTAAGCTGGTGGCTAGTGCCAGGTATGACGGCACACACTTAATGACAGCACCTGGGAGGCAGAAGCAGTGGATCTCTGTGAATTTGAGGCCAGCCTGGTCTACAGAGTAGGTTCAGAGGGCTACACAGAAGACTCCTGTCTTGAAAAACAAGCAAACAAGCAAACAAACAAATAAACAAATAAATGGTGATGGATAGCTCCAGCAAGATGGGAGGGGAAAAAGTATCCATTTTCCAGGGTTAGCAAATAGAAGGAATGAGGCACAGGAAGTTTGTGAGTTGCAGAGGAAGTTTGTCGAAGAGAAGAGACATCCATAAGACATTTAGTATTGTCACCAATACTGTTGGATATTTTATTGCCGCAGCTGCCTGATATTATTAAAACTATGCAAATGTCATACTACTCAGTTAGCAACAGTGGTCCCTTTGATGTCAATAACTGTTGAATAAATAATCAAGAATAGTATGGAGCATATTTGGATTTTAGTTAGTAAGATCACAAGTGGGAGGGAAGTAGAGCGGATAAGGATAAGGAAAAGAAAAGATTGTAAGGTGGCCGGGAAGGAAATTTGCGATGGTGCTCAGGTCCACAGATTTTAAAGGCTGTTACATCTATGGGGGATTACGGTGAGGGCTCAGCAGTTGAGAGCACTTGCTGCTTCAGCAGAGGACCCAGGTTCAGGTCCTGTTACCCACACGGTGGCTTACAGCCATCTAAAATTCTAGTTCCAGAGAATCTGGTGTCCTCTTTGGACCTCCATGACCACCAGGAAAACCACTCATACATATGAAATAAAATAAATATTTAAGAAAGAGTAAAGGAGGTGACTAGAATGAGAGAAAGACGAAAAGACTTGGAAAAAAGGATGGATGTCTGAGATGTGGCTGGTAGAGAACGCCACTGCTCTTGTTCACCTGTTATTCTAGCTCTGGGACATCTGAGAGAGAGGGGTCCCCAGAGCTCACTGGCCAGCTGGTCTAACCAGTTGGGGAGCATTAGGTCCATCAAGAGATCCTGTCTCTTAGTAAGCTGGGTGGAGAAACAAACTGTCCTAAGACAAAGCCGAGCAAGGAACAAAGAAAAGCAAGACCATTTTAAGAGACACATGTGCAAGAGTGGAAATTAACTACTGGAAGACAGGGAAGAAAAGAGACGATCTGAGGGGCGGCTTGTTAGCATGCCTGTGCTAAGCTGACATTCTCAGGTCCTCTGGCCAAAGTGTAAGTTCTAAGACTAATTGTCTGGTAAAGTTAGAGAGGATATATTACAATGGTGAAGGATAAGAACAGACTTCCGGGAGCTGAGGGGAGGCCTAATCAAAACTGACCTGCATCTTGTCAACTAATTTTAAAGAGAATAAGAGTTCTCTTGGATCTGAAGTATACTTTCTCTTTTAAGATAAAAATCTCATAAACCCAAGCTGGCCTCAAATTCATAATCCTATCAGCTTCCTGAGTGCTTACAGGCATGTACCACCATGCCTGGCTCTTAAATAGTTGTCTACAAGATTGGACCATCTCATGTAATAAATACAGTAGTGAAATTACTAACTAGCTAACTGATTTACTAGGTAACTTGTGGAGTTGTCCTGGCAGATAACAGAATAATTTTAAATAAGTTGGATTTTATTCTAATAGTTGAATACCAACTATTTGGTGATGATAATTACTATACCACCTCAAAGTTGCAGATAGAAAATTGTACTTTTACTAGGTCAGGTATTAGCTGTTGTACAAGCTGACAACACACACACACACACACACTCACACCTTGAATTATATTAGCTTTTGTCTTATAATGTGAAAGATATTAGCTTCTGTAATTTATATAACTATTATGTAATTATATTATTGCATATAATATAATTATACTATATACTATATTAATATATTATGTGTTAATACATTATTATATTACACTATATTATATTATAGGATATGTCTTACAATCTGAATTATATTAGCTTCCATTAGGGTTTCTATTGACGTGATAGAACACCATGACCACAATCAAATTGTGGAGGAAGGGATTTATTTAGCTTACAATAGATTCACATCACAATCTATCACTGAAGAAAGTCATGGCAGGAACTCAAACCAGGGCAGGAATCTGAAGGGAGGAGCTGACACAGAGGCCATGGAGGGGTGCTGCTTACTGCCCTGCTCTCCATGGATGTTCAGTTGGCCCCTCCTAGAGCAGTCAGGACCATCAGCCCAGGATAGCACCACCCACCATGGGCTGAGCTTTTGAACATCAACCACTAATCAAGAAAACAGACTTGCCTGTAGACTTGCTTGTAGGCCAATTTTATGGAGACATTTTCTCAATTAAGGTTACTTTCCCAAATATCCCTAGCTTGTGTCAAGTTGACATAACACTAGCCAACATGGCTTTTTTTCTGAGTAGTGTAGAACATCTGTAACACATTTCAAAATGGTCCTTTGATAGCATTGTTCCCTCCTACTCTCTCTAAATTGAGACAGTCTTATTGTCTTCCACCTTACCTGTGCAATTGCCAGGATTACAGGCTTGCACCGCACATTTGTCTCTTGATGTATCTTTGTTTCAGTGAAATGAAATGCACTTGCCACAGTTAATAAAAGACATTTTTATTTTTTATTTTTGGTTTCTCTAGACAGGGTTTCTCTGTGTAGCCTTGGCTGTCTTGGACTTGCCTTGTAGACCAGGCTGGCCTTGAACCCACAGAGATCCACCTATCTCAGCCTCCTGAGTGCTGGGATTAAAGGCATGTGTCACATATTTTTATTTTAAATTAATTTATTTCTACTTTTTTGTGTATGCATGTGTGTACACGTGCAGAGGCCGAAGATCAATGTTAGCTGTCCTCCTTTATCCTCATCACCCTTAATTTTTGAGACAGAATCTCTTGCTGAACCTAATGTTCACTCATTGGCTAGTCTGGCTGGCCAGTGAGCTCTGGGGAATCCCTCTCAGACGTCTCTAGAGCTAGGAGGACAGATGTTGATGGAGATCCAAACTCAGGTGCTCACACTGGCATGAAAAGAACTTTACTGTTAGAGTCATGAATGAGGTCCCCATATTCTATTTAAAAATCTCTGCTGTTGCTGGGTGTGGTGGCACACACCTGTAATCCCAGCACTCTGGGAAGCAGAGGCAGGTGGATCTCTGTGAGTTCCAGGTCAGGGTGGTCTACAAAGCAGGTCTAGGTCAGCCAAGGCTACACAGAGAAACCCTGTCTTAAAAAAATAATTCTGAAAAATAAATTCTGCTGATGCTGGGTAGGGCACACACCTTTAATCTCAGCGCTCAGAAGACAAGGCAGACGAATACTGATGAGTGGCCTAGAACTCACAACTTAGACCAGGCTGCTCATTGCTTTTACTGGAACACACACTCTGACTGTAGGCTTCCTTTCTTTGGCAATGCTTCAGCCAAAATGGCTCTCCCTGGACTATAGAACAAATTATCTACTATAATGGTGCTTTATGAACATTGTGCTTGACCAAGAAACATAAAAGCAAATGCAGTGTTACAATGGGCCTACGTGGAATTCTTCCCCCCACAACATAATATTTTATGTTAATTAATAACAGATATGTTATTTTATGTTAATTAATTATTTTGGAATTTCATACAGTGCACTCAATTTGATTCCCGTTCCTCTCAGGTCCACCCTGCAGTCTTTCATGTACCCCTCCCCTCAAAACACCCCCACCAACTCCAATATGTGTTGCCCATATACTCATTAGAGCAAGGTCAAACTCCCAGTGGCCAGCCCATTAAGGAAAACTGAGTCCTTCTATACCCTCCCACCAGAAGTCATCAACTCAGGGCTACTGCTAATACGTTCTCCACCATCTTGAAGCAGATTGCTTGATAAAAACCAGGGGAAAGGTGCTGGAGAGATGGTCCAGTGGTTAAGAGCTGCTACTCCTCTTGGAGATGACCCAAGTTCAGTTCCCAGCGCCATATCCGGCAGCTAACAAGTGCCTGTCACTTCAACTCCAGGGGAACTCTGACATCCTCTTCTGGTCTCTGTGGTACCAAGAATGCACATATATACATGCAGGAAAAACACTCATACATGTAAAATAATGAAAAAGGAGGAGGAGGAGAGGGAAATGTAGTCATAGGAAGAAGAAGAAAGAAGGAAAATGTTATATGCAAGTGTTGTGGCAACATCAGAAGGGTCAGCGAGACCACCATTTTAAAAGATGTACTATTATTACTTTTGATTATGTGTGTGTGTGTGTGCAAACTGGTGCACATATCCTTGGAGTGAGATGAGAGGTTGTCAGATCCCCTGGAGCTGCAATTATAGCTGATTGTTTGCTGCTTAGTTTGGATGCTGAGAACTGAACTCAGGTCCTTTACAAGAGCAGTATCTGGTCTTAAATGCTGAGCCATCTCTCCAGCTCCTAGTGAAACCATATCCATCCATCCATCCATCCATCCATCCGTCCGTCTGTCCGTCCGTCCGTCCGTCCGTCTATCTTTATTTATTTTGAGGCAGGGTTTCTCTGTGTAATAGCCCTGAGTATCTTGGAACTCACTCTGTAGACCAGACTGGCCTCAAACTCAGAGATCTGCCTGCCTCTGCCTCCCAAGTGGAGTTATGGGATTAAAGGCGCACCACCACCACCTTGCAGAGACCATTTTTTAAAAAGTATTTATTCCGTGGCTTTCGTTCATTTCATAATCTACAGAAAAATATACAGGTTAAGATTAAGATTAAGAACAATGTAACTTGTTTGAGATTCAGCATTTTATAATTATTTTTAGTGACAAAGTTATCAGTGATGTGATATATTTGGTGTGAGCAAAGATGGTTTAGGACTTGTAGTGATCTGGGTCTGTAAACCCAGCACTCTGGAGGCTGAATTAGGTGGATCAGAAGTTCAAGGCCAGCATGGGATACACAGAGAAACTTTGTCTCAAAAAACGAAACAGAACGATGCCCCGTACTGGTGGTGCTCTTGCAATTATCTACTTGTTATATCTTAGCTTCCCTAGGCAGCAAACAGTATCGCGGCAGAGCTCAGCATACAGGATGTTTGTTACGGAGTGCCCTTGGGATCAAAATTAGTAGAAAGACCAGGAAGGAAGCCGAGGGATAAACCCAGCTGTGGTACACACCAGCTACAGTCTCCGAGAATCCCACAGGGAGTTCTTGCCCTGGCTCATCATGTTGTCCTAAGTTGGCCTTAAGATGATTTAAATTCCCACAATATGTCCATTCCATCATTGGATAGGAGTCAGCCTGGAAGAGTGTGAGCTTGGGCAAGGCTGCTGCCTGCTTCTGAAGTAATCTTGAAAGGGGTTGTGTGATCGCTAAGGATGAGCGAGCATCCCACGCTGCAGTGCTATTTCCCAACAGTACTCTGAGCAGCTGGGGAGCAAGCCCTTCGCCCGAGGGAGATTACGACGGTGCCTTCTCACCCTCCTTATTCTTGGGTTTCAAAGTCACTAATGCGTCCTGCTTAGCTTTTCCATACTGTGTACAAGCCTGAGGATTTATAAGTTTTTTTTAAAAAAATGACATTGGCTTTGCGTGTATGTGCATGCATACTGCTTGTGTGTGAGTGTGCAGGATGCATGTGTGTGGGCAGGCATGACAGCCACGGCACACATTTGGAAGTCATAGGGCAAGTTAATAGGTCAAGTCTCTCCTTGGTTTTTGTTTTGTTTTTTGTTTTTTGAGACAAGGTTTTCCCCTGTAACAGCCCTAGCTGTCCTGGAACTCCCTCTGTTAGACCAGGCTGTCCTGGAACTCACAGAGATCCCCCTGCCTCTGCCTCCCGAGTGCTGGGATTATAGGCATGCACCACTATGCCCAGCTTCTCTGCTTCCATTTTCACCTGGTTTCCAGGAATCAAACTCATAACTCAGGCTCTGTCCAGTGAGCCATCTTAGCCCCAAAGATGAGAATTTGATAAGAAAAGGATATTTAGCACCTTTTAAATGTTGTCTGTTGTTGTTATAATAATTATTAATACAATTATTGATATTATTATTATTATTCTCACCTTGTTAGCAGCTGTATTGAAGATGCAGGGCATTTGATTTTGTTAAGCACAGTAAGATCTGGTCTACGTGGAAAGGGACATCATAGCATTTATACTGCACATGGATCCCATCAAGCCGGCTTTAAAAGTTGGGATTTTAAGGCTATGGTTCTACAGTGTGGGTATTAGTCACTTTTTACAACATAAAAAAACAACCATTTATTTTTCCATTTGCTTTTCTAAGGTCTCACTTGGTATTACTCGGTAATTCTTAAGGAACTCTGTTTCCTGCATGATGAAGGGAAAAACCTAGGCCTGGCAATTTAATTTATTCCTTTGGCAAATGGAATATCATCACAAATTTTTGTTTGTTTGTTTTGTTTTTTAAGACAGGGTTTCTCTGTGTAGCCCTGGTTGTTCTGGAACTTGCTTTGTAGACCACTCCGGCCTTGAACTCACAGAGATCCACTTGCCTCTGTCTCCTAAGTGCTGGGACTAAAGGCGTGCACTACCATGCCTGGCTCAGAAATCTTAACATTAAATGAAAACCTTTAATTAAACCATCAAATGGCTTTCAGTCTAGCAAAAACAATACATGAGATTATTTTGCTTGCACTGTTGACATTGGCTTTATATATATTGTTTTGCTATGTTGGTGGAAAATGCCTGGTAAGCAGGAGGAAAGGGCTGTAGTGTTAATACTAGAATCTCGCACTTGCTGAGCTATGCACCAGATATTGAACTGGCAGTCTGTCACTGTAGCATTGTACTGACCTAAAGAAGGCACCGGGACTGACGAACCTCTTTCTCTTTCACAGACTATAAAACTGATATTATACATACACATATAATATATAAATAATTTACATGTACAAAATGTCAAACCTATTAAACAAACACAAACACACAAACACATGGTCTTAGTGTACTATAAAGACAGAAACCATATTTTCTTGGTCATGCTATCTCATTGTATAAGTACGGTACCTAGCACAGAATGAAATACACAGACAGTTCCTTAATCCCTTGCTCAGCATGCAGTTAGCACGGATAGAGGTGTTTAGACCATTACTTTGTTGCATACACACAGCGAAGCGTGAGTTCTAGGCTCTGACTTGGGCACACCATGACATGCTCCTCTCCCTCAGAAGGTTCGGGGCGTAAAGGGGTAACATTGGTGCATGTGCAGACATCTGGCAGCGTGGAGCACCCCCAGGACACTGCAGCCTCCCAGAGAGAGATGAAGGAGGCTTCCTTCTCTGCACCGGCAGGGGAGATTTTTCTTACGTATCTGCCTATAGCTTCACTGAAGGCTTCTTAGAAAGATGTTTTTATTTTTCTCCCCCCACCCCCATATTCCAGAAAATTCTTTCAGCCTACACGTTAACTGAAAAACTTCAACAGACATTTTTCTTTTCTGTTTTGTTTTGTTTGTTTGTTTGAGAGAGGGTTTTTCTGTGTGGTCTTGGCTGTCCTGGACTTGCATTGTAGACCAGGCTGGCCTCCAAATCACAGAAATCCACCTGCCTCTGCCTCCCAGAGTGCTGGGATTCCAGGCGTGCCCCACCGTGCCCAGCTTCTTTTCTGTTTTTGAAGGGTGGCATTGGCGGTGCAGGTTCGTATAGAGTGTGAGCTGAGAGGGTCTTTACGAGTTCATTTTCTCACACTCTTGTCTCAGGGCTGTATCATTTTATTATTATTATTTTAAATTGTGTGTTTTTCCCTCTGGCTGTTATTATTGCTCTCTGCTTTATCTACAAGATTATTAGGTGTCTTTGTGTAGCTGAGATTAGAATATTATCTCTCCTTTAGCAATAGGGTCATTATTTTTTCTAGTTTTGCTCCTTTTCTTTTCTTTTTTTTCCCCTTTTCCCAATTCTGTTCCAAAGTCGCAATAGAAGAAAAAAAAATCCACCTCATTATAACAGGTAATTCATGTGATATATGTTACATCTTCTCTTTGGTTAACTGGACATTTCTTTGTCTTTCTCTCTCTGTGTCTGTCCATTCATCTGTCTTTCTGTCTTTTCTGTGTGTGTCTGTCTGTCCATCCATCTGTCTGTCTGTCTCTGTCTCTCTCAAATCTGTTGGCTTTGGGACCTACTTTTACCAAGAGAAAGCAGAGGAAGTGACAGTGTGTTGGTTCCAGAATTAAGCCTTACGAAGACCCGTTAGCACCCTGGGGGAAAGCAGCTGCAGTGTAACACTTCTCCCCACGACTGCCGTGCCATGAACAGTTGTCCTCCACATGGCCTCTCCACAAGCCCAACCCAGCCACATGGAGAGGCCATGTGGAGAAGAACTAAATCCTTGGCCAATGGCCTCAGCTGATCTTCCAACTGACACTAGCCCCAACTTGCCTGGATGGGTAAGGCCATTTTGGAAAGAAAAATCTCAAGCCAGATCTGCATCATCCCAGCTGCTGCCATGTGGAGTGGTGTCAAAGCCATTTTTGCCAAGCCCCACCCAAATTACAGAACGGTGAACAAATCACTTACATAAGCCAATGCGTTCTGGAGTAATTTGTTAACTATCAAGAGGTATAATTGACACATCCTTTCTGGGAACAGCCCCTTCACCCCTTCCCCCTGCCACCCATCTGTAAAGTGTATTAGTTAGACAAGTTATAGTTCCACAAAACAGAAACTATATTGCTAAGAGTGGAATCTACTTTGTTCTGCTGCGGTTCTTCCCATAGCTTTATGTAGCTAAATTCATTTCTGGAGTTAGTTAGTTTGACTGGTTTTGCTGAAATTGCTTCCATCTTATTTTTATTCTCTTCCTCATCCTTATCCCTATAACTTCATGGCTTCCCACCGAATCCTGATTTCTGTCTCCCTGTTTCCTCACACTGCTCCCAGCTGGGTGATGTGGTTAGTCTCTAGCTACTTCTACTGCTTCATTTCCTTCAGCACCCTCACAGCTGCATTCCCACAGCTGCCCTGGCTGGTTCACTGTCCTTTTTGGCCTTCGGGAAGTCCTGCTGGCATAGTTTCTAAGACTCAGAATCCTGAAACTTGACTTTCCCACCACGTTGCTGTTTCTATCTCAAGCACACTGCTAAATGGAACTTTTTCTAAGACATAGCATGACCATCCCTGAGCGTTTCTTCTGAAAGACACGAGCTATCAGAAATCTAATAAAAAAATACTTTATTGGTGGAGTTTTGGCTCAGACTATCTCTGAGGTAATCATCATCAATTAATTATGCCTCAAGAATTCTGTGGTAGGGATATAGAACAAGTAATTCTGTTTTCACATCACTTTAGAGTCACGGGAGCACATCTGTTCTCCTTGAGTTTAATTCGTTCTAGAAGGAACATGCTTCCTAACACATACTGTCAAGCCATTTCTGAAGGATATTTAAGTGCAGAGAATATTAAAAGAATTTCATCTCAGCATTTTTCAAACCACTTTCAATTTTAGCTGCTGCCGGCCATCTGTTTATTCACTTCAGAAAGAGTTCCAAACATAACCTAGAGTCATCCTGAGTAATCCTAATAGGCTCACTGGTGCATATGCTGTAACCTCGGCCTTCCCAGGATTTTCAGAGTGCTTTAGAAAGGGCTGCACGCCATATTAGGGCCCAACTATCCTATCTTGCAGAAGATGTAGTCAGAATGTCTCGAAGCCAAGTATGCTATCTGAAGTAACAACAAAAATAGAAGAGTTGACCTATGGGATGGGCAAGCTGCAAGGCTCACTAGAACACAAATTCCCATGATGCAAGGTCACTGTTTCCAGGGCAAAATGCCACTGTTTCCCCTCCCATTTCAGTCCTCTCAAATTGGAAAATTACTAATTGTCACAGGCTCCTTAAATGCACGCCTGAATGCATTTCAGGGTGCTTTGAACGAACTATTTCTTTATGAATTACCACGGGGGATTTATGTCCTCTTTGCGGACACCCCTTCTTTTAGGAAGCATGACGCTTCTACTCCTAACTCCCATGGCTCCAATTCCCAGGCCCCACTTCTCAGTAAGTAACTGTAGCAGCATGCGAACCAGACTTGGACAGGAGCAGAACCCATCGCTTAGACACATGATTGGTTCAAGTGCGGGCCATTGGTGCCAACAGGATCCGTCATGACCGAAGTGATACATTGTGATTTTGGAGGGTTTCTTCTGCAGATACTGCATGGACCCACAGATGATATTCTTTTGCAGGCATACAAAGTCCATCTTTTTCCTTATGTCTGTCCGTCTGGATATATTTATTTACTTTTTATCCCCATGTCTGTCTTTTTTTTTTTTTCTTTTAAGTTACTCTTTTGAAACTTTTTAAAAGTAGATTTAGTCATTTGATTTTATGTGTGTTTTGCCTACATAGCACATGCATACAACAAGGTTAGAAGAGGACATTGGATCCCCTGGAACTGAAGTTACAAATGGTTGTGAGATGCCATGTGGGAGTTGGGACTCGAACCCAGGACCTCTGCAAGAACAGGAAGTGCTCTTAACCACTGAGCCATCTCTCCAGAACCTCTCCCTTCAAAAAATTTTATTGTGCATGCAAGTGCAATGCCATAGGAGACCAAAAGGGAGTTTGAATTATCATGAATTGTGAGCCTCCTGATTTGGGTGCTGGGAATCGAACTCCAGCGCTTGTAACCACTGAACAGTCTCTCCAGCTCCTGAGCCTGTTCTGCGCTAAGAGGAAACTAACACAGGAACGGAAACATGGAGTAAAATGAAAATATTTATCTGGCTCCTGAACTAGAACTTCTCAGACAAGCAAGGGATTTGCTCCTTTGCTTAAGCTCAGTTAAATTGCATAATTTGTATAATTTATGATCCAAGTCATAATTGAATAATAATCCCTCCCCCCTTTTTTTGAGAAAGAGACTCATGTATTCCAATCATCTTATCTCAGCTTTGAAATACCAAGGATGACCTTTGACCTCTGACTTTTGATCTCTGCCTCCACCTCTCAGGTGCTGGGATTATCAGGCACATGCTACTATGCACAGTTTTTGTGGAGCTGGGGATCAAATGTAGGGATTTATGCATTCCACTCAAGCACTCAGCCAACTGAGCTTCATCCCTAGCTCTAAATTATTCTTTTTTTTCTCCATTTTAATGTATGTGTGTACTGTGCATACATGCTTGCATGTGTGTGCGCACATATGTGTGGCTGTGTGTACATGTGCATTTGGAGGCCCAGCCTTACTCACTCATTTAGTAGGGCTCACCGACACGACTAATTTCATTACCCAGCTTGCTCTGGGGATCCCTCCTCTCTGCCTCTGAGGCTGAACCTATTGGCAGGCCACCACACCTATCCAGCATTTACATGGTTGTAGGAATCTGAACTCTGCTCCTCAGTGTTTTGAGGCAATCACTTTGGTTGGTTGCTGAACCACTCATTGGCCCCAGAAACCTGTTCTGTTTGTTTGTTTGTTTGTTTTGTAGTCCTGTGTAGCCCTGGCTGTCCTGGAACTTACTCTGTATTCCAGGCCTGCCTCTGCCTCCCAAGTGCTGGGATTAAAGACCATCTCCTGGGGGCAACCTACCTCTTAAGGAGTTTTAAACTAGCTTTTATTTTGGCTAGTTTAAAAAATTAATCACATCCATTTGTGTGTGTACACATATATACAACACATGTATGTATGTACATGTGTGGACATATATGTCACAATTCAAGGAGGACAGAGGATTTATGAGACTCAGTTCTCCCCTACCATGTGGGTCAAGAGACTGAATTGGTGTCTCAGGCTTGGTGGGAAGTGCCTTTTCCTGCGGAGGCACCTGGCTAAGCTTTCTGCTTGGAAATGTGCTAGTTGTTGAAACTTTAGGACAAATTTTTCAGAAGGTATAAATGCCAGAACTGGAAACAGTTTTCATAATCCAGATAGGTAGGACCTTGTCTCACAAAATTCTCCATCCAAATCTTCTTTAAAAAAAAATTAAAAACCAAAAAAACTGAGAAAAGCCCTCATTCCCTGGGAGGCTTTAGTTCAAGATGCATCATTGTAGCTCTCTGAAGCAGTGGGAAGCTCGGTCACAGGGAAATAGCTAGAATGAAGGACCTCTGGTCAACAGGCCTCCTTTGGAATGCCTACTGGGAGAGGCAAGTTTGACTTCAAGGCATACTGAGGATAATGTGATGGTTGAGTCCACTGAGCAGAAGCTATTTTCTGTGGGTGCGTCTGAGTGGTGGAAAGGACAAGTGGACAGGCAGATGATCAGCAATTTGGCAGATGATCAGCGGTTTTTTTTTTTTAGTTCATCTCTGATTCTCAGCTTAAGGTTCAGCGTTCAATCATTATAATCATTATAAAAAGAACAGACATCACCCTGCATGATTTTCTCAGGCTCCAAAGGTCGGCCCCTCCTTCCTCTTCCCTTTCACCTTTATGCCTGGGTTTTGTCTTTTCATCTGGATTAGTGAGTTTCTAGTCTAATTTATGTCTGTTCTCTGTATTAAATCACCTGAAACCTAAGTTGAAAGTATGGCTCAGGAGACTACTGGAAAACAGGACAGAGTGCTAGCAGAATTGTGCATCGCGTTTTGACTCTACCTCGTTCTCACAAACATCAGCAAGTATGTACTGGGAGAACTGCTCAGTAGTAGAGTACTTGTTTTGCACGTGGGAGGCTCTGGCCTTGATTTCCCAACACTGGAAAACCACAACAGCAATACTCCAAAACCCAACAATAAAACCCCCTAAAAACCAAACCAACACATTACTGGTTCTAGTTAACCTGATCCTTTAGATCAACACTCAAATTCAAATAATCAAATAAAATTAAACGCCTACGCACAAGGATACTCACAGAGCACCAAGAATGAGTTTCTTCATTTTTCTGCCTTAATGAATCAGGTATGGAAAATAGACTTATTTTCCCCAGACACAGAGATGTCAGAAAGGGCATTGGAGTCTCTGGAACTAGAGTTTGAGATGGTTGTGAGCTACCATGTGAGTGCTGGCTTGAAGCCAGGTCCTCTGCAAGAGTTACAAGTGTTTTTTTTATTATATTTTATTTTTGTTTGTTTGTTTGAGACAGGGTTTCTCTGTCTCTTCGTGGCTGTGCTGGACTCACCCTGTCGACCAGGCTGGCCTCGAACCCACAAAGATCTGCCTGCCTTTGCCTCTCCAAATGCTGGGGTTATAGATGTGCACCACCATGCCTGGCTACAACTGTTGAGCCATCTCAGGGTCTCACTAGGTAGCCCCCATGGCCTGAAATTGCTATGTGGACCAGGCTGTCCCTGAGTTCACAGAACTCTGCCTGCCTCTGCCTTCTCAGTGCTGGCATTAAAAGTGTGTACCACTGCATCTGGCCCACATACCAGAATTATTTATTTAAGGATCCTTATAAACCTTACATTGATCCAATTGGTTGAATTTTTCAGTTTTGTATTCTCAGTGCTGAACGCTATCTCCGGCACAGTAGTGATAAAAGTAAGTCTAGATGCAATTCGTGAAACACACAGCTCAAACTGGGAGGCAGAGGCAGGAGGACCTCTTTGAGTTTGAGTCTAGCCTGGTCTACAGAGTGAGTCCAGGACAGCCAAGGCTACACAGAGAAACCCTGCCTTGTGCGTCTTGTGCTAGGTTGGCTTCCGATGTTGGTGGCTTCGCCGGGCTCAGTGTCATAAAAGGCAATTCTTTGCATTCTTCACACTGGTTCATCAGAGAGCTGTTGGGATGCACTCAGTTAAATTAAGTTATACGCTAGCATGGCGTGATACAAGAGGAAAGAGTTTCATTTAGAAAATACCCCTTCTTCCTATCAACCAAGTTTTCTTTTGTATGATTGGATTGTATTAATAAAACCAAACTATCAGTCAATCCTAGAAAACATTTAAGATGTTTGTCCTACAGCAGCCAATAATAAGCCAAGACTGAATTCTTGTATTTTTGGTTGTGAGCCTAGGGCTGAGCCACCTCTCCAGCTCAGGACTGAATCCTTTATGATAATATTGTAGTGGTTTTACTTTTTGTCCAGTTTTCTGTCCTTGGAAACATAATAGAATGAAGAATTGCTGTTTTCCTTCCATTGTTCCTCAGCGTGTAAGTATCAAATTAGTATAAACTGGACTATATTGCATTTGAATGTCTGAATTTTAAAAATTGCTGTTCAGAGCCGGCAGGTAAAGATACTTGCTGCGAAACATGATGGCCTAAGCACTATCCTTGGAACACTATCCTTGGGTGGGAGGGGAGAACCAACTCCTCAGAGCTGCCCTCTGTACCCACTCTCACATCATGCACACAAAGAAAAAGAAAATCAGTTATTGAAAACTTTCTGTAAACTCTGAAAGCAACTGAAGGTGGTCTCTGTCTTGCAGCATCAGATAAGAAACTGAGACGTCATTCTTTATTGAAAAATGAGCACATCAGTTTCGTTACCATGTAAATTTGCTTTCTTCTGTAACAAATGGTAAGATTATGAACACCAAAGAATTGTTTTAAAAATAAATTTATAATGACTTATAGCCTGCCTTAACACACAAATGTCTGATTTGTATGCCAGCTTCGTACTGTTACATACTTGTGGTGGTTTGGAGATTTCTGAGGTCAAAGGAGGTACATGTGAAGAGGCCTAAGAAGCCTTGCTTTGAAGAGGGTTTAAACTTTGATGTTGCCCGCTTTGTGTTGCGGCTGCTTGTGCAGTGTGGGATGTTTTAACAGCTCCCTCGCCTCCTCCCAGCTTCAGCTGTCTCAGATGAATGTCCCCTAGGAGACAAAAATTGGCTTTAAATAATTTGGGATTACCCCAGGAACAGAGGGTAGTCAGTTTTATATGAGGAAATGGGACTTTCTGGGGAAGAAGATTTGTGTGCATATAAGTATGTATGTATGTATGTATGTATGTATGTGTTATGTATGTTTGTATGCTTGGCCCAGTCGGGGGTTTTGTCTGGAAGGTAACAGACCTGCACCCACATAAGTTGTTATGCAATGGAGTCTGGCCGGAAGAACACCAACAGAGATGACTGTTGTCTTTAAGACAGCCCCTCCCTCCCATTCTTTCACACAGGCTACGGCACAGTGTGGGGCAAATTTTACCTATTTAGAACAGAGCTTCATTTAAAAAAATTTCCCACTCCAGGGTCCAGTAAACATTTTTTAAAAGGCTTATTTATTTTATACACAATGGTGTTTTGCCTGAATGTATGAGTGTGTGAAGTTGTGAACTCATCCTTGGGAATTGAACCAGGGACATCTGGAAAAGCAGGTAGTGCTCTTAACCTGCTAAGCCACCTCTCCAGCCCTGCTGCAACTCACAATACATCCCCAGCTAGCTTGGAACTTGCTTTGTAGAGCAAGGTAGCCTTGAACTCGCAGAGATATGCCTGTTTGTGCCTCTCTGGTGCAGGGATTGAAGGTGTGCACCACCATGTCGTGCAGACCATTTTTTCTTAGGGGGCCATATAGGAAATATTTTGTTCTTGAGGCCACAGGATCTCTGTCACAATTGTACAAGTCTGACCTTGTTCTTCAATAACAAACAAATGTGAGACTTATATACAGACTGGGCAGCTCACAACTATAGCTCCAGCAGAGTCTGGCGTTACATATGTAGCCACAAAGAAAAAGAAGCCATGGTTTTGTATGAGAGCAAGGGGTGGAGGTACAAGGGAGGGGTTGAAGGGAAGAAAGGAAGGAAGGAAATGATGTAATCACAATTTCAAAAAATTACTTTAAAATGGTAGAACATTATTTAAAAATCATATTTTTCATTGGGCTATGTAGGTATTATTTCCCACTTTGTCATTATGTCTATTAGGTAAGTATGTATTGGGATTTCATAGAAACTATGGTGTACTTAGACTTTTGCTAGCCATTGGAAATACTGAAATATAATAGTTTATTTAGTGTGCAGAACAACTAGCCATTTTTGTGTCTACTTACAAAATTTAGAGCCCATTGAAAATGCTGTAAGGGGGCTAGAGAGATGGCTCAGTGGTTAGGAGCACTGACTGCTCTTCCAGAGGACCCGAGTTCAATTCCCAGTACTTACATGGCAGCTCACCACTGTCTGTAACTCCAGAATCCAACACTCTCACACAGACATGCATGCAAGCAAAACACCAAGGCACATAGAATAGAAGTCAAATGAGAAGGAAAATGCTGTAAGCCAAACTAGAAGCAATCGTTAGCAAACTCTGCATCTTCTTTTCAAACTTCTGTTTATAAAGTGCTAGACATAGAAGAACCGCTCTACATGTTAAACATGTTCTTATTTTATTGAAGATGCATAAATGTCTTTCTGTTAAACAGTGTCATTCCACAGGTGGTGGCACATGCCTGTCATTCCAGCAGTCAACAGGTGAATCTCTGAGGTCAAGGCCAGCCTGATTTACAGAATGACCCCAAGACAGCCAAAGCCAAACAGAGAAACCCTGTCTTGAAAAACAATTGAAACAATGTAAATGAACAAACAGATCTTAAAACAAAAAACACTCAAAATACCCTGTCATTTTCTCTCTTTAATGAAGACACCTGTGTGCACTGAATAATGTTCTTTTCTCTGATATGTGTATATATATATATATATACATATATATGTATATGAATATAGATGTTTATTTGATTATTTATTCATTTACCCGCTTCTATCCTTTGGTCCCATAATTATAAAGATGAAGTATGATGCTTGTGTTCCCCATTCGGAAATTTGCTTTAGTAGCTGCTGTTGCCTTTTAAAAGGTTCTTTTGCTGTGGCGAATGTCATGTTCATTCCTCATTCGTGCGTTATTTTCTAAGGATATTCAAGGCAGTGCCTCCTGAGACAGCTGTGAGCATAATGACCACCATGACAACACAGGAACAGTGCCAATGCTCAGCAAAACAAAATTTACTTGGCAGGAGAAAGAGAATAGAGGCTTTTCACAGCCCTTTGGAGATGCTAATGAGGTCTCAACCTTAAAATGTTTGCTTTTTATCTGGGAAATCCTTTCCACTGAGAATACTATTGGCCACATACAGGGGAAGAGGTCTCCTTGTGAGGCGGACTTGTGAAAAAGGGAAGTCCAAAATCCAGGTGCTTTCTCTTCACCTGGGAGAAAGTGCATTTGGGGGCCATTTGGGCCCACACTCAATTTCTTTGGGTTCCTAAATTACTGTGGGAGACAGGGCAGTCTCAAGGTGGGGCACATGGCCAGCATCTGGTGCTGTGTGAACATGACGTACATTTGCAGGGGGTAATAGGTGACTCCGAGCTCTAATCTTGTTCTTATGAATAGCTCCATTAAGCTTCCATGCCTTTTTGGTTCTGTGTTGCATAGCTGAATGGAGAAGATGATATAATTATTACTTGATGGCTCAATTTAGCACTCAACCGACTAAACTCAGCCTCACACCCGCGCCGGCCTTCCAATAGCTGGCACTAATCTTTTAAAGACCTTGTCAGAAGGCTCCTGCTTTGTGGGTGTATTACAACTGGTCATGCTGTTATGGCCGTCAGCACTGGGGTCCTTTCTCAGGCACAAAACACATGGAGGTTTAAAGCTGAGTGGCCCTCCACCCAATGCCTCTTTCCCATTGGAGTAATTGGATGTAAATTTTATTCTGTGGTTTATCTCCGCTTTCAAATGCTCTAAGTTCCGTGAGCAGATGGGATCCTAAAACTCCCATAGTCAGCACTTTATATTCTAAAACTTTTTGTTTCTTTATTGCTAGTTCTAAAAGACTAATAATCTTGAGAACTTCTGTGTAAAAAAGCTGCTAACTCTTTTTTTTTTCTTTTGATCATTTTTATAGTTAGAAACTTTCCCCCTCAAGACCAATATATAATAGTTTAGCATAAAGACATACAGGCCCGGAGAGATGACCCAGCGGTTAAAAGCACTGAACGCTCTTCCTGAAGACCCAGGTTTGATTCTCAGCACCCCCGTGGCAGCTCACAATTGTCTGTAACTCCACCCTTAGGGAAACCAACACCCTCTTCTGGTCTCTGTGGCACCAGGCACATATGAGCTGGATAGACAGGTTTGCATACAAAACATCCATACACATAAAACAAATATATTAAAATGTAATACAGAATCACAGGAAACATGAGTTATGTCAATTCTTAGTAAATATCATCAGTTGGTTATAAGCAATTGTAATAAAGTTGATCTTTTCCCCCCAAAATAAAATAAAGTTAGTTTAGTGATAAATTCTGGCATAATTTCCACCAATTAGTGTAAAAGCAAATTCTACAAATCATAATGTCTAGGTTAAGAGGACATGTAGCATTTTCTTGGCTGTTGTGCAGGATAGCCAACCTGACACATCAGGCTGTCAACAAGTAAGGCATTTCTTTAACTAGTGATTGATGAGGGAGGGCCATCCCTGGCCTGGTGGTCCTGGGTTCCATAAGAAGGCAGGCTGAGCAAGCCATGAGGAGCAAGCCAGTAGTCAGCATCCCTCCATGGCCTCTGCATCAGCCCCTGCTTCCAGGTTTCTGCCCTGGTCGAGTTCCTGTCATGGCTATCTTCAATGCTGAACAATGAATAAAGCAGAACCATAAGCAAAATAAACCCTTTCCTTCCCAAGTTGCTTGTGATCATGATATTTCACCAGGGCAGTAGTAACCCTAAGACAGTTTATACTGCTTTCAAAAGTATACTTAGAGCTCATGAAGGGTGTAGTTCTAAAACACTGGTGATACTTGGATTTTTATCAGGTATGTTTCTTTGTATGAGAGCTTTTCTACAGACAGAAATAAGAAGTAGGAACTAGCTTCAGAATATTTTAGACATTTCCAGATTGCTGTATCTTCAGTACCACTGGTTGATATCATCTTGTACATTTTTATCAATGTGTTTACATCATTATCTGAGGTTATATTCTTTGAACATGTCTTTATTTATTGGTCATATTCCCTTCTTATTTAAACTCTTTCTTTTTTCTTTTCCTGTGTAACCCTGGCCGTCCTGGAACTCACTCTGTAGACTAGGCTGGCCTTAAACTCAGAGACCCACCTGCCTTTGCCTCCCTCCCGAGTGCTGGGATGGAAGCCGTACACCAACATCAGCCAGCTTCCTCAAACTCTTTTAACCTTTCTGGAACTGATTTTTGTGGGTGTCTGTGAGATGAGAGGCTTGGTTTCTTTTCTCTTTGGGGGTAGATCTGTAACAGCTTGCCTTAGCACTATTTATTGAATATCATATTCTGCGGTTTTCTCTTTGAGACAGGGTCTCCCTTTGGAGCTGCCTTTGTAGAGCAGGCTGACTGAACTCAGCACTCTTCCCGTCCTGGCTCCATGAGTGCTGAGGTGGCGGGAGTCTACCACCACATCTAGTTTTACCATTTCTTCACTTACAATGCGCAGCTCGGCTTTCTGGAAAGGTTCCTAACCTACCTTGTAAATGGAGTAACAGAGGTTACTTTGAAGGGATTTTCCCAATGGAAAAAAAATTAAATCTCATAAGAAGTAAGTGAGTGGACAAAGTGGAAAAAGCTGGCACCATTGATTTTGCTGTGCTTTCCTTACAAACTTGTGTCAGTGCAGTTCTTTCTAGATGGTTTTTACGCATTCCCTTCCTTCTCTTTATCGCTTCCGGGCCGTGAAGTCAAGTAACTAATGATGGAACCCAAGTCCTTAGAAAAGTGTGTAGGGTAATGTTTATGAAGTTATGTTCATCACCAAATAGTGCTTTCTCAGTGGTACAAGAAAGAAAAAGGTGGTATTTCTTTTATGATGAAAGCCTGATGTTTTAGGGAAAAACATGAAGTAATCCACACGGGTACGGAGGTGCAGTTAAAGCAATGGGGGTGGCCACATACGGCAGACAGTGATATGACTAGTTCATGTCACTGTTCATGCAAGATCCAGCCACCGGCATGTATCAAAGCTTCCAGGTATGCCCAAAGAAAACTGTCTTGACTTAATGTATTCATCTAAGAAGATCAACAACAACAGGTTCCAAATACAGAAAGCACTTGGTCCATGCTTTCATCTCCTTAGAAACTGTTCTGGTAATCTTAAACCTTGTACAGCATTGTCCAGCAAGCTTTTTGCCAAGTGCAGTGTCACTGCTCAATTCTGTGGATCACACAAGTGGTTTGGAAGCCGCTGACGAGTAGCTTAGCATCGTAAGACAGGACACACTTGTATCTCCACACGTCCGTTATTTAAATATTTCTATGTATGCTTACTACACTGTTCTTGTTTTGAAAAAAGTTCATGACAACCTTTCGTTTTAGCAACCATCTATCTGACAGTTGATACTACTTAAAGATTTCAAAATAATTCTTTTCCATAAATGGATCAAGGCTGTTCTGTTTCAGATATTGCTTCTTCTTTCTCCTCCTCTTCATTTACATATTTTTTGTTCATCCATCCATCCATTCACCCACCCGTATTTATTTTTGTCAGAATCTCCTCTTGTTAGGCTGGCCTTGAACTTCTAACTCTCTTGCTTTCCAACCCCCCACCAAGTACTAGGATTTGTGCTCTCTGCTTGTTTTTTTGTTTTTTGTTTGTTTGTTTGTTTTTTTCTTGTGCAGTTCTGTTATTTCTCTGTACTCAGGGACGGAGGTGTAATACCTGTTATCTTTATTTTACCCTTCCTAACAATTTATGGCAAGTAGACTAAACATGGCCTCCAGAGGGCGCTTGAGTCTCTGTGAAAACTCCCAAGTGGCCTCACCGGTTGGGATTCCATTTACCTTTCAAGGACTTCGCTTTTAAAAGTTACACAGACAGACATGTTGGAGGATCCCTGATTGGCGTCCTTCACTCTGTATCCTTGAGTGTCCACTCCAGGGCAGGGTCCCTGTCTCGTCCTTGGCCCAGGAAGTGTTCTTGAGTTTTCTGTAGGTGATAGGATGCCATTGCCCTTCCGTTCCTCACTGGTAAAATGGTGATGCTGGAGCGGATTGCGTTCCTGAAAAAAAAACATTTTTTCTCAGGATCTTGTGGTCTTTTTTTTAAAAAAATAAATGTATTTATTTGATCTTGTGGTCCTGGCAACAGTGCTCATCATCTCTGTTGCCCCAGAGGAGGACCCTAAAGCTGCTTGAGCTCAGGGACTCCGGTAGAGATGGATTCCAGGACCCTGTAAAGTAGACTTAGAAAGCAAGCCTTGTCGTCATCCTTGGAAAAATACCATGGCTTCAGTTTCTAGGCAAGAATGAGTGAAAAGTTCTTTTAAGTCAACCCAAGAAAGGCAGTTTTGACCTTTGTGTCCTCAACTTTGTGACTAAGAAACATTCATATGGAATAGCGGTCATTAATAAGGGTGACCCAAAGGTTAATATAGCCCAGGGAATGTTTTTCATTGTTCTGTGTTATTTGTTTCTCTTCTGTGACATTCTGTGGCTGAGGGAACCACATCGTTCCAGTATGTGGTCCAGCAGCACATTGCTAATGACATTCTTTGAAATACAGCCCTGCATTGGTTTGTTTGGCTGTACTGGAGACAAGCCCTTGTGGGGGGTTAGAAGGCGTCAAGGTTATAAACTTCATGGGGCTTTCAGGCAAACGAGGAATTTTTATTAATTCTTTAAATGCAAATGCCCAGTAATGTGTCCACCTGTCACACCCCCTGCAGAGCTCCAGGTAGGAAAGAATTGCAACCTTCACAGCTGGGGGCCGAGTGGGGAAAATCTGATTGTTTAGAAGTGCTTTATGGTCAAACAGTTCGGCTGAATAAAAAAAGGTCTTTTTATTCCCAGATCCTTTCCTAAAAGAACTTACATCAGATAGGGATATAAAATTGGGGAATCAGCAAGAACCCTGGCAGGCACCCAGCACAGTAGGTGAGCTGTTAACAATCGTTTTTTGACGACTGTAAATTGAGAGTGATTAAAAGCACAACCTCTTCATTTTCAGTCTGTGGCTCACAGCCCTATGTCAGGTGTCCCTACACATCCCCCCAAGCACTTTTGAGAATGCACCTGTCTTCTTACTTTTTTATATATTAGGAATGAATGTCCAGCTCTAGAATGACAAATTGACATGTGTCAATCATCTTCTTATCTGATGGAGGACATCTGGGATTGTTTTCAAGAGAGAGAGAGAGAGAAAATATCTCCTGAATCTGTTTTCTTGTGATCGCGTCAGCACTGGGCAGATTTCACCATTCATCACATTTCTGTGAACAGCTTTCCCGGCCTGTGTGCTCTTGTTAGTAACACACACATAGAAAGCTGCTGGCTGAAGGAGTGTTTTATATGGTGCTTCTCAGTCTACGGTAGCAGTTCTCACCCTGTGGGGCATGACCCCTTTCGGGGGGGGGGTAAGTGACCCTTTCACAGGGCCACATATCAGATATCCTGCGTGTCAGATATTTACATTATGTCTCCTAACAGTAGAAAACTTACAGTTTTGAGGTAGCAATGAAATCATCTTCTGGCTGGGGTCACCACAGCATGAGGGACTGGATTAAAGGGTTGAATATCTGGAAGCTGAGAACCACTGCTCCATGGGCTGAAGGATCTCCACCCTGTGTGCGAGCGTTGTGTGCAAACATATAAATGCTTACATGGCTGGCCTGGCACTTGCTGAGATCCTTCTGCCTGTGGCTCCTGAGTGCTGGGGATACAGGTACGTGCCATGGCACCTCAGAGCATCCACTTTTACTCACCTTCCTATCCTCAGTCCTTTACTTTGGTGTCTGGTGTAATACGTGTTAGGCCCCAAACGAGGCATTTCACAAATGAGTAGGCAAAGGAACAGGTATGATTTTGTTTTAAAAAGTGTTTATCACTCACTTATTTGTGTGTGTCTGAGGACAACCGTGAGGGCAGAAGTTGGTTTTTTCCTTCTGCCTTGTAGACCATGTTGTTGTTATGATGTGTGTTGTAGGCTAGTTGCTCCAGAAGCTTCTCAGGGATGTTTCTTCCATCTCCCCATACAAGTGCTGGGACTACAACTGTGTGCCGCTGTGTGAGCTGGTGATGTGCATTTGGATGACTGAACTCTGGTGGTCAGGTTTGTACAGCTAATACTTTACCTACCAAGCTGTCTCCCTGGCCAATTTTTCCTTTTCTGAGCACATTTCTAAGAATCGTACATGTATAGCAATGTTCATGTATATACTGGTATTACTACACTACACAGGTATACTATACTATACTATACTATACTATACTATACTATACTATACTATACTATACTACAGTAATACCTGTATATACACGTACAGAATATATAATGATTACATTAAACTTTTTATCTTTTTGTTGTCGTTGTTGTTTTCTTTTTCTTTTTTTCTTTTTCTTTTTTTGAGATAGGGTTTCTCTGTGTAGCCCTGCCTGTCCTGGAACTCGCTCTGTAGTCTGGCCTGGCCTTGAACTCAGAGGTCCCCCTGCTTCTGCCAATGCTGGGATTAAAGCCGTGTGCTACCACTGTCCAGCAACTCTCCATCTCCTTGATAGCATTATTTCTTGTGGTGGGAACCTTTGAATTCCTCACCTCTGTCTCTTTTTTAAAATTTTATCTTTAAGATTATAATATAATTACATCATTTCTCCCCTTTCCTTCCTCCAACATTCTGGTTCTTTATGAGATATAGATTATAGACTGGGCTGGTGTCACGCTCTTATAATCTCAGCTGCTCAAGAAGTTGAGGCAGGGGGATCAGAAGTTTGAGGCCAGCAACTTAGAAAGACCCAGTCTCAAAAGACAAAAAAGAAGCCATTGGTGTATAGGCCAATGTATAGACTAGGGGATATGAGGCCCTAAGTTCAATTTCCACTGCAGGGAAAAAATATTAGTAGATATTAGTAGATTAGTATAATGGCACTTTTTGGTTACTTTACTGGGTTCTTTTACCTACCACCTTTCTCCACCCCAATCCCTTCCAACCCCCAAGACTAGGTAGGAGAGAAAGAAAGACAGAGGGGAAATGGAACTTAGATCTCTTTAGATTAAGTTGGTTTCAACTGCGCAGGACTGTTGGCTTACTCAGTATAACTTCTTTTGATGGAGGTGTGTTGGAAGGACGCTGCTGTTGGAGGTTGCAGTCTTCCCACTCTGGATAGCCATTCTGAGCTCAGCATTAAGGTGCAGGATTCCTCTCCCCAGCAGGGCCTCCTGCTCTCTGCCTGACTTCACCTGGAGAGTGTCTCTAGACAGATGCCCCTAACCGCATTTGATACAGTTCCCTGCTAGCTCTCCTCTTCCTGTGCCTATAGTATAATTAGGCACTGTGTTCCTGTTCATATAATAGGAGCGTGCTGTTTAATGCAAATCAAGCATCCTTGAAATGCCTAGTTCCAACCAATTATGTTTACCTATCCTTGGAGCCCCTCATCCACTCCCCAAGGGGTATACAGCCTTTGTTCTCTGGAATTAAAGTTGAACTAGCTCCCTGAAGTGGTACCCAAGGTGTGTAGGGTGTGTGATTCCTGTATGGTGCTCTATGGCCATTCCAGGCATGCTCTTTGTCTCATGCTCCTCCTGACTTTGTGGGCTGGTGAGAGACAGCCCCCAGGCAGGAGGAGAACCACAGAGGTGGGTACGCTATTGTGAGAATAGATGGGCTTTAAAAGCGAGTTTGGAACCAGATGTAGTGGCTCATGCCTTTATACACAGCGTTTGGGAGGCAGGGGCAGGTGGATTGAGTTGCAGGATAACCACCAGAGCTACATGGTGAGACCTGTCTCACCTCACCTTTTCCCCCCACCAAAAAGTGAGTATGGCCTATTTCTTTCTGTCTCAACCCTTTTCCCAACATGGTATATCCTGCCCACCACTGTTGGCCTCTTTGCTGTGTGTGGTCCAGTGTCCACAAGACTCGAGGTTGTGCCTCTCAGTCCTGTGTGAGTCTTAGCTTAGAGCCTTTCCTCCCTCTGCCCTCCTCCTTCCTTCCTGTCTCCCTTCCTCCCTCCCTCTCTTCCTTCCTTCTCCCTCCCTCTCTTCCTTTTTTTTTTCTTTCTTTTATGGTATTGAAGATTGAACTGAGAACCTTGCATATCCTAGGGCCTAGGCAGATGCTCTACAATACAACTATGTCCCCAGCTCCTTTATTCCTTCCCTTTTATTTTCCTTTTTTTTTCTATTTCCCCTTTAATCAGACTTTTGAGGCATATTATAAAGCAAAACAAAGAGAAACCATACTTTGTCCCCCCATTTTCCTCTACTCTCCCTTTTTGCTCTGTTGTTGTGCTGTTTGTCTGAGTGACTGTTGACTCGTCTTTCTGAGTTATCCGTCTTAATTAAAGGTGAATGCCTTTACACCAGACTCCTGGCTTTACATTTTGATGAATAATTATTATACTTAGAACACAGTGGGCCGGTGCAAGGTCACACTCTAATGAATGCCAGAGGAAGGTTGACTACTGAGTGAAACACAAGAAAACAAAACAAGCTGGTTGGCACTGCCAGTCCGTACTTGGCTGCCTCTTCTGTTTCCCTGATCACCAGAGCCAGAATTAGCTGTGAGTGGGAGGCCACAGTTTTTTCCCCTTGCTCCCACCCCATGTTGACTCACATGGCCATTTCAAAAGGATCCACAAGTCCAAAATTATTTGCAATGAATACAAATACTTCATCTCTAATTTTGGTCTTTTATTAAGGTCTACAAAGGAATTTGTGTACTTGGTAGTTAAATAAAGTATTATGGGAACCAATATCTAAATCTGACTTTTTGACTTGCTCCCAGAAGCCATTTCTGGATGCTAATATTGAGAGTTTAACTCTTTGGAAGCTGTTTTCACAAGTATGCTTTGGTCAAACCTCCTCATATCATGGCCCGGAACAAAAAGACACTACTTTGACCTGGTTTTTGTTTGTTTGTTTGTTTTGTTTTTCTCATCTCAGAAAACTGCTTCCCCTTATGCAAAATTTATCTCTATTTTTGTGATTCCTTCGACTCTTGTTCAAAGAATTGTCTAAAAGAATAAATGTAAGACAACTAGCTCTACCTAGGAGTTCACAGTTGATCTTAGCTAGACTAGCCCCATCAAGACACCAATGCCAGGAGTGCTGGAGACCTCCCATGCTCAAAGCCACCTACTCATTTGTCCTGTCCTCACTAACACAGGAAGTGCCCATGTCATGTCTTACCAGCAGCAAACAATGTTGATTTCTCTTTTACAGAAAACAGGAAACTCTATTGGCCATTATCTCATAATAAATCATCCAAATTCATGCTCCGTGATAGGCCCAAGAGAATTCTGGGAGAGTAGAAAAGCCTTTGGTCATATGATCTATTTCCACAATGGCCCTTTATACTCATGTTTAACAGTCGACGTTTACTCTTGGACATCTCCTTACAATGTGGCATTTTCCCTTCTGGCGTGGACAGTGTTAGCCTCCCCTGTTGGAAACAGAAAACAGTCCTGTTCTCTTTGAAAGCTCTTGAAATGTGTCTATAGTACACTGTATTTACTGGATGTCCTGAGCAGATGGAGGACATTAGTGACTTGCCATTAATAGAGCATATCCTTTTTACTTTCTTCTGCAAGAAAGGATATTGGTGAGGGAGAGAAAAAAAATGTTCAGATAGAAGGAGACATTATGGAAGAAGGGTTACCTTGTGTGATGTCTGGTTGGCACCATAGCTTTTGAACCTGTGCTCAGGGAGAACAAATGGTGGACTCTTGCATTGGAGGGAAGTGCTTATCTCATGGTAGACAGCAAGCAAAGAGAGGACTTGGAATCCAAGTACTTCCTTCCAGGCTATACCCTGAGTGACTCATTTCTCCACTCTAGGCCCCCTGCCACCTAAAGGTTCTACCACCTTCCCATACCACCAGAGGCTGCCACCAAGACCCATGACTAAGAGATTTGGGGGAATACTTGACCAAATTATAGCTTATGCCTGCTTCAGCTCTAGATTTGACCGAAAACAACTGTCAGAAGCATTTTTGAGACTAACGGGAAATTTAACATTGGATAGATGATATTAAAATATGATTGTTAGTTTTGCCAGATGTACTAGCATTATATTAACCCAAACTATTTTCTCTTAGGGAGATTGACAGTTATTTATAGTTAAAATGATAATAAGTTTGATATTTGCTTTAAAATATTCTAAAAAGAATAAAATAAGATTGGTGAATGCTAATTGTTTTTTAAAATTACTTTTTATTTTTTTATGTAAATAAGTTTTTTTGCCCGCACAAATGTCACTGTACCACATGCATTCCTGGTGTCCAGGGAGGCCAAAAGAAGGCATCTGATCCCTTGAAATTAGAGTTACAGATGGTTGTGAACTACCATGTGAGTGCTGGGAATGAGGTCTGGATCCTCTGGAGGAGCAGCCAATGTTTGTAACTGCTGAGCCATCTCTCCAGCCCAAAGTATAAATGCTAATTACTAAAGCTGTAACTAGTGAGACTTATTACATTACTTGCTTTAATTTTATATATACTTTTAAATGTCTCAAAAATTTAAAATTTAGGTTTTGTTTTAGTTTGGGTTTTTTTGTTGTTGTTGTCTTGTTTTTGGTTTTGTTTTGAGACAGGATGTCATTAGGTAGCTCTGGCTGTCATGAAATTCACTAAATAGGTCAGGCTGGCTTTGAACTCTCAGAGATCCTTGAACTCACAGAGATCTGCCTGACTTTGCCTCTGAAGTGCTGGGATCAAAGGCATGTGCCACCATACCCCGATATATTACTCTCTTATATTTAAAACAATAGAATTTCCCAGGTCAAAACAGCTAGCATGGTAAGTAGTGCTAGGGAAGCCTGAGATGTGGACACACTGTTGTCCAATTCCAAACCCCATGCTCTTCTCTCTGCCTCCCAGCCTCTCATCCCGTTGGTATGTGGGACCTTGTTAACTACTGGCAGCCAAGTCAATTGCTAATTAGAGTAATTCTCCGAAAATGTTAATCAGAGCATGTCCCTTTTCTGCAGGAAAATTTCCATCTCGAAGGGAGTCGAATCCAAAGCGGCTGCAGAGTTGGCAGTGCCTTTCTTGGGTTACAAGCCTCTTTGCCACACTGTTCTGCGTTCTCTTTCAGCTCCTCTTTGCTTACTCCGCTGTGCCCTACCAGCAACATAAGTGCTTTCCTCAAGCGAAGGGAGCGCCCTGCTTCTGCTCAGTACTCGGGATTCACTCCTCTCTCTTTCTTCTTCCCTGGATTCCTGTAGTCTTTATTCCAGTCTTTTCTTCAGGGAAGACTTCCTTGCCATCGCTGTGAAATCGCACCTCCCACATGGCTTCCTCTTCCCCTCCACGCACTGTTTCTGCTTGACAGCTGAAAGTGTTTGCTTGCTTGTCTGTCTCTCTACAGTATAATGCCTGACCCAGTGAGGATGGGGTCTTTGCCTATTATTTCACTTCTGTGTTATTCTAGCGCCTAGTATAATAACTGCACTGCTCAATAACATTTGTCATACCCTTGAATAACTTGACCTCATCAGCGCGATGACCTGGCTCCCCTTGTGAAATAACCCCATGCCAGGCAACCTATGGGACTAGACGGGAATCATCAGTCGAGCATGCAGCACCCTCCAATGTGTTGTGGACATTGCCGGGGGAGGTTTGCATCCTTCACACATCGTATCTCCTTGCCTGATGTATGAGCAAGTTTCATAATTCTTTTTGGTCTTAGTTTTAGCATCGGTAGAACGGATATAACTACTGGTGGGTAATGATTTAGTGTATTAAGTTAAACACACCGACGTCCCTTTCATGCCAAGTAGAGCACTCCCTCCTCAGCCCATAAAATGGCTCTGCTTTCACAACCCCAGAGAGCTGATTAGTCAGCCAAGAGCTCTGAAAGGCCTTTGGCTGGAAACTGAGGATTCACGAAAGCCACTGTTTCTCTCTTTCTCTCCCATCTGAGCCTGTAGATGACAGGGAATAGCCCCTCTGATTTATTGAATTAGCGTCTGCAGTGTGGCTTTTGGTGCCAGATGATCACTTCCCAGTTCGATAACAATCACTTGATAATGGGGATTAGATGCTACAAAAATGACAGTGGTCTCAGCTGGATCTCTTACATGCTCCTTTTTTTAAACCAAAAACCTGTACTGTGCCAAACGTTTACACAAAGACAGTGTTGTTGCACTTTTCTAGGAGTTAATAAATTCATTGTTTTTTATGATGTAATCTCTAAACATTAAGAGATGTTGGCTAGGAGTTGAAATATTTTTTTAATGGAGCAAAAATATGAATGCATTGGTAAAAACAATTTTTAATCCCACGTAGTTTTGATTTCAGGTTGAGTGGAGAGTAGTGTGACCACAGGAATGTACATTAACAAAAGTAATAAGCTAATTAAATAACATACAAACGTTGTATTGTCTGGAAGGTCAGGCCTTAGTTTACAATGGCAGAGGGGATTTATTAAAGGAGGATTATTTGATGGGGATCTTTTTGTGTCACAAGTTATGCGCAGGTTAAGATAATCAACACTTTTCTTCCTTTACCCCCCTGTGAATAGAATAACAAAGAGGAGAAATCTGTACTTCACACACTTTTTTTTTTTCCTTCTGGTTTTTGGTGACAGGGTTTCTCTGTGCAGCCTTGGCTGTCCTGGACTTGCTTTGTAGACCAGGCTGGCCTCGAACCCACAGAGATCCTCCTGCCTCTGCCTCCCAGAGGGGTGAAGGACAAAGAGGAAAAGTACATTCACTGGGCGTGAGATTGAGAATGGATGGTTGAGCTGGTTAGCTATAAGAGGGACAGGCTGGCCCTGGGCCCTAGGGGTTTAAGACCTATCCAAAGAGGAAACGCACGAGTACTGTGCTGTGTGGTACTTTCCCCCTGGCATCTTTAAACAAATACAGCAAATGGTCCAAAAGCCCAAAGGTAGGTCTGGCACAAGAAATTGGGTTTCCTGGTGATGGTAGTCTGTATCTTGGCAGTCTGTGTTTATGGTCAAAGCAGCAGACATGAGGTAATGAAGCAGAGAAGGGAAGTACTAAGTAATGACCACACCATAAAGGCACTGTGAACTCTGTGCTTTCTCGGAGGCTAGAGGAGGATGAGGGAGTTGGCTGTACCGCATCTGCTTTGGGCTCCTCTGCGGCGGCCCAGGCTTGCTCGGTCCATCTGTCCACGATTGCCCAAGGTTGCGCCATAGCTACTGGAGGGCAGTGAGAGCCGTGAAAAGCAGATGGTGTAATCAACCTGTCAGAGGTGTACCTGTCAGGACTGGTGGTGATGGTAGCTGAGCGCCAGAAGCTCCTCAGTACTGGACAGATGGAACTCAGGACCTACTCAGTGCCTGACTCTTCCGTGGGCTCAGGCCGTGGGCTCTGTGTTAGTTACTGTTCTCTGTAGACCAGGTCTCAGAGATTCATCTGCCTCTGCTTCCGAATGCTGGGATTAAAGACATGCGCCACCACTGCCTGGCTTTTCTTAGTTACTTTTCTGTTGCTTTGGCAAAACACCACAATCAGGGCAACCTAATAAAAGAAAATGTTAATTGAGTTGCGTTGGTGGAACAAAGGCAGGGACAGCTGAGAACTCACCTCTTGATCCATAGGCAGGAGGCAAAGGGGGTGGGGACTGGTAATGGCATGCGTTTTTTAGAAGCCCAAAAGCCCGAGGGAATGACATACTTCCCAAACAGTTCCCAGCTAGGGACAGAGCATTCAAACATTTGCGCACGTGGGGACCGTCCTCTTTCAAACCACCATAGGCGCTCTCTCGTTACCAGCACACTTGAGTGGGCTGCAGGTCTGTTCTGGGGGAACTGAGGGATGCTTGTCTATTTTTGTTCATATGCTCTTGTTTCATCTCGAGAGGATGAATAGTAGTAAGAGGTGTTGCGGAGCAAAGGCTATAATAACAGTCTCAATGACGTATGGCTTAGGGATTAGTCAGTCGGCCCATTTTCTGCCTCAGGGACTCAAAGAATGTGTGTAAGTGACAGCTCTGAGTGTGACTGTATGTACTGCTTTGTCTGATCTCCTTATTTTAATCTAAAAGTTATTACAGCCGGGTGCAGTGGTATACACCTGTAATCCCAGCACCTGGGGAGGCAGAGGCAGGAGGATCTCTGTGAGTTTGAGGCCAGCCTGGTCAACAAAGCAAGGCCAGAACAGCCAAGGCTACACAGAGAAACCCTGCCTCAAATAACCAAAACCAAACCATACAAACAAGAAGTTAGTACACTTATTTATACTTTGTGTGCATGTGTGCGTGTATGTGTGTGTGTGTGTGTATGCCACAGTGCATGTGTGGAACTCCAGGAATGGAACTCAGGTTGCTAGTCTTGATAATGTGTATTGTACCCCCTGAGACATCACCTTTGCCCCTCCCCCCTTACTGTAGTTTTGGACTTAAATGAGTTTACCTTAAAAAGGGGTTCTCTAAGTGGTTCATGACTCTAAACCTCAGCACTCAGGAGCGTGGAAGTAAGAGAATCAGAGTTCAAGATACATAGTGATTTTTGAGGCCAGCCTGCTCTACATGAGACCCGGTTTTCAAAAATCAAAATTAAGTAAGTTAAAAAAAATTCTCTGGAAAAAGAGTTATGAGACACTATGATGAGTTATACTGTGACAGAGGCATTGCAGAGTAACCCTAAGATGGAATTCTAGGAAGTTAGTAATTAACTGCAAAGGCAGCAAAGATGTTAGTGTGTGTAAGCTTTGCAACTCAGCATAGCCGTGGCTGAAGACAACAGTGTGGGACATCAGAGACTTGGGTCCTTACCAGGCAACAGCCATAATGTCTGGTTATCATGCTCCCAAGGAAATCTATAATGAAATGGTCAGGGGACAGAACCTAGCACTAAGGCTGTTTCTGAAGATGCCTAATGTCCCACCAAGGTAAAGGCAGCATGGGGAAGCTGCCTAAAGGGGGGCTTAGTTCCCTTTGAAGGTAAGATACTGAAATGCTTCTGTGACAAGAAGTGCAGCGTGGTTATGGGGACAAGACTTCCAGCGAATGGGCTTGCAAAGAGAGAGCCTGTTGAGTCCAGGGAAACAAATATTTACCAAACGACAGTGAGACAGAGGGATGGGTGGCTTCCCCTTTACCAAATCCAACCCCTTGTTAGCAGAATTCTGTGTGCGCGCGCATGTGTGTGTTTGATTTGAACACTGATGCTATTTGGCCCCAGACTTTCTCTGTTTTCCAGTCACTTAGAGAATGTTTGGCTGCCTGACAGCAGGAAAAGAGTGCACAAAGCAACCAAAGATGTATGTGGTATGGGAAAAAGCATGGTTCTAGGAACTCAAAGAAAATCCTAGCGCAGAGCCAATAATGACTTCTCAATTTTAATGATAGCTCACTTCAAGTAATCTTAATGTTCTAGAAAAGCTACCTGTTTGTCTTTCTGTAGATTAGTCAGAAACCCAGGCATGAGAATGCAGAAGAAAAAAAAAATTCCAAAGTAAGTTACTGTGTAATAGTGCTAGTGAGATTTCATTATATGCGATACATGTTGGTCTATTTTCCTTTTAGACTTCTTGGAAATGGCACAGAATGCACCATACTGTTTGTAGTGACTGCTTTCAGGGTGACTGCTTGTTCAGAGTGTAGTGTCACCTCAATCCCTTGATAGGGACCAAGAGAGATATTTGGTAGGATCGGTGCTTAGTCCCTCCGATGTGCCATGGGAGGAAAAAGGAAGCCTATGCCAGCCTGTGGGGGTTGTTAGCATGTTCTGAGTCCGTGGCTGTGTGCTGTGCTGTGACTAGTCTGGAAGAATGTACCAAGGTGGGGCTGGGGAGAAGTGCTGCCGGGGACAAGGCTGGGAAGCACCGTGAGGCTGCCCCAACAGGCTCGACCTTGATTCCCATAGACCCCAAGGAGCGGAGATGCCTTCCTGTGTGGTTCCAGAAGGGAGGGGTTTCTCCTCCTCCCCCTAAGCGAGTGAGTGCTGAGCCAGAGCATTAATGAGGTCAGCCAGGCGTGAGTTTAGGGGTAATGGAACTGATGTTTATGGGTGTTTTGCCTGCCTGCAGTGCCTGCAGTGGCCAGCAGGGGCTCTGGATCCCATGGATCTACAAGTACAGAGGCGAGTGAGCTGCCGCGTGGGTACTGGGAATTGAACCCAGGTCCTCTGAAGGGCAGCTGGTGCTCTGAACCACTGAGCCATACCTCCAGCCTGACAGTTCCCTTTTGGAATATTCTTCTCTCCCGTTTCTCCCATGATTATTCTCCAATTGTATTTGTTAACTCTCTCCTTTCATTATCTTTTTTTCCCCTTGGCTTTTTGAGACAGTATTTTTGCTATGTATACCAAATTGGCCCAATCTCTTGACCCTCCTGCCTCGGCTCCAGCGTGCTTGCATTACGGGCATTGCTGAGTTGTTGGCTTATTCGGTGCATGTTCTGCTAGAGTTTTTCTGTTCCAGTTGATTGAAAAAATGTTGAAATGCCTTAGATATTTGTTCAAGGCCCAGTTACTCTTTACCTAAATCCTTATCCCAGCTGATTTGGTAAACTACATCACTGACCCTGGTTTCAGCCTTTCTCCTACTTTGTCACTGACAAAGCACACTTCTCCTGCCCTGGACTTGGGCCTTGGGCCTGGGCCTGTGTAATAACCTGCTTTAGGCAATGATGCATTGGCGGAGTTATGGATGCACTATGGGCATAGGTAGGAACTCCTGTACCTCCTCTTGGTACGGTGCCATGGCTGTGGCCTGGAAGGCCTGGGGGAGATTAAGAGGATGAAAGGCACACAGAATAGAGAGATGTTTCTCTGACCCGCAGGCCTGAAGATAGAAACAGAGATGTCTAGCTAGAATGTCAATGTGAGATGCAGGCACAGAGTCACGTTGTCTTATGCGCGACAGTGTGAGTGTTGGAAATGGCTATGCAGCAACAGCAAACCAATATACCATCTGTGCATATGTGTCTGTGTGTGTGTGTCTGTGACTTCCAAATACAGGGCCTTAGCTTTGGTCCGGCTTTGTTTATGTTTTAGACTCGTAAATTCAGTTGAGTACTTGGCATCTCTATTCCACATCTAAGAGGCATTTCAAACCCAAATATAAACAATGGTAATAAATTATTTCTAAAAATCAAGACATCACTTTAAAAATTTATTTTATTTTTTTATTAATTACAGTTTATTCACTTTGTATCCCAAGACATAACTGTTTTTATTCCTAAATCTGCTTTCTCCCATTTAAGCAAATGATATAATTATCCTTTTACTTGCTCAAACCAAAAATATTAGGAGATGTCCCTGATTTCCTTTTCTGTCTCCATTTGTATTTAGTCTGCTACTAAGCCCTGCATAGTTCCCTGTGGACTGCTTAGAAACTATTTAGAATACAGCCACTTTCTTCTGCCTTCACTGTGTACCATCTCTTACTTGGAATACCTCAATACCTCCTTTGTCGATCTTTTCTGCTTTTACTTTTGGTCTGTTCTGCACGTATCAGCCAGGGGAATCTTTTGAAAGAGTAAATCAGGTCATGCTTGCATCTTCCCCGGATGCCATGCTATTCATCATCACCTACACTAACTCCTCCCAGGCTCTCATGTTCTGACCCCATGGGTCTCCCTGGACTTCTTACACATACCCCAAATACTCAGTTGGTTCTAATTTGGGAAACATTCCACTCGCCATTCCCTTTAATAAGCGTATTTTCTCCTAGCTATTTCCACGGCTGCTGCTTCCCCGCTGTGTGGTTAGGAGCTTAAATAGAACCTTTTTGGAGAGGGCTTCTTTGTTTTTAGAAGGATGGCCACCTCCATTAGCATGTTTATTGGTGCTCTGGTGCCCGAATCCTCTTGGGAAAAGCCTGGTTGTTTCACTTCTCAGGGTGCTATTGGCAAATAGCTCTCAGCCTCTTTAGGATTTGTTCTGCTACAGAGAGTTGACTTACCCAAGCCTGTACCTGTGTCTGGGAGGCCTACACTTACTGACATAGATGGAGGTCCGTCCACCTCGGGAGGAGGTGTGTGGACTCGGAGGCAATTTTTTGGTATGCTTTCCTGCTTGGCTTCTATTTCTGTACTTACAGTTCCTTCTCTCTTCCAGGTATCAATCCCCCAAACTCTCTCTCTCTCTCTCTCTCTCTCTCTCTCTCTCTATATATATATATATATAATATAACATAATAATTTATTATATTAATAGAGACATCTGCATGCTAATTATGAGTCAATGTTAGTTTCACAAAAGCAGTGCAACTTTGTTTCTTTTGTAGTGTTTGAAATGATTCAACATTATTCTGCTGGTTTGCTTATAGTTTGCTGTTTGTTTTTCTTCCTGGAATGAAGGATCTGTGGGTGTAGGACCTCCCCCTCTCACAGTACTTCAGTCCTGTATTCCTGGTGCTTTGAACAGTGGTACTCAGTGTTGTCATCATCATAGCAAATACCTGTATCGGCATATGCCAGGTGCTGTTATGAATAACTTACCGTATTAAACCACTTCCTCCTTCTACTCACCCTGGCACATTGCAACTATTATTTGCCTTACTTTAGAGATGGGCAAACAAAAACACAGAAAGATTCATTGGTCATCCCAGAGTCACACAGTAGGTAAGTGATACAACCCATACTGGAACTCAGGCAATCTGGGACTACATTCTCTGTACTTTACCATGCCACTCTGTTATCTTCTTTTTCCTTCCTTCCTTCTTTCTCTCTCTCTTTCTTTTTCTTCCTTCTTTCCTTCCTTTCTTTTGCCATAGCAGCTGTTCAGTAAATGTTTGTTGAGTGATGAAATAAGTAAAAGTAAACAGTTGGGTCTGCTTTTCTAACCTGAGGGTTTGAAGAGTTCACCTATTGATCCAATTGGCTAATTTTTGCTGCTATTGTTTTGACAAGGTCTCACTTACTATGTACAAAGTACATAACCTGTGATTAATATAAAATAAAAATGTTAAAAGAAAAGAAAAAGAAAGTTGAGATGGTAGGCAAAGGTTTGTATCAGGTTATGTCCTACTCAGACTTACTCCATATTACATTTTTTTCAACTGTGTATACCCTAGTATATTTTATAAGCATCTTTTTTATAAGCATCTTTTGACTTCTTTTTGAAGTCAAGGCAGCCATGAACCCACAATCCTCCCACCTCAGCTTCCTGAATGCTGAGGTGTACATCACCATGTCCACATGACAAGCATTCTGAGTATCTGTGAGACTGCAGGTGTATATCACAATGCTCAGCTGACAAGCATTTCGAGCATTCATGAAATGCCAGGTATGGTGAAATGTTCTGAGGACAAAAGCTAGATGAACCAATGAGATCTCCCACCTCAAGCAGCTTATTAAATTTAATGGAAGAGAATAATCATATTTGAAGATAAGTATTTTATTAAATATTGTTATTACTGTTATTGCTCCCTAAGATGCTTGGTTTACTTTTCTGGTAAACCAGCACACCACCAATTTCTAATCTATAGGGTCCATTATGAGGTAACAAGTCTGTGATGAGAGCATTTCCTATAGTTAGTGATATATATAATTATTTTATTTTTTATATATTAGTGTTTTGTCTATACGTGCACTATGTGCATGCTTGTGGAGGTCAGATGAGGAGGCTGAATCTCCTGGAACTGGAGTTACTAATAGTGAGATGCTCTGTAGGTGTTAGAAACTGAACCCGGACCTTCTGCAAGAGCAAGCCACAAGTGCTCTTAACTACTATCCCCAGTCCCAATTAAAATTTAAAAATGCATTTTTTCTTATTTAATGTATATGTGTGTTTTGCTTATATGTATGTACATGAACTAGATACATGCAGTGCCCTAGAAAACCAGAAAAGGGCATTGAATTCCCTGGAACAGGAGTTACAGAGGGTTGGGAGCTGGCATGCACCTGCTGGGAAGTATACACAGGACCTACGTAAGAGAGGCCAAGTGCTCTTAGCTGCTGAGCCATCCTTCCAGCCCTTCCCCCAATTTTTAAAATCACATCTTAATTTATTAGGTAATTAATTAGTCGTGTGTAGAGGTATGCAAATACTACGGCATGTGAATGGAGGTCAGAAGTCAGTTCTTTCTTTCTATCAAGTAGCTTCCAGGAATCAAACTCAGGTCATCAGGCTTGGCAGCACATGCCAACTATCTCACTGGCCCATCCGCAACTTTTCCTCCCTTGAGACGGAAGGGAACTCATCACCTCCCAGTCCTCTAGTGAAAAAGAACGGATTTAGGCAGGGAGATGGCTCAGTGGACAAAGGTGCTTGAGGCCAGGACTGATGAGCTGAGGATGATCCCAGGACCCACTGGTGGAAGGGGAGAATTAGTTCCTGCAGGTTGCCCTCTGACCCACGGATACATGGTGGCACATGCTTGCTCACCTACATACATACTCATGTGGACGTGTACACGCACACACATGTGTACTCACATACACAAAAATAAATGTTAAAAAGGAGGAAAGACTGAAGTTTTTGTGAGTAATGGTGACTCACTGTAGGAAGAATTACCCGGTTCATTATCCTGGGTCTTGGTCCCTGACTCACTCCAGGAAATGTTACTGAGGACCAGAGGAATGAAGAGGTTCAAAAGGAACTGAAGCAGGGTGTCCCCGCAAGTTAAGAGTGAGGGAGTGAGTGTGCATGTTCAGGAGGAAATGCTTTGTGTGGTGAACAAGAGCAAAGGCTGTGGGGTTCACTCCCAGCCTGGACTTGTGCTCTGTCTACCACACAAGTGGCCTATACACTTAACTGAGCTTTCTGTGCATTTACAACAGGGTTGACAGTTGTATCAAATTGTTGTGATGATGAGGACAACACATATAAAACCAGTTTCAGGGAAGACAGCATTCGAATTTCAGTCTAGGCCTCTGGGTTTTCATGGACGTCATAAACCACAGCATGCAATTCTCTCCCCTCATTCTGGCAAAGTTCAAAGGCTGAGAAGTTAGCGAGAAACTGGGTTCTAGTCACCTTGTCACTGGGGCGTTTCCGTAGTATTTGCAGTTCACCAACAGAAACTCTTCCAGTGTCAAAGGTATTGCCCTTCTGCCCACTCTCCCCGCCAGCTCTCTGCTAGCGAGTGTTGTTGGCCTGCTCATCTTTCTTCCTTTCCTCCCTTCCTTATTTCAAATTATTGGGGCAAGAACACACAGACTCTACATAGAAGGCAATAGAAAATGATCCCTCTGTAGAGTGTAATTATTACCTCTGTTGTCTTATTGAGGCAAGTGTCTTT
>CM053766.1:76496623-76581854 GCA_028658305.1 Pachyuromys duprasi
ATTTATTTATTTTTATCTCAATCACAGGTTAGGTACTTTGAATCCCAGGCGTAGCCCCCTCCCTCAGTCCCTCCTACCCTCCCACTCCCTCCCTCATCTCCCTCCTCCCCGCCCCCTTCAAGTCCACCAACAGGGGAGGACCTCCTTCCCTTCCATCCAACCCCAGCTTATCCTGACTCCTCAGGGCTGGCTGCAATGTGGTATTAGTGTTCTTAACCACTGAGTCATCTCTGCAGACTGGACTTTCTAATGTTCTTACTGCCGCTTTCTAATGTTTCTGTCGTATCTTATCTCCTCTACTTGTACTAATTCCTCCAGTACAGCTAACAAGAGAAGTAGTAGATAGGAAAACTTAGTGATAAATATCAAAGGATAGGATGTGTGGCTACGAAGGAAGGAATTGGCTGAATATACTCCACTTTCACACATTTTGCCCACGTTTAACGGGTCTGCACCACCTAGTCCAGTTAGGGAGGAACATTGAATAAGCACCGTTGGTGACTCAGGTACAGGTGCCAGAGGAACACTAAATGGACCCTGGGTCTCTCTCCAGCTGCCGCTTTCTTTTATTCTTCCTCCTTTGACTCCTGCCATCCTCTGTTGACAAAGTGCCTCCATTCTATATTTCTCCCTGTTTCCTCGTCTCGTTCTGGTGTAATGCCTTCTCATTCATCTCACAAGCAGAATTTGCCTACATGGCCTACGTCACAGCTGAGAGAATTGATTTGAGATGCTGTTGTGTTTCACAGTAGCTCGGTCAGGGTCATTACAGATGAATGCAAAAGCAGCTTTTCTGCCCAGACGGACCTTACAAAGCAAGGCCAAAAGGAAAGAGTGAAGGCCAAAGAGGTGCTCTTTGCATTTCATCTTAATATAAATCGCAGCAGGCGGTGCCATTTCTGTGACGAAGACAGAAAATCATGTACCCACAGAGTACAATAGAGGAGTACATTGGAGTCTGGAGAAGGAAAACCAGAAAAATGGAGAACTTGAATGCTCTTCTCTAAATCATGATTCAAGAGAAAGAACTAATAGGAAAACGCCATTGTGGCATCAGTTTCCATGGATACCTTCTGATTGCCATTAATGCTTGGGACATGAAGCTCTGTGAATTAGAATGCCTAGGTTCAAATCCAGGCTCATATTTATTAAATGGCTCAGTCGCTCAGTGTCTCAGTTTCCTCATCTGGGAATTGGGCACAGTAATAGTACACAGGTCAGGAGTGTTTAGGAGGATAAAATGACAGCAATACCCATAAGCACTTAGAAAAGTACCTCACTTGAATTCTTTAGGTAAAACTTAATTATTTTAGTATTGTGTTATGTGGGCAGATGGATGCTTGTATTGTGGTCCATGTGGGAAGGCTGGAGAGCTAATTTGTGGAATTGTTCTCTCTTTCCACCTTTGTGTGGGTTCTGGGGATCAAAGTCAGATGTCAGGCTTGTATCACCAGGTGGCAGGTGCCTTTTCCTGCTGTGTCTTCTGTCCTGAACTTACTCATAGATTCTTAGTTGTTTTTTGTTATTATTTCTGTTTATTTTATTCACTAGGTTTTTGTTGATGTTGCTATGTTTTGTTTTGTTTTGGAAACAGAATGTATGTAGCTCAGCTAGCCTCAAACTCACAGAGATCCTCCCTGCTCTGCCTCCAAATGCTGGGATTAAAGGCAAGCGCCACCACCCTGAGCTGAAGGTTCCAAGTTTTGTCCACTACTCCTGCTAGTGCCCGGGAGTTCTGAGCAGGCTGCTGTACTGAATTTGTGAAACTTTGCTAGAAGAAGCTGCTGTTCTTTCTAGCAAGCCAGATTTTTCATATGGATGTGATTTCCTCCTATTCAGACAAAAATGCTATGGCCACTCAAATCCAGGACCACTCAGGTGTTCGAAGCAAGTGTTTTACTGTAACTGTATCCCTAACCCTTACTGGAATGAGCAATCTCACGTTTTAGAAATATGGGTTTGGTCCAGCACATATTTCTTTTTTTTCCTTGCATTTTTTTGTCATTCAGTATAGCTGAATGCTAGAAACGTGAGCATTTCTCGTTTAAAGTAGGTTTCAAGCAGAGCTATTAATGTTTGAGCAGTACAGAAACATTTGCACATCTTTGCTGCCATGCAGGGACCGGAGCATCATGCTTGAGAAAGTACATCCAGAGACATCCTTCTCCCAGAGAACGATTAAAAACAAACTGTCGGTCATGCAAGGCACACTCCTTTGCCTCTGTTCCATTCTTATCATACCAATCTCCCTTGCAAAACTGAAGCTGTTCATAAATATTTTCCTTCTGAACTGTGGGAAATAAGTTGTGAGTAACGTTGACTCTTTGATAAGGGTTACATTAGGGGACAGCTTATCATCTGAACAATGAACACAAAAGCAGTTCAGTCCTGGGGCCTCTGACAAGAGGTCAAAAGGGTGCCCACCCTTATCCTCAGGCTTTCCCGGGGAGTGACAGAGGGACAGCCACCACAAGACATTTTCAGGGCTCTTTCTCACCCTTCAGAGTGCCATCTCTGGTCATTTTAGAAGAGTGTTTGTTTTGCAAGAACTTAAAGCGTCCCAAGGAACTGTTTACCCATCCTAGGGCTTGCTCTTTGCTTAATCCAGCCAGATGCATGCTGCTTCCTGACTCACGGCCACATCCCCACAGATCTGACCTCATTTCGAGGACACTATTAAAAGACCATCCTATTATTGAGACTTTCCATTGCATCAAATACTAAACATTAGCAACATTCCTCTACAGGGACAATGATGTCAGGGGAGGGCATGGATTGTGTTGACCTCAGGCACATCACGAGCCTAGGTATGTGGAGACTGCCTATTGGTCGGATGACTAATTATGCCCAACGGTACAGGGGAGAAAGCCCTAGGGACATTGGCTTTCCCAGCTCCTGAAGGATGTGTTTGGGTTCATATGCTTCCATAGATGGAAGTTTTATCTGTGTTGACTAGGAACCCAGGTGGTTGTTTTGTGAAATGCTCAGCAGAGAACATACATACAGAACGGGGGCCGTGATGGGGGTGGAGATGGAATGTGGGAGGAGTGAAACAAGAGTTCTTCTCTTTTCTCTCCTCTAAGACTGACCTCATCTCCCTTTCACTGTTCCCCACTTTGGAAACCAAAGGATCCTTGGAGGATGTTGGAAGCAGCAATGGAGAGGCTGTGAGTGATTTCAGAATCAAGATATTAAGAGATTATTATACGAAAATTTAAAAAAATAATTTATTTATTTTTATTTTATGTGCATTGGTATTTTACCTGCATATATGTTTGTGTGAAGGCATCACATACAGGGGTTATAGACATCTGTGAGCTGTGATGTGGGTGCTGGGAATTGAATCCAGGTCCTCTAGAAAAGCAGTCAGTGCTTTTAACCACTGAGCCATCTCTCCAGCCGCTAAAGATTTTCTTTTTAATGTTGTAAGAAGTGTGCTTTAAAGAACAACTCTAAGGAAGAAAACTGTAGTCATAGAGGATTTGAGTTAGTCGGCTTGCTGTTGTGGCAAATAAAGGAGGAAGGGCTGATTTTGGCTCATGGTAACAGAAGGCTTGGATGACCAAGCCTTTAACATGTGGACCATAGGCCAGGAAACACTCAGAGTCCTAACTGTTCTAGAAATGAAAAACATATTAAAGCCCAACAATGACACAAATTAGATAAAGCCAAACTTTTAGTTATGATTTTCCTGAATCATATTTTTAAAACCACTGACTGAATTTTAGTTGCTGGGAAAAGTAAAGGCAAAACAGCACATGATCAGTGAAGCAAGTTAACTTAGGGCAGATGTATACAAAAAGAGAAACCTATTTTCCCTGGAAGGGCAGACATTGCTAAGCTCTGTCTCTCAGAAGTTTTAAGGTACTTACAATCCAATAAACGTGTCTTTAGGTTGGTGGAGAACCATGAGTTGTTCTGAAGATTTTTTTCCTACTTAATGCTTCGCACTTCATGCTCTATTGTTTTTTTTTTAAATAGTCGTCTTATCTGCTGTTTCTTTTAAAAGGTAATATTTTAAGAGAAGTGAAATGAAAAATCCTATATATGATGCTTTCAAACTATCTTCCTGGGTATGATATACTAACCAACATGTTTTATAAGTTGCCTGAAATGTGTAAAACTAGATAGTTGTTCATCTTCTGGGGTAGATAGGAGGAAGTAAGAAACAGAGAGACATGCTACAGGTGAAAACAGATTTTCCAGGGGTATGTGGAATGCAGTCTCAATCATATAAAATGTATATATGCACACACACATATATATATTCATGAAAAATGATCTACATATAAATACTAAATACCATTGATTGTTAAAGGAAGGTGGTTGGGTTCTGGGGCTCAAGCTCGGATCACCAGGCTTGCATGGCAAATGTTTTCACCCATTGAGCCATTTCCCTTGTCTGTCATAATTACTTTTCTTAATTTAAAGAATTAAAGTTCCTTTCTTAAGAGACGTTAATCTTTAGCACCATTGAAGAACTGGTCAGGAGACAAAGTTCAGGAGGTCATATTCCTTTATTACATACATGAAATATAAAAACAAATTCACAAAGCAATATATATATATTTCTTGTGAGTCCACAGGACCTCAGGGAAAAATACGCTCTGGATGTGAAGCTAAAGTCTTAGCACTGTGGTTCCTGGTTTGTAAATTCAAGTACAGCAGAAACTGTATGCAGCGTGGCTATGCCTGGATAAAGAAAGTGAAAGATAATGAAGAACAGTAACCTGGTGAGCTAATCACATATGCTGTGTTAAGAAACAGGTAAATGTCATGACCACATACTGTTAATAAAAGAAGGGAGAAAACTGGTCCAATATTCATGTTTAAATACTAAACAAAAAATAGAACAAATTCTGTGTTTACAATAAATTTTCAAAGTGTGTACAAGTGCCTCACAAATAAATGAGCTTTTTGACATTTGAAGTCTACTTCCCCTTTAGGCAAACATATCTCTACATTTATGGTTTTTTTTTTCTTGTTTTAAAGTCTCTTTCTCTCTCTTTCTCTCTCTCTCTATTTAAGTTTCATTATGGCCAGTATCTTGTAATCTAACCTCTCACCCCACACTGAGACTTCACGCGAACGTTCGTTCTCCTTTTAGGTTGCATCTTTACAGTGTTTCGCCCAGTGTCTAGAGCTCAATGGCAGTTTCCTTTATCCATAGTTCTTTTGTCCATCTACAGAGGCAGAGCTTCTGTTTCAGTAGGTCTTCACGCAGCTTTTCTCTTTTCTTCCCGTCAATAGCAGTCTCCAACTTTCACAAACAAGTGGTAGATAAAGTGCTTTACAGAAGGAAATACTATATATACACACAGACGAGGCCCATTCACATCCCACCCACCCAAGTCCACAAACAGCACACAAGACAAGGCTCTTTTAAAGAAATGCCTTTCCTGACAGTAGAGTTGGGGGCAAGGATTCCCTAAAAAATCTCATTAATTCCTTAAATAGCATCAAACACAAAGTAAATGGTGTATCTGAAGCTGGGAGGAGACCTTGTCAGGGATACAGCCCTTAATGGATGACTGCGAAATATCATGTTGCTAATAACTGTTCTCAATAGCTATGGCTTTAGGAACCAGTTCCCCTTAACGCAGGTATCAACTCAGGGGTCTTCTTTTCTCTTTCTGAAACAAAACTGTTTTCAAACACAGATACAGAATGGATAGGTTAGACAAGGCCTATGCATCGGAACATTTTCCCCCTACAATTTGGCACTTAAAACATATTCCAGTTTCATTCTGAGGTCTCTTTTTCATTATACTTGTGTATCTGCGACCAAGGGAAGAGCCGTTGTGTGCTCAACCCCTCCAGTGCTACTTGCACTCTCTTTTTAAGATGTGCATAACTCTTCTCCCAAGAGCTGGTTTCCAGCGCAGGACAAAGCTTTTCATATTCACAATTAATTTGCCCGTTCTTACGTCCTCATGTCCGGCTACCAGGTACTCCAACCCTGAAAGCACAAAGGAGAAACACACATTATACTTATTGTACTTTCTGTTTGTTTGTTCTTTTGTTTGTGACAGGGTTCTCTCTGCATACCCCTGGCTGTCCTGGCGCTCTCTGTAGACCAGGCTGGCCTCGAACTCCTGAGATCCACCTGCCTCTGCCTCCTGAGTGACAGGATTAAAAGCGTGTGCCACCACCACCGGACAAACATTATACTTTATTAAAGGAAGGTATGTGACTTCAGCAGTTACATACATTCCTGGTTCATAGTTTTATGTAGGCATAGATAAGATAGACAATCACAAATAATAACAGCTGACATCTAGTATATATCATATATCATCTACTGTACACATATTATCTCATATGACCTTGACAATGACTCATAAAGTAAGTATTAATGTTGCTTTTTTTTCATATAAATGAGAAACAAAGGCTCAGAAGTTAGGAAGCTTTGTCAGTTTCTCCTACTAAGTAGCAGAATCTTGACTCGAACTCAGGGCTGTCTGCTTCTTGACCTCCGTGTTGTCCCACCCTGAGTGAGAAAGCAGTGAGGGACCAATGAGCACTTGACAGTAACAGGCCCTGGACCGTGTGTGTGATAGCAGCAATTAAGATTTTACAAGCTGGGCCATGGCGGCACACACCTCCCAGCACTCTGGGGGCAGAAGCAGGTGGATCTCTGAGTTCTGGGCCAACCTGGTCCACAATGAGAGTTCCAGGGTAGCCAGGTATACATAGAGGAACCCTGTCTCAAAAAACAACAAGCAAGCAAAAAGAACAAAAAAGAGGACTTTACAAAAGTGAAGCAACTGTTTGGAAAACGTTAGAAGAGAGCTAAGGGTGACGTAAAGTGACACGGGTGCTCTCTCCCAGCTTCTTTGAGAAATGACTATAAGCAGCTTGTTTATGAACAGAATAAAGCAAAAAAAAAAAAAAAAAAGAAAGGAAAAAAAGAAAAGAAAAGAAAGAAGAACCTGCTGAGACCTATCACATTTAACGCTGACTGCCCTTACTATTAAAACAAATGTTCAGGCTCAAAGTAAAAAATTTTGGCTAACAAAAGCACAGAGGGGTGGATTGTCTCTTTATAAAGAAAATTATAATACCCGCATTGCATATTTGGAATGATGTCAGTTTTTAAAGTTTTTTAAATTTATTTTTTACTGATTACAGTTTGTTCACTTTGTATCCCAGCTATAGTCCCCTCCCTCATTCTCTCCCAATCCCCTCTGATCAACTCCTCCCGCGCCCCTCCCCCAGTCCACTGATAGGGGAGGTCCTCCTCCCCTTCCCCCTGACCCTAGCCTATCAGGTCTCATCAGGACTGGCTGCGTCGTCGTCCTCTGTGGCCTGGGAAGGCTGCTCCCCCACCAGGGGGAGTGGTGTCAGTTTTGATTCTTAGAAACAATATTAAAGATAGGATTAGAAAAATCATTATGCTTGTAACTTTCAAAGACAAAGAGCTATATACTTTAAAATTTTAATTAAAACTGTAGATGTTAAAATTCAAGTAAATATCAGTTTAAATTTATGAGCCATGTGTAAGGATGCATGCCTGTAATTCCCATTATGACAGCTACCGGGGACACCATTGCAACTGACACCATTACAAATATGCAATGTGGATATTATCATTTTCTTTATAAAGAGACAATCCACCCCTCTGTGCATTTGTTAGCCGAAATGTTTTACTCTAAGGCAAGAGGATCCCAAGTCTAGGATCCTGGACATTTTGCAAGATCACATCTCAAAGTAAAAAGGGCCGTAGTTAACGCTCAGACGCAGGATGCTTATCTGGCAACGTACAGTGACCTAGGTTCAATACCTAGGTTCAATACCTACATATAGTTTGTATGTTTCTTTTATGTATATGTATATATATGTCCATATATATTGCTATTGTCTAATATAGTTTTCTTTTAACAAACACAATGAACATTTAAAAACATATATATATATATCTTGTTATTGCCTAATGTTTAAATAATAAAGTTCTCTTTTATAAATACAATAAGCATTTACAAAAAAAAAAAACCAATAAAACACCTCAGAAAACAAAACTTCCGTGTTGGTGAGATGAGTCAGTGGTTAAGAGCAGGGGCTGTTCTTACAGAGAACCCTGGGTTGACTCCCAGCACCCACAGGACAGCTTGCAACCATCTGTAACTCCAGTCCCAGGAGACCTGCCACCCTCTGCTGGCCTCTGCACACCGCATGAACACGGGGCACAGACAGGCAGGCAGGCAAAACATGAGTACACATAAAATAAAAATAAAGGTTTAAAAATTAAAAAAAAAAACAACTTGAAGATCAAGACCATTACTTTAAACCTATAAATAAGGCTGGAGAGATGGCTCAGTGGTTAAGAGCGCTGTCTGCTCTTCCAAAGAACCCAGGTTCAATTCCCAACACCCACGTGGCAGCTCACAACTGTCTCATAACTCCTGTTTCAGGGGACCCGACCCCCTTACACTAGCAGACAAAACACCAATGTACATTAAAAAAAAACAACTAGAAACAAACCTATAATAGAACAGACAGTACAGGAATTTACCATTGAAAGCATCGATATAAAACTAATATAAATGATACTGAATAACCCCCTAAGGCATGGAGCACCATCAAGCCATCACTTAACACACAGTGCCTTCTTTTACATCCGTTAGTAGCATTTCACATTTAAGCTGTCTTTATGGTTTGATGTCTGCTTTGCTATATGTTTTATCTATAAAAAAGAGAAAAGAAGTATACTCTGGTTCTAGTGTTGGTATTCACAGATACGTGATTGATGAGATGCACTCTCGAGTCTCCGAGAATGAGGTTGGCATAGATGAGGATGGCCAGCAGACTGTGCCTTTCCTTTTTTCTGTTTTTCCTTTTTTTTGTCTTTTTTCTGTTTCTTTCTTTCCCTTTTTCTCTCTTTCTTTCTTGTTTGTTTTTGAGACAAGGCCTCTCTGTGTAGCCTTGGCTGTCCTGGAACTCACTCTGTAGACCAGGCTGGCCTCAAACTCAGACAGTCTCCTGCCTCTGCCTCCCAGAGTGCTGGGATTAATGGCCTGTACCACCACAGCCCAGTTTAGATCGCTCCTTTTCAAAGGCAGCTTGGGAGACAAGTTGAAGCGTAAGGTTTCAGAGTTTTCTTATCAGTCTTCTTTGGCTTTAGTCATTGAAATTGTAAAAATGAAAAAACAAAAGCAAAGTGAAACAGTGTCTGGTTTTGCTTTGGCAGCTTCCAGATTTTTCTTCAAAGCAAGTAAACATGTTTTCCAGAATTCTTTGAATAATTGGGCTTATGTTTTCAATTGTGATGAACTCACTTGGTTCTTTGACTCTGGCACAGACCTGAGTAGGAAATATAGCTCACTTCCTGGAGGGTGGCTCAGAATGTCAAAGCTTTTGTTCTTAATGTCATTCTGCAAAACTGGACAGACTTTTTTCTTTTTGCCAAGATAACAAAAAATTGCTCATGAGAGGAGTCCTTAAGCATTGGGAAACAGAATTTAAATGAACAACTTTTTTGTTTCTTGTACTCAAAACTCCAAGATTCTTATTTATTCTTCAGATTTGTTCTTTGGAACTATGTATTTTAATAACTAAAGAAGTGTCCCTTCTGCCTTATTGAAGTGTAAATGAAATTAAGTAAAATATTAGAGGGATGAAAAAGAGTATAAAAATTACTTAACTGGAGAAAATATTTTTTTAAAACTAGTTTAAATGTTAGATTAAGGAGTATTTCATTTGTAGTTTTCCTCTGCTATTTGTTTTTTAGCTTGTTAATTAAGAGCTCATCTCGACATAACTTGGTTTCCTGCCTCCTAAAGGGGAATAAATTAAATGCAGTATGTAAATCGTGCACCTGTTTCAGCAGTGTCCTCCAGCACACACGATGATTCATAAACAGGAAATCACGAAAAACATGAGCAGCGAGCAGCGAGGAAGGCCTCTTAGAAGTTCTTGTTTCCCTAGAACCTATTATCTGAGCATTACGGTAGTGTTATTTGAGTGCCTGAGGGGCGTTGGAGACACTAGGATCAGTGATCTAAATCCTGTTTTCAGATTTAGCACACAGGGCAGAGAAGTAGCCGAGGACACAGTATGCGAGGTGGACATTTACTTGTAGGATACAGTTTTTGGTATAATTAGCAGAGTTCTTACACATCCCGATGGAAGGTTGTCACGGAGAGCCCTACCGAGCTGGCCTGCACTCTGAGAGTACCATTGCCGAGGGCTGCGTTTATAGCATCACAGAAGCCCGGCCTCCTAAGGGGCCTTAAGAACTCAGCCGTGGCCGCTGTCACCATCTCTGCCTTATATTTTTAAGGTTCAAATCAAATCTTGCTCTGTTCCAAGATTCTCTAAGATTGTATTTAAATTATTTCCCCTGCTGTTTCTCATTTCAAACCAGAACGATCACTTAATGAAAAACAACACGATGAAAACTAGAGAGTTGTTTTCCATCCAGGAGAAACAGATGCTTCTCATGCAATAGTAGAACCGCTTTCCGTGTTATTTGCACAGATGGGCTTTTGCATTGGCGCTTCCTTTGGGAACAGGTTCTCATGCAACAGGACCTAGCTTTCAAATAACGCGCTGGGGTAGATAAGCTCGCGGAAGTGCCATCAGTGCAGCGGGCACCTGGAGCCAATCTGAGGGTTTTCTTTCAGAACAGCAAGTATTATATTGCAGGATTTTAAAATATTTTATTTTTATAGAGCACATGAAGGAGATTTTTTAAAAAATGTCAGTTCAAAGAATATCCTTTTGGATTTTACCCAGTATTCAGCGGTTAGAGGAGATATGCTTTTTATGGAGTTTTGGTTTAGAGGGTATAAGACAGACAGCCAGTGTGCAGAGACATGATTAATTAAGTCTAACTAACACTCACCTGGATTGAGGATTGGACAGGTGCAGCCTCGGTTAGTCCAGGACTCTGGATAGAGTGTTCTCTTGCCTCGTAAGATCTTCAATTTAGTAGACTGTAAGACCTTTTTAATCTTCACATTGACTTCAGCGTGTGAGCCTTTATCATGAGCCGATAAAATCTTGATTTTTAATACTGTAACAACACAATTCCAAAAGTGAAAAACAAAACACGATACCATATTTTCTTTTGAAATTTGAACTATTTGAATAGTCATTCCCAAGTATGTTGAAAAGGTGAATTGATGCAAATCAGAACATGGAAATCTGCTTGAAAGATCATTCATATTTGCAATGATTTAAATTCATTTGTATTTATTTTTGATTTTATTGGGAAATTTCAACTTTTGTCCCCTCTCCAACTATGACACTAAAGAAACATTAACCATTGCCTACTTCAAATATAATTTTAAGTATATTCAGTTGAATCAGGCATGGTGGTGCACTCTCTAATCCGAGCACTTGGAAGACAGAGGCAGGTGGCTTTCTGAGTTCAAGGCCAGCCTGGTCTACAGAGTGAGTTCTAGGATAGCCAGAATCACAGAGAGAAACCCTGTTTTAAAAACCAGAAAACAAACAAACAAAAAACCAAAGCAAAGCAAAAAAAGAATATTGATATATCAAAGCTATAGAGAAAGAATAAGTAGAACTATTGTCCTGGTTTTTATTTATATTCTGATTCTATTATACTTCTGTGGTTGATTGTGTGTGATGTTATGACAGAGAACAAAACAATTTGTTGTACTATATTTTATATCATTCTACAGAGGTTACATAACATTATTGATTGTCTACTGTTCTTGGGAGTACAATCTAAGCTGACTAGGGGAGGTAAATTGTCCTCCTACATGATAAAAGGCCTGAAGTATTCTTTTTATTTGGTTTATTTTACAATGTGTTTATTTTTATTTTATGTGTATGAGTGTTTGCCTGCATGCATGTATGTGCAACACACATGTGCCTGGTGCCCATGTGAGCTACTATGTGCATACTGGAAATTGAACCTTGGTCCTCTGTAAGACTGGCAAGTGCTCTTAACCACTGACCCTTTTTAAAATTTTTGATAATTGAAAAAATATTTCCAAATTGACATATAGGAATTTTACATGCGTGTGAAATCCTATGTGATTTTTAAATATAAACACTGTAGTTCAAGCCCTCACCAGCCTCCTGCAGTGGAAACACCTACAGTCTGTTCCCTCTCTCTCTTTCTGCGGTGTACGGTGTATTGCACTATGATTACAGACCTCACTATTCTGCTTGAATAGTGCCCTCCATTGTGCCCTTCTGTCTATGAAATGGAAATGAGGTCTGTCTATGGGTGGAAATTAGGTGATGAAGCATGTTGGGGAAGGGAAGAATGTAGACATAAGGAACACTTGGATGTAATTTTCTTTATAATATAGAGAGTTTACAGACTTTGATAGGAGATTGTGTGTAATGGGAGAACCCAGCTTAGCTGAGCCCATATCCTGAGAATACCATATCAGACAGATGTCTTCACAGAATCAGCATAGATTAGACTTATAGGGGATCTTGAGGATGAATCTAGTCTTACAAGCTTTTAAGAAATGAAGTGAAATAAGTTCACACAGCAAGTTGCTTTACATTAGTGTTTGGGCTAGGTTCCTGGTGAAATGAAGATGTGTGTGTGTACAAGGAGCACACAGCAGAAGTAAGCAGTATGATTACTCTGTTATCCTGTAAGCTCAAAGGCAGCAGGGAACCTGGTTCCACCACTACTGTTATTTAATGAGTACTTGAAGAAGGAATAAACAAACAATCAATCAAAAAGTCAAGTGATTTTCCTCTATTGTGCCAGGGAATAAAGGTGGAGAGACCAATATTTTTTTTCCTAATCTTGTACTTATAGTACACTTAGCAAGACTAAGGTGTCTCATTACCTCCTTAAAAATGTTTAAATTTTCTTAAATAGAAAGTTAATAGTCGACAGTTTATTTGTCAGAGAGCCTCCAAGTCTAGGCAATGAAACCAGTTGACATATAAACTGAACTGACTGATTCTGGACAAAATTGCCATGTTTCTTGCTTTCAGTAGTAAATTGATTCCCTCTAAACTCTTTTTCCTTTATTAGACACTATATTTTCAAAGTTTTTCTTCTATTGGTCAATTTAACTCTTATAAGATTAAAAACAATATTATAAAGACTAGAAATACTGGCAGGCTTGGTGGTTCCCAGCACATGGGAGGCAAAAGCAGGCAGATCTTTTCCACTTGGAGGCCAGCATGATAGCAAGTTTCAGGCCAGCCAAACAAACAAACGACCAAATAAAAATCAAGAATGAAAGTAATCTACTTGGTTTTGTGAATCAAGACTGAAAAAATTTCTCTTTATTTGTATGTATATTTTTCAGCCATGGAAATTGTGGGGCAATTAAAAAGGCTCAGACAGTGGTCAAGGATGTGTTGTCAAGATAAGGCACCCTCACATATTTCATAGTAATTTAGATAACCATTTAGAATTTGAAGATAGTAATAGTCATTATTTAGAGAAACGCTATTTTCCTTTTCTCGTGTGCTGTATATATATGTTCATACATATGTATATGTATTGGTATCACTATTGGTATATGTATTGATATATGTATTGGTATATGAATGGTAGAATATTTAGAGATATTGGGAAACAGACCTAAATTTAGTTGAGTCACCAATCTTTTTTTGTTGTTTCAGTTTTTGTTTTTTTGAGACAGTCCTGGCTGTCCTGGGACTCAGTCTGTACACCAGGATAGCCTCAAATTCAGAGATCCACCTGCCTCTGCCTCCCAAGTGCTGGGATTAAAGGCATGCACCCAGTTGAATAACTAATTTCAATACCTCACAAACAACCTTCCTACCAGTTCTCAAGCATCTGACAGGCTATGGAATCTCATCAGCCAGGCCTCTAGTTTCCTTACAAACCTCTGTACTTAGTTTGAATAGGGTATACACAAGTGTCAAGGAGTCAAACTTACCATATGAATACTTCATTCCACAGAACGCCTTGGGGTTTCCTAATACTTGTTCCTTACATTCACATTTACCTACATAAAGTAAGTAGAAATTTGTGTTATGGGCAGGTTCAGAAGGAAAATCCAGACAACATTCTTTACTCCTTCATTGAGTCATGTAACATGTGTTAAGCAGTCATGCAAACAATTTGAAAGAAGTAAAGTGTCTTTCTAAATGGAATTAACTATCATCTAATAAAATATCAACCTAAGTATGGAAGATAAAATCAACATCAAATTCCAGTGTACAAACTGACATTGTGATGATTGTAGCCCAGTGTCAATACTCCATGTTAATTGAAAGGAGGGGCTGAAAGTGTAAACCTATAGAAGATAACTAAGTATCCAATAAATTATGTCAAGGGAAAGCAAATACAATACTTGGTAGTGCATTGAAGGTAACTGGATACCATACAAAGTGCTAGGCATGGTAGGATATCATTCAGAACATGGAAATGTGAGCAAGATACAATTCTTGCCCAAGGCTTGCAATTGGGTAAGTAAAAAAAAAAAAAGTGAGTCTATAAGAGAAGTACAACCTGCTTAGGTGGGAGGGTCCCAAATTTGGGAAGATGAGAAAAGCCTTCAAGGGTGAACAAAGATCTAGAATGGTCTTTTACAAAAAGATAGGGCAGTTTCTGCCAACAGTTGAAATCATCTACTAGAACTGTTACACGTGAAAAGAATTGCCAGACCCCACAGGAGACTTTCAAAACACCACTGAACAAAAATGAGCATCATGAAAATCAAGTCTACAGTTAACAACAGAGGACTGGTATCACCATGAGAAATGAGAGTGTTAAATAAGATTTAATTGAACAACAGTAAATAAATAGGAACACTTCAGGGCTTTAGAGTTTGAAAAGCGCTAGTAGCAATCGCCTATCTAGTTTGGAGCTTTGAAGGACCTAGAGTAGCAGCTCTTGGAAAGGAGAAGCAGCCAAAATCAGAACTCAGTATGAGCCGGAATCTGCGAGACACCAGACAGCCAGGGAGCAGAGCCGCGTGGGAGTTTCTCCTCCGCTCTGCCTCTGGAGCCCTGTGCTTGCAGACTTCTCTAAGACTACAGTGAGCGTGAAGGGTGGCTCCTTCTAGAAAAGCTGAGGGACACCAACCCAGAAGTATCAGGAAAGAGGGAAAAATGGATTCTGCCAAACTAAAATGACAATGGCCTAGGAAAAGGAGGATACAGTGAATCGGAGAATGCTGGCAGAGCATCTGGGAAGAACTGCCAATCCAGCGAGGGCGGTGCGGGAAACTCTGGCATATTAGCTATAGCAAGCCATGCTACAGAAAAAAGAGTATAACAATTACAAGTGGAAAATCCCAAGTAGAATTAAGTAGTGGGAAACAGAAGTTACAGGAGCTTAAAGCCAGCTGTTATGATTTGCTTATAATGTACGCACAGCAATGAAACTCATTCAGAAGTTGCAGTCAGCGAATAGCCCATGGCCTTTGAAAACTGCTTGGAAGCAGGGTGTGTGCTCTGCCATTGTGCCATAAAACGTAATGCAGCACGTGACTGGCTTACACACTCCCACCACAACGCTCTCTTGTCAGTGCTTTTGGGAGTGCTCACAAGTCTGTCATTTGAAAGTTTGCTTCTGGTTGCCTGACAATACCCTTTTTCACATGCTTAGAGTCTAAGCATTAACATGCATTGGTCAGGCTGTGTTCTGTGGGGTACTTATGCTGTCTCAGCTACTCAGAAGTTGAGCCCAAGGGACTCTTTGAACCTAGGAGTTCACCCCCAGCCTGGGAAGACCATGAGAGCTGATCTTAGAGAATATTTTTCATTTGTCAGGACTTAAGAAATCTGGAGATTGAAAAGGCCTGTTTTGTTACAGCAGGTCGCTAGAACATTTTGAGACATGAACATTTGCTCACAGTTCTCTGGTACTAGTTAAAGCTAGGTTTATCTTTCAGGAGGTCAGAGTTCACATCTGGGATTTTCTACCTCCTAAGTGGTGGAAAGGACAGAGGAGAGGGCTGGAAATGAGCCCGGTGGTGGGGCACGCTGCCTAGCATGGACGTGGCCCAGGGCTTCATCTCTGGCACTGAGAAAGGGGAAGAAGGAAGGGGAGGAAAGGAGAAAAGAGAGAGAAAGAAAGTTTACTTTGACAAATACCAACTTCTGCTGGCATGCTGCCTTCTAGTTGTAGTTGAAAGCTTTTTGTGGTGTCTACAGTAGCTGGATAGACAGGTAGGCATCTAGGTTTGAGGACGAATGGGTTTTTTTAAGGGCTTAAGAAACTGGCTGTCAGCTTTTGTTGAAGGTTCCCAGGAGCACTGAGCTATACCCAAAGGGAATGCAGAGGCTGAGCAGTCTTCCTCCCTTAGGGACTCATCCAGATGGATCCCAGAGGCTCCCTGGGGATAGTCTGGGCCTAGCAGCTGTGAGGACACTTGATGCGCTCACTGGGCACTCTGCCAGCTCCCTAATAACACGCACAATAGGCTTAGTGGATGTCCCCTAGTCCAAATGACCCGACCCGATTATTATAGATTAGGTCCGGCAGGCAGTTACAGATTAGAAGTCATTGTTGTAACAATGTAGAAGACAGCTTTTAAGAGTGGCTACTGAAGTGACAAAATGTGGACTACATCACATTAAGGCCAAAAATAATGATAAATATTTGTCTTCTTTCTCAAATGCTTAAAAAGAGATAAATATGAGAGCAAAGCATGGGGCACACCTGTGAGTACAGCACTTGGGAAGCAGAGATGGGCCAGCCTGGTCTATACAATTAGACTGTGTCTCAAACAGAAATAAATAGATAAGACAACATATTACTTTATATTACCTACCTTCTTTCTATTTTAAGTTAAAATGAGAACATTAGGAAAATTATTCTGTTTATCGAGAAAAACAGAATCATAAATACCACTGCTTCCCAAATTTGGATTCATAAATCTTTTTGTTGCTGTTGAGATAGTGTATCTCTATGTAGACCTGACTATTCTGGATCATATTATGTATATTAGGCTGTCCCTAAACTCACAGAGATCGTCCATACTTCTGTCTCCCAAATGCTGGGGGGTTAAAGGCTGTGTTACATGTCTGACTTGATTCTTGAATATAGGGTTTCTCTGTGTAGCCTTGGCTATCGTGGACTTGCTTTGTAGGCTATGCTGGCCTTGAACTCACAGAGATCCACCTGCCTCTGACTCCCTATGTGCTGGGATTACAGGCTTGTACCAGCGTGCCCCACTTGAATCTTTAAAAAAAAATTGCAAAAAAAAAATCACATATCAAATTTTTTTATCTTGTGTTACAGGTTTCAAACGAAAATGTTAAAGCAATGGCTCCTTCATTATCTAGAATGTAGATTGAATTAAATGAGAACTCTAAAATTCTCTTTATGTCTGCAAATAATAAAATGTTGGCAAAATATTACTAGCCAAGCAATACAATTTCATAAATTCATACTCAAATTTGTTTGTTTGTCTGTTTATTTATTTGTGTGTATGTATGTGTGTAAGTTCATTAAAAGATGCCTCAGCTGTATTTCATGTTCACACTTATGGGGACAGGCCATTTCTTAAGCAAATCTCAGAACTAAAGAATGCCCTTCAGAGGGACTCAAGAACTGTCCCTGATTTGACACAATCGCTACTGCTCAAGACTAGACTCGGAAATACGGTGTGGAATATTGGTCTCACCTGAGTGTCGAAGTGCAGAAAATCCTTGTTCGTCCTCCCACGCCCAGGCTGCTGCACTCTTATTGTGCAGAGGATTAAAGGCAGGGACTTCCTGGTACCAGTCTATGTCAGCACTACTAAGGAGACAGAAGACAGTGGCAAACTTAAGAGATGTTTCAGAAACGACTCTTGTTTTACAGACTCAAACCTTCCTGTTTTTCTTTCCCTTACTTTTGCTTTCTACAATGCTGTCTTAAGAAATTCCTGTGCAAAATAATTCATTTTGCCAAATGAACTAGGTAACTTCCCAGAAATCACAAGACAAATTTTTGATTCTTCAAACTGAAAAAAAAATTTTTTTTTGTTTAAAGAGATGTGCATTATGAGAGCTCTACTTAATGGCGTTCAGTCACTGCTCAATCTAAAAGCTTGAAGTGCTCACAGAACGAGGCACGCACGCTCACCTGCTGATACAGTCTCCCGTGAGCGGGTCGCAGCTCCCCGCACAGTCGCAAGGTCTGCAGCCATAGTCTCCAAAGCCCCAGTACCCCACCATGCACCTGTCACAGTGTGGACCTGCCACGCCAGGCTTGCAAGGGCAGTCGCCATTGCTCGGGTCACAGAAGGTCACTGAGCTGAAAGGAAGGATAGCCGATCCAACTGGGTGGCAGGAACAAGCTACGGCAGAGGAGACAGAGGACCCATGAGTGACTGTATATCACCGGTGTGGAGCTTATGCCGGGCAAATGGCTTCACCTCACCCAACAGCGTGTTTCTGGGATTTCTCCTTTAGCTGGGTGTGCTTGGAGAATGAAAGTTCATTAAACTGCAGATAAACAAGATATAATTAGAAAGCATGTTTGTTGCAAAAAGAAGCATGTAATTTACTCTCTAAAGTTGAGAGCATTGAACACGGACATCTTCTGGTTGAGGTGACCAGGATAGAACAGCGAGGAAGGTGGGGAAGCTACACTTCATGAGGAACGTCAACAGCAGAAGATGTTCTGGAGCAGCGGTTCTTGACCTTCCTAACACTGAACCTTTAGTACAGCTTCTAATGTTGTGGTGATCCCTGGCCATAATATTACTCTGTTGCTACTTCACAACTGCAAATTTGCAATGTTATGAATCATAAGGTAAATCTCCGTGTTTTCTGATGGTCCTAGGCAACACCTGTGAAAAGGTCACTCGACCACCGCCAAAGACATCAAGACCCACAGGTTGAGAGCTGCTATTCTGGAAGTCAAGCTTTAAGGAAGAGGACGATGTCAACTGTCTAAGGGCTAGTGCAAAGAGGATGAAGAAGAGGATGGATTGTTGTGTGGAACAACATGAAGGCCGTCATAGGAAGAAATTCAGTTCAGTGGTACACAGGGAATGGAATTAAAGAGAAATCCAGAGAGAATTCAATTACAGGGTCTGGTCGCTCTTTTCAAAACTAAAATTGACTGGGGATGTGAAACTGAATGCATGTGGTGTGTGTGTGTGTGTGGTTGTGTGCATGAACAAAGTGTGTATGTGTGTATCTATATGAAATTTGCTTATATGGTTCATTATAAGCCATGACCTCAGTTAGGTCCAATATCTGATGCTCAGTTCAGTTTCACCTAGCTCAAAGACCAAACAATGGTCTTTAGCTCCTCACAATGGCCACGGCAGAACTTCCCTGGGCTCTTCAGGTCACACTACCCTCTGACAATTCTGATGTAGTGACAAACTTGTCTGGATAATCCCTCCACCTTGGACTCTCTTCTCCTTTCCACTCCCCGCTCCAAGTCAAAGGAGAAAAGGTGGGAGAGATCCTGCTTCCTCAACCCTGTGATTTGGAGGAGGAAACTTAGCTTTCCTGAATCGTGGCTTCTTCACTATGCTGTCTGCTTCTACTGAAAACTGAAGTTACCCTAGATGAAGCCTTCAGCAGGTCGTGTAACACACAGCCTATTAGGCAGGGTATATTTTCTGTCACAGCATTAAATATTAGTTATCTCAACATTCAAATTTCCATTTGACTTCATTGCTCCAACTAAATAAATTTTGGAAAGATACCCAGCCACCTCATACACACACACACACACACACACACACACACACACACACACACACACACACACACCTCCTCCTTGTATGGTTGTGAGGATCAAAGGAGATCAGGTATGAAAAGCCATTAGTGTGGAGTTTGAAATATAGTAATTAACTAATCAAGCCACAGATTTTCTTATAGCTGTGTAGGATCTATGTATGAGAAGTGGTACAAATATAAGGGAATTCACAGGCTGTAATGAAAACAGAGTAGTGAATAAAAGGTCCTGTACACTGTGATGTACTGGAGGTCTGCGTAGGAGCACAGCAAAGAGGAAGGCAACAGAGCCTGATAATCCCACAGGGCTCACAGAGGTGTGGCCCCCAGGTGTGTGCACTGGGTCTAAAGGAGGGAGAGCACTCATATGCTGGAGAGGTGGGAGAAGTAGGCAGTTGCTCATTGGAACCCTCATCACTGTACATTTTATAAACAAGAAAAAATTTAATTGCAGTGAAAGCACATAAAATTTACTTAGTCATTTTTTTTAGGTGTCCAGCTCACTCTCGTTATTTCCTTTACTTCCCATGTTTGTGTATTATGTGGAAGCTCTGACTGCTTTCTGGAAACGCGCTTGGCCATGTTGGCACAGCTTCTCTCCGTCTTGTCCCTTCAGGATGCGGCCATGCTCTCTCGTCTAGCTCCTCTCCTTCAGCCACTCTCTGTGGGGAACCTGGTTTTTCTCTCTCTCCATATTTCTAGTTTGTGTGCATCGCAGCCTATTATTATTATTACCTGTTGATGTGCTTGTCTCCCTTACCACAAGGTTGGGACCATTGACAGAAGGACCTTTATCATCTAGTTTTTGTTTTTGAAGCCCCAGAATAGTGATTAGAACATGGCAGATGCCTCAGTAGGCACTTGTGGAATTACCCTAGGGAGGTTCCAGCTTATGGAAATAGTGTGCGAAAGAACATGGCCCATCTGGGAAAAACGAATTGAGTAGAAATGAGTTGAAGGGAGATGGGACAGAGTAAAAATTCACAGAGTTAAGGCAGGTTATATCCAGAGTCCAGATTGTAGAAGAGGTTATTCCAAGAAGTTAAGTTTTGTCTTATGGATTTAATGGCTTAGGAAAGTTTCCAAAAAGAATCAGAACATGGAGGTAGTTCAATTCTGGCAGGCACATAGAATGTTAGGGAGAGGAAAGGAGCAAGACCAACCAAGGACATGCAAGCCAGAAAGTATAGGAATGAGAGAAAAGTTTTGATAAAAAAGTTCTGTTTGTGTGGGGTTTTGTTTTTTGCTTTGTTTTTGAGACAGGGTTTCTCTGTGTAGCTTTGGCTGTCCTGGAACTCACTTTGTAGATCAAGCTGGCCTCAAACTCAGAGATCCACCTGCCTCTGTCTCCCCAGTGCTGGGATTAAAGGTATGTACCACCACTGCCTGGTTTTGTGTGTTTGTTTTTGAAATAGAGAGTATTTGAGGCTAAGACCCTGCGTAAAAAATGAACTACAAAACAACAAAAAGATTTATAAAGGCCATCTGGATGAGAGAGAAGCTGTTAAGGGCCAGCAAATATTGAGCAAGGTTTTAAGCTTTGTAGTTTATAAAGAGGAATGACATTGCTTATGAAGATGAGCAAGAGAAGGTTGGGTTAAATAGATCTACATTGAGGGTGGAGGTTGCAAGATAGGGAGAAAAATATGGGCTCGGGGTTAGACAGTTATTAGCTTTCATGTGCCTGTAGGACATGCTAATAAGTTCTAATGGACAACTGGAAATAATCTGAGGCGTAGGAGCAAAGTTGGAGGATAGCAAAAACAGTGTAAAGAGTTTTCAGGTGGTGGTAGATGAAGCTGAGAGAACATGGCGAGACCTCTGAAAGCAGACAGAGCGAGGAGACAACCACAGATATGGCATGGAGGCCGGTCTTACAGCGCACACAGGTGGAGGAGCAGTACCTTGGATTAGACTGCTAAGGGGCAGATAGGACAAAAATAAAAACAGCCGTGGAAGACAAAGACTGAGGAAGTTTCAAGCAGCTAACAGTGTCAAATGCCACAGAATGCACAAGTCAAATAAGTCGACAGCAGGCCAATGACACTGTAGGTTAGGGGGTCCCCGATGACGGCTCTGAGGTTAGGTGTTGAAGAAATGTCGATGGCACAATCCTTTTTTGTGTTTTAAGTCGTAAGTGTTAGATCAGTGTTCTCAAACAAGCGTTACTGGGTAAGTCTGTGACATTTTAGTGTACGCAGCCTTGTCTCTCTACCCTTCCACATGCTTTCTTGGGTTGAGAACCATCCCAATGGCACAGAATGCTGCTCCTTTTCTGCCAAAGGTAAGGATTATCTTCTTAGGGAGAATCTTTTGCTTCCTCCATTGTTCATGGAGTGTTTATGAAGGTTTGCAGTCTAGAAGATGTCATCGCTCCCTGGCCAGACACTGAATGGTATGGCCCTGGCCGGCTTCTCCAGTCTTGTCTTTCATTATCCTCTTGCATACATCCCTTAACCTAGTTAAATGCTACCTACTGTTACTAGGCACGCTCTGCTCTTTCCTGTTTCTGTGCTTTTACTGAGAAAGGGGATAGCCCTCCCTGCAGATGTCAGATTTCAAAATTCCACACATCACTCGCGTCTATTTTAGACATCATTCCCGGTTCATCCGTTTGAGGTGGCAAGTGTGTAGAGATAGAAGACAGCCAGCTGAGTCAGTTCTTCGTTTCTAGCATGTAGGTTCCAGGGACTGAACTCAGCGATCAGGCTGGGAAGAAAGTACTTCAAGTACATCTACCAGTGGAGCGACTACACCAGTCCAGGGGCAGAATGTTTGAAACAGAAATATGGTATTCTTGAGGAAAGAGTATGATGCACCATCCCTCCTCATCCCTCCACATCCCTCCTCACCCTTGCACATCCTCTTCATCCTTGCACATCCTCCTCATCCCTCCACATCCCTCCTCATCCTTGCACTTCCTCTTCATCACTCCTCATCACTCCACATCCCTCCTCATCCTTGCACATCCTCCTCATCCCTCCACATCCCTCCTCATCCTTGCACATCTTCTGCATCCCCATCCCTCCACATCCCTTCTCACCCCTCCACATCCCTCCACACCTTCCCATGTTTGGATCCTGAGAAAGCCATTCCTGGTGCCTGTCTTAGGGGCAAGTTCGCTGTCTTGAAGGAGTCAGTCCTAACCGATCCTTTCTTTGAAACCTTTGGCTGCTTTGAGGATAGCATTTCTTCTTTCAGCTTTGCTAGCATTTTATTCTACATTGTCAACAGAGGTGTTTCCCCCTTTTCCTCTGTTAGACTAGACTGTAGGACCTGAGGAGCACATCTACCTCCTATAATGCTTAGTTGTTGTTGTTGTTGTTTTTTCAAACCTTTTTTAAGTCATGTGTTTCTGGTTAGTTGAGGGGGATTGAGCAAGAGGTAATTCATCCATCTACACATAATAAATAGTTAACTATAAATTTCCGATAATAAAAAAACCATTAAATCAAGTTAAAATGCAATGACAAAAATCTTAACAAATATCAAGAAAGACAACTGTGTGTTTGCATGAGGCAACCATTATATATCCATTCATTTAGTCAATGAACATTTAATGAACAGCTACTACGTGCAAAGTAAGTATTGAGCAGATTGATAGGGATCTAAATTGAAGTAGATAATCTTCGCCCTTTGAAGAGACACAGGTTATTAGAATTATTTCATAGCTGGTAAGATGGCTCAGAGGATAAACCTCAGTGTGCAAACCTCATGAGTTTGACCCCTAGAACCCTGGAGGAAGGAGAGAACCAATTCTTCAAAGTTGTCCCGTGACTTCCCTCATGTGCACCATAGCACCATACCACACACAAACACACCACCATATGCGCACAATAATAAAAATCAAAAGTTGAAGATAAAAACTATTCCAATATAAAGGGACTTACATAATACAAAAAAGAAAAGATTTTAAATTTAAAACACTGAATTTCTTGTGATGATAACGTCATTTAAATTTATGCAGTTATGTATTATCATGTCTTCATTAAACTTCCTAATTTTCCCAAGTGTTTGATTATGAGGATCGTCCAAAATTCTCTCTTAAAACATCAAATCACTTGGCAATGGTGGCACACGCTTTTAATCCCAGCATCCAGGGGAGGCAGAGGCAGGTGGATCTCTTGAGTTTGAGGCCAGCCTGGTCTGCAGAGTGGGTTCCAGGACAGACAGGACTACACGGAGAAACCCTGAATGGAAAAATCACTAACGACTTATCACTTGTTTTTAAAGATAATTTTTCTTTATTATCAGGTTGTGTACATATGATGTGTGTGTGTGATGTATATATGTGTACGATGTGTGTGAATTGATGATGGATTATTATGATGTGTGGGTGTGATGTATATATGTGTACGATGTGTGTGAACTGATGATGGATTATTATGATGTGTGTGTGTGATGTGTATATGTGTACGATGTGTGTGACTTGATGGTGGATTATTATGATGTGTGGGTCAGAATACTGTGGCTCATGTGTAGAGGTCAGAGGACAACTCTGTGTAGGTCTTTTCTTCCACTCTTATGCATGCTCCAGGGATCAAATGGAGGTCACAGGGCTAGCATGGCAAGTGCCTTTTCCTGGTGAACTGTCCTGCTGGCTTTGTCACTTGGTTTTATTTCTTGTTTTTAATTAAGCGATGTGGAAAGTTTATATAATATGAAACATGAATATACTAACATAACATGAACAAAATAGCATAAAGATGACATCAAATAAAATCATACACGAGCGCATAAAACTTTCATGGTTTTGAGATGATTAAATCAACAGTTACTGTGTCATTCAGTTAAATTGCTTTGGCTCTTGACAGCAGCCACAGGAGACTGGGACAGAAGGCAGACGTTGTAGGTCCCCTATCCCTGAGACCCCACTCATATTTTCCAGTAATGGAAAAAGAAGGGGAAAAAAAGTAGGTCTAGGAGTTGACCTCTCAGTGGGACCTTATGTTTTAAAACCGACACACAAGTCAGGAAAGACCAGAGAAGAATGCGATTCTATCACGTTTGCTAATGGATTTCTGTCAGTGTGACTCTTTGCATAATAACAAGACAAAAATACCAGTGGGAAACTATGCAGAACTAGCTGCAGGCAGAAGGCCCCAACATCCTCCGCGGTGGTGTGCCTTTTTAGACTGCAAAGCGGGGCTGGCCTTGAATACTTGACTCTGACGTTTGATGGCTGTCAGTATCTGACACAGAAGAGTCTGCGGTTCACTTTCTCTTGGAATGCACACGTTTTCTATTGTTGTTTAGGAAGGTTGGTGGGCTGGGAGAAGGTGCCTGTAGGTCATGGTTCAGTTCTGAGACCTTAACGTGTATTTAATATTAATTATTCTCTTTGTTTGTTTGTAGCCCCTGCCTGTCCTGGAACTCACTCTGTAGATCAGGCTGGCCTTTAACTCAGAGGTCCACCTGCTTCTGCTGGGATTAAAGGAGTGTGCCGCCACTGCCTGGCTGATTATTCTTTTTAAATTCAGCACACAAGTATACAATGTACTTTGAATATATTGTTTCTCTAGGCCTCCTTCTGTCCTTGCCTGTTTCTTTGTCCTCCAGATTGATTCTTTGTTTCTACAGGTTTCACTTCTACTTTCATGCTATATGTACACATAGGATTTTTTTTTTGTATGTCTGAACAAAATCTAGAAAGCACAAAGGAGAGAAAACAAGTATTATGCTTGTCTTTCTGGGTCTGTCAAAGTTATGACACACAGAATGATGAGTCCTTGACCTCTGTTTGCCATTATATATGAACCTCAATAGTGAAGAGTGTATAATATTTTCTAATTATTATTATCAGCACTATGGTGTGTGTGTGTATAAAACTTTGTGGAGTTGGTTCTCTCCTTCTACCTTTCTTCCCCTTCCCCCCCCCCCCCCCAGGTTTCTCAAAACCTTGGCTGTAGGCTTGGTTATCCAGACTTGCTTTGTAGACCAGGCTGCCCTTGAAGTCACAGAGCTCTGCCTGCCTTTGCCTCCCCGAGTGCTGGGATTGCAGGCGTGTGTCACCGTGCCTGGCTCGCTCCTACCTCTAAGTGGGTTCCAGGCACTGAATTTAGGTCATCAGGCCCCAGCAGCAGGGGCCTTAACCTGTTGAACCATTTCACTGACCTATAAGCATTCTCTTATAATGCAAATGATTTATTTCCTGGGGGGAGGGGACACTATGTCCTACTAGAAGAAAATCTAAAGTGATAGTACAAAATTCCTAAGCAGGTGAGGTTGAGGAAACAGTTGTTTTACAAAGGATTTCACAGCAGATTCCCTTTGAACCATGGGCTTTGATCATTGCTAGGTGAGATTGAAATTTTGTCTACAGTGAATATCTGTAGAAATACATCTATGATGGGCATTGCCTCTTCAGAATGTTTCAGGAAAGGGGTAGGACATGCAACTGCTCTAGAGAATTTTCTAACAGGAAGCACAACTGTTAATGAGATAATGGATTGACACATTGTCAAACAACTTTGCATGTGCAAAGTTAAACATTTATTCCAGCCACAGGAGCTGACAATAAATACAACTGTTTGGAAATTTGCCTATAAGTCTCTTAGAAAAACAGAAAACAAGACAGAGGAAATATAATTGTAAGAGGCAAACTCAGCAGTCAGATGGGTTCAAATCCTGGTTATGGGGCTTATTCCTTGTAAGGCTCCTTACGTCTCAATAATCTCATTAATAAAATGAGACTAACAATACCTACGTCACAGGGCAGCTTGAAGATAGATGAGTAAGATGGTGTATGCTTTTACTAATGTGTTAGATGTTTGTAGTTCCAAAAAAAATCAATAAATAACTGATATTATTTTCTGGCTACCATGTTTTAAAATGGCTGCCATCCATCCACTCATCCACCTACCTGCTAGCTCACCATCTACCCTTTATCCATCTGTCCACCCATCATCCATCCATCCTTCCATCCATGCATTTTTCTACTTTCCCACCTACCCACCCACACACCCATCCACTCACTCACCTATCAACTCACACTTTCACCGGAGAGTTCTTCAACTTTCACGTTAACATGAGCTGCTAGGAACCAGACACAAGGGAAAATACTAAGAATTATATCTCTTGAGTGAGGGGAAGAAATGACAAAAGGCAGTGAGTGTTATGACTGACTTAGTCCACGCAGTGTTTGAGAATACAGAGAGAAAACCGATAAAGACCTTGTGACAGATACAGCTTAATTTTTTTTAAAGGGAATAAACAACCCAACTGGCTATCCAGCTAGCCTGTCTACCGTGCCTTTGGGAGGAATGTGGTAGCAAATAGTAGCATACCTTTCTTGATCGCCCTTTGCTTTAGAATTAAGTTCCTCTCTGGTTACACGGTCCTTTCCTTGGCTAAAAACATCAGCCTATCGTGTAGTAAATCAGAGTATGAGGAAAACGTAGGGTGTGATTTATGGTCCCTCTGCTTACAGAGAGTGTGCCCGTCATGTAATGCGGGACAGGGGTCAAAGCCGCTCAGCTGCACGAACGGAAGACTACAAAGGCCAGTAACAATGGCCACGACCCACGTGGCCCTCCTTTTTTGATGGAGAGCTAAGGCCTCGGTAGAGGAGTCCAGGGGAATCAAGGTTGCTTTTTCATCCTTATTCCAGCCTTCAGCAGAACTGCAGCACCTGTTAGGGTGTCTCCAACTGGGAGACTGATCCACGATATCAAGCTTTCTTGCTGTAGCAACAGCCAGGGCTCTTCAGCGTTACCTGGTAGTTCCCTAATTTTTGCTGTTCTGCTGGCAAAAGATACACCGAACCGAGAGCAAAATACCCTGAAAGTATTTGTTCCTGATTTAGCGTTTCTAAAAACAGCACTCAAAGTTCAAGGCCCTCAGCTGGGAACGAAGCGGCTGCTTGGGACCTTTCAACCGCTGCGCCGCCGGGACCACTCCCTCCGCAGCGCCACCCCGGCTCCCAGCATTGTTTTCTCCTGGAAAGGCCAAGGCCCTACCCGACTTCTGATGGAGATTTTTTTTAATCGCAAAGACATTTCAGGAGCTGGCAGCTGCCTGCTGAGGCTCTTAGAGGGAATGGGAGTTTCAGGGGGATGATTTTGAGACGCAGTTCCAAGCGGAGAGAAGACAGTTCTAAGCTGCTACAAATGTATTAAGTGTGAAGTTAAATAGCAGATGAACGCAGCCTTCTATCTTTCTGAGGGCGGCTGCTTACTCCTTCCATTCTGTCATCTCTGAGAGTAGACGAGCAGCTACAAAAACAGCCAGTTTTGCTAGTGGATGAACAGCTGTGAAACTAAAAATAACACAAATGAATCTCACCACGAAAGTCAATAGCAGGCATAGAACATTTTCCTACTGTTCCTTGAAGTGATATATGCATTCTCTTCAGTGATAACTATTCATAGGATTCAATATGCATATCAGACCAAATCATGCTTGGATAAATTTAATAAATAATCCAAATTAATATTTGCCTTTAATTTACTGGAATTTATTGTCATATGAGTTAGATGGTCCTACATGGCCTAGGAACATCCATCACAGGTAAGATATGCTTTTATTCAATGTCTTACACAGTAAGTATATGGAAGGTAATTGAGTATATTTCCTATCTGCGTTTGGTATGTAAAAATTTAAATGAATAATGTAAATAAATACTGACGTCATCGCCTTTATTTTTAATCTGTGACAGGGGCTGATGCTCAGAGCTTCTATTTGGTTTTTGTGCGGTTCCTTTCCTGTTTACCAGTTGTAACCATGCCAGTTTCTATTTATTCCTGGACATATCTAAGCGATCTTACATGGTTTAAAACAGAACAAAACAACTTTATAATTTCGGTTTATGACTCTTTAAACTAAAGAAGGATGAGCCTAGTTTCCTAGAAAACTTCTAGATAGGAGTTTATGTGCTTCGCTTGACTCTGAGTGATTTGGCCCTGTCACGCACCTCGCTTGTTATTGTCGCCTGCACCGTGCCTTTAAAGGGTTTTTATAAGTACCACCTGTTCAGCCTCCTGCACTCGCCTTCTGATCACCATCTAGCCAGGTACCTCGATAGGACAGGCCATCTCTAGGGCACCTTTTCCTGCACAGAGAGAAGTCCTGTTCCTTGTCAATGACAGGTGTCCTGGATCTCTTCTCTGAACGGACCTGAGGAGTCTGGGCTATAGTCTGTCATGGCCTTTGTTTCTCTTCCTAACACTTCTACAGCTTTTAGTTATATTTCCACATGGGGAAATTCCCTTGTGATCTATTGAGATAGAAGCCCCATTTTTGTTGTACATGTAATGAGTAGAATAGAATTGGCACATGGTAGGATAAGGTATTAAGTAAGCTGAGGTTTTTCTTTTCTTTCTTTTTTTAAAAATTATTTTTATTTGTGGGGTGTGTGTGTGTAGGTGCCCTCAGAGAGGCCATCAGATCCCCTGGAGTTCCAGGTAGTTGTGACCTGCCATGTTGGTGCTAGGAAGCAAACTTTGGTCCTCTGGAAGAGCAATGAAGAGCCGGTGCTCCTAATTGCTGAGCCATCTCCCCAGCCCCTAGGTTGGATTTTTGAAATGAATGAATTGTGTGATCTAATATATCTTAATGACTGCTGGTCTTTGGTCTTTAGCACTCTGTCACTGCCTCACTGTGATCTCTGTAGTAGTGTGAGGCCTAGAAGATAAGAACTATATCCATTAAAGGCCTGTAGCCAACCTAATTTAACAACTCAGCCTTTGTTGAGTGAATGAATGAATGAACGCACTTCTCTGCAAGCAGGAAATGCTTTTTTGTTTTGGTGAAGCCACAAAAGGACCACAGTACTTTTAAAAATAGGTTTTATAGTTTCTTAGCACTATTGCCTGTAATACTGAGATACTAGAAGCAGAACAATAAAGCAAACCACCATCCCCAACAAACCTGTAGAAAAATTAAATGGTAAAAACACAGTCAATTATGCAAAATTGCTTGGGCACAGCTATTTCTTTCATTTAATGCTTCACTTAGTCCAGTTTTATTATTTGTTATTTGTGATAAAAATATTATAACTCTGCAGGGGACATTCTCCACCCAAAATAATGCCTTTCACGAGAAGCAATCTTTCCCACATTAATCAAACTGAAATTCCTTTTCTTGCATGCAATTATCTCTAATTATTATTCTTTGTTCTAGGGCAATAATTGTCTTAGAATTACCACTCTGCATTCCTCTGCACTTTTTGGGTATCTATAGAAACTTTCAGTTTCCTCTCAGGGAAGTTTCGGACTTATTCTGAATACATTTACCCTGTTTCTCATTTTGTTTTGTTTTATTATTTGTTTATTTAGTGTTTGTTTGTTTGTTTTTGAGACAGGGTTCCTCTGTGTAACCCTGGCTGTCCTGGAACGCACTCTGTAGATGAGGCTGGCCTGGAACTCAGAGATCCGCCTGCCTGTGCACCCTGAGTGCTGGGATCAAAGGTGTGTGCCGCTGCAGCCTTCCATTCCTCCTGCTCATCTGCACATAATCACTTGTGTCTCTTTCCTCATTTGTTTCTTTTGGCCTGTCTGGGACTCTCACCACATCTGTATTTTTTTTTGCAGTAAGTTCCTTAGGGCAGTATTTCTCAACCTGTGGGTCTTGAATCCTTTGAGGTTTTCACAGGGATCATATATCAGATATTTACATTGTGATTTATAACAGTAGCAAAATTACAATTCTGAAGCAGAAACAAAAATAATTTTATGGTTGAGGGTCACCATAAGATGAAGAACTGTTTTAAAGGCGACTTAAAAGGATGGCAGTTCTTTAGATTCAAATTTTACCTGACTGTTTATCAGGAAGCAGAGTCCTATACAGTACCAAATGTTAGGCTTTAAAAAAAATCCTTTACAATGACTCTTTTCTCTCTCTCTTTATATATATATATATATATATATATATATATATATATATATAATTATTTCTCCCTATTTATTAATTTTGTTTTCAAATAGCTCATGGTGTAGAGTATAAGTCCTTGGAGTTTTGTACTTTATTGACTGCATCAAGGCCTTTGCAGTCAGACAAACTTGGATTCAAAACCCAGGCTTGCCACTGTCCAACAGTATAAACCTGGATAAAGGATGTGATCAGGTTAAGCCTCAGGAGCTTTGTCAGTAAGGTAGAACTGATAGCATTTACTGCTCTGTGAGTGCCCTTTGCCATGGCTCAACACAGTGCCCGTCCATAGCAGCCACTTAACCTATCCTATTTCTTTCCTTCTAATTTTGTCCAGATTTTCTGAAGATTTTGATATTGATAAATTTTGCTTTCTTACTTAATATTTATCATCTTATCAAATGTAAAGTGGTATCTGGTTTACTTATTCAATGAGCTTTACTTTCTGTTTGAGAGACACTGTAGAGAGCTTACTAATATTTATCACTTCCCAAATTGATTGTGTACACGTGCACGCATGTGAGTGAGTGTGTGTGTGTGTGTGTGTGTGTGTGTGTGTGTGTGTGTGTGTTTGAGTGTGAAGATATGCACATGTGGAAATTGAACCCCTAGGCAAATACTCAAATACTAAGTTCAACTATTTTCAGTTTTTTTAATTTTTGTTTTGTTTTTTTTTAAACAGGTTCTCCCTCTGCAGCCCAGATTGGCCTTGACTCAAGATCTTCCTGCGCTGCCTCTCAGTGCTGGAATTAAGGTATGTGCCACCATGCCCAGCCTTTACTTATTTTTATTTATCAGTTTACAATTGGTTCTTACAGGGGCAGGATAAATGTTAACATGTGTTACTCAACCTTTTTAAAGAATTACCTTAGTGAGGTTATTCTATTATGCTGTATTGATTTTTTTCCCTATTTCTTTCATTTTCTAACCCCTCTGGTTTTACTTTTTGGATTAAAAATAAAAAGTTGCCACGCTGCTGGTTTTCTGTAAGGTTTGCTTTTCAAAAACACTTGCTTCATTTTGATTCTACATTGGAATCATCTGCACGTGCTTTCAGAATAAGCTGGAGATGCCCGTGTTGTTCATATGCCATCAAATGAATTTATATGGCTTTTCCAGATCGTACTAGGGATGAAAGAGTCCACAAGTGTGTTATTGCCCCAAGAGACTTTGCTGGTGCCCAAGACTTGGTGCCCTGGATGTAGGCACAAGAGGAGAAAGCCGAGGGTGCCTCTGCTCTCTAGCTGTTTTTGATGGTAAGGCATTCTCGATTTCATTCATGTAAACATTTTTACCTGGAGGACAAATGGAAAGGAGAAACAGTATGCTAGAGGGGAAGATGAAATAACTGATAAAGGTCCAAGTGAAGAGAAATGTGCAGGCTTTATCATATGAACGGGCTGTGTGAACAGAAGGTGCAGAAGGGAAGACAGCTACCCACCCCAGGCACCTTCATTTCTTTTGTGCACTGAGTTCTTCTTGCCTAAGCCAGAAAGGAGGGTGGCAGGATGTGGGGTGGGAGCAGACTCACTTGTGTAGGTAACTGTAACTAAGGAGCCAGATAGGATCTTGGGAAACACTTGGTTCAGGGTTCAGAGCAAAGAGAAGGAGTTTGTTTTTCTTCACTGGCTCCTAAAAGGCAATTGGCTGCATTTATTTGGGCCACATGGGAAGAAGAGGGTCTGGCCACCTGCAAGCGGTTACTACTTTGGTAGTCTACGTTGTTTTCCAGCTGCTGTTTTTCTTTACACATCTAGAAAGATGACATGGTGGTTAAAAGCATGTTTCTTGACATTCAAAAAGTAAAATTTATTATAAAGAAACTAACTGGGTGTGTCCTAAGAAAAGCTGACTTTGTTCAGCAAAGCATGTGCTCAAACATCTGTTTTTAACATGCACCATGAAAGTGAGGAAAATTTGCACAGAAGCGTCATAGAATGGCTGTCAATAGCCCACTCAAGTTCCCACCCACACAACACTTAATAAATCCATTAGTGTTGAAAAAGGGGGATGGGGAAGGAGAGATTTGGGAGAAAGTGGATTCGAAAATTATTTCAGTGCCAACACAATAACATGCCTACAGTAGCTTAATGCTATACTGTTCCAAAATAGGTTAATAGAGAACAAGACTAAATGCCAGTGTGGGCTGAGCTAGGTTTATTATAAATCCTAGACTCATCACAACAATCTGCTTTAAAGAATCACACACACACACACATACACGAAATCTATATACTATGAACAAGAACTTCTGTGACTGGAATTTCCAGATGATTATTCTGAAATGGTTACACAGAAAACAGACATCTTAGAATTTCTTTCACAGATTTTCTTGGAGAAAAGCAGGTTCTATGCTAAACATCCTACTTGAGAGAAGACAGGTGACATTGATGCTTAACAGCATTTTTGTCTGTCGGTGAGTCAGGAAAAGCATCCCTCGCCAGAGTTTTAGCAATGCTTTAGTATTTTCTGCAGGAGGTATGGCTAACTCAGTGAGGAGATTACATTACAGGTGATTGTTAGCTCAGGGTCTTTCATCCCAGGGTGGAAGTGGAGACAGCTCACCCCAGAAATAGGCCTGGTCCTCACAGACCAGCAGGGAGATGGAAAAAACTGAATCGGAACCACCAAGAAAGCTTGTAAGGAAGTGTTGGTTTCCGGATCACTTCCCCTTTGGGGTTTCTGAGTCAGGAGATCTCAGTCCTTACATTCATCGAGAGCTCCTGAGTGATTTTGATCCAGATCCAGGCTTGAAAACCAGTGACCACAGAAAGCAGTTGGGAAAGTGGGCTGTGACGGTGGTAAGACTCTGTGGCGAAGGAGAGAAGCGTCCCATCTATGTTTACAGTCTATTTTAATTTCCCACTTAAAAGCATTAGGGGTTGTGGATGTTGCTCAATGGTAGCGTGCTAGCCAAACATGTGAGTCCCTGAGCTTAGTCTTCAGTATCTTCCACCCTCAAAATCTGGTAGCTTGAGACAGGCCAAAGTAGGAGTCTTAAAACTATAGAAATTGAAAAGTGCTACAAAGTAGGGCTTGCCCTAACCCCCTGAAGACAGTGCACCACTGGGTGCCACATGCCTTATGCTCCTTTTTATTTTTATTTTTTTGAAACAGGGTTTCTCTGTGTAGCCTTGGCTGTCCTGGAACTCACTCTGTAGACCAGGCTGGCCTCGAACTCAAGAGATCTGCCTGCCTCTGCCTCCCCAGTGCTGGATTAAAGGTGTGAGCCACCGCGCCCAGCCTTTATTCTCCATTTTTAATACAGCCACCATGGCCAAACCAACACGGGTTATAGCCACATAAGAGACCAAAGGTTTCAGGTAGGTGTCCTTGGAACAAACTGTGCCCCTTCACTTTAAGAACAGCTTGGCTCAGAGCAGCTCAGTCCACAGAGAGAGGGAGAACTCCCCCCTCCTCTCTGCCCTTAGCAACCATTTAGTTTGAGCCTGTTTCTGTTCTTAGCCCTAAAGTCAGCTGGGAGGCTCACATTTTCCCCTGTGTTTATAGACCTTAAATGCACTGTCCTCTAAAACACTCCTTTTCCTTACTTGTGTAAACAAATTCAGTTTCAATGATCTCCACTTGTCTTAAACAAACAAACAACATCTTAGGAATCCCCAGAAGTGAAATCTTTTTTTTTTTTTTTTTTGGCCTGGAAATGTGTGGTGGATAATCCCACAGTAGACTCTGGTTAAGGTTGAAGTAAAGAGGAAGTGGAAACAGATGATTTAATTGCTCACAGGAATTACTACATTGGCCAGCAGATTTAGTGCAGGGCCATGTTTATTTGGATTTGATGGGTGTGTGACATTAGCTAAAATGTGTACGTTCGGCCCATTCCCTTTAGCACACCGGGAGAGCAAGAGGTACAAAATCAGCTAGATCATTAGTGGGGCCAAGAAGTCCGTGGTTACTGGCTAGGAAGCTAGCCCCCCTGAGAGCTGATCCCCTCGATTAAATGTCACTCTGTTTGGCAGCGAGCTAAAGTGACTAGGTAGCTATCCTACTGAATGTAAAGGGGTGCTATGAGGGGAGATGTCATTAAGTCAGTTCATTTCTTAGATAACTTCTCCAAGGCACGCCTGGAACTGGAAAGCAGGACAGTAGTTTCCAGGGAGGGGGAAAAGACCATGAAGAAATGCTGCAGGGGATTTCCTGAGGAAGTCTTTCTCAGACTGTCCTCATCCTAGCCCCACCGTCAACCCAGGCACACAGGGTGTCTCTGCGGTATATGAAAGCACTTTTGAAAAAAGGTCAGTAAGCTTGTTCACATTCAGCCCTTTGGGTAGTGAACAGAGACTCCTGTGCAGGCAGTGTGTGTCAGCCAGGGCTTGTACATCACGTCACCATCACCTCAGTGTATCGACATGACCGGTTACTGTACTTCCCGTCAGGCCTTTTCAGGAAGACCCTGGCACCTTGCAAACCCGGTGCTTGCCACAGTGCCCGGCAGAGGGGGCAATAAATGTTTTCAAGTGAAGCCTTGTATACAGCCACTATACAAAGGGTTTATAATGAACAGCAGCAAACCAGGCCTTAAGAGGCCCGAAGTTAACCAAAGAAAACTTCAGTGAACTCACTTCCTAAGTCGAAAGGCATAGGAAAGTATCCCTTCTTGTCATTTCTACTAACATTTCCTGGAATTAGAGTTCTAACGAGTATCAAACACATGTATCTAGACTTCCGTTTCTCTCTCTCAGTAAACTTCTTAAAATTTACTTGAAAATTCTAAGTTTATATGCACACAAATAGAGATAAAAACTTTGATTAATGTGGACGTTGTTTTGAGCAGATAGTCTGGCAAACGCGTTTAAGCAGGTGAGCTCTGAAAGGACTCGAAGGTTTTTAACCTTCCTTGGAAAGCATTTTGCAGTCCTCAACCTCTCAGAAAGCCACATGAGGATTTGTTAAAGTGAAGTTTTTAATTCATTCGGGTTAGGATTAGTGGTGCTGCATTTCTAAGGAGCAACCAGATGAGGCCAGTGAGATTAGTCTCTGGACCACACAGAGAGGGCATTTTGTTCTTCTGCCTTGATCAAACTCAGTAGGACAAACACAATAAAATTGTTATTCTGAGTAAAACTGTACATGCTTTTGATGGAGCCACACAAGGAAATAGTCTGGAATTTTTTTTTTAATCAATCTGTTTTTGTTTTCTTCTTCTTTTTTGTTTTTGTTTTGTTTTGTTTTGTGAGACAGGGTTTTTCTAGGTAGCCTTGGCTGTCCTGGACTCGCTTTATACACCAGGCTGGCCTCAAACTCACAAAGATTTGCCTGCCTCTGCCTCCCTGAGTGCTGGGATTAGAGATGTGAGCCTCCACACCCAGCTAACCTGCTTTCTTGATACTACATTCCATGAAAATGAAGTAAGAACTGATGGAGAGAAGGCTTCTAAGTACAGTGGCTCTCCGTATCCTCACATGAGTCTGTGTAACACAAACACAAAAGACCTTGTGTGTCATCAGCTAAGAGCCGTGGAGGACAGGCAAGGAAACAGTTGATACATAGACACACTGGTATGGAAGTGACAGAATGGCATCGAACATGTTACCAGCTAGACACATGATCTGGAGAGGATTTCGTTTGATAGAAGGACTGGATGGCCATGTTGTTCGATGTACTGCAGCCTCAGAAAGGGGAAATGAAGAGCTAGACTTGTATCCTGAAAGGAAGTGGACACGGATGTTTATGCCCTAAGGTACCCTGGAATATTCATGAAGTAAATGGAGCCATTTAATTCAGCAATGCAGGGACGTGCAGAGAAGAGAAGGGAAGACAGATCATCCTAATGCCTTCCCTGCCTCCTGAAAGCCATGCTAAAAATGCCAGACTGGTGTCAGTGGTTTTCATAATTCCCCTCCATGGTACACTAAGAACCATGCAAATATTGCCTGACTAGGAGTGATCAGCAATGTGGCTTATTAGAGTAGTTTCAAACTTTGATCCTTTCAGTAACCCTGACAGAGGTGAGTCTCAGGACAGCTTTAAGAGGTTGAAGGACTCAACCTCTTAAATGTGACTTGTGGTTTTGTTCTGAGAATGTCTTCATGTGGAATTAATAAAGTTTTCATCTAGCTGGTGTTGGTCTTCTGATCAGCTATAAGGAATCTTGTTTTTGTTTTATGGTTTCTTTTCTTGTACCCTTCACATAAAAACTCTGAATCCATGAGTATTTTAGGTCTTAAAAAGCCAGAGCCGACAGCCTTTTTATATTTGGCAAGCATATAAATCATAGCTTGTCACAAAACAGTAACAAAAAACAAAATAAAACAAAAGCAAAAATAAAAAAAAAAAAGCTATTTGTTTTAGCCCCAAGTCTACCAGGAACTCTTTTCACTTTTTGTTTTTTTTTTTTTTTTATTGGTCTGACTCAAAAAAAGTTTCACCTGCTTTAATTCTTCATGCATTTTTTTGCCCTTTTATTTTATAAAAGCCAAGCAAAATAAAAATTGTGAGTAAGGACCAGGGAGATGGTTTAGAGGGCAAAAGTGCTTGCCATGCAAGACTAACTCTTTGGATTTGATCCCTGGAACCCATAAATAAAAAACAAAAGCAGGGTCAGGAGAGACAGAGGCTGAAGCAGGGTCAGGAGAGACAGAGGCTGGAGAATGGCTCAGATTAAGAGCACCTGCTGCACTAGCAGAGGACTTGAGTTTGGTTCTCAGCACCAATCTTGGGTGGCTCACCATCACTTGTAACTGCAGCTCTGAGGGATCTTGTGCCCTCTCCTGGCCTCTGATGGCATGTACACATAGCCACACATGTGCATGCACACACACAGAAAACATTAAACATGAGATAAAAAGCTTTGTAATAGTATAGACGCAGTGTAACACATCTGCAGTCCCAGCATTCCTATGTTGAGATGGGAAGTAGAGACAGTAACAGTAAAATCTGTTGGGAGCTTATTGGCCAGCTAGCCTGAAGTCTATAGCACAAGAGCAGAAACGAGAGACCCTGCCACAACAAGGTAAAAAGCCAGAACCAATTCCTCAAAGTTGTCCTCTGACATCCCTACATACATATGTGCCCACATTCTCTCTCTCTCACACACACACACACACACAGATAATTTTTTCAATAATAGAAAGCAGTGAATAGTACATAATGCTTTTGAATGAATCTGAGTTGTACAGCATTAAAATATGTTGCAAATATATGGTACTTTACTAATTAAATTTTACTAATTAAATGGTTTCTTGTGTCCTAGAAACTGAACATAAACTTTGTTTTTGTTTTTTGGGGGGGTTGTTGGTTTTTATCAAGACAGAATCTTACTTTATAGCTCTGGTTGTCCTGGGACTCCCTATGTAGACCAGGTTGGCCTTGAACTCACAGAGATCCACCTGCCTTTGCCTCTGCATACCACGTACTAGGATTAAAAGTATGTGCCACTGTACCCTGCTCAATGAACATCTTTAAGATGGCAGTCAAGACTCTCTAAAATCTAGCCAACACCAAGAACCTTTCTGAGTTTCTTTCACTGTTTGCCTTCCACTTTTAATGGAAATGATTAAGTGTTTGTTATCCCATAAGGATGCTCAAATGTGAGTGAAATGCTGGAGCCTGAGTTTGCTTTAACCACTATAAAGTAATGGGGGAACGTGTCTGTATCAGTGTTTTCCAAACTTCCCTGTACATCGGCGTGACCTGGAGGGTTTGTTAAACTCAGATCCCTGAGTCCCATCAACAGACTTCCTGAACTTGCTGGTCTTTGTTAGTGCCTAAGCCTTTGCACATCTAACGTTTCCCTGGTTACGCTGCTGGTATTCCCCCAGGGGTGACATTTGGAGATTCCTCGCTTGTCAAGTTTACCAAAGTCAAATGAGAAAAGCGTGAGTATGCTTGAAGCTGCCCTTGAATTATACAAGAACAGTCCTTTGAAAACTAAGGGGGCTACAGAGATGGCTCAATGGCTAAGAGCACTGGCTTTTCTTTCAGAGGTCCTGAGTTCAATTCTCAGCAACCACATGGTTGCTCAAAACCACCTATACTGGGATCTGATGCCCTCTTCTGACGTGCAGGCACACATGCAGACAGAGCACTCAGATACATAAATAAATAACATTTTTTAAAAAGAACAACATTAGGCCTCCTCTGCTCTCCTCAGACCCAGGGCCCTGGCTCATCATTTTATTCCATGTGAAAGGTGAGTGCTTCCATGGTTGTCCATAGGCACATATTAATCATTCCTGGCCCAAGCCACTTTTCTAGTCTCATCTCTCATGACTCCCCACTCCTAAAGCAGTCAAGGTTCCAGCCATGATTTTCTTTGGACATAGCAGGCACTTTTTTGTCTTAGCACACTTGCTTGAGACATTCCCTCTGTCTAGAACATTCTTCCCTTGGTTAAATATTTAGCCACCCTTCTCATTGTCTTCAAATCTTGCCTCATCTTACCTACGTAATCATGACACCCACCCTCCCTTCTTACCGTATTCAATATGGCCCTTTGCCACTTGTCTTCATACTCTAAACTGTTGTGGCCCTCTGTGTCCTAGTAGCCATGTTTTATTTCCCCTACTTTTGTGATGCCAGCACTCATTGCATTCTTGCACATTACATATTTATCAGTTGTGCTTACTGCTTGTCCCCTGCACTAGAATACATGCTCCTCAAAGCCAAGGACATGTGTTTTGTTCTCTGATGCACCCTAAACTCTCAGCACATAATAGGTCATTAACAGATAGTCATCAAATGAATGAATGAATGAACAAGTAAGCGAAAAATGTCATATTTAAGGTAAATATTATACACACTAGAAAATGTTGCCTATTTTCCTATAAGAGATATATAGGTTACTCAATGACAAGTTCTTTTTCCTTTCCTCTTTTATCTTCTGGGTACTGAATTTTGATTTTTAGGCATTTGTACTAGTGGTCAGAGGCTATGTGCTATACACACACACACTTCTCCCTCTTTAAACATACCTAGTACAAAGCGTGTTAGGTTGAACATTACCCAAATTGAAGCAGTTTTGTATGCAGTTCTTTTAGTCAGCACAATAGAGAAGGATTCTTTGTTTTAGTCCCCAAAATACTAGGGACTTTGAAGATGCAACTATTTTTTAAAAGGTTTATTTATTTTTATTTTACACATATGGGTGTTTTGTTTGCATGTATGTGTACTACAAGTGTGCAATGCCCATAGAAGACAGAGGAGGGCATCAGATCCTCTGGAATTGGAGCTACAGGATGGTTGTGAGCCACCATGTGAGTGCTGGGAACCAAACCCAGGTCCTCTGAAAGAGCAGATGGTGCTCTTAACTGCTGAACCATCTCTCTAGCCCCAGGTGCAAATACACATGTTTCTATAGCATGGATGATAAAGTGTTAAACACTTTATTTTATGACTTTATTGTATCTTGGTTCTCATTACAACACTACAAGGAAGAATTTTGCCTTGAAGAAATTGAAGACTTAAGGGCTGTAAAGACTGACATAGGTTCAGTAAGCGGCAGTGAGGTCACCTGCTCCAGAGGTGTTTGAAACCTGTTAAAATGAGAGTTTGGATCCAAACAAGGATCGGGGTAAATTGGTGTTCTTAGAGAAGTAGAGAAGTACTCTGAGACAAGTCCAGATTTGGCTTTTGGTGGAAAAGGTGAACCATGCTGTTCTCTACTCTCCACTGCTTAAGAGATAAAACTGGCCACAAGAAACCCATTAAACTGCATGTGGAGATTCTCTTCATGTGCCATTTCTCTGATGGTCAAATGTATTTATTTTATTTTTAAAAGGCGGGGGAGCATCCCAAAGTGCTTATTTCTCATTGTGTTGCTCCCATCCAATCACTGATTTTAAGCCAGAATCTGGAGTCTGTTACCAGTAAACAAGAAGGTTCCCTTGTCTAATAACGTCTATCAGAGAGACACGCGGATCCCAACGTGGTTATTTAAACTCTTCATCCCACCAGACAATACGTTGGCCCTGTATGCCTGTTTCATGTTCACATGTGGCAATGCCACATACAGGTAGCAGACCTTTTAAAAGGTCTGGGCATGGATCTATGAGTTCGAGGCCAGCCTGGTGTACAAAGTGAGTCCAGGACAGCCAATGTTACACAGAGATACCCTGTCACAAAACAAACAAACAAACCAACCAACAAACAAATAAGTCTATTCTCTTTTCAAATAAACTTCTGGGAGCTATCCCAACAGAGTAGCAGAACCTAGCCTGTGAGTTCAATGTTTTAAGAGAGCATAAAATTGTGATACCCTGAATTAGTCATGATAATGGGATTCATTTGAGCAGTGTCAACTGAAATGCATTCTTTTTTAAAATTTACTTATTTTTATTTTCTGTACATTGGTGTTTTGCCTGCATGTATGTCCGTGTGAAGGTGTCGGATCCTCTGGAACTGGAGTTACAGACAGTTGTGAGCTTCTATGTGGGTGCTGGGAATTGAGCCTGGGTCCTATGGAAGAGCAGCTAGTGCTCTTCACCACTGAGCCATCTCTCCAGCCCATGAAGTGCATTCTTAATGGCATGTTTTTTTTGTTTTTTCAGGAGCTCAAGGTAAATGGAAGCATAGCGGAAGTGTAAGTGACCACTGCATTCCATCAACATATGTTCCTTTATTGTGCACTCTTTACTCATTTCCCCCTTCTTCACCACTCTTACTAGTTCTCTTGTGGCATTAAGGAAACTTCTTTATCAGGAGCACGAAGGGAGATTCCCTTCATGAATATTGGACTGTTTTGACTGAACAGGTTGAAAATTCTTGGCACACACGATAAGAAATGAGCTGGTATCTCAAAGAGCATTGTCTGAGGATTTCATAATCTTTCTCCCCTGGGCCAGCCAAGTGAGGATGGTAAGATACGTCTCCTTTGCACACATGGCCTTGGGCACCCCAGATGTGCTCACCTTTACAGGCGTCTGGGGCGGAGAAGGGTCTCCTGAGGTCACGGTAGAAGCCCGGCTTGCAGCGCTGACAGTGCTGACCCTCAGTATTGTGCAGGCAGTTGTTGCACACACCACCGCTGCGATTCCCTGACGCCTCCCACACCTTGACGTCAAAGTGACAGGTGTCAGCATGCCCATTGCACTTGCAGGCTGGTGATAAAACAAGACGCGGGGCGGGGGGCATGAAAACACTGCAACAGGTTCTCTCAGAGTCAAAATGTTAAAATAGGTCAAAACACAAAAATCTTAACGATTAGGGCACCGTTAAATTCTATTTATTATTTATTGAAGAATATATAGTATAAGAACTAAAGCAACACAATAAGGAATATGTTAAGAATTATCAGCTAGATGGTGGCTGTGGCTTCACATGCCTTTCATCCTAGCACTTGGGAGGCAGAAGCAGGGGAATCTTGGGGTTTGAGGCCTGTCTGATCTACAGAGTGAGTTCCAGGACAGCCAGGGCTACACAGAGAAACCCTGTCTCAAAAAACAAAAACAAAAACAGAAGCAAACAAAAAACAAACAAACCAAAAAAACTATTTTGCTTTCCCTTGAGCAAGGTACCATTTTTGTTTTGTGCTTCTTATCTAGATTTCTATTTTTCATTATCTATTGGTACTTTAAAGTGTTAGCATGTACATGAAGGCCATGGTGATGGCTAATGCTAATTCTTAACTGGACACTCTAGGTCACTTGGGAGAGTGACCTCAGCATGATTGTTGAAATGATCTCCATTATGGTAATTGATGTGGGAGGTCCCAACAAAATTGTGGCCCAGACCATCCCCTGGGTAGGAGATCTGGGTTGTAGGAAATGGAGAAAACAGTAGAACACTAGCACATATTCCCACTCCCTATTTCCTGGTTGTGGATGCAATGCGACAACCTGCTGCAAGTTCCTGTACATGCCTTTCCTGCCATGATGGGCTGTGCCCTTGGACTAGAAGCCAAAGCAAACCCCTTAAGTGCTTTGGTCAAAGTGTTTCATCACAGGAACCTGAAAAGAAACTAAAACAATTATCAAAGTGAAGGTAGGTTCATTCAGGTAAAGATATTATGTTGTCCTGTAGACTTGTGCTTGACGTTTCATTTGGAAAGATGTTTGAGAGGGTCCCAGTTTTCCTCTTTGATGATGGCGCTTGACCTTACCTGGTCCTGCCACTTTCTGAGAGTCAGTGTGTTACTCACCTTTGTGAAGAAAGCCTAAGACTCTTGGCATGGATACCGCAGACAAAAAAACATAATTCATGCTCACCTGTGAGCCTGGAAAGAAATGTCTGGTGGACAGTGGACAGAGCCTAAGTATCTCTCTCTTGTGGTATTGAGATGGAACCTATCACTTCGCACATGCTGGGCAGGTGCTGAGTGTGTGTGTGTGTCTGTGTGTGTGTGTATGTGTGTGAGTGTGTGTGTAGAAGCCACTCCACATGTCTGGAGGTCAACTTGGGATTCTCCTGCCTTAGCCTTTCAGGTAACTGAGATCCCAGTTGTCTTCCGCGAAGCAGCACTTTTCAGCTGTCATCATTTTGGTGAATAGAAGGAAGCCTGCTATTGAATCTCAGTTAATAGAGGTGGCCCAGGGTTCCTTATGTAATAATTTTTCAAAGACATCTCTAAGCTTATCAGTCTTTAGAGCCAAGTGACACATCTCTGTGTCCCTGTGTATTTAGATATGAAGTGGGTTTCCATGGAAAGGACCAGAATGGCACTCTAGGAATTTAGGAGAAATTCTTTAGATTCTCTTGATAAGTAATTTAGAAAAAGAATCCAGACAATTTCCCCGGAAGTCAACTGTACTTGAAAATGTTAGTGCTATTATTTTTTCATTGTTTCTCTGATGTGTTATGGTATTTTTCCCAGGCTCATATCTTTAAAAGGGATAACGTAATTTGATATGTATGATTAGAGGATTTCCTTTATATTTCTTAGAAACAAATTTATGATTCCAGATTGTGTATGGGAAGAGACTTCTCGTAACTTTACTCATGGGACAGTTTGCAGCCAGTTGGACAGAGGAGCCAAGAACGTGCTATTTACTTGCACACTCTGTGGGATCCAAATGCTCTCCTTGAGACCCTGACATGATATGAACATGACTAGAAACAAGACTTTAAAATCCTCACGAACAGGCCTGGGACTGACAACGTTTTTGTGAACATGCATGCTCCTCAGAACATCTGCTCACTTGGATGATAACCTGCTACCACTGGACAGGCCTCTGAATGTTTCAAACTGCAAATAGAAAAATGGTTTGTTTTCCTACGTCTTATCCTCCCTTATCTGATCTCCAAATACAAACCCCAAATTAGTCCTAGTAAAGCAACCCCATTCATTTTTTATTTTTACATTTTTATTTTTTAATATTAATTACAGTTTATTCACTTTGTATCCAAGCTGTAACCCCCTCCCTCCTCCCCTCCCAATCCCACCCTTCCTCCTTCATCTCCTCCTATGTTCCTGCAATCCCATTCTTGACTTCCAGGTTTAATTCAGGTCACTCCATGAGTCAGAGGAAAGCATCATAATATCATGAGACATAGTATCTCATAGGATCCTGAAGACTTGGGATCTAGTCTTCATTCCTTCGTTTACTGACTTTGGCAAGACATTTAATCTTACTGAGCCTCAGTTTCCTGATTTCTAAAACAGGATTAATACCATCTGCTCTAATGGGTTGTTCTGGGAACTAAATTTAAAAGCACTATTTTCATGATTATCATTTAATATCTCAGCTACGAGAGTAGCGGCACACAGTAATCTTTAGCTGGTCTGTGTCTCTCAGGTTTGTATCATGTCAAGTTCTCAAGGGGAGCATTTAGGTCCTACAAAGCATCCAAGCAAACAGACAGCACATTCTTGGCCACTCAAGCCTATTGGCAGCCCTGCAAACTGACTGTTTCGAATGGCTGGCGTCACACTGGGCAGTGATATGGGCTCTGTTTGTATATAGTTTCTGTCACCCCCCACTTTATATTGCGTTTCAAGAGATAACAAGGAATTCATAGATAAGTTTATTCTACAAAGAAGGCTTTTGAATAGTGGAGGTTGTTACTTACTTCTGCATTCATTAGGAGCCCCTGTTCTGCCGTCTGCTGCCTCCCAGGGCCGGTCATTGTACAATGGTGCACAACGCTGACAGTGGGTTCCTGCAGTGTTGTGCTTACACATGCACTTCCCGTGGACCTACCAAAGAAAGCGCTGTGAGCGTGGGCAACAATGCTAAGGAAGTCCCCCTGTAAGCATGCGCAACGGCACTAAGGAAGAAAGTCTCCCTTCAATCTCTTTGTACTTGCTTAGGTGTAAGACACTAATTTACTTCTTTTGAAGAAGTTAGCCAACAAGAAGAACAAGTTTTTTTAGTTTATCTTGTGATTAACTCCAAAGAAGAAAAAAAATACTTTTCCTTATCTATAGACTATGACCTTAATGAGAAATTCTGTGCTATTGCCTAAGTATTTAAGTCAACTTTAATATCCTTAATAAAAATATCTTAGCACAAAATAATGCATCTTTACTGTATAAAATTCAGAAATGTGTGATCTTTAAACAATATTAATACCAAATATTCAGGGGCTGGAGAGATGGCTCAGAGGTTAAGGCTGCTCTTCCAGAGGTCCTGAGTTCAACTCCCAGCAACCACATGGTGGCTCACAGCATCTATAATGAGATCTGGTGCCCCCTTCCAGCATTCAGGCACACATGCAGGCAGAATACTGTATAAATAATAAATCTTAAAAACTATTAATACCAACATTTGAATATATACATATTTCTAGTACCTTAAAGTACAATTAAAGACATTTTCTTTACATTTCTTTATGTTAGGAATATGCAGCTTAGTGGTACAGTATGTACCTAGCATGTTCAAGACCCTTGGGTTCAATTTCCAGCACACTATCAAAAAAAAATCTATGTACTTTCTTTGATATTCTTGTTTTATAACACAATCTCTTGTGTGATATACAGTTACCTACTTTCTTATTACAAAGGTTTAACCAATTGATACATAGTTTAAATTATTCAGTGCTACAGTGAATATCAGTGTAGATAAGTATGTGCATAACTCTTCATTTCTCTTAATCATATTTCTTAGAAATAAAGTTAATCAAAGGGCTAAAAGACATCGCTCAGACTTTGAATATACTTTGTCCTAATTATCAGGCTTTTCTAAAAGAGTGTTTCACAGAGAAGAATGCTTTCTAAAATTCTTAAGGAAATAGTTTTGGCTTTATTTCACTGATAATGTTAAAAATACTTTGGGTCATCAAGTATCACCTTGTAAGAATTACCATGGAGTCTAGTGCCAAAATGGATACTGATACCATAGACGTGAAACCTTGTGAAGCAACTCTGAGTGGAGTTTATAAATATGAATCTGTAAGGGTTTTTTTTTTAACAACATTTAAAGTAATTCAGCATAAAGGTGATAAATCATGTCAAACAGTCAATGGATATTTATTGATGATCTAGAAGGGACAATCACTATGCTACACTGAGTTTGGGACATGAAATGTCACCTTTCTATTTATTTATTTTTACTTATGTGTATATGTGAATGTATATCACATGTGTTCAGGTGCCTTCAGGGCCAGAACATGGAGTTGGATTCCTAGAGCTGAAGTTACGGGCTCTCGAGAGCTTCCTGACCCGGGTGTGGGGAACTGAACTAGGGTCCTCTGAAAAAGCCGAAAACACTTTTAACTACAGAGCCTTTTCCCTAGCCACAGCATTTCTTTTCCTCAGAAAAGGATGAGGATGGAGACAGATGCAGAGACTCACAGCCAAACAATAGGCCACATTTGTGGAGTTTTGTGGAAGATTGAGAGACCAGGAGGGATCAAGGACACCACAAGAAGACCTACAGAGTCAATTGATCTTGGCTCATGGGGGCTCACAGAGACTGAACCACCAACTAAAGAACACTCATGGGCTCGGCCTAGACCCCCTACACATATGTAACTGATGGGCAGCTTGGTCTTCATGTGGGTCCCCTAACAATGGGAGTAGGGGCTGTCTCTGACTCTGTTGCCTGCCTCTGGATCCCTTTCCCCTAGCTGGGCTGCCTTGTCTGGCCTCAGTAGGAAAGATGCACTTAGTCCTGTTGCAACTTGAGGTGCCATGGTGGGTTGGTAACTCTTGGGGGCCTCCCCTTCTCTGAGAAAAAGGAGAGAGGAGAAAAACTGGGGAGGGGATGAGAATGGGACTGAGAGGAGAAGGGGGAGGGGGCTGAAATCAGGCTGTAGAGTGGATAAATACATGTGGGGGGGGGGAGGAAAGGATGAGGAGTTGGTGGTTGCTGGAGAGATGGCTCAGTCAAAACACCCATACACATTTTTTTTTTAAAGAATTTGAGTGGTTGGAGAGATGGCATAGTGGTTAAGAGCATATACTGCTCTTTAAGAGGACCCAAGTTCAATTCCCAGAAACCATATCAGGGACCTCACAGCTGCCTGTAACTCCAGCTCCAGGGGGAATCAAATACCTCTGGCCTTTGCAGGCACCTGCTCTCTTGTGTGTGCACAGGTATGTGCATGTGTATATACATGCATATACACACAATTAAAAGTAAACATAATTTGTAAAGAACAGGATATTATACACTGGAGCAAAGATATTTATTCAGGAAAATACAACAAAATCAACACAACAAATAAATGCAAAAGAGGGGAAAAGAGATTGATCAGAGGTTTGACAGTTGTGGAGGGGCTTTATGAAAGGCATGGGGTTTGATCTGACCTTGACAGAGGGGCGAAATTTCCTATGGTGGAGGAGGAGAAAGAAGAAAAGAAGGAGGAGGAGGGATAAAGAGGAGGAGGAAGAGGAAGAGGAGGAGGAGGGATAAGAAGAAGAAGAAGAAGAAGAAGAAGAAGAAGAAGAAGAAGAAGAAGAAGAAGAAGAAGGCGATGACAAACAAACTTACTTCCCAGGACATGGAGACAAAGAAAAACCAGGCTGCAGGGAAGTCCGTGAGTAAATCTGTGTTCTTTGAGGCTATCACGGATGGAAGTAAGATGATGGTCAAAGCACAGTCAATAAATAAACCAGAGTTTTCATTAGAGAGATAGGCCTGGTCTAGCATGATCACAGCATTCACCAAACATTGGCTCAAAGAATCCGGAATTTATCCTACAGATAATGACAAAGATTTTAAAGTAAAGAAATAACTGAGAAGTGTATTGACTACACATTCTTTTCTTCAAATTAGAGAAAACTTCTTTCTACTTGCTTCCTTCTTGCCTAATAGTATTACCTTTTCTTTCCCTTCCTCTTTTGTTTCTTTACCCCTGTCCTCATCTTGTGTCCCCAACAGTCAGTGATAACACCTGTATTTTCTGATCACATTTGTAATCTTAAAAAGTAATTATTGTTATTCCTTGTTTGTATCTTTTCAAACGTTTTATCAAGGGTTATAGGAAGACAATATTGAATGATACTGATAATTTTCTTTACAGGAACTCAAGTATTGCCAAGAGTTCAGCTTATCCACTTTGGCCTTGGAATGTCCAAAGCCTATATATTATTTCACCCAACTTCTAGGTTATCCTGTCCCACAAATTCTAGGCCTTAAGGGTGGAGGGGTGTCACAGAAATCTGGAAGGTAACCTCGTCTAACTTTCGCATGTATCACAGAATAACACTGGCAGGTCTGTTTCATCTGGAACATTCCTTTGTTCCTGTCTGCCCAGGCCTGAGATGGACCTCCCAGGGTCTGAAGATACTAGGCCAGCAAATTTTTTCTGCGCATAGAAAAATTCAAGGAGCTGTCATTTTGAAAATTATCAAAAATAGCTGTAAATCATTACCCAGGCAGTTTGAAACAAGAAATCCTTCCTCAGCGATACCACTGCTGTTCAAGCTTGAAAGATCACCCACTATTTGATGCTCGTGAAAAATGTGCAAGTAAAACTAGATCTTCCTTGGGAAACAAACAGAAAAAGGAAACTTTAGTAATAAGTTAAACATAACTCCTATTTGGTATATAAACACGAACTAGGTAGAGAGTAAGAAAATGGAGTTATGTGCTGAAGATTTTATAACAATGGTTTCTGGTTGTCTAATTGGAAAATGAGGAATTAATCTTGACCACAAAATTGCAACTTGTAATTACTCAGGAAATATTTGAATATTGTAGGAGTTTTAGAAACTCCTGTTAATGCTAAGAATACTTTTCTCTTTCACTGTCAAAAGTTGTTTTTTTGTTTGTTTTTTTCTATTTGAGACAGGGTTTCTCCACGTAGCCCTGGATGTCCTAAAATTTACTCTGTAGACCAGGCTGGCCTTGAACTCAGAGATCCACCTGCCTCTGCCTCCTGAGTGCTGGGATTGATGTACATGCCAGTCTAGTTACCACTAATATTAACCTATTTTCTATTCAGTTTCTCCACTTTCCTCACAGGATGGTACTTATGACAACTTGAAACAAGTCTTTCAAGAAATTACTGGACCAATGTGTTCATTTTGAGTTGGACAGTTTTGTTACAACAATTGTATATTAAAACCAGATAGATAGCTGGATGGTGGTGGTGCATGCCTTTAATCCCAGCACTTGGGAGGCAGAGAAGGTGGACTCTGTAAGTTCAAGGCTAGCCTGGTTTACAGATCGAGTTCTAGGACAACCTTGTCTAACTCCCTCAAAAAATCCAACCCCCAAAAATACCCTTCTTAGAAAAAAAAACAGATAGACAAAGAAAATGAAAATACCATTTCTTTCTAATTTGAAGCTGCACACATGAGAATTTAGGTGGGACCAAAAATGAGGTATGACTGTCTTCTAGACCTATTGTCAGTAAGAAGACAGGCCCAGAATAGTAAAGTTTCTTCTTTCTTTTCATTGGTTCATTTTGGCTTTCAGTAGTCATCTATCATGTGATTGAAGACATCAGTCATGGTATGAGATGGTGGGAATCTGGTCACAGACAGTATCACACACACGTGATTGAACAATCACTTATTTCTATGTAGAGTTTTTTAAAAGATTAATTTTATTCTTAATTATCTGTGTGCCTATGCATGGGTATGTCCACCTGTGAGTGCTGCTACCCGCAGACTCCAGAAGAGGGCATCAGATCCCTGGAAGCTGGAGTTACAGACAGTTGCGAACCTCCAAAAGGGGTGCTAGGAACCAAATCTGAGTTCTCTGAAAGAGCAATGCATGCTCTTAACCACTGAGCCATCATCAAGATATTAAATATTTGATGGAAGAGTGCCTTAGGCAACCTTTAAAAAAACCTTTAGGGCCCTTTAAGAAAAGGTAATGTAATATCAAGGCCTGCTTCTTTGTACTCTGGGTGTACTCTGTGGGCAGCTACTCACAAACCACAATTCTTGCTGACTTATCAGAGGGTTCTGCTGCCCTCTCACCAATGTCTAAATTTTCTGACATGAAATACAGAAGAGCCATGAGCCTATTTCTTATTTCTTGCCTAATGTAGCACAGATAAAGAAATGAATGAACAGCAATAGTCTCTGAAGATGGAGCTTCATCTGTGTGTTAGATATGACTTACAGTAAGTCCTGTTCTTTGTTATTTCTCTGCCCTTGTTTTCTTTATATACTTCTTTCCCATGGCTTAGGGATAGCTAAAGCCATCTTAGACTAAGGATCGCTCTAATTATTTCTCGCCATTAACCATGCATCTTGTTATCTGGTCATGATGTTCCTTATGGATAAGCATTTTGAGGGATTTTGTGCTAAGTTCCTTGGGGAATGTCTGACAAAACTGGCTCCCAACCATTTTTGAGAAAGCAGGTACAACCCCTGTTTGAGTCTTTCGTTCATATCCGGTGGGGGGGGGCGGGGAGGAGCGGTGGAGAATAGTGTAAGTTAATGGGAAACACGTTTTATAGCTTCATATTAAAAAAAATTCTGAGTTTCAAAATGAAGTAATTTCTTGTCCATGATTATTTATATATGTGCAATTTTATCATTACCATGAAACTTTGATTTTCAGTAGAAAATGAGTATTGTTTCATACCATCATTAAAACTTTAAAAAACATTTGTGAAAAGAAGATTCTATGAGTCGAGAAGAATGCAGCACTTTAATCAGCCTCTATTAAGCTCTAACAAATTACCTGGAGCGCGGAAAGATGCTCTGTGGTCTCTTAACACCAAATGGGGTTAAAAGAAAAAGTAGAACCTGAATTAATTTCTGAGGAGACAGTATATTCCTCTTAGAAAAAAGGATTAGCTTCTAGAAGAATGAACGTCTTATGCATGAAAAGAGATAAGTTTTAATAGCAGGCTGGCATGTTGGAACCTGCTCTTCTTATGTGAGACAAAACACGTGCAGCCATGCTACACTGCAACCTACGAATAGAAAGCACTTCAAGAAAAACGTGTCTTTTCATTAAAAAAACCAAAAAACAAATAGCACACCCTTTCCCATTAGAGGCCTGTACGCTCTAATTTGACAGAAGTAAGAGTTCTGCGGTGATGGTAGAACCTTGTAATGAGTTTGGTGGCAAAGGAGCTTAAAAGAATGTCAGAAAGGACAGAATAGGTTGGATGGAGTTCCAGTCCTCGCCTAATAATACAGACAGGGAGAAGGCAAGGGAAGCAAACAGCTGTGTAGTTTATTCTTTGATCTGTACTTTGGAGAAAACAGCTTGTATCGAAAAGCATGGGCTGAGTGGACAGGTAAAGAGATTACAAGCACAGCATGAAAACTGGGTTGTATTTCCACCTAGCCCAAACCCTGATAGGCTTCTTATAGAGAGTTGTGCTTGTAGCCCGAGTGATGCATCAGGTTCCAGAGCTTCGGACAAAAACACACCTTAAATAATTATTGAAAAGCTTCAGCAGAGATTATAAATATCTGCTCTCAATCCCATGACTGGAGACAAAGTTGCTGGGAGGAAGAGTGGGCTTCTCGGAGGAATGGAAAGGAATATCTTAAGCAGAGAGGAAAGGAGCCAAAGACAGACTTTGCCTATTTCACTAATTTGCCAAGACCAGTCATTGACTGACATTTGGGAAAAGGCATGAATGGAGCTAATGCAAATTTCTGAGGAAATGCTAAGCTTTTTTACACTCTGTGAGAACCAAATGCTTATCTTTTTTTCACTAGGTTATGAACTCTTGCAGGCAACAGTGCCTTCAGCTTTTTTGAATTTCCAGTAACTAGAGTATAAAATGTTATCAGTAAATAGGTGCTATTTTTTCCTTCAGTTGATACATGTTTAGCAGGACACTGAGGACCTTAACTACTTATTTAAAACTGCTGAGAGTTAGCTAATTGTGAAGTGGGCATGAGATCCCTACAGATATTTTAGTGATTTTGACATGACCAAGGTGCTTTCTGTAAAGGCTAGAGTAGCTCATAACCGAGTGTCTCTGAGAGACCTACTGCAACATGGGATGATGGTAAATAATAACAACAAGAACGATTATACTGCACAGCGTTTACAACATGTGCTACTCTAGGCACCATATAAATATTAATTAACTTAGTTCACAATAAAACCTTATTAGAAGGCAGGAATAATGGGCACTGCCCAGTTTCAAAACTGATTGAACCAAAGCCCAGAGGGCTTGAATAATTTCCCCAAATGCCAAAACCTCAAAAAGTGGTAGAATGGCTTGAATTCTAGTAGTCTGATTCCAGAGTTCTCAGCCTAATCCCTGGACAAGTTTGTTCGTAAGACCTAGAGTGTAGATTTTGAGTATGCCCAAGCCAGTTCAGAGTGACCCCTAAATGATACTGGTGTGTCCCAAGCCAGTTTGCTCTTCTCTTTGTGGGAGCTGAGGACGCTGCCCACCGTGGCTGTGACCTGAATCTGATCTCTGAAACCCACGTGGTAGAACAAAAGGACCAACTTCTGTAAGTTGTTCTCTGACCACCACATTTGTACTGTGGCATGCATGTGTCTGCTTGTACGTATGTGCACACTTCCATACACACATGCGCACACACACACACACACACACGTATTTTGTAAAAAAATAAACAGAGTGTTTTGGGACAGAGTTGGTTTGGCTTTGTGGTGAACCAGGCAGTTTTGAAGGTAAGGAAATACATGAAGACTGGCTGTAGCTTCCCACACGTGGTACAAGTATGTGTCCAGCCAGCAGGGGTGGAGAAGAGCTTAAGAAACTCATTGGTTGCACACAAAACTTTTCTGTCTGTGCACATAAAACAGTGGCTCCGGGCACCTTTAATCCATCACTTGGTGACAAGGGCAAGTGAGTCTACGTGAGTTTGAAGACAGCCTACTCTACAGAACTAGTTCTAGGAGAGGCAGGGCTACACAAAGAAATCCTACCTTGAAAAACCAGAAAACAAACCAAACCTGGCTACTGAAACATGAAGACGTTTTCAGAAACTCCACTCAGAGTAATGGTTACTATAAACACCCAGAACTAGTCACCATGCCGAGGATAAGGGGCTGTTGAGTGGGTCAGCCCTACAGGAGTCATCCATATCATCTCTGTAGGTTCAGGGAACATTGCGGAAGGGGGGGCAGGAAGAACGTGTAAGACCTGCAGTTGACAAAGGAGCACTGTGAAATGCTCTGTTCTGGATGTGACCTGTGAACTCACAGCACCAGTGGCTGTGTGTACAAGACTTGCATAAGACTGAGCCGTCATTCCAGCATGGGTAGGGAAGCGGCTCCTCAGGCCCCACCTGTCCCAAAGGAGCCCACAGGCAACTAAAATGTCAAGGAGTGGTATAGCCACGGGGCATTGCCTCATTTGAATAAATGGCCCCCACCCATGTTCATGCAACCAGCTTAGCAAAAAGCAGCGAGCTTCAGAAAGCAATAAGTAAAAAAACTATAACCCCTGCTGGCCCTCAAGACTGGCAGATCTCTGAGTTCAAGGCCAGCTCTGTTTACAGAATAAGTTCTAGGACAGCCAGGGGTTACACAGAGAAGCCCTGTCTCTGAGAAACCCTGTCTCAAAGAAAAAGCCAAAATTGTGTTTATGTATTTGCTGATTTATTTATCTGTATATGAGTGTTTTACCTGCATATATGTCTATGTACCACATGCGGTGCCCTCAGAGACCATGGAAATGTGTTGAACCCCAGGGACTGGAGTGACAGATGGTCATGAGCCTCCCCTGTGGGGGCTGGGGATGGGACCTGGGTCCTGTGGAAGAGGATACTGCTCTCAACAGCGGAGTGCTCTCTCCAGCCCACACACATTCAGTTCCTTTAAAAGCTAAAGAAGAGAAGACTTAGTTTTTCTCATTGTTTTAAATATATAGTATTGGCTCAATACTATGAATTGGGTTTTGTTATTGTTTTGTTTTGATATTTGTTTTTTTGTAAGTGAGCAGAGCAGTTTAAATGTTAGGCTCTTACATAATTGTAAATAAGATGTGCTTCTGTTTTGTAGAGAAATTAATCACTTTCTAGGACAAAGCAAGTCTCTCCTCTCTGAGGCTAGGGATCAGGAATACTTTTATTTGTAGCTCTGGACTGCAGATCCCAGACAGCCTTCATTGGGGGAACCCTGAAGGACCTTTCTTTGCCTCGTTCTCTGTTTAATTAGCCAGATCCCTTCTGCTGGAAAAAAGGTTGTGAAGAAAAACTGTTCCCTGGGGAGGGGAACCCCATTTGCTAGGTATCTTATCTAGTGAGGACTTCTGGGTTGACTCTGATTTTTTTTTTTTTTTTGAAACAGGGTTTCTCTGTGTTGCCTTGGCTATCCTGTACTCACTTTTTAGACCAAATTGGGCTTGAACTCACAGAGATCTTCCTGCCTCTGCCTCCAAGTGCTGGGATTACAGGCATGTGCCCCTGTGCCAGGCTGACTCTGATTTTTATTATCATTGAGCTGTTTTACATCTCTTTAAGTTGTAGAAAAGCAGTAACTCAAATGTTTCTTATCCATAGAAGCACAAATCAGTTGTGTTAGAAAATAAGTTGTGTTGAAAGAACGCAAGTGATTATTTTGACTTACTATGTAGCCCAGGCTTTCCTCTACCTCAAAGCAATCCCCCCACCTCAGACTTCCAAGTGCTGGGATTATACGTCTGAGCCACGGTGCCTGACTTGCTTCAGCATTCTGCATTTCCCTAAATATGTTTTAGTTTCTTAAATTTTCATTGGAATTGTTATGATGTCTTACTGGTTCTGATGTATTTCCATTTTATGTCTGTGAAGTGTTTTTGTTGTTGTTTTGTGATTCTCGGATTTGAAGATAGGATCTGGCCATTGCCACACTGATGCTAGGGCAACTGAGCTATCTCCTCTCAGGCTGTCTCTTGTCTGTCTGTCTGTCTGTCTGTCTCTGGCTCACACTCTCTTTCTCTCATGTTCTATCTCTCCTCTCTCTCGCTCTCCCCATCCTCTTTTTTCATCCCCTTTCCCTTTTTTCTTTCTTTCCATCTTTTCTTTCCCCCCCTCCCTGGGTACTTGAAGCCGGACATGGTTGCTTGTACCTGTAGTCTCAGCCACTTGGGAGGCTGAGGCAGGAGGAAAAACGAATAAAACGATTTAAGACATTGAATAAGAATAGTAAAAAGGCTGAGTAAAGCAGATGCTGAGACTAATAACCAAACCTTGGGTAGAGTGCAGGGAATCATATGAAAGAAAGGAGAGATAGTAAGACCTGGAGAGGAGAGGAGCTCCACAAAGACCAAATATATCTAGGCCCAGGGGTCTTTTCTGAGACTGATTCTCTAACCAAGGATCATGTATGGATATAACCTAGCACCCCTGCTCAGGTATAGCCCATGGCAGCTCAGTAAACAAGTGGGTTTCCCTAGAAAGGGGAATAGGGACTGTCCCTGACATGAACTCAGTGGCTGGCTCTTTGACCTACCCCCCCCACCCACCCCAGGGAGGAGCAGCCTTCTTAGGCCACAGAGGAGGACATCGCAGCCAGTCCTGATGAGACCTGATGAACTAGGGTTAGATAGAGGACTGCCCCTATCAGTGGACTTAAAGAGGGGCAGGGAGGAGATGAGAGAGGGAGGGTGAGATTGGGAGGGAGTGTGGGAGGAGGCTATAGTGGGGATAGAAAGTCAATAAACTGTAATTAATATAAAAAACAAAAATTTAATTAAAAAAGGCTGAGTTAGTTGTGTACAATGAAACCTCAGCATTCTGGGAGGCTGATGTAGGGGGAACACAAGTTCCAGGTCTAAAAAAAACAAAAACAAACAAACAAAAAAACAGAAGGGGGAAAAAAAACTTAAGAATTTACTTCTAAAGATAGAATTTCAACATATTCTATAAAGATACAATGAGTTCTGAGTATCTTATATTTTACAAACATAATTCTGTTAGCTTCCTCATTTTACTATCACCAGGCCCTTGATTTTCCTCTTGCCGAAAAAAATGCAAATAATGCCATTGAACTAAAAACTGCAATGCCCAGGAAGCCTGTGAAGAGGGCCTTTAGATAAGGCCATGTCACTTCTGATTCAGGAGGGTACGCCTCAATACTTACCTCATTGCAGAGAACTGTTTATTATTTGTTTTTGTTTGTTTTTTGATTCCAATGGAGTACTAAATTAAAAGTTATTTTGTCCACAGATAAGTTATTTGACTAAGTCATATAAGTGAATTGGGCAAGTGTGTACACATCGTCTGGCTTTAGATCTGCATGCAGGCAGTATCAATGGTAAGGTGCTCTACCTGTAGTGACACCTAGATGGTGTATCTGAAGCTCCATTGCTGCAGGATATGAGGTTTGCTCTAGATCAATGGTTCTCAATCTTCCTAATGCTTTGACCCTTTGATACAGTTCCTCATGTTGTGGTAACCCCCAACCATAAAATTATCTTCATCGCTACTTAATAACTGTAATTTTGCTACTGTTATGAATCATGATGTAAATATTTTTGGAGACAGAGGTTTGCCAAAGGGGTTATGAGCCACAGGCTGAGAACCACTGCTCTATACATTCCCGAATAGCCTCAGTCTCTTCAACTGCAAATTTAGAGCAAAGGATGATTTTTAAAGAGTGGACAGCTATTGCTACATTTTTACTGAAATTTCCTATTGTGCTGTATAAGAAAGCCCCTCAGTAGACAGCTAATTGGACATGTTTTTCAAGCCAAACTATTGCCTGGCCACCAAGCTCACTTAGTTCATTCAGCTACTGGTGGCCACTCAGCTCCCTGAGTATACTTCTACAGGTGTTAGGTGTTGTTTTCATTTGACGTCACACTTACCTCTTCATGCTTTTCACAGCCAATCTGTGACAGAGCACAAGACAGATTCCCCAGAGGCCAGAACACCAGAAGTTCCAGAGCAATGATGCCATCAAGGGGACTTTTTTTTTTTTAAATCCTTCCCACAAATACTTAAAACAGCTGCTTATGATGTAATCTCTTTGAGGAAAGAAAAGGGAAGATCTCAAATTCAGTTGCTCAGTTCCCATTTAATTTTCCCAATCTCAGGAGGGAATAGCTACAGTGGAATTAACATCATGCACCATACGCGGCTGAGTCTTCCTGTGTTCTGCAAGAACTCAGAGACAGTGCGAAAGCAAAAATGAATGGTCCTAGTTTTGTAAGCGATTTCTGTGTGAAGCACGGCCTAATGTGAGACCCAAGGAAGGTTTTGTAGGTTCTTGCTCAGTGTCTTTTAAGATTCAGATGAGTTTTTATAATGAGTTGGGGGCCAGGTAAATTCTGTGAGAACACAGTGGTTTATTAAGTACTTTTCACCTCAATGACACTTGTTCAATGCGCTCACATAGCTTTTGCTTATTTTAGAGGAGAATTCTTTGCCACAGACCACTTTGCATTCTCCTACGGCCCCTCCCCCTTCCTAATTCATTCTAGTTCGCATTTCCCACTGTTGTCCTTCTTTCTTGACAGCTCTGTCTGACTGTCACTCAGTATTCTATACAGTGCAGTGGGTGTTACAAAAGTTGACTTGTTTAAGATAAATGAGCCTCGGATGGAGCACAAGAAGCTAGTTGCTAGGGCATGTTTTCATCCATCGTTTCTGTTGTCGAGTTACTTCATTCAGAGGCTTCTCTTCCTACTAGAAAATTGCCCGTTTCTACGTGAGTTCTGTAAAATGAAATCTGCATTTTTAAAAGCCTGCTTAGCTGAAAGATTAAGGTAGATGCAACTCCCTAACTTAAAAGTTGCATTTGCTTGACAGCTCTGACAGACGGAACCATTGAGACATCTGTGATTGCTCGAATGTGACCAGAAACAGCAGCCACAGGTACCGTCAAAAGCACATTTTCTTCAAAGACACTGCTTTTTAAAATAGCCAGTTTTAAGATTGAGACTGAAAAAGAAATGTACCCAGTCTGTAAAATTCCTCTATGAACATCCACATTCGCCTTCTGGGTTTGTTTGGGGGGTAGCTTGTGTAATAGCTCTGCTCTCTTTTTGAGGTAACGTTCCCAAAGGACTTGTCATTTTCACCTTTTTAGGGGCTAGCACAGTACTTTTCAGTGTAATTGAGATGCACTAGCACTGACAGAAGCCGAGAGCTTTTCACCACTCTAAAGAAAACATGGTGAAGTGGGCACTCGCCCATTTTTCTGAGTCTTAGCACTTGGCAACTACCAACTTATTTTGCCTTTATGGATTTTCTTATTTTTTACATTTCATATAAAAATAAAAATAATATGACACGGGCTTATGGGCTCAGCTTCTTCTGCTTACTGTAATGTTTGCAAGAGCTAGCCATGCTGAAGCATGTGTGGGAACGTCATTCTTTATTATGGCTGGCTAATGTTCCGGTGCCTGGCTGTGCCGTATTTTCTTTATGTATTCATCAACAAATGGACAGTGGGTTATATCAACTCTTTTGCTACTATGATTAATGCTGTTTTGAGTAGTCATGTTCAAGATTTTGTGTAAAAACATTGTCATTTTATTTGAGTTCCTAGGGAAGAGTAAACCTCCTGGAGTATACAATCAGTCTGCCTTCAGTTCTCTGAGAAAATGCCGAACTGTTCTCCATAGCAGCGGCGCGGTTTTGCCTTTCCCCCAGCACTGCAGTCTCCATGTCCTCACGGGCACTTGCTGCTGTTTATTCTTTTGGTGACAGCTGTGTAGTGGATGTGAAGTGGTGTCTCACGGACATCTTGACTTGCATTCATCTAACTGACTAAAGACACTGCGAATCTCTCCATGGGCACAGTGACCCTCTGCGTGAGCTCTTCAGAGGAATGTCTGTTCATACCTTTTGCCCCTCTTAAAATTAGATTGGTTTTATGTTGTTGAGCTGTGAGAAATCTTTATGCTATAGTATGGATACTAGAACCACATAGAGAGATGACTTGAAAGCATTTTTCTGCCATTCTACACAGACCATCTTTTCTACTTTCTTGATAGTGTCCTTTGCACAGTAGTTCTTGATTTTTCATAAAGTCAAATATACTTCTCTTTCTTTCTTTCTTTCTTTCTTTCTTTCTTTCTTTCTTTCTTTCTTTCTTTTCTTTTCTTTTCTTTCTTTCTTTCTTTTTTTCTTTTTGAGACAAGGTCTCTCTAAGTAGGTAGTCCTGGCTGTCCTGGAACAGGATCAGCATGCAGATCAGGCTGGCCTTGAACTCAGAAATTCAGCTGCCTCGGCTTCCCAAGTGCCGGAATTAGAGGTGTGCTCCACCACACCAGGCATATTTTTCTTTTGTTACTTGTGCTTTTACGTGTCACATCTCTCACTCCATCCCCTGACGCAAAGTCACAGTTAGCCCTTTTCCTTACAAGAGCTTACAGTGCTGGTCCTGTGCTTAGGCTGGTCGGCCCACTCAGAGTTACCTTTTACGCAGTGTCTGCGTGGTACAACTCCAAATATATTATTGTGACCACCATTTCTTGAGAAAAGACTGTTCCCTGTTATTGTATAGTCTTTTTTTGTTGTATTGTTTTATTTTGTTTTCGTTTTCTGAGACAGGGTCTCAGGCTCTCTGCAGCTGGAGCTCTCTGTGCCTTGAGTTCAAGATATGCCAATCCGGGTACCTTTTTTTGTTTGTTTGTTTGTTTTTGTTTTTTAATCCTTATTCTGCACTAATTGCCTGGGATGGATTTTCCAGTACAAAGTTAAACAGGCAGTGAGAACAGACATACTTGTCTTGTTCCTGAGAGTGGATGGAAGGCACTGGTTTTCCGCCATTATGTGCACTGTCCAATGTAGATAACCTTCTATTTCCATTACATGTGGGAATTAAATAAAATTACTAACCAGAGTTACAACACAACTCCTCTGTAGCCATGAGGGCTATCTTCTGCTCAGTGTGAATGTAATTCCTGTCATGGTTCCTTCAATTTCCATGTCCCTGCTCAAGCTTTATCTGGCACGCTGAAACCCTTGCTCCTTGGAAATTCTGAGAGCTCGCAGGGAGCTTCATTCACTTCTGGCAGTGCTGCCTTTAGAGATGCAAAGATTTCAGATGAGCCTCATAATTGTTAGCGTCATATATTAAACATTTGATAGCAAAACAAATACAGTCACTTTCTCCCTTCCAGCCCTGACCGACCCTTCTTCACTTCTGAGACAGACACGGTCAGGTATGGTCAGACGGTATGGCCATATACAGTCACTTCCTATTTCTAGCATGTGAGCTCTCATAAAGCTAGTAATTTATCTTGGTTTTGAGAGCATAATTTCCAGTGAGGTGTGGTGGCTCATGCCTCTGGTCTTGGTTCTTTGGGAAGCTGAAGCAGGAGGATCACTTTTAGGCCAAAGTTCAAGACGAGACCTTGTCACTCCCAAAATTCTATACTCACAGGTTTGGTTTTGGTTTTGTATCTACATACCTAGAGAGAGGAGCTAAAATGGTAGCAGAACACTGTATTACTAACATCAACATTATTTGGCTCTAAACATATATTGGTTTGTATCTTCACCCGTATTTTATTTTCTATTGTGAAGCTGTGACTCTGACATAGTCTCAGTTATATTAGAGAAGTAGTGAATGTCAAACATATTTTTCCTACTGTAATTTAAAGTGTCTGTGTACTCAGGAGGCCGAGGTGGGAGGATTGTGAGTCTGATGTCACCTGTATAGTGAGATCCAGGCCAGCCTGGGCTACACTGCAAGACCCAGTTTCAAAAAAGAAAATTTAAAAATGGCTTTGAATTTTCTCTACCTTCTACACTTATAAAGTAAGTGTGTGTGCATGCGTGTATGTGTGTGAGTGTGTGTGTGCACGTGTGCAAATATGTGCATTTGTGTGTGTGCACATGTATATGTGCACGTGTGTGTGTGTGTGTGTGTGTGTAGTTTATGTGTCTGATCAATAAAATATTCTCTTTGCAAGGGAGAATGTGGGCTTATATTGCAGTTTATCTTCTGAATAAAAGTATTTAGTACCAGTTGAAGTGCAATTCCAACTCTTACAAAGTTGCAAGATGCAAATGAGATAGTGTAGAGACACGGGTTACAAACTGTGAATTAGACGTCTGCTGTGACTTGACTTTTTCTCATTCTGTATCGTTTCTCCCTTACCACCCCTCCCCAGCCCCCATGGCATGGAGACAGGCTGGGCCTTGCAGGTGCAGGCGCAGCTCCGGGTTCTCAGCTGTCTACAATATGGATTGCAAAGTGTCGTGCTGGAAGCGTTCATGAAACAAATTTCCAAAATGGGACATGCTTTGCCCGTTAGGGGACACTTTAAAAAAAGAAAGGCCAAATTTATATTACTCCTTCCCCACTTTCATTAGTTCAAACTATTAAAGAGACTTGTTTTTCAATCTCTGCATTCCTGATTTCTAATTCCTGATTCCATGCGTTCTTCAAAGCATGCTCATGAATCCGTGAATGAGTACTTTGGAGACTCCTCTCCCTCTTCTACTGGCTTTATATTCACCTTCATAGGCAGCAGCCGTGACATCAGCATTTTAGCTGTCAGGCATTCTTCTCCTCTTAACCTTGCCTCACTGTGAAATAACTGAAGGTCTGTAAATAAACATTTAAGTACTCTACGAGCACTCTTGGGAGAAACGCCACAAGGAATTCTCTCATGAGTGCAGATCACTGTTTAACGCCTCTGGGTGTGAAGACCTCGCAATTACTCATCAGTCCGAGTGCTACAAAAAGGTTAAGACCTGGGCATGAATTAACGATGGTCTCGCACTAACTGGGTAAAACGGGAAGGCTTTACGTCTCGTTAATGTCAGGAATACGGTGCAATCGTGTTGGTGACAGGATCACCTCTTCTTCCAGATCTTTGTGTGACAAATGAAACAAATGGGGTGGCTGTTGCTTTTTGATAGCAGCAAAACTGATTGAGGACCACAGATGCAAGTAAAGGTTATTCGATCCACAAAACCCTCTTCCTTATGATCTGAAAGGCAGCCATTACCCCAACCCCTAAAAGACAGCCTCTCCCAAATTGTTTACTTTGTAGCTTATCCAAAGTTATTGCTTACATTTTTCTCTTTCTCTCTGTCTTTTTAAATTCCCTTTTCTTTGAGCTATTTCACTATTTGATGAATGGAAGGTAAAGAGATCAATGCTGATTTAACTGTAGATAACATGGATAGGGCTTTATTTTTTCTAGGCTGGTGCGGTATTGCAAATCTTTAATCCCAGCACTTGGGAGGCAAAGGCAGTACTGTGTGAGTTTGAGGCCAGCCTGATCTACATGGTAAGTTCCAAGTCAGTTAGGGCTACATAACAAGACCCTGTTTTAAAAAACTTTTTTTTTCTTGGTACCCTGTAAGTGTAAAGAACTTGAGTCTAAGTAACTGCTCTGTAATTACGACATCAGAAAGGGAAAGTCTTCTGTGCCTAGACGTCCATCTTCAGAATGGACATAAAAATACATGTCAAGCACCAGGTGAAACGATCTGTGGCAAGAGCTTTGTAGAACACGTAACCGCTTTGCTCTGTCGTGTCCTCACTTCCGTCCTTGTTAGGCTTAGATTCCATGCTGCACTGTCACGGTCCATTTCTGGACCCTGCCTCCATCTTCTTCTCCCTCCCATCCTTCCTCCTCTCCTCTGTTCTCAGCCAGCGAGCCTGGCTGGATGCATGTCTTTCACAGTATTATAAGAGAATGAGCTCTTGATTCCTGACAGATAAACTGAGTGTGGCTGTTCCCTTAGTGGCGTTTGGGAATCCCGCACACACCTCCAGGCTTTAGTTCCTCTTCTGTGAAGGAAATGGTGAGCATACATTATACAGCTATTGTGACGATTACATTCAATAGCCTCGCAGCATGGCAGCCCAAGACTTACTACAGCACAAACATTCAGTAAGTGGTAAATGCTAGTATTTATAGTCCATGATAGCTTGTTTTTTTCCATGGTAAGACCTAAAACTAACTTACAGATGTTCACTTCCAAATATGGATGTGCATCTTACTGTAGAAAAAAAGTTTTTAAATCTCAATTCAATCATCTCATTTAATAACATACTATTTTAAACTTACTGTTCTTTTCCATAAGACCATGAAGATTAAAGTTTTCTGATTTTATTTATATATAACATATTTTATAGACAGCACTTTCTTTTTAATCATTCTTTTTTCTCAATTTTATGCACATGAGTGTTTGCCTGCTTGTATGTATGTACATCACATGTGTGCCTGCTGTGTGCAGAGGCCAAGTGAGGGTATCGGATCCCCTGAGAGCAGAGTTATAGATTGTCATTAGCAGCCATGTAGGTGCTGGGAATAGAACCAAGGTTCCTGCATGATAGTTACTGGTCTTTTTGTTGTTGTTGTTTTGTTTTTTTGAGACAGGGTTTCTCTGTGTAACTGTGGCTGCCCTGGACTCACTCTATAGACCAGGCTGGCTTTGAACTCACAGAGATATACCTGCCTCTGCTTTCCAAGTGCTGGGATTAAAGTCATGTGTCACCATTCCTCAGCTGATAGTTAGTGCTCTTAACCACTGAGTCATCTCTACAGTTCTCTGGTGATAGTTTTTACCTACTTGTAATACAGGAAAATTTTGAAGGAAGGTGGAAACTATGCACTTAAATCTGTTCTTTATTTATGACATATGAATTGTGTAAACATGGACAAGCGTACCCAGATTCAGTTGCAGGGAAAAAAAAATCCCCTCAGAACTACTGAAATAAGACCATGTGAAAGATTCTCAAACATGCCTCACACAGCTATGTGACTAGGTGACATTGTCACCTAGCTGATATGGTTCCCCATATAGCAGTGTGGACTCTTAAATTTAGAATGCAACAGTCAAAATACTGACCCTCTTTTTAAACGAGTTTCTCGTTATGGAGGGTAAATCCACCTTAATAGGCATAGCTCAAGGCATTTAAATAATTCTCCACGGTACTCAACGGTCTCTGGTATTATCCATCGGACTGGATATTTTGGTTTAAAAAAAATGCTCCATGTTCCTTTTTATTGCCATCCATCATCCAACAACTGTAAAATCACCAGCTGCGAGAAGAAACAGGAACTAAACCAGCCCTCCACACTGTGAAGAAAAGCAACCTTCGGATCCTTTCCCCACGTGATTTCTGGCTGGAGTCAAAGCACAGTTTCCCGTGCCATGGAACCCCTAGCCTTGTAAACACGTCAGGTAGCACATCAGAGGCTTTGATTTATTTTTGTCATAACTGAGAAGAAGCATATGTGGGGAAAGCAGTAGAGGTGGCTGAGCTCATGCAACATGATAAGAACAATGAAGAAAATGAATAGTGTTTACACCTAATAGTAGGTGACACCGAAGTTAGGGTTTGTGCTCATTTTCCTGAGACAGCATTTCACTACATAGCCCAGCCTAGCCTCAAACTTGTAATCCTCCTGCCTCAGCCTCCTGAGGGCTGGGATCACAGGCATGCACCACCAAGCCTGAAACCATAATACTTTTTAAGTCCTCACAGTAACCATGAAAGCAGATGTTATCCTTATTGTAGTTGAAAGCTGAAGATCAGTGAGACAGAGTGACTTAGCAAAGCTATGACAAATCACATTCAGGTCTGGTTGGTGCTCAGCGAGGCTCCTGGCTAGTCATTACAATGATCTTCCTTCCAGAAAGAGGGAACAATTGAGGGGAAACTTGGCTGGTAATGGCTAGACGGAGCAGATCTGGGAGAGGGAGGAGGTGGTATTTGAAAAACACATGGAGCTACCTACTGGAATCTCTCTTCTCATGACAGGGAATGACCCTACAGTCTTAGATAGTGTAAGAAACAAAACAGGTACCATTTCCATTAACTTCCCCAATTCACTACCATCGTCCACTAAGAATTCTAGCCAGAGAGCTGGCTCAGTGGTGAAGGGTACTGGTTGCACTGTGGAAGACAGAGGTTTGAGTCTTGGCATCCACATGGTGGCTCACAATCATCTGGGGTGCCAGTCAGGGAATCCCACAGACATCCATGTGGTACCCATACATGTATGCAGACCAAATATTCATACACATAAAATAAGTATGGTCTGGAGAGATGGCTCAGTGGTTAAGAGCACTGGTTGTTCTTCCAGAGGACCCAGGTTCAATTCCCAGCACCCATATGGCAGCGTACAACTGTCTGTGACTCCAGTTCCAAAGGATCTGGCACCGTCACACAGACACACATGCAGGCAAAACACCAAAGCATATAAAATAAAAATGAATAAATTATTAAAATAAAATTACTTGATTACAAATGTTCACCTTAATGAAAAGAATACTAGCCCTGACTATCAGACTGTGTTATAGTGGCTCATCCTAGGAACGCTATTAGCTGTATGTGAGTCGGCTTAGTCTTTAACCCTGTGACCTCAGACCTCTGCAAGCACCCAGGTAGTCTGGAAGCCCTGCTCAACAGACTCTAGAGCCTTGCTGGAGTAGACCACTTGTCTCTAGAGCATCTGGATCATTTTTATTTGAATCACACCTGAACAAAATTAGTGGAGATACACAAAATTATTCTACTCCTTATCTGCAGCAGTAGTCTCACAAAGGCCTTTCACTGCCTGGGGACTAGTACATACCGGCTATATGAAAGCTGCACTTTTGGGGAATACTACATTCACTTTGAGAAGTAACCGATTCTAGCCAGTTACTCCCTGGCCATTCTCCCATCCATCTGAGTTACCCTCCTGATGATGCCTTGTGCCCCAGCAACACAGCCCTTTCAGTCTAGTGTCCTGCTGGTTTACCAGTCCATGGTTCCCGATAGTCTGTCCTATATCAGAACCAGGATAAAGAAGAAACTAGAGACTCTACCCTTTATGTGATGTCATATTGATACTCTTGAGTTGTCTTGCTTTGTTTCGTGGTAAGGTTTCACTACGCGGCCCAAATTGACCTTGAACTTGTGGTATTCCTGGCTTGGCCTCCTGAAGTGCTGGCATTACCAGAGCACATCACCATGCCCAAGTTACTCCACCTTCTTAGCAGTAACGGTCTTCAGTTTTGTTTGTCGTTTCAACTGTTACTTCCTTTGCTTTGCTTGGGTGTGTGTGAAATTAAAGAACTGAGTGTGTACAGGATCTGAAGAGCCAGGATAGGAGCCCAGCCTAGAAGACTATCTGCAGCGGCTGGGAAGAGCATGACGTGCACAGACACTATAGACCTACATTTGGCTGTAAAGGATGAGAGTAGGACATTTGCAGGAAAATGGATGGAAGCAGAGATCATGATGTTAAATGAAGTAAGCCATGCTCATAAAGACAGCACAAGTCATCTCTCAGATCGCAGAATGGACATTTAGATTTATATATGCACACACACATATATGTATATGGATATGTAGGACTGGATAGTAGAAAAGATAGTATTGGGGAAAGATTAAGTTCTAATTTGTTTGAGTCTTTAATATTTTTGTGGGTGTATTGGTTCGAGAGGGTAAATAGAATAAATGTGACAGGAAAGGGACTTCTGAGGAGGGGAAAGAGCAGAAGATGGGGAAGGGTAGAATGGAGAATGGAGGCTGAATAAGCACAACATATAATGACATGTGTGCATGAAAATAATCAAAATGCCATCCATTAGTTTACATACTAGCTAAACATTAATTTCAAAAAGATAAATTTCTAAAAAAAAATCAGTAGTGTTTTCCAACAAAGTTTTAGTTTTGTTTTGTTTTTCTAATCCTCATCTATAGCTCTGAAGTGCTTGATGTCTGAGACACTGTTTCAGACAACAGTGAAGACACGCAATACCAGTTCTTAAAAATCTTCTGTCTGTGTTCTACTATTCACTTACTGAGCACCTGCTTCTAGCTCAGGTAACACGGTGGGTCTGAAGGATGTGGGTACCCTGAAAACACATCCCCTATGCTCAGGAAGTTACGGTCTCAAAGGGAGACAGGCAGAGTTTCAAGGGGAGCACAAAAACATTTGTAGAAAAATGGATGGAAGACTAGGGAAGGAGAGGTTAATTCTGCCCTCTGGGCAAAGCAATGCTCTTGATGGACAGCAAAGCCACCAGACATTGAACACAGGATCTTGTTTTTCTCACTACACAATCCCAGCAATGGTCCCGTTTGCCCCCAAAGGTGGCCTGTGTGCGATAATGCTGTATAGACAGATCATGCCAACGTCTCAATGCTGCTCACCTTACACTTTAGATCCAGAGGTCATGGCACAAAACAAACAAACAAACAAAGTGGCGTGGACAGTTCCCAAGGAAACTAGTTATCATACTTGACTGTAATGCCCAAACCGAAGTTTCAAAAACAAGCGAATAGGACTTTGCCGGATGAGCAGTGAGTTGGAGGGGTGGATAGCAGTGGCAGGAACAACACAGTGAGGCAGACACCAACTCAGGGAACTTGGACTACAGTCCTCAAAGCTGAGAGTAACTTCTGGTTTGTTTTACCTACCACGTTGAATGCTCCCGGGGCCTTGATGGGTCTGAAGCCATCAACAGGTACACACTGATCAGCGTGGCCATTGCAGAAGCAGCTGCCCTTAACAATGAAGTCATAGATGGCATAGTGTGTAAAATGTTGAGGCTTTGCATTCAAGTCGTTTCTCTGACAAGGGCAGGACTGTCGCTTGAGCAGCTGCACACGGAGGTTGGTGATCTTCAGCTGCTCCTGAACTTTGGCACTGTAAGGGTTTTCTACGTCATATGGGACTGACAGAGCTCTGAAAATAACCTGTAAAGAGAAGAAAAACACCATGTGTGTACAGGCTGTGTGCAAGCCCAGCGTTGTTTGCCCAGCGTAGTCCCAGTTTGATTTATACCTTTGTTTATCTGCCGGTGATAAGCTAACCAGAGACTTTTAGACCCCATCACACCTGGAGAAGAGTCACCCTGTTATTCTGAGGAACAGGTGCACTGTCTGTTGGGGTACGGAAGTGTACAGTGAGAAACTAGCAGAGAGCCTCGGCTCTAGAGATGAAGGTGGCTGTTAGGGGATGATGGGGGAGAGCACTCCGAGCAGAAGAAACAGCAAGCTCTCAGGCCCTTCAGCAAAGCCAAGTCTACTTATTTCAGGAAGACCAATAGGTCAGGCGTGGTGGCAAATAGAAGTGGGGCAGGGGGAACACATGAGCCAAGAGTTCAAGACCAGCCAGGGCCACATAGAGAGACCCTGTGTCAAAACCATACCAAAACTAGAGGCCGGGGTGTCTGGAGACCAGAGACCAAAGGAAGAGTAGCTGGAGAGAAAACAGATGGACGACAGACATGCGGAGATCGAGGCCTTGAGTGGCCAAGGTGGGGCCGCTCGCAAGGCAAGGAGCCAGTGGGAGGGCGTAACCAGATACCCAACCTGAGTCATTACATGTTCTAATAAGATACCGTCACTTCCCAGAGCAGAACAGATTGCACAGGTAAAGAATAAGGGCAGTGATTGTAGCAGAGCGTTCGCTTGGCTAAGGGAGGCCCTGGCCCTGCCGCCCACCACTTCAGTAAACAGTCAAAAACTCACACAGAAGGATCAGTGGGGGAAGCAACTGTAAGGTCAAGAGCCTGAAGCTTGTATTTCAAGTGAACTTTGACCTTTTCAAAGACTAATTGATTAACAATTGGGGCCATTATTGCTATTACACAAATGTTTTTGGTTATCCCTTTTCTGAAACTGCCTTCTATGTTTGTGGCACTTTCCAATAAAACAAAACAAAACAAAACCATCCCTACAGATGGCAAACGAACTGCCTTTGAGGTGGACTGATTTCCAAAATGGGGCAGATGTCATTTAAATCCAAGTGTAAGGAAGAAAGTGTCTGATCAAGCTGCCTGGAAGCACTCTGGGCTAGACAGACACACTGTGTGGTTGAGACTGCTTTGTTGTGCAGATTACAGGTGGACTCTGAAGTCTTGAGAAGGAAGTTAGAGGGAAGAAGGCTCAGATGGGTAGAATTAGGCTCCTGGGAAACCTTCAGTCTTGTGTGAGTCTCCATAGTATACAGAGTTCATAATACAGCCGTGGTGTGGGTGACAAACAACCCCCCACTTGCCTGTTACCCGGGGAGCAAGGCTGGAAGGAGAAGACAACTCTGCCAATGGAAACCAAGGGATAGAAGAGATTTTGAAGTAGGCTGTACATGAAACAGTATTTTGAAAGCATGCTTATTACATAAGGTTTTATAAAGACATAGAATACAGTTTTAGGCAATCTTGAGTATTAGGCTTGTGAGATCTTGAGTATCCTCTAGGCTCTAAGGACTTAAAAGCTCTAAGAACAATAAATAGAAAGCAGACATATTTTGATAGCTAAGTAGTACAATTGTAATTATCAAATGTAGGTTTCAGAACAACTACCACGTAGGGAAACTGTATCTAAGTGACTTTACAGAAAAATACATTTTCTTAAGGAATGCTTTAGCTATAAAACCTTCACTTTAGAAATGGATTGTAGGGGGGCTGGAGAGATGGCTCATCAATTAAGAGCACTTGGTGCTCGTATAGAGGACCTGAGTTCAGTTCCCAGTCCCTTCATGGTGGCTCACAAACATCTGCAACTCCAGTTTCAAGGAATCCAGTGCCTTTCTTGGAACTTGACAAGCACCATACACATATGTTGTGCACACATATACATGCAAGCAAAACACTCACACACACAAAAGAAATAAACAGTGTAAACTTTCTCTTAAAAAGGTAAGAAATGGCCAGGCATGGTGTCACAAGCCTTTAATCCCAGCACTAGGAGGCAGAGGCAGGAGGATCTCTAAATTCAAGGCCAGCCTGGACTACAGAGGGAGTTCCAGGACAGCCAGGGCAACAGAGAAACGCTCTATCACTCTGTCCCTCCTCTCCCTCCCAAAAAGAAATGTATTTTATAGCAAAAGTACAAAAAGGCAGGAATTAACCGGGCAGAACCTTACCTCCATGCCTATGAGGATAAAACTGCTCTTGATAAACTATAACACTACCTGGAGCGGGATTTATGTATGCTTTGCCTTTATACACTAGGCAGAACGATTCTCCATTATAAGAAAAGAAAGCTGAATTACTTCACATTCCTGCTTAACCATCCTCCTCCTCGCGCTGCCAAAGACCCGCTTTCTTCAGAATAAAATACAGTCTTCCAACGGCCTTGCCCAATTTTAATATTTGGTACTTATAGTATAAGTACTTATGTAATATGTAATTACTTATACCTATATAAGTAAATGCTTGCAGGACTAACAATAAACAGTACTCACAGTATCAGCACTTAGTACCCAACAGTCTGCTTGTAGCTGTTTATTGATCCATTGTCTTCTGAGGGTAGACTGAACACTTCCTGGGGATATCTCCAGTATCACAGGAAACATCCTGGCACTTTGTTGAATGGTTGTTTTTTTTTTTGGGGGGGGGGTAAGTGACTTAATTACAAAATTACTCTTTGCACCTGAGCAATAGCGAGGTTCTAAGCACCCTGTCTCTGTACAGAACCCTCATATAGACCCCATGCTGAACTTCACAGTGCAGCATCAGAAGGGGAGAGGTAAGAACCTGGGACCCAGGCAGCGAAGGCTGTGTTTACTAACTGACTGGTGTATGCATTTCTAGCTACTTTCAAACATCTCAAATCTAGACAAACTTTATCTTAAAAGTATTCTGGCCCCACCCTTTAAAAAAATTTACGTGTAAAGTTGGTAAAAAAACAAAAAACGACACAGTGGGGAATTTAATTTTCCAACAAATAGTACATCACATAGTTGAGAGTCGTTGTAGGAGAATAAGTTTTGCTTTTAAGAGGCAGAAATCAGAATATACTTCATATTTTGAAACACTGAACAAACAAACAAAACTCCCCAGAGCTGGAACCATCCTGAGCTGCAGATGAGACTAGCTCTCAACACGTCACCCCAGACACTGGCCTTGCTGTTATCTCTTCACGCAGGCATAGAGAAGTATGACCCAGTGCTAGGCAGGCAGTGCCCACTGACGACCCCTGTGCTGTCTGCCCACCCTTCCTTTTCCTGGACGTTGGTGGCAGCTGTTTGCGGTCTGTTCCGGTCACGTGTTTACCCTTGACATTTTATCCTGACTCCCTCTCCCTCCCCACCCTTCACCCTGAGAGTTGTTCTGAGCCCGCAGGAGGAGAGGAAGATCTGTGAAGGTTTGGGGAAACTTAGAGCCCAGGGAGGCTGAATGGGGGCTCTGTGCTGGGTGTGCATGACACCACAGTTGGCAGGCTGCTATCAGCAGGGCAGGGACATCATGACCCCTGAGGCTGCGTGCTGGAAAGGAGACAGCAGAGTGCCACAGACACAAAAGTGAACGGGAATTTAAACCGTGAAATCTTTTTTTTTCCCCAGAGAGGAGACACCTTAATCTGATACTCTGGGAAGGGGATCTAGCCTACATCAGGAAACAAAGAGTGCGCCAATCCAGATGCTGCAAAGTCCTGGCAGGTGGCCCTCGGGCCCCACCCAGGAGCCTGTGAGTGCCGCCACTGTAGAGAAGGCAGTGTGGAAGCCTTCTGTTTCCCAGAAGCCTCTTCTTGTTTTGTCCTCCTGAAGAGGGGTAGGTTGACTCATTGCTGATCCAACTGCTTCTGAACACACACTCCCAACAGGGGCACCTTAAGCATCAGGAGCAAGGACTCCTGAGCAAGGGTAAGCTTTCTTCCAGCCCGCTAGAGCCGATGCCCCATGCCTCACAATTCTTCTCCTTTCAATTAAATATTTTTATTATGTTTTACTTACTGACTTTCTGTTCATTAGTGAAAAATATGTCATTGAAACTTTAGAAGACAGCTAAGTACCCACACTATGCTTCAGCAATGACAGCCAGGAGCATAAACTCAATAATTTCTTTGCCCCCAAACTCCTGTATATAATACCAACAATTCTGTACAATATGTGAGCATTCTTCCAAGTCAAGAAAATGTGCCTCTACATCAGTAGTTCTGAAAGCATAGTCCTTGGAGGCTTTCTTAGAAAAGCAAATTCTTGAGCCCTATTTCAAGTCAACTAAATCAGAAACTCTACAAGTTTGGTTGAGCAATCTGAGTTTCAGTGGGCCCAATTCTGATTCAGAAGAGTGAGTGGGAAGAATTGCCACACAGTTAAAAAAAAAAAAAAACAAAAACACCTGCTTAGAATGCCATTGGATGGATGACATAATTTATTTATCGAGGGTGCCATTGTTAGGCAATGAAGCTGTTTCCTTCTCCATGTAACTAAATACAATGAACAACACTGTAAGTGAAATGTGGTTTTTTCCCCAACTTCCACAAGTAAAATCAGAGGGGCAAAGAAAATTATAATTTAAAAATATCTGCTCTTCTGAATGAATCTTGGACCTTTTCCTATACAGTCTCCTGTCCTCTCTGGCTGTCTGGTTGTCTGGCTGTCTGGCTATCTCTTTTTCTTGTTTGTTTGTTTTTTTGTTCTTGTTTTGTATTGTATTTTGGAGAAAGGGTCTCAATATGTAACCCTGACTGTCTTCAAACTCACAGAGACCCGCCTGCCTCTGCCCCTGAGTGCTGGGGTTAAAGGCCTGTGCCACCATGCCAGGCTTGCCTGACTCCTATGAGGTAAGGACCCCTAACATGTCACCTGTGGCTGTAGATTCTCAGCCTAGGTTCTGCTTCTTCTTATGCCCTGGTATTAGTAAGTAATTCTTAAAGAGCTATGAAAAAGAAAGAAGTCTCTTTCTTTTCCAGACTTTACACATATACAAAACATGGCTGGAATAAGCTGGTACTCACTTCCCTTTCCTTTTTTTGTCCTGCCTGCTGATTGTGACCAGCAGCCTCCCTCTCCTGCTGCCAAACTTTCCCCACCGTGAGGGATTTTATCTTCTTACACTGTAAGCCAAAACAAACCCTTTGTCTTATAAACAAACAAGCAAACAACAAACCACCCCTAAGTGAGGCAGTTTATTGAGAATTAGTAAAAACAGCAGTCTATGGTTTTTTTTTGTTTTTGTTTTCTTTCTTTGCCCTGAACTGGGCACAAAAAGCAGAATGAACAGAATAAGGATTAACCAGACATCGAGTGCATAACAATGAAGGAGTTCTTCCAAAAATGAACTCCTGTCTTACACATTGCCCCATACTTCAAGTTTTCCTGCCCCTGGTGCATCATTTGTGAGACATGATCCTAGGACAGGAGTTAGGTGGGGGGAGGAAGAAGGAGAAGGAGAAATTGGGGCAGTGGGGAGAAAAGGGGAGAGGAGAAAGACAGAGAATATAAGTCTGCCTTCCATAAATCAGTTGCTGTCTTGGGAAATGTTTTAATTTGGGAATTGGTAACCTATCCCGTGGACACCCTTGTAACTTGCTCCAGGCGTTCACTGTTGGTGCCTATTTGCCGTCTGTACACATTAGACTGAGCAGAGGTCTGGGATCTTGTTTGGTTAGCAGTTATGGTCCCTGCATAGTCTCCTGCACATGATAGCATTTCATAATTACCATTAGATAAACAAATGAAAGCACTTTCCTCAGATTTCATTTTAAGAAGAAAAGTCAAATAGGGACTAAGAACTAAGAAAGCAAGTTCTTTTTTTTTTTACTTTAAAAAACTCCTATTAAATTAGTTCTTGATTATATATATATCCATATATATATAATCATATATATATATATAATGTGCATTCTGATAAAACTACATACTCTGAATGAGAATATATGACTACCGAATTTATTAATATCTATATAAATTATGTGTTACATGATGGCTTTATGGATGCCTTCTCTTCTATAGCATATAAGGTTTTTTATATTAAGTTTTTAAACAATTATTTTGTGTGTGTGTGTGTGTGTGTGTGTGTAGGTCAAAGGACAACTTGTCTGGGTTGGTTCTCTTTATCTACCATGTGGATGTAGGGTTTGAACTCAGGTCTTCAGGCTAGGCAGTAAAAGCCTTTACCTGCTGGGCCACCATATTGGCCCAGATTTTTTATTAATAATGAAAATAATGAGGAAAGGATGAGTAAATTCTCAAATATACAAACATGAGCTTGTTAAGGTGAATTCTGGCCTTACTTTCTTATTTATGGAGTGTAGACGCTTTGGGAACATGGTTGCATTTATTCTCTAATGGAATCTGAAGTTCATGTTTTCAAAGAAATAACTTTTGGTTCCATTGTATGGCCCATTGCTTTCCTATGTTCTTACTTCCTGCTTCTGTAATCTGCTTTTGCTCACAGCAGGGTTCACTTGCTCTATTCCTCCTCCTTCTCTTCTTCCTCTTTTTTTTTTTTTTTTTTTTGAGACAGGGTTTGTCTGTGTAACAGAACAACCCTAACTGTCCTGCACTCACTTTATAGACCAGGCTGGCCTCAAACTCACAGAGATCTGCCTGCCTCTACCTCCCATGAGTGCTGGGCTGGGCTTAAAGGCCTGTGTCACCATGTCTGACTCACTTGCCCTTTTGAGACCAGTTTCTTAACATAGAACCTGAGGTCGCTGCTGCGAGACTTTGCCTCTAAGTGTTTCTGTAGTTATACCTGCCAGTCTGGATCTTGCAATTCATTATTAGAATAGCTGTAGAGGAGCAGAATTTGCCCTCCGCTATCTTAGCACTGTTCTATTGCTGGGAAGAAACACCATGGCCAATCCAACTTATAAAAGCAAGCATTTAACTGGGGGCTTTCTTACAATTTCAGAGAGTTAGTCCGTGCCCATCATGGTCTGGAGGATGGCAGCAGGCAGGCATGGCACTGGACCACAGGCAAGAGGCAGTGATGGGAGTGCTGGAGAGACTGGGCCTGACTTGGCTTATGAACCCTCTAAGCCCCAATCCCCATGACCCTTCCTCAAGGCCACGCCTCCCACTCCTTCTTAAACAGTCCAACAACTGGGAACCAAACAGTCAAATCTATGAATGAGCCATTCTCATTCAAATCACCCCATATACTAAGAAGTGTTTGGGGCTTACCTAAGAAAATGTAAAAGTAAGCCTCAAGAGGATTCAGCTTGCATCAAGTAGCTTGACTGCAACCCAAGAAAAAGCTCAGGAGTACCAAACCATCCAGCATCCAACACAGTAAAACTCAGTGTCTTGCAGCCACCACTCAAGAAACAAAACTCAAAGAAATAAACAAAAACTCAACACATAGACCAGAAAAAAAAAAAAAGAATCAGTAATCAGTAGAAATGTGGAAAAGATGATGAAAAACCAATGTCTCTTGTTGAAAGTCTTGATCACTGAGATGAAGAACATTCTGGCTGGTATTAATAGACAATGCAGATGATAAGGCTAGTGATTATGATCCAATAAGCAAGACAGGAAGGAACGACCCAGGAAAAGAGGCAAAGTACCAGTGAACTGTGAGAAAACATCAAGCAACTTAATAGCTTTAGTGCTCTTCTCATTCTGTCTTTTTTTTTTTTTTTTTTTTTTTTTGCCTGATTCATTGAGCTTTGGTCTGTAGATTGACAGCTGTCACTCAGTCTGGAATAGTTTTCCTATCATTCCTTCCCCTGGTCTGTGTGACCTATGGCAACGGTTCCCTCTGCTGTTTATGGGGAGGATGCCTTCTGTGGTGCAGGTAGTGGCATTTGTTCTCAAATTTACTTTTTTTTTTTTTTAAGGTTTATTTATTATTTATACAGCATCCTACCTGCATCTGTGCCTACATACCAGAGAGGGCACCAGATCTCATTACAGATGGTTATGAATCACTATGTAGTTGCTGGGAATTGAACCCTTGGAAGAACAGTCTGTGTTCTTAACCTCTGAGCCAGCTCTCAATTTACTTTTATTGTGGTTATGATTGTGATTAGAGGTAGCATCAAAACAGAGTCTTGCTCTACAGTACAGGCTAGCCTGAAACTCACTGTATAACCCAACCTGGCTTTGAACTCAGGACAATCCACCTGCCTCAGACTGTGTCCCAAGTGTTAGATGAGGTATGAGCCACCTCACCAAGTGCTAGTTTCATTCCATAGGTGTTAATCAGCTCAGTGTTTGAGAACAGCCTTTGGAAGTCCGTTTCCTTTCTGGAATTCCCTTCTTCTAAGGTCCAGCTGCCTTGACCTTCACAGAACCTCGCGGTTCTTTTCCATTTCTCACAGGTTCTTAACTCAGACTCTGTTGGGCTCCTTCTATGGTTCTCTGTTCTGCACCGCTCACTTTCCCCAGACAGGAAGAGCGGTAATCCGAGGCCCACCCCAAGCATGACTGTCCTCTCCCACCTGAAGTCCGAATGCCTTGAAACTGTTGTTTCACGGGTCTTGTCTGGCATTTAGTTGTTTGATGTGAGGGTGAACCTCATTTGTGTCATCCGACCTGGTTGAAGAATGAAGGTAGAACCCAAGACAACTTAACTTTCATAAAATACAATTATAAAACTGCATACGGACTAACACTTTTTTTTCTATATGAATTGATAGAAACAACACATTGGAAAGTGTTTTTGTTGTTGTTTTGTTTGTTGTGGTGGTTTCTCTTTTTTTTTCTCTCATGTTTTTTTTTTTTTTTCAAGACAGGTTTTCTCTGTTTAGCCCTGCCTATGCCATTCTGGAACTTTCTCTGTAGACCATGCTGGGCTCTAACTCAGAGATCCACCTGCCTCTGTCTTGAGAGTACTGGGATTAAAAGTGTGTGCCTAGCAGTTTTGTTTGTTTGTTTGGTTGGTTGGTTGGGTTTTTGGCTTTTCAAAATGAGGTTTTATTATGTAATTCAGACTGACTGGCTTTGAGCTGACTGTCATCTTCCTGCTTCAACCTCCCAAGGGGTGGGATTACAGACATATGACATCACACTCAGTTGAAAGTTTTATAATAAAGCCAAAAGCATGGTTGCAATTAGCAAACAAAAACAACAAAAAAACATGAAAAATGCTTTCTTACTTTTTAAAAAAGAAGACTTATCTTACTTTTAATCGTGTGTGTGCACGCGGGCATATATGTGCACGAGAGTATCGATATCTGTAAAATTCAGAAGTGTCAGATTCCCTGGAGCAGCCTGATGCTTGCTTGGAAACTGTACTTGGTGTTCTTCCAATAGCCTGTTTCTAGGTTGCCTGGCAACCTCTGATGTCATCACCTGCTGCCAGCCAGGTGTGGGTTAGGTGTATGCAGTATGAAAGGGACCAGCCCACCATCCCACATGCTCTCTCTCTTACTCCTCTTTCTGTCTCTCTTTTGCTCTCTCTTTTCTTACACTCCCCCACTGTCTCTTTCTCTCTCTCTCTCCATCTCTTTCTCTCTCTGCCCTCATGGCTCACTCAGGTTCTAATTCACCCATTTCCTTTTTTACAAATAAACCTTGTACCAGATCTGTTGCGTGGCCTATTAATATGACACTTGGGCCCTCTGACAGAGAGTCACACTGCGACTGGGTGACTCTCTGGGAGTCATCTCTCCAACCCCCCCCTCCACAATCTTTAATAATCTTTAATCAGCAACAAAGGCTTCGTGCCATTGACTTCTGAAGCCACTTGCCGCCATCACTGAAGTGGAAGGTCTTGGCATCCGATTGAAAAAGTGTAAAGAGCGAGCATGTGCTCTGTGAGAGGAGAAGGGATGCCCTAATACACTCCATAGCAGAGTTCTGCCCTGGTTGGATACGGTTCCTCTTGGAAAGTGTGGGAAGGTTGGGGCTTTTCAAAAGCCGGTCGGGGGAGTGGGAGTTCTGGAAGGCTAGATAAGGAGAGGACCGCGTAATTGACATGTGGGCGTCTGCAGTTGAGCAGCTGCTTGGTTTAATTTTAGACCAGTTGTCCTTGACTGTAACACTCCAAGTAAAGCACCTACTTGTTTTAGAGAAGTATGTCTGACTTCTGGGCAGCACCAGAATCCTTTCGCTTCCAGCCCTGGAGCATCAGGCACCCCGCTTCATCAGATAGCCCACCTTTTAAAGTGGGAGAGTCTTATCTTCTGAGATAGGACAGTATAACCCAATAAAGCTCTTCAGTGGAGCAGGCTGAGGAATGCCGTGCACTCAAGTGACTTACTTGTCCGATAATAACCTCCATTTGTAAGTACACAAAAGCTTCTTTGCGTGTTTCAAGGGCATATTTACGGTTTCAGAGTGATGAAAGTTCCCTTCTTAAATATCTTCAAAGGGAAGGAGGAGGACAGGACCGAAAGGAGGAACAAGAAACCACAGAGGATTGAAGTAAAAATGACTATTGGGCTGAACACAAATGCCCAATACGTGTGGAATCCTAGCATTTCCTTTAAGTCAGCACTTAGAACCAAAGGACTCAATGGCAGGCGAGTCCTTAGGATCAGGGATCCAGTCCTACAAGGCTCACAAGATCATCCAGCAGGTCAGTGGCAGTCAGGACCAGAATCCAGTAGCTGAGCCTCTCACTTAAGAATTGTTCCCACTAATCCCACCTATGCTTTGCAGCTAGCCATTCCTGCTCTAAGCTGAATTTAAAAACACAGAGTTAGAAAATCCTGCATATGTTATCCCCTACCTTCTACCTGTGATCTGAAGAGTGGGTAGTAGTGACTGAACTCCTGGGAAAAGTGATGATGCCCTCGCCTGTGTGGCACATGGGGAAGCCGTGAAGCACTCTTTGCTGCTGTTGTTGTTTGTTTTTAAAACAAAAGTGGCAGGTGTAGAATTGCCTTGAAAAAAACAGAACAAAACAAACCACTACTCCTAGGAAAAAAAAAAAAAACTGGCATGTTGTATTTTCCTGGGCACCCTGCTTTCTTTGAGACACAGACCTGTTGGTGAATGCCAGTCAATGTCTAGGACTAACTGACAAAACTCTCTGTTTATCTATGCGGGTCACGCTTTAACACTGATGACCTGTGTTCTTCCCCCCCCCTCACCCCATTTTAAGCATACGAATTTTTTAAATCAACTCTCTTATTTTTTAAATTATTTATTTCTTTATTTTACATATAAGTGTGCTCTATCTGTAGATCACTTGCATGACAGAAGAGGGCATCAGATTCCAGTATAGATGGTTGTAAGCCACCATGGGGTTGCTAGGAATTGAACTCAGAACCTCTGGAAGAGCAGACAGTGCTCTTAACCTCTGAGTCATCTCTCCAGCCCCTAAGCATAAAATTTTAATGTCTATCCTTTGAGGCAGGCGAAGTCACCTTTGACATTGTCCCAAATGTTTGTCTGGCACGTTGGTATGGAAGGATATGGTTCAGTATTGTGTTGGCTTAGGATACATAAAGTTAAGGCCTAGATTCCCATGGGCTGGAGTTGGACAAAGGGGGAACAAAGAGTGGTTTAGGGAGATGGGAAGGGTGTGGGCTTGAGTTCTTGTTGACGGAGGTAGTTAGTCATGAATGGACCCTGAAGTGCAAAGGGTAGTTCAAACCCTCAGGCCGGATTGTAGCTGCCATGTGAGCACTGTCTGAAGTTCAACAGTTCGCTGCTCTGAAACCACAACTGGATCTTTCTCTGGGCTGCCTCTACAGGATCGCTCGCATGGATGACATTCCTGCTGGTGTGAACATTGAAGTCTCCTTGATTGCCCCAGGGGCTGCTTCTGTTGAGTCAGTGTGTCCTACCACGGCCCTTGAGCCCATATTGTGCTCTTCCCAGACCATGACCACCACAGGCCCAGAGCTCATGTAGCTGATAAGGGCTGGGTAAAATGGCTTCTTCTGTAGGTAATGGTAGTGCTCAGCAAGGATGCTCTCTGGTGCCTGCAACATCTTCATCTCCACCAGCCTGAAGCCCCACATCTCAAAGCGTTGCATCACAGTCCTCACTAGCCTCTGCTGCACCCCATCTGGTTTCACCTGAGGCCAGGAGGGTCCTCCGGAACAGGGGTGCACTAGCAGTGTGGCCCACAAACAATGCCCGTAGCGCGGCACACCCAAACAGGTAGCCATGACCTGTGTTCTTAAGAGTGCGCCCGGCTTACAGTCTGGATCACTGGGGTTTTCTAGTTGCTTGCCCTGGGATGGCAATGAATGTGTGAGCTCCTTGTTTTTACCTGCTCTTCTCTCCCATACTGAACCTCATTCTGTTCCTAAAACGCTCCCTTCCAAAGCTGTTCCTTACGTGAAACGGACACCTCTGCCATCATCACCCATTGCCCAGTTGGCCAACTCATACTCTCTTACAGCTGTCATCTCCCACACCTTTTTAATCAGGAATTTTGCTTCATCGGCCCTCTTCATCAAGCGTTCAGCTTGAAATAACCCATATGTTATTTTAAGTATCAATCATTCCTTCCAGACTTAGAAGTTAATATGCCTATTTTTTAGTTTGTTTAATCATCTGTTTTCTTCTCTAGACTAGAAGCTCTATGGACACTGGCGACTTTCTCTTACTTTCCAGGCAAAGCTTAGCACATGCTACAAATACGAATTTGTGAAAACTCACTGTCATTCTTGACATCAGTTTTTAGTTTATAAACAGTTTTCATTCTTTTTTGAAGTACCCCTAGGGTATGGTGTTATTGTCATCTTTCAGGTGGAGAAACTGAGAACAATGTTAATTTGTTCAAGGTCACAGAGCTGGGAAGTGGCTCAACCAACATTTGGACCCAGGTTGTTGGAGTTAAAATTCAGCTGACTTTGGTTCTAGAATGAACGGGGGACAGGGGGAGAGAAAAGCCTGGTGTCTCCCTTCTTGAGAATTCATATGACAAAGAGAAGAGCCTGGACAGAGCTGGGGAAGGTCAATGGAAGAGGAGCCAGGTGTGAGAGGCAAGTAAGTGGTCGGCAGAACTAAAATGAGCAGCCCAAGGCGGAGCTTTGGGGACCATCAGAAGGAAGAAAAGAGCCAGGAAGAAACATCAGAAAGGGTCAGGGTTGAATGTAATATAATGATTTTTTTTAAACCATGGAACCCCAGTGAAGTGAAAATGCAAAGAAATAAGAAGTAACAATGGTAGATGAGAATCTAGAGGGGTGGGGTAGACTGCAAACCTTACCCAGTTTGGCTCCATACAGAACAGTTTTTGTTGTTGTTTGTTTTGAGACAGAGTCTCATTATGTAGCCTTGGCTGGCCGAGAACTATGCAGATAAGCTGGCCTCGGTGCTGGCATTAAAGGTGTGAGCTGCCGCGCCCTGCTGAATGAGGACTACTTTTGACAGCTCATTGGGAATAAGGGTCCAGTTTGTAAAGGTTTCAAGAAAGGAAATGGACGAGGAAACAAACCAGAAAGAAATAGAGGAATATTGGCAGTACCAATATTCACTCATTAGTCGAGAGGCATTTTGGATGTTTACACATTAAAGAGTTACACAGAAGTTATAATGAGAACATAAGTCACTGCTTCTCACAGGAGGGAAATGACTAGGGGGTGTGGTGAATGAAGTGGGTGTGTATGGGAAACTGCCAGGGTTCTGTTGAAGTGACTCTGCCCGTTTGTACTTCTGCTATGGCTGCATAATGAAAAGCTTAAGATTGGCACATAACCTTGTCAACACTTGGTCTTATCAGTCATCTTCATTGTAGCCTTTGCAGTGAATATGAGCACTATACATTGGTGTTTGACTGCATGTATGTCTATGTGAGGGTGTTGGATCCCCTGGATTAGGAGTACAGATAGTTGTGAGCCGCCATAGAGGTACTGGGAATTGAACCCGAGTCCTCTAGGAGAGCAGTCAGTGCTCTTAACTGCTGGGCGATTTCTCCAGCCCCTCACGTTGATTTTAATTTGTGTTTCCCCATCAAATTACAGGATTAAGCATCTTTTCATGTTTTGACACTTTAAAAAAAAATCAGTGTTTATCCAAACCATTCACCCATTTTTGTTATTTTTTCCTGAATTATGACTTTCATTTAAGCACATATTCAGACATAAGATTTTCACATTTTAAAAGCAAAATCTTTGTCATTTTTTTAAAAAGTTTAATTTATATTTTCCTTTTGTAGTTGGTGCTTCTTGTATCTCATCTATGAAATATGAAATATTTTGCTCAACCTTAGGTCTTATAGAACTTCTTTTCTAAGTTTTATAAGCGTACTCTTATATTTGGGCCAACAATCTGTGTCAGGTCGGTTTTTGAGTGGTGTGAACTGACTGGTGAGGCTCTTGAGAGTTGTCTGATTTTGCTTTTAGGGTTCTATGTCTTATCGTTTTGGCACGTTTGCGGATATGTGCGCCTTTTCTTCCATGAATCACGTTGGCAGCTTCGATGTTCTTCTCATTCCATCTTTTGTTTGTTTGTTCTCTTTTGCCTGATTCATTGAGCTTAGGTCTGTAGGTTGACAGGTGTCACCCAGTTTGGAAAAGGTTTTCTATCATCCCTTCACTTTTTGCCTTCAGCAGGTTCTATCAGAGTCTGATTGCATGAATCTTCGAACACCGACAGTCTCCCATGGTTCAATGTTCCTCTATTATTCTGCTCAGTCGTCTTCTGCCTGTCTTTATTCTTTTAGCATTTCTATGGGTGGTAAACTTTTTTTTCCTGCACTATATAACCTTTTTAATGCCTCACAGCACACGTGGTTTTTCATTTGAGGCATTGTGTGTTTCATTTCTAGAACTTCCATTTGAATATCTTTCCTGTGTCCCATGGTTCTCTTCAACAGGTTCATGTTTTCTTGAGCATGTGGAGGGGGACTGTGACAATAGCGGCTAGAATGCCCTTGTCTGCTGATTCCACTGGCGGTGTCATTGTTGTTTGTTTTGTTTTGTGTTTTGGCTGGGTATGTTTCTTCTAACTTTTTCTTCTGGCTAGGAGTCACTTTTTTCCTTTCCTTTTCTTTTGGTTTTTCAAGCCAGGTTTTTCCTGTGTCGCATTGGCTATCCTGCAATTATTAGGTTGTTACTTGATAGATTTTGATGTACTTCTCTAAGATGGGTTAGACTTAAGTGTGCTGTAAAATTAGTTTGTTTTGGATAACTTATTCTTTTTCAGTGTGTTCCCATGCACACATGCGCATTCCACCTGTATATATAGAGAACAAAGGAGGACACTGAGCATCTTCCTCTATTGTTCTCTGCATTATTGCCTTGAGGCAAAGTCTCTTGCTGAAGGAAGTGCTCACTGTTTTGATTAGGGTGGGTGGCCAGTGAGCTCCCAGGATCTGCAGGTCTCTTCTCTCGGTGATGGGGTTATACATGCGTGCAGCCTTGCCTGGCTTTTTCATGTATGTGCTGGGGACTCAGACTCAGGTCCCCATGCTTGGAAAGCAATCACTTTTACCCACTGTGTTTGGTCCCTGCCTGCTGCTGGCCATGGCTGGCAAACCCCAGCCTCTACCTTAAACTTTTCAGGGCAGGGGCTTCCTCTCCTCCTCACCATGTAACCTGGACATTTTTGTGCTCTTGCTTTTTTTCATTCTTTCTCTCTCCACCCCTTCCTAATTTCTCATTTTTATTAAACAAAATGGGAGGGTCCTGACAATGTCCTACGTCACCACCTTTATCCTATGTCATCACCTGGCCCAGTGCTCAGGATATAACCTGCCGCCCTCCCTCTCTCACTCTCTGACTTTCCCTCCGGGGGTTCCCACTTAGCCCCCTTTTCTCTTCTCGTGAGCTCTTCCGCTGTCTTTCTGTCTCTTTCCCATTCCACCCTTAAATAAACCTCTTTGTTTCAGACCTCTTTCAAGGTATACCATGTACATGTTATTATAATTACAATGCCTTTCATTCTGTGTGGTGGGAAGACCTACTATTTCCTGCCTTGTGAGAATACACAGAATTGTTCAATTACAACTTTCTGGAAGTGCTTCCTCTACTCTTGTTGAAGTTTATGGTGTGCATATTCAGCTTGGAATTCAGCTTTTCTTGTAGGTGACCGCCCTCCAGTAACCCACTGTCATGAACTGTAGCAGTCTTGACTTTCTTCCATGTTCCTCTTGCCTCCTCAGCTCAGGCACTGGAATCCAGGTTTCCCTTCCCATGCCTTAGGTTAAGCTGAGGCCACCCTAAGGCCTGCCATGTTTGTTTGTCTTTTCTCATAGCTCAGTCTTGTGTTGTCTAGGTCTAGGACCTGAAAACAATTGTGTTGTGTAGGTTGCTTGGGTTTTTAGTTTTAAACCGCAGAAAGCTAAATTTTCTAGCTGATAATCCTTCGTGAGCCAAAGTCCCATATCAGAGCTGTAACTACTAGGATATTGTAACTTGTGGAATGTTAGGAATGAGAAAAAAGGAAAAAAAACTATCTGATTTCAGTGCTATCAGTTTGCACATGCAAACTGATAAATGCAATTCTTCATTCCTTGTTAGCCCCTCTCGGCTCAACCTTCCTTCCTCTCTGAAGGGTTGAGACTTTTTCCCCTTTGAATAGTTGCAAAGTTTGTTTCCTATAATTTATTGTGTAGAAGACATGCTCAGTGTCTGAATAGCAAATACTATCCCCTTTTCCTGAAGTAGAGAAAATCTCCAACCCCTCTGGGTAGATGTTTGACTTCTCCAGTTTAAAGCTCTGAGGCTTGCTTTCAGCATTCAATGCAATCAGAATAAAGCTTTTTAGATTCCTTTTTGCCTTAACCACTGAATTATGACAGCAATATATCCTAAACAGAAATGAAAAGGAAAAGTGCAGTGAAAAGAAAAAGAGATGTTTTTCCTGAGATGGGACAATAGAGATATTCTTTTAAATGAAGTACATTAAAAGAGGTATCTGTCTACCTATCACCTGTCTATCATCTCTCTAGCTATCATCTACATACAGAAACCACGGTTAAATAAGCTTTCTTGTTGAACATGAGTGTGAATATTGGGAGATTTCTATAACACAAACTCAACAATAGACTGCTCTTTCATTTTTTCAGACCTTATCAAGAACAACCACATGTCTTGATTAAGGTTTGAAAACAAGCTTCAAACACTGTTTCCCTGGTGGAGAGATCCTGGCTACCAAACAAATAGACTTCAAAAGGACCTCCCAACTTGCCTTAGGCCACAGACAAATATTTGCTGTTACTGGAGTGTAGGTAGGACAGGCCCGCTTTGCCCTTCACTGGCAGGAGACCTTGAGTTCCAGTATTAGTTACCACCATGAAAAGTTTTCCCAGTAGAGATTAAGCTCACATATCTTTTCCCACTAAGTTCCAGTCTGAAGTATAAGGATTAGTTTCAAGAGTTGAATTAAGGAAAAGAACAGAAAGCTGACTTAGGAGGAAAGACTTGTGAAGAGAAAGACCAGCAAGTGACTGGCCTTGTAAAGGTAAAATACAAACATCTCCCAATTTGTACAGGATATTTTTTCTTTTTTTAAAGATTTATTTATTATTTATACAATGCTCTGTCTGCATGTACACTTGTATGCCAGAAAACGGCACCAGATATCACTATAGATGGTTGTGAGCCACCACGAGGTTGCTGGGAATTGAACTCAGGACCTCTGGAAGGGCAGACAGTGCTCTTAACCTCTGAGCCATCTCTCCAGCCCCAGATATCCTTTTCAATGATTTATTTATTTTCATTTTATGTGCATTGTTGCTCTGCTTGCATGTTTGTCTGTGTCAGATCTCTTGGGAGCTAGACTTACAGAGGAGAAAGACTTACTCAGGTCTAAGGCAAACCTATGTGAGCTGCCATGTGGGTGCTAGAAATTGAACCCTGGTCTTCTGGAAGAGGAGCCAGTGCTCTTAACTTCTGAGCTATCTCTGCAGCTCAGCATTCTGTTAACCCAGAGGTCAGTAAGTCTAATTCGTATGACTCCTAAAGAGATAACAGTACCATAAACGTAGGCTATGTATTCTCCTGTTCACAGAGTAGGGGTTTCTATGGAAGAGTTTGAAGCACAGGATTTTTTTTTTAATTTATTTTTATTTATTTATTTATTT
>CM053766.1:76582354-76659631 GCA_028658305.1 Pachyuromys duprasi
AGCTTGAACTTCCTATCCTATAGGTTTATATAAGTGAGTATATACCATATGTTTCTTTCTGCTTTTGGGATACCTCACTCAGTAAGATCGTTAACAGGTCCCACCATTTGCCTGTGAATTTCATGATTTCCTCCTTTTTAATTGAAGCACAGGATTTTTAAGAATGTTTAGAAGCCACTGGGCTCAAAGGAGAAGTGGGCCAACAAATGGAACCTCATTTCAGGTTCCATGAATGGGCTGGGGGGAATGTAGTTCAGTGGTAGAATATATGCTTTGTATATGTGAGGCCGCAGATTTGATTTCCCAGAAACACACACATATACATAAATAAGCAAACCATTTCTATTTTGTGCACTTTGGTAATGAAAAGGATATTCCTAACCTGGCCAAATCTCAAACTTAGTTAGTGTAACTTCTCACTATAGTCTGCCTACGTCTATAAACTCTTGTTCAAATTTTATTTGTAAACAATGATAAGCCCATGATTAAATAAGATAAAAATCTCAGGTCTGTGTTATTAAGCTTTTTTAAGAGAACAATTATTTGATTATTAACTCAACTACCGTATGGTTACTTGGTACTGTACTCAGGCTATAACACTGAAGAAGACATCAACCATACATACTGCTTCAAGTGTCCCCCACAGTGTCTCTGTGATGGGTACACTTGATTACCAACTCGATGGGATTTAGGATCATCATGGAACCAAATCGCTGGTCTTGTCTCAGGGACTTTCTAGATCCCATTCATTGAAGTGGGAGGGCCTACCCAAGTATGGGTCATCCCATCTGATGAGCGGGGGTGTTGGGCTGAATAAAGAAGAGAGGGAGCTGAACCACACTGTGGATCTTCCTCCCCTTCCTGACTGTAGATGCAGTGTGACCAGCTGCCTGAAGCGCCTGTCACTCAGACTTCTCCACCATGACGGACTCAGCATAGACTCTCCTTGCTTGAGATGCCTCTGTCGGGTATTGTGTTGCAAAGCAAGAAGAGTCACTAGTAGAGTCTCATTATGTAGTCCAGACTGTCCCAGGACTCACTATGTAGCTCAGGCTGGTCTCCCATTATTCTACCTCAGCCTCCACATGCTGGGAGTTACAAGCAGGTACTGTCATGTCTGGCTTGCAGATGTCTCCAATTTTTGAGAAATGAATCCTATGAGATTTCAGTTGTCTCTTAATTCTTGAAAACCAACCTCTATTTAAAAAGCTATGAAACAATTCTACTTAGATTTTTAGGAATTAAAAGAGAGTGAAAGACTACTTGACCCTAATTTCTCAGTGGAGAAAGTTTCTTTTGTTATGGCTAATACCTAACTTACTATGAGACCCACTCCTTGTGAGACACACCTTCTTGCTATGAGACACACCCACTTGCTTTGAGACACACCCCCTAGCTATGAGATGTCACCCTCATCAATCAGCACATTTCATTGCTGGGTGGTTTTTCTTATCAGAAGGTCTTCTGCATTAAGCTATAGTCTGGCTCCTGTAACTTCTATTACTGTACAAAGTAAATATGGAAGAGTCCTTCAAATGGTTAAGGGTGGCCATCAGCTTAGCTTTCATTGTCTGGGTAAATCATCCCCAGTACTTCATGCCACATAGTTTCTAGACAGTTTACCACTCTGGCTAGTAGCAAATGGTCTCTCTCTTATTTATATGTCTAAACCACCAATGAAAGTATTTTCATTTTTTCCTTCTATGATGCCAACCAAATTCTAACCTCTATTTCATTTTCAGACTGTATACTTTTAAGACTAAATGACTATTAAAAGTTGTTTTGTTTTGTTTTTTTTCTGTAACTTGAGCAATATTCAGATTTGGAAAGACCTATAGTGCTTTTGGTGCAGTTCTTTGGGAAGAAATCCAATTGACTCGGTGGAGACTGTGGCATGAGAGGGGCTGAGGGATGTTTTTGTGACACATGTTTATAGAGACGTTTATGCCATTAATTCCCATCAGGATAAAGCAGAGATGCAAGACTGACGCTGAGGATTATCCTGCTGGCGAGTGGGTGAGGGGAGGAATCAGTTCCACATATGAACAATAATACAAAACACACCATCTGCACATTTCTATAACACCTGTTTTGCATTATTTAGATCCCAAGAAGATGATCACATTCTGCTCACATGCCAACTAAACTCATTGGGAGAAAGGCAGGTAGGGCTGAGATGACAAGAGTGGAGGTCTGGGGAAGCTACATGAGTCAGAGTTAAGTGCTCAGTAGTTACATGTAAAAGAGAATTCTTCCCCTGTCCTCTGTTAGATATCAGTAATATCTAAGACTCATCAAGGGGCCACCCAAAGTAAGCCTATTTAATCTTTATATGGAAATCCTTCAGATAGTTAAGGGTGGTAGTCATCAACTTCACTTTCTGGGTAAATTATCTTCAGTGTCTTCACAGAATTCCTCAGCAGCTCAAGAGATGCAGATGCCTAGCTAGAAATGGACCAAAAGATTAAAATGGCCTTTGAAGAGCACAGCACCAGGGGCCAGCTGCGTAAATAGCATAGCTCCTGTAGAAGCAGCCAGCAGCATAGGCTTTGCTCACAGACTCTGCTAGCTAAGACTGCGCAGAAGTGGCTAAGCACTTTATTAGCTGAGCTTTTAAAGAGGAAAGAGGAGCTAAAAAGAAACAGCACCTCTGAACTCCTGGCTGTGGATTTTCATATGGGCCTGGAACATATTTCATAAAGTTCTTGGAAAACAGGTGTACATGTGTGTGTGTGACTATGTGTACAGTGTGTGAGTGAGTGTGTATGTGTTTGAGTCCTGGTTATCATATTTTAAACTGATAATATTTTAAACATGCTCTAATTCTCTGACTAACTTGAAAAATACCTTAACAGAAATTTGAAAAGCATATTGTCTGAAAAGTCTGTTCAAAAAGAATTTTTACCCTTAGCCAAGGAATAAAGGCGAGTTGGAGGGAAGCTGGGGGGAGGGCGGAGAACATAACTCTTGCTCACTGTAAGCTCACCACAGAGCAGCCTCTAAATAGAATCACTTAGAAATGACTTCAGGAGTCTGAAATACCAGAAAGGTGTAGGTGGGTACATTTTTTTCAGTCTTGCTAAGGCACTTCGCTTTCAGCTCTTACTTTCAACTGGCCGTGGCTTTGCCACCTAAAATGTCTCTTAAAACTTAGCTCCTTAACTTGTACTTAACATTCATGATACAATTTTAAAATAATTTGTAAAGTCACGGTAGATAGGCAGTAAATATGGAGTAAATAGAAGTAAATATGAACTGAAGAGACATGAAATTATCCTTTCATCCTGATTTGTTCACTTCCCTTTAAGTCTACCATAGCTGCTTTGTTAGTGTCCAAATTAGATGGCTGGTCTATGGCTTAAAAAAAAGCATATAATTCTTTATATTTATCCACTATTAAGTAACCAAGACTGATGTTCGTTCTTAACTAATTGTCTGTCTAAAAGCACTGAGGAAAAATGGTAGATCCCTAGTGATCTGGGGAATATTGAAAAATGTTCAAAGTTACTATAGGAAGTCCCTAATTCATGAGTGATTATTGTTCTAACAGAGTCCATTTAGGGGACTGAGAGATGGCTCAGTGGTTAGAAATATTGATTGCTCTTCCCAAGGTCCTGGATTCAATTCCCAGCACCCATATGATGTTCATAACTGTGGTGTACAAGCATATATACTCAGACAACCACTCATTCACATTAAATAGAATAATTTTAAAATCCCATTTACATTTACAAAGTAATGAGTAATGAGTTTGTCATTGTATTCCTAGCATCAAATACCTGCTTGGTCACCAAATAAAGTGGCTCAAAGTGTCTTCTTCACTTGTAATGTAATAGAGATGTTTTAGTAGTATTTAAACAGCACTCGGCCATTTATTAAAAACATTTATGTATGCTTTATCTGAGTCTTCCTTACATTGACCCAGTTTATAAATGAAGAACTGAAGGTACCTTGAATAAGGACCAGACAGCAGCTACTTAGGCTACAGTGGAATGTGAGATGACTGAGTTTTCTTCGGAGGGACAGCAGTTGGAACTGCCCAACTGAGGTAAAAGCTGGAACTGCCAGCCCCTGAGCACAGCCCAGTGGACTCCAGCTCCTGTTTCTAATTGCTACGTGGCAGCTGGTCTTTCACAAAATACAGATGAAACGCCCTCCATTGGTACGAAGCAAAGACTCAGACAGTAGGGCTCATTTTCTTTGTCTTCTCTCCCTTCCCCTGGCTGTTGAATGACTTTCTCGTGGTTAATGGTTAAGAACGGGGCTATTCCTTCCACAGCCGAAAGACAGGCCGTCTCCCTGGAGAGCCTGCACTGAAGGAAAGTGGGGCTGCTCAGCAGGTACAGGACTGCAGGGCCTGTCCACAGTGCCTCCTACAACTCCTCTTCTCTTGGAGGAGATGGATGTAAGGAATTTCTTAAGCCAAAATGAGTGTGTTCAGAGTTGGAGGGGACAGAGCCAGCGGTCTCAAGACCAACTGCGAGCTCTGTACACGAGCTTCCCGTTGTGAGTCCTTAGATTTTTATGAAACATAAGCCTGGCACGGGAAGCTGAAGAGTTCAGTCTGACTCTGGATACATTCAGTTCTCCAGAAAGTTCTCTCTTTGGTCATACCCTTGCCTTCTGAAAGCATCAGAGTCCATTTAATCCCTCTTCAAATATCTGAAGAATGCTAGCAATCCCCGAACATCCATAAATCCTCTCCAAGGTGAAATATCCCAAGTTAATTGTTCATTATATAACAAGGGTTCTAATTGCTCTCACTTCTTCTGCTCGGCTTTCTCTAAATAGGAAAATCTTGACCTGAGCATAATATTCTAGCCATGCTTTGACAAGGAGGAGGACAGAGGACTCTTCTCTCCTTTGCTTGGAACGCTGCTCTTCTGCAAATGGGGCCTGTGATTGCATTCAGGTTTTTTGGCAGATGCTATTTGTTGATGATTCACACTGAAATCATAGTCAACTAAAACCCTCAGGGTTTTTTTTTTTTTTCACATGAATGGCCGATAAGTCAGTCATACCTCTCTGGTGGTGTTGATATCACAGCTGAGTTTTGAACAGAAGAATTTATATGTATCAGTACTGAAGTTAATCTCCTAAATTTTGCTCAAGGGTTTTTCATGCTGATCCCTGAGGTCTCTTTCTTAACTGCTCTGATTATGTTATCCTTGCCCAGAGCTGCTGATGGACCTCCGGTTCTCACAGGATCGAGTCCTGACAAATTAGACCCTGAGCCTCCATGGTCAGTGTCATCTTCCTAACTCCCTTCTTGTTAACCAGACACTTACACTGCAGGCTCTCCAGCCAGTCTGAGAGGTGACTTTCTATATAGACTTCTCCACAGAATTCTCTTCTCCACTTTTCAATTATTATCCTTAAGAGACACGAGTTAAAACTCTCAATTAGATTATAAGGTACATAGAGGTAACTAGATATATCAGGTAACTAGAGGAGACAAGACCCAGTTTAGACATTCTTCCCCCAAAATATTGTTTGTTTTGGCAACAAAATTATATTAATTTTTTTTTCTAGACAGGGTTTCTCTGTATAGCCCTGGCTGTTCTAGAACTAGCTCTATAGACCAGATTGGCCTCGAACCTGGGGATTTGCCTGCCTCTCGAGTGCTAGGATTAAAGGCATGCACTGCTTGGCTGATATTTAAACTTTTTCCAAAATGGTTTCTCTCTCAAGTTTCTCCTCCAAAATCTAGGTAAGCAGGTGGAGTGGATGTTGGATTTGGCTTACTGAAAACTGTAGGTCTTCAGGAAAGAGAGGGACAAGCCCGGCTTTACACAAGCAAGCCAACAGCCATGAAAGAGTGCCCAGAGGTAGCACCATGAGGCTTGTTCCTCAGAATCCCCAAACAACTGCCCGTGCCATCAACACAGTGTGGTGAGAGCCAACATGTGAGGCACCCTTCCCAATCATTCGCAGTGACACTGACGAAAAACTAAACAAGATCATGGAGTAAACCTTTCCATCCACCTCACACTGTTTCCAAGAGGGGGAAATAGATGTGAGCCTTCCCTCTGTGCCAGGCCTTTGGCAACTAGGAACAGAGCCTGCAGTTTGGGTTTGCAAAAAGAATGGAACCCATGACATCATCTTTGTGAAAACTTAGACTTGTCAACTATCTGTCTGGGGAATCTGTCATCCTGAATGGTGAACTTAAGAGGCACTTGGCAAGTCCATTCTCAAACACTCTACTTGCATGCCTTATACTTGAATCTCTGCCATAAGAAAACAAAACAAAACAAAACAAAACAAAACAAAACAAAAAACCCTTTAAATCACAAAACAGGGAAAAGTTGTCATCAATAATATCAACAGTGATAATCTCAGTATTCATTTATTTGATAAATATCTACCTAATGGCAGGCAGCATGCTGGACACTCAGGTAGTGTTTCTCTAGATATGGTCTGCACTTCCTTAAGGAGCTCACAACAGAAGTGAGTAGAAGTGGAATGCACACATGTAATATAGAGGGTACTGGAATACACACATGATATACACATGCACATTATATCTACCCCTGAATTTTGGTAAGATGTGGAGCCTACACAAAATCCTTAAGGATGAACATGAATTATCTAGTCATCTATCTATCCATCCATATATCTATCCATCTGTCCATACATCTGTCCATACATCCATCCATCTGTCCATCCATCCCTCCCTTTCTCCCTCCTTGTCTCCCTCCTTCTAGCTATCCATCCATGCACCCATCCCATCTGTCCATCTAAAATATGCTTGAGGGAGAACTTAGCTAAGTGAATGAGAAGTAGAACTTGATGGAGATGATCAATAAAGAGTCACTCTTAGCTTTCATGTTACCAGAAGGTGCCATGCAAGCTTCCAAAGGAGGGAAGCAACCCACAGCCTGCTCAGGAAAGACACCTGTGAGCTATAACAATGACCAGCATGGCCTAACTCTGAGGGTGCAGTAGTGACACATGTATCTTGGTGGTAACCAACAGCTCTCTAATTGGACTCAAGATCTACTCAACAAGTAGAAAACCATGTCTTGTATTGGGAACCTAGCCAGGTACCCAGAGCTAGTGAAGTCATAGATCTTGGAGAAGAACTTATAACCACCCCTTTACTAAAATAGCATAATCCCTAACTACATTCTAAATATTTGTCCTTAGACCTACAGATAAGTATAGTCCTCACTCCTCATCAAGGAAACTTCTCTTTACAACAAACAGAGACTATTATAGAAAACCACAACCAATCAAAATGCAGAGCTGTGGAGCCTAGTCTCAACTGATGATGCATCTACAAAATAACTCCCACACCTAAGGCTCTGGGATCATTGCAGAAGAGGGGCATAATGATTGTCAGAGCTAGTGGACCAGGACGTTTGCTGTGAAAGTGTCTTCTAGTAATGTCAGAAGGTACATCCATAAAGTCTCACCAACATAACTGCCTGAGCATGAGCTAAACAAAGACAACAACATTAGACAGGCTAAGATGGACTGGGGAAAGCCCAGCAGGCTGCAGCCTATACAGAGAACAACTAAGGAATGTGGAGAGTGGAAGAAACAAACAGTCTTCCCCAGGAAGAAGCACACTGATTGGTTATCTACTACCTAATGGTCAGCTTTGAAAGCATCCATACAAGTAACATTATACAGACCAAGCAGGTGGTAGGTAGGTATTTAGGAAGTATGTGTATACAGATATACAGTACATATATTATGTAACAACACAGTATATAACAACAATTAAGGAAAAGAGAAAAAGGAGAGGTATATGAGAGGGTTTGAAGGGAGAAAAAGTAGAAGTGATATAATTATGTTATAATCTTAGGAATAGAAACAGTTAAAACAATTTTTAAAAATTGAAAGAGTTCCTTAAGCTAAGGAAGTATCAGTCAGAAGGTGGGAGTGAGGTAGGAGCTCAGAGTGATAGGAGTTATTTCACAGACACCCTGGAGGTTAGAGCTATGGTAATGGGGGCAGAGGGTGGGAGGGGACCCAATTCTCCGAAAAGGTTGGCCATGCTATAGTAAAGAATGGGATGACATTATAAAGGAATTAAGGGGTCAGTGAAAAGATGTAAGCCAAGAAGGGACATTTCGTATCATAAAAGATCCTTCAGCTGGGCTTGGTGACTGACAATTTCAATACCAGACCTCGGGAAGTATAGCTGGTAAGGACAGCTATAAGTTCTGGGCCATACAGTGAGTTTTATAGCTGTCAGATGTACATAGCCAGACCCTGCCTCAAAGTAACAATAAACTATCCTTCAGACTACACTATGGAGAAGAGACTGGAGAGCAAACATGACAGTACACAGAACACTCAGGAACATCACAATAATGTTTGCTGATGAGCAATGATGATGGTTTGCATAGGACAGTTGGGGGAGTGGAAAGAGTAATGCCTTTGAGAGACTCTCAGTTCAGAGAGGGATAGACAGGACCTAGCAATGCTGGCTGAAGGGGCTTTTGCCTTTCTGAGCGAGACGGCAATAGCATTCTTACAGGTTTTATGAGGTAGGGGAAGCAGGCTCTTTAGCTGAGAGTGTAACCGGGGTTTGAGGAAGTCTTTAATGTATTTTAATTTTTAAATTTGGGGGTGGGGGAGTGAGTGGCCAGGGGACATGAGGGCCACAGCAGAGTGTGGAATGTAGGTTCCAAGGATGAAACTCAAGTCACCAGGCTTGTATGGCAAGCGCTCTTAGTCTCTGAGCTGTCTTGTCCATCCCCTAGGGAGGGTCTTTGACTGTGGAGAGGAGCATCAAAAAGAGCCACTGAAGGAATGTAGAAGAATTAAAGAAAAACAGATTTCTGGGGATGCTTGAGGGACATGTTAGAAAGGGAAGATATAAAGAATAACCACATTTTCTCCAATTCCATTTTAAAACAGAGGAGCTGCCTCCAATAGGAGCCAAAAGACACAACAGTGTCAGCGCAAATAAATGTGATGGCATGTGGAAGCCATCTGTGGAAGCCAGCGAATATCACTCGTAATAATTTTTGACCTAGGATATGAAGCATAGCGTCAACAAATATTACTGAGGCCTGGGGAAACTGCTCTGCTGCTAGTTGCAGGAGGGACACGAAGAAAAATGTCCGAGGGATCAGCAATATGGCTCAACAAGTAAGCACCCTTGCCACCTAGCCAGACAACCCAGGAGTTTAATCCCTGGGAACCACGTGGCAGAAGTTGTCCTCTGACCACCATAATCATGTAGTAGCAGGTGCCCTCCCCCCCTCATCTCCCATCTCCCCCCCACACAAATAAATAAATGCAAAAAACATACATAAAAAGAAAGTGTCTTACTTGACCCATGAGACTTTAAAGAAAAAATGTGACAGAGAAGTGTGTTCCTTTTCTTTTGTGCTCATGATCAAGAGAAGCCAGATCTGGTGTCTAAGAGATAAAGTGAGATGCGGCAAAGTACAGGGCAGGCCCTGGCACATCCCTAGTCATTTGCAAGTGCAGCCTGCAAATTCTACTCCTTAATAGACTGGCTAATCGTTAATTAAAGCATCAATAAGGTTGAGTTTTACAGTTTGCTGTAAAACGCAAACATTCTCATTAAAAAAGGACTCACTGTCCGGCTCCAGTACCCTCACTAGATGCCCACCAACATCGCATTTCTACAAATTCAAATCTCATAAAACACTGAGTAGAAAAGTGTGCACTGTGCCATGGCTGAACTCTGGCATTCCACCACTTACTCCTACAGGTCCAGCTTTGAGAGCTGAAACCGGATGCAGAATAGAATAAGGCAAGGTGATAAGGCTGGTGCCTGTCTAAATTTCGAGTATTTGGGAGGCTGAGGCTGGAGGATAACTTGAGCCCAGGAGTTTGAGACCAGCCTAGGCAACACAGTGGGATCCAGACTTTTGAAAAAATGTAGCAGAGTACAAAACCCTCACAGGCGAAGGTCCCTAAAACTGACATAGCTCTTTCTGCACAACACTTTCGAAGATTTCACTCTCCTCTGACTCAGCCCTCCTCTCTCTGCCTTTCTCTGGCCCAGTGAGTGCTTATCCTTCTCTTTGTCTTGCTGCCTCCTGTGGAAAGTGCTGCTTCCAGGTTCCCTCTCATTTGTCATTTTATTTACTCATCTTTCTGAATGTGACAATGCAACGGAACTCAACACAGTTACCACTGGTCCCATACGTAAGTGAGACTGATTTTTGTGAATGTCTCAGGACTTCCGAGAGTGTTTCCGAAAGGGCAGCATTGATAGAGTCGTCCCTTTCTAAAGCCTTCTCCCTTTCTATCTACACCTATAGCCTTGATTATCGCAACCAAGTGTCATAGCTTCAAATGTCATCTGTAAACTGTCAACTTCTCTGAGCTCTAATCCTCCTCAGTGTCTGCGCTTGGATGTTAAGTAGGAAGCTCACACACTTGGCATGTCAAAATGAACTTCTGTCCACACCCCCCACCCCTTCTCAGCAAAGGAGTATTTTATTTTCCCGGGTGCACACATTCTAAGCATCCTTATGTTTTCCCTCCCTTTCTTACTCCCTCCCTCTCCCTCACCCTCTATCTCTCTCTGTTTTTTTTTCTGTGTGTCTCTGATCATTTACCCAACCTGTCAGCAAAATGTGCTAGCCCTTTCTAAAAAAGAGAGCCAGAATCCAATCACTTTGCCTCCTCCGCTGTCACCCTCTGCCCATCTAGCCTCTATGAGATCTAGTCTGATTTTCTGCAGTGCATTCCTGCTGGTTCCCAGTTTCTCCTTCACCCTGTTTCATCTTTCTTAACAAGCATCTTAAAAATACATCATATCAATAATTTGATTAAAATCCCCAATAACTTCCAATACCACTTGGGGTAAAAACTAATGAGATTATAAGTAAATCGGATCAATTGGTGGTGCAAACTGGGAATATTCTTTTGGTTTGTTTAGTATAAGGAGATGCTGAAAATAATCACCTGACTTTAATTGACCTGGGAGTGAAGTTGCAGCTCCCTGGGCTACCTGTTTTCGAGATGTCACTTGTTTTCCTATTGTTCTTCATCACCTCTCCAATCTCACCTACTCTGCTGCAGCTTGACCTCTCTGTGTCAGCATCTGTTGCCTCCCTCTTCTGAAAGTACCAGGCCAGCAGGCCCAGGGTGCTTTCCTGCACAGCCCTGCAGTTCACACTGTCTTTTGGAACTTATTCTACAGTCTTCACAAGGCTCTTCCTGGGTGCTGCATCGAAGCATTCACCCCTTTCTGCACATTCTTTCCCCCTTCCTCGCTTAGCACCCTTCCTTTACACTTGTCCAAGTCTACAGGGATTAAAAAATCAAAACAACAGGACATGGTGGCACACAGCTTTGATCACAGAACACAGGAGGCAGAGGCAGGCAGATCTCTGAGTTTGAAGCCAGTCTGGTCTATAGAGCAAGTTCCAGGACAGCCAGGACTACACAGCAAAACCCCGTCTCAAACAAAACAAAAAGTCAATGAAACAAACAAGCAAACAAAACAATAACAAACATTCTCTCTGCAAATTAGGAGGTTTCTTCCCTGAAATATCTCTAGAAAGAATGAACCATGACTATTTTGAAAACATAACCACTTCCTAAATGTGTAATATCCAACATAGTAAAAAATATTTTATAGTTACTATCATAATTCAGCTCTAGTTCAACAAATGTATGTTACACATCTACTTCTTAAAGAGATCTGTGCTGATGGGAGCTGTCGGGGTAGGGTGGCGTGGGGGTGGTATCCACAGCTTGAATACAATGATACAAAGAACAATGGCCCTCAATGAGCAAAGCTGTGGGAGTGGAACAGGTAGGCGGCCTTTTACAGCAGTGAGAGTCCCCTAAGTTCCCACACACTCCCCCCCCCCACACACACACACACAGGTCAGAGCAGCTACTCCTCCATTGTCTAATGTGAGCCACCTTCACAGTCTTGTGATTTCCCAGAACCTAATGCTCCTAATCCCTATTCTGGTTTTGAGGGTTCTCTATATCTAAAAACTGCCTGAGGTGCTCGAATACACCTGACTTCCAGGCATCTGCTTCTCATAACTTTTTCATCACCAAGCCTTAATATTTCGATGACTCATTACAAGATCTTGATATTTTGCGATCTGATTTCTCAAAGATTTCAGAATATTTTTGACCAAATATTGGCATCAGCTAGAGCAAGCACAAAGCAAGCAAATGCAAAACAGATTTTTTACAAAAAGCTAAGTGGGGTATTATTTTGTTGGAGGAATGATCTGCTCAGGTGCCTTGGGAGATGGCTAGACTTAGCAGGTAAAATGCTTGCACAAGCCTGAAGACTTGGCTTTGGATCCCCAGCACCTGCACAAAAGCTGCACATGGTGGCAAACCAGTGCTATGTATGTGCCTGTATAGAGAGGCAGAGCTTGCTGGCTAGCCAGTCTGGCTAAACAGGTGAGCTCCAGTTTAGGGGAGAAACCCTACCCCTAAAAATAAGATGGGGAGGTTACAGAAGAAGAGCCCTGACATTAACTTCTGGCCTGCACACTTGCGTGTGTGTACTTGTACACACATACATGCATATATGAACACACACACAATCTACTCAGTCAGTCAGGCATTTCTTGACCGGATATCTATGTTTGGGCTCCCTTTTTCTATAGCCTCTTTAAATAATTTTAGCTAATATCCCCTGTGTGGGTTTTAAATAAACTGAAGGCACTTTTTTTAACAGGTTTTTAAAAAACTTTTTAAAAAACTTTTTAAAATACGTTTTTAGCTATAATCCCTAAAGAAAGGGATACATTAAGCTGTATGTAACTAAATCGCTGTATGTGAGTATACATAGCATTCTACAGTTATAGCTAAGGGTGACTTTCTAGATGACAGACACAGTAATACATTAGATAGCTAACTTAGAAAAGCTTCTTTGAGTAGTCACAAGCTAGGTAAAAGGTACTCTGTTCCTCCCCCAAAATCAAACCAATCCAAAAGCATGCTCAGTGGTACCAGAAAGCTGCAAATTCCTTCTTCCAAACTTATTTTCAACCACTGGTGCTCAACCTGCGGGTTGTGACCCCTTTGCGGGTCAAATGACCCTTTCATAGGGGTCACCTAAGACCTTTGGAAAACACAGACACTTACATTATAATTCATAACTGTAGCAAAATTACGGTTATTAAAATAATTTAATGGTTGAGGTCACTACAACATGAGGAACTACATTAAAGGGCCACAGCATTGGGAAGGTTGAGAACCGCTGTTTTCAATCATCTGGGCCAGCGTTAAGTCTTCACTTATTCTAAGTATGTTTCCAATATAAGAAAACATTCATTTCTTAACCCAAAGTATGTAATGCAGCCTATTTCCATCAGTCTGGAAGTTCTCTACAATCATTAACAATCACAGAATAGTCTAGGTTTAGTTTTGTCTTCTACTTAATGAATTCTTCTTTAACATTCTTTCTATTTATTTCTTTGGGGGTGGTACACGGCCCAGCACATGTGTGGAAGGCAGAGGACAATTTGCAAGAGTCAGTTCTCTCCTTTCATCATGTGTCCTGAGGACCAAATTTAGGTCACCTGGCTTAGTGCAAGTGTCCTTAGCTACTGAACCAGCTTGACAGTCTTCTTTTCTGCTTTGAAGTTATACTGGAACTTAATCATATCGATAATTTCAAGGTGAGCTCATTATCCCAGTTCTCATATTGGCTAGCTCATCACCTATTTGACCCTGAGTCACTCTGACTCACGAAGTCTCCATTTTTATGTCTATAAAATGCAGTTCATGTTGATGTCTCATCAATGGAGTTCATTTTTGAGCCTCTCCAAATAGCCCTGGCTTTCTTGGAGTTCACTGTGTAGACCAGGATGGCCTCAAACTCGTATAGAGATCCCCCTGCCTCTCCCTCCCCAGATGCTGAGATTAAAGATGTGCATCACCATGCCCAGCTTCAATGGGGTTCTTGCAAATAATAATAATAATAATAATGCGATTCAGTATGCTTACAGAGTTTTTCCCATGGGAAGGCTCACCATCATGACTTAACCACTGCCTTCGTGGGTGAGACAGGGATGTGCAGATGTCAGTAACTAAGGACAACAGCAGCTAGCCAAAAGCGCTGCCTACGAAGCACTCCTACTCCCGCGTCAGTTTCGTTTATCCTTTAAGTTAAAAAAATCCCAAGCATAGTTTAACACATAAACGTAAATACATGTCAAGACTCAATTGGCTTTCCATTTCCTGCCTTACAGACCTTTAGCACCAGGGATTAGAAGCCGAACTTTTCAGTATCCTGAAGCGAGAACCAAATGCTTGGACCTTGAAGGGCATCTGCACAACATATTTGGGGGACTAATCCTACACTGCCCCAGGTTACTAAAGGATTCAGTCCATAAATGACCTCTCGCCTAGCAGCCTGTAGGATCATGAAAGAAAGGAGCATACATGGTTTTCAAGTCTTTCACACCACCAGACTTGTCGTAGCTGCATTTCAGCCTAGCGTGTCTAGTGGGAACAGAGGTCAGGAAGATGGAGTCTAGCAGGGTATGGGAAAGCCATTTAAAGCCTCCAGCCTTTAAATTACTCATGAGTAGTATTCCCCACAACCCCATGACATTAAAGTTTCTTTTCAATTACTCTCATCCTAGTGAAGTGGCTTTTGGTTGATTAGCAAAAAAAAGATTGGATCTTGATCACTCTGTGTCAGAATAATTAACACTCAGCTTAATTTTACTTTAGAAGTTGTGGGGAATGTGACCCTGCGGGTTGGTGAACAGCTTCCTCAGTGAAGCGCCTGCTGCAGAAGCATGAAAGTCTGAGTTCAGTCCCCAAAGTCCATGTAAAAGCCAGGAATCCCAGTGCTGGGAAGACAGAGATGGAAAGATCCCCAGGGCTTTTGCCTAACCAGTGAGCTACAGGTCCAGCGAGAAGATCTATCTTAGAACACAAGGCAGGAGTGATGTTGGAAGACAGCTCTGGTCTTTGCATGCATGTGCACACATGTGCATACATACAAAAAATCACACAAATGCATAACACACAGAGAAAGATATGACCCTACATCACAGATGTTGTTCACTCAGGAAAACTTTCCAGAAACTCAGTCACTGTGACTTTTAAGAATAGCACCCCTTTGTTGACATTTTCCATCTCCCACATTGTTTTACTTTCTCTTATATGATACATTTTATTTATTCTCAATTCCTCAGCCCCAACCAATCTACCACTTCATTAGAATCTAAGTTTACATTAGGACAGGGAAATTCTATGTCCAGTTCACTGCTACACCTCCAGAATCTAAAATGGACCCTGACATACAGCAGCTCAAAGGTTATTGAAGCGACTGGGCAGGGGGACATTATCAACCGTCCTTCTCTAAATTTGTCTTCTATTACTGCTGATTTAGTTTCTCCACTTCAAGTGGAGCTTCTGCCTCTCTTCCCCTTCCTAAGCCTCATTTGTTTCTCCCTCACTTTCAACTTAAGAACATTTTCTTCTCTTTCCCAGCTTACTTTATTACCCATCCCTCCATTCATCCCAGTTACGTATTTATTGACTACATGATCAAACCAATGTTCTCAGTGCCAAGGAAATGGCCACAAATGATACTGGCAAAATCCTGACCCTTGTTAGCAGCCATTGTCTATTCAAGGCCTGCTCAGAGACCCAGCTCCTTGTGCTCCTGGCTCTGCTTCCTGCTGCCTGCGACTTTACTCTCTTCTCTGTGAGTGTGATGTATTCATTATGCTCTGGAGGAGAAAAAATAACACTATGTGGCTCAGTTGGTTGTGATCCAGTTTTGTGTAGAATTCTTTTAATAACAAGACAATGGACCAGGGAGAGGGGGAGATGGTATCTGCCCCATCTACCGTTGCCTCTAGTTTACATGATCAAAAGTCCACTTCCAGGAAGCCTGGAAGACCGGTGGACCCAGGACGATTTGCTATCTCTCCTCACTTTCCTACATTTTCTGTTCCCAGGGGTGACATAAGGGGGCTCTTGTCATCCAGAAAGAGCCTAATTAACCTGTCATTTTCTGCTCCAGGGTTGTTATCATCTACTGTCCTGTCAAATTGACTCAGCCCCCAATTGACAGAGTCTTGAAAGCAGACCACCGAAGCCACCTGAGCCCCAGACCTGTCTGTGCCTTCCAGTGGAGCTTCGGCAGCGCTCAATACCTCCATCGCAGCAGCTCCCACACAGTGCTCTGTGCAGCTCTGGCATCCTGGCAGGCTGTAATTGGAGTGCTACAGAAAGCGGGCCCATGGCCAGACAAACTGAGCTGAAGGCCATGTTCCCTTTTCTCTCACTGGTGGACAGGGCAAAGGATGGTATTTGTGTAACTTTGCTCAACTTTGCTCAACCCAGATGTAGTTGTTTGATTTTGCTCACCAAAATTTCATGTGTTGTAAATGTAAGCTCCAAATCCATACATTGATAGTATTTGGTGATAGGGACCTCGAGCAGTAATTGGGATTACTTCAGGGTGACGGCATTAGTGGTTTTGTAAGAATAGAGAGATGCAAGCCAGCAAAGTTGTTTTGTCAGAACATGTGGGGTGTCCTTTACTTTAAGATGCTGAGCGGATGTTGGTACCATGATGATGACTTTGCAACCTCCAGAGTTGTAAATCAAATGCACACCTACTCCTGAAAATTGCCTAGACTCGGGTATTCTGTAACAGCAACGGAAACTAAACCAGGACCCCAGACTGTGCTTCCTAGACTAACTTGACCATTAAATCTGTCCATCTTGAAGTACCACTCAGGAGATACTGTTTCTGAGGAGAGAGCCGTTTGGAAATTTTTTTTTCATCTTCATGTCATCCAAATGAGTAGCAGCAAATGGCTTTGGAAGAGTGAGGGAAGAGGGAAATACTCAGCAGTTCTGGGCTGTCACTGTTAGAGCAAGGACACAATTAATGGGCAGGTACTGGACTGCAGCTTAGAAGACAAACTTATTCCCAACTCTGTCCCACGGCTTACAAAATTTGTTGGGCAAATCATGCTGCTTCTGGGCAACAGACTTGTCTTCTGGGTAGAAGGATGCCTTAGGAAAAAAAACATACCCCATCCCTTTAATCTACTGGCAACCTTAGGAAGTCTGAGTGGCAGGGTTAACTTTTTGGTTTAAAAAGTAATCTTTGGGAGCTGAGGGTATGGTTCAACAGAAAAAGTTTGCTTAGCGTGTTCAAAGCCCTGAGTTCAACCACCAGCATTCCTTTCCTGCAAAGCAGTCTGGGTAGATCAATGTACCTAAGTTTAATATATGTGTGTGTATGTGTATACATATATAATTTATTTTTATTTTATGTTCTTTGGTGTGGGTTTTTGCCTATATGTATGTCTGTGTGAGGATGCCAGAATCCCTGGTTCTGGAGTTACAGACAGATGTGAGCTGCCATGTGGGTGCTGGGAATTGAACCTGGGTCCTCTGGAAAAGCAGACAGTGCTCTTAACTGATGAGCCATCTTTCCAGCTTGCACATAAGTTTTTAAGGTCCTCTTTCAGAGTGTGCTTTGTTGATGGAGGCATGAGATTCTTGAGATGTCCAGCTGTGGGATCTCCAAGCTCACATCCAAATTTCTGAATGAACCCTGGAAACCAAATTATGTCAGGGTCATAACTACTGCACCTTCCCACTGAAGTTGTGAGGAAGTCATATAAAATTCCAGAAGCTACAGATCTATGAGATTATTAGCAAGCAAGAAATGGAATTTCAGATGTCCTATTTGAAACCCAAATCACTCGCTTGCTTTTCTGAACACTGTACCATGTTTTCAATGATACAACTCAGTGATTTGCGGTGTTAAATGCAAAATTCACTATAGCTCAACACAGTTCATGCCATTCAACTCTTGTTCTAGAGTCACAGAGGAGAAATCAGTTCTCAAAGGATTCTAGGGGGAGGGTCCCTTTGGCTCTGGTCTTGAAGCAAGGCTCTCTTTGGCTGGCTAACTCAGAAAAGAGTTAGGGGAGAAATCCAGCAGTGGCTTTCTGTTGTCACTGCTGCTCTAGGGGACACTAAACTGAATGCACGCTTTCTTCACCATCAAAACAGAAGTCTGCTAAAATAACAGGACCAACTGACAAATGTTTACAAAGTAGATTTAAAAGGTATCTGTCCATTGAAATAACTGATAGAAATTGTAGTCTCTGCTTAGCATCGGTGACAATATTTATTTAGTACTGTGCATGAGTGTATGTGCATGCACATTGGTGTTTAAGCACAAAGGTATCAGAGGACAAGCTTAGATGTTATTCTTGAGATGCTATCTACCTTCTCTTTTTTAAAGACAGGCTCTCATTGGTCTGGAGCTCACCAAACAGGCCAGGCTGTCTGGCCAGTAAGCCCTCAAGATCTGCCTATCTCTGCCTTCCTAGTGCAAAGATTACAAGTGTGTGGCACCGTGCCCAGCTTTTTTTTTTTAATGTAGTTTCTGGGATGAAAACCAGGTCCTTGTGCTTGGAAGGCAAGCCCTCGATTGACTGAGCTATCCAGCAGTTTAGTCTGCCCTTCCCTTGCAGCTCAGTAATATCACAGTGACTGTTATGCCAGTCATGTCTGAGTAATTGTGGAGCCATTGTACTAATCCAGTGTAATGTGTTTCAGTGAGCAGGCCCCTGGCATCTGGTCACTAACATTATCTTTACTTTTTACAGATACACATGGCCCAGCAGCATTGAGATGCAAAGAGCTATCATGAGCCTGTGCGTCAATTCCAAAGCAGTTTGAGAGGTCAGACCATTCTCTTGTTTTTAACACAAAGCATTCTCTGCGTGAGAAAACAATGAGCCCAACTTATCTTTCTCTTTCCTGTCCTAGTATCTTTGGAGATGTCCGCAGTGAAAGCATATTAAAGGCTTACAATAATAAGTGAGCTTTCAGAATTATTAATGAGGACGGAAACAGTGGCACACCATGTCTTTCTTGGTTCTGGTTCCAGTAGCATTGTTCTTGAGTGCTTTGGAGGTGAACCCACAGGAACAAGTCGTGGGGCGCTATGTCAGAGAAAGTCAAGGGAAGGAGCAATTCCTAAACTAAACTTTACATCATGCCCTGGGCAAGCAGATCCTCTACCAGCCCAAAGTCAGAACCAGGAGCACTGAGAACAGTGATGGATGCACAGCTAAGTACTGCCACCTGGGTAACTTACGAGTCGTTGTAGAAATGGCCACTACAAGCGTGCTTATCTCAGTGACTGTAGCCTTGTGTCATGTGCACTGGATGTATGCCCAACACCTAGCTCCACTCTCTCAACCGGGGTGGTATTGACATCTTGGGCTAGATAATTCTGTTGGGGAAGGAGCAGGGAATGCCGCTCTGTGCATTGTCTGGGCCTTAGCTCTATCCCTGGTTTCCACCCACTAGATCCCAATGGTGTTTGCCATTCCTCATAGCACAAAAATGTCTCCAGACATCACTAAACGTCCTGATGTCAGGACATTATGTAAAATGACCCCTGGCTGCATCTAGTCTTTATGTTCATGGTAGCTATCAGCATGACACTCTTCTCTCTCTCTCTCTCTCTCTCTCTCTCTCTCTCTCTCTCTCTCTCTCTCTGTCTCCCCCACCCCACTCAATATTTTCCTTCTTTATTTTTTAATTTAATTTTTATTTTATTTATGTGTATGAGTGTTTTGCTTGTGCACCACAAGTGTTCCCAGTGCCCATGGAAGGCAGAAGAGGACATTGTGTCCCCTAATACTGGAGTTACAGATGGCTGTGAGCCACCAAGTGAGTTCTGGGAAACGAGTCTGGATCCTCCGGAAGAGCAGCCAGTGCTCTTAACTGCTGAGCCCTCTCTCCAGCCCTCTTTGTTGTCTTTGAGTCAGTATTTCACGGATTCGAATCAGATCACTATTTGATCTAGTTGTTGAAAACATTAAGAGTTTCTTGGTCTGCTCTTACGTAGTTTGTTGTGCTCATATACGTAGGGAGAATCTTCCTGGGTGCCTTTATGAAAGTTAAATAGATCTGTTTCCCCCTCCCCTGCCCAGGGGAAGGAAAATGTATAGAAATTGGACCTTTGGCTGGCAAGGCTGATTTACAGAATGGATATGGCCTGACTTAGGGACCAGGAAAGAGAATAGACCCACGTCCCTAAATGGAATTTGTGTGTATGTGAGCCTCAAAGCATCCTTTGTGTTCAGAGGAACTACCTTCCTTTGCCTGCTACACATTCTTGGAATCTTAACACCAAACCTCCATGATTGTGTGTGTGTGTGTGTGTGTGTGTGTGCATGCACATATACATGTATATGTGTGTGGAGGCCAGAGGTTGATGGCTAGCATCCTCCTTTATCACTTCTCCATTTTATTTGTGTGCATGTATGTAGAGTACACGTGTGCATGGGTAGTGTGTGTAAGCATGCACATGTGTGTATACCTGCTTGTGGAGTGTAAAAGTTGATGGTGGGCATATTCCTCCATCAATTATCCACCTTATCTGTGTGCACATGTGTAATGCACATATAGTAAAGTGTGTGTGTGTGTGTGTGTGTGTATGTGTGTGTGTATGCAGAGGCCAGAGGCAGATATCAAGTATCTTTCACTATGATTCTCAATCTTATCTTTTTCACTGAACCAGAGTTTGATAATTGGTTAGATCTGCTAGCTGGCCAGCAGGCCTTGGGGATTCATCATGCTTTTTAGGTGACAAGGATCTGGGTTCAAGTCTTCATGCTTGTATCTCAGGCACTTTACCAGCTGAGCGCCCTCTGAGGCAGGGTTTCTCACTGAACGCGTGGCTCACTCCTTTGGCTAGAGTGGCCGGCCAACAAGCACCATGGACTCTCCTGTTTCCACCTCCCCAGCACCCTCACACCCAGCTTTGTGTGTGTGTGGATGGAGGGAGGTCTGAACTGAGGTCGTCATGCTTGCAAGGGAAGCACTTCACCCACCAGCTCAACTCCTTGGCCCTTCTCTTCGTGGCCCTTTCATGAGCTTGCTTCTCTCCTTGGCTCTGTTTCTGTTTACAACCTATTTACGTTATGGATATCAGGAAGATAACAGATGTGCTTCACAAGCAAGCTGTCTCCGCAACATAGTAAATATCTCTGCTAGCTGGAGGGACCAGCCACCTTTAAACATCCCAAAGAGAGTAATGCTGTGTACCTGCTCTTTCTGCAAACGACAAAACAAAACAAAACCAAACCTAGAATCTTAGAATTCTGACTAAAATCCAGCCAGTGGGCACTCTGCTTGCTTGAGAACAACTACACATCCATGTCCAAGAGTGAGAAATAATTTATGACAAAGCTCACGAAAAATTCTAATTTCATTCATGTTGCGACAAGTAATGGCTTTTAGTTCGTGCTTTTAAAAAAATGTGGGCTGGTAACATTTTTCCTCCTCACTTTCCTTACAGCGTAGAGTTAAACAGGTGTCCTTACCTCTCCTCCGGTGCACGGAAAAGGATTTGAGTATCTAGACGTGCAAATAGCTCCTTTCTTGACAATGTCATCTTCCAGGCCAAAAGTAGCTGAGCAGTTTGTTGCAAAGTACTTGTAAGGCTGCCAGGTCTTCCCAAAGTCCTGGGACCGGTCCAGCACCATGGCTGCAGGCCTGGGAGACTTGAACACCATGATTAAGTGAGTAAAGTAGAATTCTGCTTCCAGGTCTAACTGGATCTTTTCTCTGTGCACATCCTCTGCAGACTGCCACCAGGTACGGGGGAACCTGAACGAGGAGTCTGCCATGGCGGAGGGCAGGTGGGCCAGGTGAGAATGGGCAGCGTTGCACTTGTCACACTTGGGCTGCCTGCAAGTGAGATCAGCATTCTCGCTGTAGAAGCAGAACAATTCCGTGACATTCTGCCCACAGGTGGTGTCAGCCCGGAGTCTTCTCCCCAAAGCCAAGTTTCCCATTCGAGGGTTGCAGGCCTTCTCGCAGCGGGAATTCGCTCCGGCTACTCCATTCAAGCCTGAGGAGGGGAAAACATATGTCATGCAAGACATATAGTAACGGGAATGTTCTTCTGTGTCCCTGGTTTCTTGACAAGAGTCAAGGTATCCTCCGAAGACCTTGGGCCTTTCTATAAAAAGAAGAACTTGCCAAACTGGACCATGAACACTATCATGTACTCACAGTGAATCGTGTATTCAAGAATGTGTGTGCTTGAAAAATAGATGACAGTGTGTTCGTGTGTGCAACTGAATGTGTGTACAGGTGAGTATGTACATGTGTGCATGTAGAGTTCTGAACACCTTGGGTATTGTCCTAAGGTACTTTGTTGCTTTTAGACTTATCTTGTATGTGTGTGTGTGTGTGTGTATGCATGTTTAACCACACACATGCAGGCACATGAAGAAGCCAGAAGAGGGTCTTGCACCTCCTGGAACTGGAGCTACATATGGTTGCAAGCCAACAGACTCCAGTGCTAGGAACAGAACCCCTGACCTCTGCAAAGGCAGCAAATGCTCTTAACCACTGAACCATCACTCTAGCCCTCCACCTTGTGTTTTTGAGACAGGGTCTCTCACTGGCCTAGGACTTGCCAAGTAAGCTAGACTGGCTAGCCCATGAAATCTTCAGATCTACTGGTTGCTGCCTCTCCAGTGGTAAGCTTTTTTTATGTGGTTGCTAAGGACTGAACTCAGCTTTGTGGCAAGCATTTTAGCAACCGAGCTAGGGATCGCCCATCTCCCTCAAGATATATATATATATATATATATATATATATATATCCACTAAAGTCAACTCAAGATATTTAATAAATACACAGTAGAACTTTATCTCATGTAGCAAAGCTACAAACCACTGAATCTCAAATGTGTGATATCCATGTCTAATATTAACTAAATATAACTATGGAATAAAAAAAAAAAGCCTAACCCTCCCAACTGCCAAATGACAGCAAAGCTTACTGAAGCTGCTTTCTGCCTCTTAAGTGTTTCTGGCTATGACAGCCTGTACAGTGCTTCCCTGTTTGCTTAGCTGGACAATGCTATTGTCTGGCACACCAACTACACCTCTAACAACTGTACAAACGACACACCTTTTTAAAGAAACAGACGCCTCCTCCCGAAGTTCCAGCCCACCATAACACTTCCAAAGTACTTAAGGTGATAAACAGTACCCGCCTAGTCACATTCTGACTACATGTCATAATCCCTTAATTCGTGTTTGCCATTTTAGTTATGAATACCTTAAGCAAGAATTGTCCACTTAAGAAGAATTAAAACACAGAGGAAAAGAAGGAAAAGGAAAACCAAACCCCAAATTCTGGCTAATTGGATGTTTCTGCCTAAGAGACAGAACCTCTGGGCTGTTATCATGGGGGTATTGGATGGAGCCAAATGACAGCTTTGCCTGGAAAGGGGAGATTTTACCCACTGACAATCATCACTTCCCAAAATAAGGGGTCTCCTCCGGCATTACTTTTTGGTGTCAAATGAAAATGTGCATTATGCCCTGACTCTGTTTGCTATTGTTCTGATTAGCAGGCACAGCAGCTGCCGGTAGCCAGAAACACACACTGTGCTATGACTCCCCCATGAAGTGTTTGGGGGGGGTGTCACTTATTGCCTGTACAAGTATCTTTGATTTGCAACACTTGCCTTGTGATGTTTATTTACAACCTTTTGATTGCTCCCATGGTGGTTTTGGGGGGGGGTTGTTTATTTGTTTTTTGTCATAACATGGCTTGAAAAGGGAAGAGTTTATGAAAAGTTCTTTTGGATTGAGGGAGCTTGGACGTGCAATAAACAAAAAAGTGTGATCAGGAAGAATTCAGGCGAGATCTTTAACAGCGAGCCGTTTGACAGATTTTGGAGGGGATAATGAATGAGTTAAAAGTTTTTACACACTAATAATTTGATAATAAATAGCTATCAGTAAGCAAAAACAGTGGGGACCCTGAAGAATTGACTGTTGGGGGGGGTACACCCTGCTGGAGGATGCCGATTCTCAAGCCTGGACTTAGCTGCCAGCAGCCCTAAGGAGAGAGTGGAAGAGCCCAGCAGAAGAGCGGCCTGCCACAGAGCTCTGAACCTTTCAGTCTTAACCCACGCTCCCCTTTCTAGAGCAAGTCAAGTCCATCTGAGGCGGGGATAAAATCAGACCCCCTCACAATTTCCCCCGTGCACCCCACTGTGCTGTACTTAGCCCAACTGAAAACCAGGTGGCCTGCCAGAAGGGAGGGAGAGAAGCAGAAAGGGCCTCCGGGACTCAGAAACAGGGAGCCTGGAACCGGTGGCCTAAGGGCAGTCCAAGAGAGCCAGGACCGGAGCGGGCGGTGGGGGGTAGGGAGGGCATCTGTCGGCTGCCCGTGGTTCAGTTACTGAGCCAAGGAGCAGACCCGCCTCCGGCCTCCTGCAGAGCCTCGGCCAGGGTACCGATTCCCCAGGGCGCTCAGCCAGCTCTGGGTAATCACCACCTGAGTGACCACCCCCCATGGTCCCCAGCTCCGAGTTCTACTGCGTCGCAGCCACCGCCCCGGGAAGAGGGCGCTCACCCTCAGCCCAGGTGGCCCTACCTGGTTCCCAAGTACACGGAATGAGACCCGGGGAGGCGGTGAGAGCGGTCTCAGCCCACAGCCCACGCAAGCCCAGGGTCTCTAGCCACCCCTCCTCGTCACTCCTCAGGCCATGGAGAGCCCGGGGATGGCGAGCTGGGTCCTTTGTTCCCCTCTCCAAGCGCAGAGGCAGTTTCTCTCTCCTCCCGTCCCCCCCAAGCCAAACCCAGAAAGAAACACTGCTCTCCGTATCTCTCGCAGGGCGTACCCAGGATATCTGGTTATTCAAAGACTTGTGTATCTCAGTTGCAGGGGAGAAAAAAAAAATCAATAGTGTTTGAAACTGCGGAGTCGCGGGCAAAGGAGACGGAACATGGCCACTCGCTTCATTCTCGGTAGCCGAGCTCTGGGTTCCCTGTCCGGGCTCCCCTACATCCCCCAGTCCCCGAGCCGGAGGGGGCAGGAGCAAGGGAAGAGGGGTGGGGGCCCGGCCGCGTCACCACCCACCTGCGGCCACCGCCGAGCAGCCCCAGAGCAGCAGCAGCCGTGCGCAGCTCCCCATGGCCGGGCAGCGGCGGGAGCGGGTGGGATGAAGCGGCAGCGGTCCTCGGGAGCCCCCGGGGCTCTGTGGTCCTTCCTCCTCCCGGGGCGCCGGGCTCGCTCAGCGGGCACCGTGAGCGCGGAGCCGCGGGCCGGGGCCGCGCCGGGCGGCGGGGTGACCGGCGCGCACCGGCCTGGCGGAGCCCGGGCAGCTCAGGAGCGGCGGGAGCCCCGGGACCATAGCCGGCCTGGCGGCTGCCGGCAAAGCGGCCCTGAAGGCGGGCGCGTTGCTCGCCCGGGGCTCGGCGCCCGCGGCCGACGCTGAACTTTGCGAGACCTTTCACTTCCCGGCCGCCGCCGCCGCCTCCCGGCCGTCCTCCTCCGCTCTCCCCACCTCCTGTGGCCGCCGCGGCTCGGTCCCGTCCTTTTCCACGGGCAGCTCCATGGGATGCATTTTTATTGCACCGACGCCGCGGCGCTCCGGTGCCAGCCCTCCTCCTCCCCTCGTACCTCCACCCCTTCCTCCCGCCCGCCCCCCGCGCTTGACAGCCCGGGCGGTGCAGGCGCGCGCGCGGTCCGCCGGCGTGGCCGCCGCCCTGGGAGGGGGTCCCTGCCGCCCCCGCTGCGCGCATCTCCCCACCTGACCTCGTGGGTGCCCTCCAGCACCCAAGGGCCTCTCCCGGGAAACAGTCTCCCACCTTCACCGGGAACATTCCTGAGAGCAGTTGACTCCCTCCGGATCAGGTCAGGGCATGCCAAGGGGCTTAAAAAACCGCGAAACAGGCGAGCTACGACTTTCCAAAAAAAAAAAACCACCCAGCAAAACAAGCCTTCACCCCACCACGCCACGGAACCTATTCTCTTCGAGCCTCGCCGTCTTGGTTCGGACCCCCCCCCCCCAAATCAGCCAGTGGGGTACTGGCACCCAGAGCGCCAAGTGCAGCCCAGCTAACAGCTGCTGCCTACAGGAGCTGAAGGTGTACCGGTTCTAGCATAAAGGGTGTTCTCTCTCACCACACTCGAGGGCCAGTAAGACCGGGATTCCTGATCATGGAGTGGACCGTTTGAGGACATCCCAGTCTGAAGCAGGGGTGTAGCAAAGAGAACGCCTGGGTCCTCGGTGCATTCACATTCTTCAGAGTACGGTGCCGGGGAGCGACAATGTTATGAAATATCTTATGGGGAGCAATTTAGCAGCAACCGCAAGCAGCTAATTGTAGCTCAGGGCTGGTGTTCATGGAAGGAGATTAAATAGCTCTTCAGCCTGGGACTGAAAATATAATTCTCTGAAAATATAATTCTGCTTACACATCCAAGGAAATTGGCAAAAGTTGAGTCGAATGCAGTTCTGCATTGCAGCATTCAGTGTGTGCCTTTGAATATTTTCCAGAAAATTAACTGCTTTACAGATACCATTCAGTTATTATAAATCATCAGCATTTCAGATGGGTCCAATTAGGGTATTAGGGGCACATGTAGATGTTATTTAAAATGACCCAGCTGTGCGCATATAAATTTCTATCTCCCGAAAGGTACTGACTTGAGGTTAGCGTGAGACACTTGGGAAGTGTTAAAAGTATTGTTTTGGCCAGTACTGGAAGTGGCAGACGACATGGGAACCATCACCAGCTTCAGAAAACGGACTCTGTGAGCTTTCAAACGCTAGCAACATTGGCGCCCTCTTTGGCTCTCACAGATAATGCTCCTGATGAAATTGCTAAAATGCCTCTCCGACTGTTCTTTTTATTAAACAAACGACAGGAAATTATAACAGACTAAGGCTCTCAGCCCAAATATTAGCCAAGAGAAAGGAAGAGAAAGACAGTATTTACTATTAATCTCTGAGTCAATATGTTAAGTCGAGGGGGAGTTAATCCATGATTATGAATTTTAAAAGCATGTGCTGTCTGCACCGAGGCTGTGTGCTTCCCTGATTGCTTTACAACTGATTTTTTTCCTCCTTTGATAAAACAGCAAGCTCCTTAAATGGCAATTAGACACTTTGTCCCTGCAAGATGCAATTACGTTTTTTTTCTAACATCGCTCATTATTCTTAACTGAAAACACTTGTCAGACATGCAATAAATGTTCACTAAATGTTTTGACTGAATTATCTCAAAACTATTGTTATATACTAAGAATAGAAACTGAGAAGAGGGCCAGTGAAATAAGAATGATTCCCAGTATTCTAGAGGGATGTGTGATTTCTACATCAATACTTTATGTGTGAACTAGCTCAAGACAGAAAGTAATGAGCATTATAATAAATATTATTTGGGTCCAGTGTGGTGGTTCCTGCCTGTAATCTCAACACTTGATAGTAGAGGCAGACAGATCATGCTTTCAAGACCAGCTTTGCCTCATAGCAAATTTGTGACTAGCCAGGACTACAGGAGAACCTGTTTCAAAAAATAACAAGTGTTTATTTAGTATAAGTTGTCACAAATTATATTTTCACTTTGAGTAAGCACCCAAGAATTGACCATTGTAAAAGGAAAATGTGCTCAGGGGTGAGGACATCACTGATTATGATTCCATGTGATGAAATTTTCAAGAACTTATTCAGAACTTTCTAAGTGTCACGAATTCGGTAAATCACAGGCTTTCAATAGCAGGTTTCCAAAAGCCACAAATTGACAAATTTAATATAGCACATGCCTGATAGGAAGGATGGACATTGGAAGGATGTTCAAAGGGCCTCTAATATCTACAATAGAAGGCACAAGTCCACACACCAAAGACCTCATTCATGAGTACCTCTGGGCCATATTTGAATTTCAACTCCCATCTCAGTGTGTGTGCTTAGGGTGCTTTTCTGGGGCTCAGTGTCTTAGAATAACAAACTCAAATGGAACAAGATCCTGTTAAGGAGAAGGAATAAACCGAGGCAGCCTAGGCATCAAGAGGACAGTGAAACTAGAACAGCAGGCATAGAGACAAAAGCATTCTCAGCAATATCCACTCCTCCTCAAAGTACTGAGGCCTGTTAGTGCAGAGACAAAGCAACGCAAAGCTGTGAAGAGACCACTCTGTAAAAATCGAGTACAAAACCTAATGGCCACAAGATATTCAGAACCAGACGGGACCCAGGGTCCCAGCTTCTCACCCCACCAGGAGCCCTGCTTTTACCATGAAAGCTCTGCGTGTTGGCCATGCAAATGTTCTTCAGCACATCCCAATAAAAGAAAGAATCAAGAGCATCCCTTCTATTTTCAATGCTGCTTTTATTTAACTGTGGTGTTTATCTACTTATAGGCATTTGCAACTATACAGAGAAAATACAAAGTCTCTCTTTTAATAAGCATCTCTCTCTCTCTCTCTCCCTCTCTGTGTGTGTGTGTGTGTGTTTTGAGACCAGGTCTCATGAAATGGCCTAGGTTGGCCTGGAATGGAACGTGCTATTGCTGTAGCCCAGGCTGACCCAGATTCTCAGTGCTCTTACCTTAGACTTTTGAGTGCTGGAATGATTAGCAGCGACCACCTGGTAAGTTTCTAAGGCTTTCAAACCAAGTGTGACTACTCCATTTAAACACTTTCTCCAAGTGCTTTTAAAACTCCTTTTCATGTCCCCTTTTCAGATATAGTTCGATTTGCCTTACCCTTTGCACCTACAGGCCAACTCTGAGTGTGATCAGTTAGAATAAAATAAAGCTGACAGTCTTCATGCTTCTGGGGCTTGTATTTATGTAGCCTGAAAACACACCTGCAGCTTTGGGACACCGCCCAACAAAGCTGAGAGTCGTGTTAAATTTTTTGTTATGTATTGATTTCTTACAGGCCATTAAGATTCAGTGCATGAGTGCATATAGTAAACAAACAAACAAAAAGATCCACAGGTTCAAATTGCTAAATTTAAAATATGGTTAGGGGGGATAGCTCAGTCAAAAAGTGCTAGCCTTAGAAGTAGTAAGGACCTGGCTTTAACCCCCCAAAACCCATGCTTTAAAAACAGAAGTGCTGAGATAAGGGCCTGTGCTTGTCATCCCAGCACTGAGGAGGTGGAGACAAGCGATCTGGAGTTCCCCGGCCAGTTCCAGGCCACTGAGAGAATCTGTCTTTATAAATAATAAAAGTCAGGCGTTGATTGCACCTGAGGGACTGCACACAAGACTGTCTTCTGGTCTGCACAGGCAAATTGCACACATGTGTATACACACACACACACTCACTTTTCTTAACAGAACATGCTCACATGCTCTCTCGTGTTCTAATTAATGAGACGGAGCTAAGAGAACACACTTCCGTTGGTGCTGCAGAGATGGCGACTACTGACAGCACTGCATCCCGAATGCTGGAAGCTGTTTTTCTCCCAAGGACTGTGAGCTCTGATCTCAGGTTAGGCAGGAGCTCTGCCACTGAGATACATCCTGACCACCCATGCCTGCCTGCCTGCCTGCCTGCCTTCCTGCCTGCCTGCCTGCCTGCCTGCCTGCCTACCTTCATTCCTTCCTTCCTTCCTTCAAATTTGAGACAAGAAAGAGTTCACTGTGTTATCTGGATGGTCTTAGACTGAACGTTTTAACTGTTAATCTTCCTGCCTCAGCCTCTTGAGTACTGTGGTGGCATCATGAGGATGAAAGCCTGGTGAATATGGAGGAATTCTTTTGGCTTGTATCTTTGATATAGTAGTATAGCGATTAGGAGTATCTATCTGCAGCTTATTGTTTGACTACCGGCACGTTATTTGATCTTTCTGTGCCTCCTTCCTACCTTTCTATATGGAGATGATAACAGTGTCTAATTTACAAGGAGGTTATGAATATCATGTGCATTAATATTTATGGAGCAGGTGAAGAGATGCCAGAGAGAGCGGCACTCGCTGCTCTTCCAAAGGTCACGAGTTCAATTCCCAGCAACCACATGGTGGCTCCCAACCATATACAATGAGATCTGGTGCCCTCTTCTGGTATGCGGGCAGAACATTAACTATATAATAAATAAATCTTAAGAAATATTTATGGAGCACTTAGAAAGATACAAGACACAAAATATAGTAAAAATGTAAGTCCATCCTGTACTCTTGACCTGCCTCAATTTTTCAATTTTAAGTTATACACAGAGATTCAATAGGAAAAGGTAAATAGTGGCCCTGGCTTAATTTAAAAACAAACAATCAAAAAACAAAAAACAGCTTTCCTCCTGCTCTCTCCACAGGAGATAAAAGCTTGAAGGAGCCAACCCCCAGCTAGAGGGCTGGAGGAATTGGCATTAAATGATCGTCCCAATAATGAGGGCCATCTGTGTGACTGTTGGTTAGAACTGTCCATGGGACCCTGGTGGGTATAGCTGAGATGCAGTAGATAAAACTTAGGCAATGGCTCCTTCCTTCCCTAAATCTATTCTCAGGAAATAGTTTAGTAGTCCTTCTCCATCCATGCCTTGTTGAGAGTCTTGTTGTTGCTCAGACCCAGTGAGAGTTGGTGATTAGAATGGCTGTGGATTTCCCAGAAGGTGACATTTTGCAACCCTTACCCTTAGCTTCTGGCTTTTATAATCTTTCCACCCTGTCTTCCACAGTGTTCCCCAAGACTCTGAGAGGATAATGTAAATGTCTTGTTTGGGACAGAGCACTCAAGCATCACTTATTCTCAGCCCCTTGCTAGCAAAATGACTCAGTAAGGTAAGCTGCCATGGAAATTCAAAAGGGCTGTATAACTGAGCCAAGTTCATGAAGTTGAGGAAATGGACAAGTCAGGATTTTGTGTGTGTGTAAATGGGTGTGTGCTCATGTGTGTGCATGGACACAGGCATTGGGCATGTGTGTGTGTGTGCCAAACACAGAGGCCAGAGGTCAAACTTATTCCTCAGCAGCCACCCACCTTGTTTTTTGAGGCAGGGTCTCTCACTGGGACCTGATGATTAGGGTAGACTGGTAGGCCAGCACACCCTAAAGATCCCCCCATTTCTCTGTCCCCAGCCTGAGAATTCAAGTGTGCACATCAGGCCAGGCTTTTCCCTTGGGTGCTGGGCATCCAAGCCAGGCACTTATGCTTAGCCACAGTGGGCACTTTATGAAATGAGCTGCCCACCAGTTGGAAGTCAGGGTTTGAATGCTTGTGTGTCTAGCAGAGCTTTCCTTGCATTTCCTCTTTTAAGAACAGTGGGGTTAGGGGCTGGAGAGATGGCTCAGAAGTTACAAGCACTGGCTGCTCTTCCGGAGGTTCTGAGTTTGATTCCCAGCAACCATATGGTGGCTCACAACAATCTATAGTGAGATCTGGTGCCATCTTCTGGCGTGCAGGTATGCATGCAGACAGAACATTGAATACATGATAAATAAATAAATCTTAAAGAAAAAAAAGTGAGGTAGCATGGCTGCTAAGGAGAGCAATCTGTCACTAGATGCCAACTTGGTAAACACATTCAGAGAATGTTTTATACCTGAACAATTACAGTTTAACCCACTAAGTTCATGGGTTTAACCAGCGTCTATCTTGCTGTCTCCCAAATCTCACTTCAGCTTTGAGGCTGTATCACCAGCTGTCTTTGGGCAAGACTACCTAGACACCTCAAGTTCAACACTGAATTAAATTCACTTCAAGTTCAAAGCTAAGCATACTTTCTCCCTTGATGTTTTTTCTCCTGCAGTCTATCTTAGGAGACGATTCTAACTATTCATCTTCGTATAACTACAATCTCGATTGTCTCTAAGAGAAGTGAACTGTAACAAACAGTTACCATTAGTATTATCATTTTACCTAATTAATAATTTCATGATAAAGCATCAATATTGAAGTTTGGGAAGTGGTTCAGCAGGAAAGGTACATACGTGCACCATGTGTGTGCCTGGTTCCCTCAGAGGCCAGAAGATACTGGATTCCCTGGAATTAGAGTTAGAGATGGTTGTGAGCTGCCGTGCTGGGAATCAAATCCAGGTCCTTTGTAAAAGCAGCTAGTGCTCTTAAGCTCTTAGGCAATGGTTCTCAACCTGTGGGTCACAACCCCCTCAGGATTGCAAAGCAGACACCCTGCACACTCGATATTTACATTACAATTCCTAACAGTTACAGATTACAGTTCTGAAGTAGCAATGAAATAATTCTATGGTTGGGGTCACACAACAGGAGGAACTGTATTAAAGGGTCACAGCATCAGGAAGGCTGAACACCATGGTTCTAAGGAAGCTCTACAGCCCCAACCTATTTTTTTTTAATAGTTGTATTTATAAACTTGTGGTTTGCTCATTGAGTTTGGAGCACAACTTTTAGGAATTGGTTCTCTCCTTCCATTGTCTCCTACTGAGTGAATACAGGGTATCAAACCCAAGTCATCAGGCTTGGTGGCAAACCCCTTTACTCCCTGAGCCATCTCTCTGGCCTGACTGACCCTTACAAAGCTTTCTTAGCAGCCTCACCCACGTGCTCAAGTCTACTTATCCAGAGCTGGGTCAGGTAGCTTCTTCAGACTAAATGAAAGTTTGGGAAACCAAGATGGGCTAAGAGTTTCATCTGGATACCCTGGGACCCTTAACCAAGTCAGGATTCTACTAAAAAAGAGGGAAGGCTGGATGTCAGGATAACATGGGTCTATGTATGTCATCAAAAGTTAGCAATTTTACCCATGTATTTTGCTCAAATTAGCATATTCCGTGGCTCCCTGCCCCTTGGCAGATGGATTCATGCTGCCTGGCTTGGCAGTCAAGCTTTCTACACTGGACCAGTTTGTGCCACGAGCTCTTTGGCACTCATAGTGAGCTTCCTGCAGTCTCAAAGATGGGCAGTCCCCTCTCCTTCTGGCTGACTCTGGCAGGTCCTTGGAAATCCCGTCCTGACAATAACTGCCATGACAACTTCCTTCCAGAAGGGCTGTCTGCCCCTCTGCTTGCTCGTGGCACACATATGCCACTACTCTCAGATATGCCCCTCCATACTGAATAAAAACAGGAAGCAAAATTTAATATGTGACTTAATTGTAATGATGGTAAACACACCTAGGAAACAGGCCAAGGACTAAGATGTAATTCAGCGGTAGATGTTTTCATCTAGGATATGTGAACCCTAGGTTTAACCCCTAATACTGAATAAAAAAAAAATGAAAAAGCAAGGAAAGAGATAGCAGGCAGATCTCTGTGAGTTCAAGGCCCCCCTGATCTACAAAATGATTCCAGGACAGCCAAGGTTACACAGAGACACCCTGTCTCAAAAAATAAATAAATAAAAGAATGACATCACTTTAAGGCAGGCTGGTCACAAAGCATAAAGTGGGGGTTAGAGAGATGGCTCCGTGGTTAAGAGCTCTCACCGTCCTTGCAGAGGACCAGGGTTCAGGTCCCAGCAACCATATGGTGGCTCACAATCATTTGTTTCTCCAGTTCTTGGGGATTTAATGCACTCTTCAATTCAATGCACTGAGTCACTTACACACAGGTAGTACCCATGAAGTCACACCCACAAATGCACATGAGCATGTACACACACACACCTGAAGAGTAGCATATTTGGTGGGAGATTAGCAGTGGGCAGAACTCTGTGGCTTTGGAAGGGCAGAAGAGCTACATGAGGTTGAGGACTTCAGCAGGACCCAACAACAGGGCAGAGATGGATAGCTACTGGTGACCGTGAGAGCATTGTTGGTATGGTAAAGTCAGGGCTCACATAAAGTCAGGGCTCCTAAGGGCTGGGGCTGGGGCTGGGGCTCATACCTGTACTTGGGAGGCTGAGGCAAAAGGACTGCCTTGAATTCAAGGCTAGTCTGAGCTACAGACTAAGACCCTGTTTCAAATATATGTATGTATGTATAAAGCAGAGTGATGGCTGCTGGAGTTATTGGGCAGTTACACTATTCTACGTGTTGTTGTTTAGAAACAGTGGGTATTAGACTAGAAAAGAGAGGACCTGGAAGAAGAGTTAAAGACAATGCAGGAGGAATTTAAGGATAGGTGATCTAACACGGTTATCAAACTGTTGGCCAAGCTAGATACACTTCCAGCTTGCTTTTACCTTCCTCCTCATTTCTTTTCTCTTCCTCCTTCTTTTCCTCCTCCTCCTCTTCCTTCTTCTTCTTCTTTTCTTCCCTTTACCCCTCCCCTTCTTTCTTCTCCTTTTCCCTCTCCTTCTTCTTTTCTTTCTTCCTCCTCCTCTTCTTTCTCCTCCTTCTACTACTGCTTCCTCTTCCTCCTCATTTCTTCTTCTTTTTCTCCTTCTGTTTGTTATTATTTTCATGCATACAGGTGTTTTGCCCACATGTCATGGACTTGTAGAGGCCAGAAGAAGATGTTGGATCCTCTGGAATAACAGATGATTGTGAGTCACTATGTGGTGCTGGTAACCAAGCCCAGGTCATCTGGAAGAGAAGCCAGTGCTCTTAACCCTCAAGCCATCTCTCCAGTCCCAGGAATCTTCTTTAAAAACGATTACAGTGAGCTGGGCACAATGGCTCACTCCTGGAATCCTAGCACTCAGGGAGGCAGAAGCAGATGGATCTCTGTGAATTCCAGGCCAGCCTGGTCTACAAATTGAGTCCAAAACAGTCAAGGATACACAGAGAAACCCTGTCTCAAGCAAAAACAAAAACAAATTATTTCAGTGAGCACACACAGCATATTTATGAATATCAGAACTCTGGTTTGGGTTACAAAATTATATGGAATGACTTAACACTTTTTAAGTGATATTAAATTTTATATTAACAAGAGTCCTGATTCCCTGGGGGATCCCGTAGTCTGCTAATGACCTTGTAGAGATTTATTCTGTGGAAAGCTGCATTTTATGGCTCCTCACCCACCCACAGGATAAAGGAGACATAGATTGGCATCTTTTACTCTGAAAAAGACAATCAAGGCCTGCAGTCTTGAGGTAATAAGTAGACACAGTCAGTAGCTTTGAGCTCTCCCGGTGTCCCTGGTGTTTGACGACAACAGTCAAAGACACTTATGTTTTTCTAGTGTGTACTTTATATGGATATAAAATTTAATTGCCCCTTTATGGACACAAAATACCCTGCAATCAGTACCTAACGTCTTGCATTTGCAGATCAGTTCCAGCTTTAGGTAAACAGAGTCCTGTGGAGAACCACGTCTGTGCAAAGCTAGCTGAATTTGTCCTCAGGTGTCTACCTGGCAGCACTTTCTCCCTCGCGATAACAATGACGATAGCCAGCATTTAATGTGCCTTGGTGCCCAGCAGGCCCTGTTCTAGGCACCCTGCAAATGTAACCTTCAGACCCGACAGTCACCTGGGAAGAATAGGTTGTGCAAACTGAATGTCAGAGGAGAGGCCCTCATCCAGACCCAGAGCTCGTGAGCTGACCAATTGTGCCAGCCATGTGAAATATGGAAAAGCAGTAAGAAAGGAAAAGCCACTAAACACAGAAACAAGCTTTTCTTTTTGTATATCTCCTCCTGGCCACTTTTCCTCATATGATTACGTTACTATTAATTCTCTTTTAAGATAGTGGTTCTCAACCTTCCTAAGGCTGTGGTCCTTTAATACAGCTCCTTATGTCATGGTGACTGCCCTAGCCATAAAATTGGTTTTGTTGCTGTTTCATAAGTGTAATTTTGCTATTGTTATGAATCATAATGTAAATATCTGTGTTTTCTAATGGTCTTAGGAGGCTCCTGTGAAATGGTCATTTGAACCCCCAAGGGGGCGTGACCCACAGGTTGACATAATCTGCTTTAAGACCTCAATTTTCATGGCTAAATACTGTTCCAATGTGTAAATAGATCTTGTTCTCCTGAGGACTGTAGTTATTTAAATCTCTGCTATTCTCAGTTTATTAATAATACCTGAATACCCTGCTTTGTGAAATTTTCTCAGTCTGGGATTTTTTCCTGATAATCCATTAAATTGGAAATTCCAGGTCAAAGGAAAAAGTACATTTAGGCTACATTTCAAAATTTCCAAGAAGGTTACGTACCTTTTATAACCTTTGTTAATTTATACAATTGCCATTACATTTTCACAATTATTAAAATGTTTTTGTACCAACATATTTGTACAGTCACCTCTAATGCATGTATCTGCTTCCCCTTTACCCACACCAGCATAATTATTATATTTCAAAATATGTTTCCTAACTCAAAATGAGGAAAATGATGTTTTATTCATGTATGATTGAATTATACTTGAAGCAGAACTTTTTTTCCTGCGCTTGCTAACTGGTCTTATTTTGTTTTTTCATTAACCTCTGAAGGCAAATTTTCCTGACCTGCTGAGGAGGTTATGGGTTTACAGTCTAAAGCAGTGCTTCTCAGCCTGTGGGTCGCGACCCCCTTGGGCCTGACCAATGCTTTCACAAGAGTCACATATCAGATACCATGTATATCAGAGATTTACACTACAATTCATTACAGTGGCAAAATTACAGCTACAAAGTAGCAGTGAAATAACTGTATGGTGAAGGGGTCACCATAAAATGAGGAACCGTATTAAAGGGTTAGGAAGGCTGAGAAGCACCGCTCTGAAGCTCCCCATGCCCTCAGTTTCCCTCTGATTACTACTTTTGTTACGTTCCACAAGCTTTCAATTATACTTGTATTTTCATTTAACTTAAAGAACTTATTTATGAGCCAGGGTCTCATTCTGTATCTGAGGCTGGCCTGGAACTGATGGAGATCTTCTTGCTTCAGCTTCCAGAGTTCTGGCATTAGAGGTATGAGCCATTATGTCCAGCTAACTCAAAACATTTTTGTTGTTCTTGAGACTTCTAGCCCATGGGTTGCTCGGCCGTCTGCTGTTTCGGGTTGATTTTCCAACATCTGAGGATTCTCCAGCTATTTTTAAAATTTTGTTTCTGGTTTAATTCGATTGTGGTCTCTGAAGAAATTCTGTATGCTTCCTGTTCTTTCGAATGCCCCATCATGCTGTATGTTCCACGTGCGTTTGAGAAGAATCAGCATCATTACACTGTTGTGTCCGGGATGGAGGGTTCTGGATAGCTGAAGTAGACCAAATTGATCTATCTGGTTAGGTCATGTTCAACTTTATCAGGGTCATCCTTTTCAAGTGATACTTTTAGTAGTAGGTGAATGAGGCAAGGAAAAACAAATAAAACTCACTTCGCACTTAAAATACAAAGCAGATTGCCAGACATGTTCTCCATCAGGTTTTCAGTTTGCGCGTGACATCTCTTTCCAACAGTGAAAAGGACATGTGCAAGGAAAGGCGGACTAAAAGAGCAAGTAACCCCCTCCCCCCGCCAGCCGTGTTTTCTCCATACTCTACACGATGCTTTTATATCACTCTCATACGCCAAAGACGTTTATCTGTGTTCTTGATAGTTCATAATAGGAAAAGAATAGTAAGGTTCTTAGGAAGAGCATTTATAGCTTTTTATGTTGGATCCTCTTTGCACTTTGAGACACCCAACCCTCAGTGGTGTCGGTGCTACAGAAGTTCCCCTGGTTGTACAGTTACGGTTTCAAGAGCTGCTTCCAAAGCAATCAGACTATTTGGGAAAATCTTTCATAGTAAATGAGTTCTGCCATCAGAGTGTAAACAGTGCCGATCTCGGCAGCAAACATTGACTGCACACGAGCATCAAGTGGGTTGTCACAAGCCCTTCAGCTATAACAATGCAGAAACGTGGAGCTTAGGTTTACTCTTTAACTCCAACCGTGTTCAAAGATCACTTATCGGCCTCTGAAGGGACAGGTGGCTTGCCTGTTACACTTTAACAAGGAGCCTTTGGGTGAGGTTCGGTCACTCAGACACCTCCTGGATGCTCCTGCGTGCGGCAGTGTGACCCCCTACAACATTCTTCTCTAGCTCGGGAAGCCTAAGGTTCATATCCATACTGGGTACTAGGCAGGGATTCAAGACTTCTCCTTCCAAGTCATGGCTGGAAAAGTGCTCTCTTGCACCCGAGAGCACGATTGCTTTGCCAAGAAATCACATTAATTTCCCAATGTTGGCATAAATATGTCAAAATATATCTTGATAAGCAACATGTTTGTTTTTTTTTTCTTTTCTCAGCATCCTTTGCATTCATCCTTCTGGCAACAGAATTTACAGGAAAGAGCTTTCTATGAGAGATGCCATAAATTTTACTAGGCTCTCCAAAGAAGTCAAGATTCATTTCTCATATTGACAGATCGTGCTACTCAACCTGTTCACATGGGTTGGGTTGAATTGGGACTGTGATAAATTTGCAGTTTCAGGAGGGCTCATATGCCGAGGGAATTTATACATGAATTTTATACACGCAATTAGGTCATCTCTAAAACATCTCAATAGTTTTATATCATTTTCTTCATAAAAGTAGTACCAACATCTCATTAGATTGACTTTAGACCTACTTTCGGTTGCTTTTCATGAGTGATATATGCTCAGTTTCATAGTTATTTATTTATTTTGTGTTGGCGAGGGAGTATGCCACAATGTGTCCATCGGGGGTAAAGGAGTTGGTTCTCTCTTTCCACTGTGTGGGTTCAAGGGATCAAACTCAGCTTGCCAGGCTTGGCATTTTTAAAAAAAATACTATTATTAAAGACCTTTTTGTTCGTGGTGTATGGAAATTATCAGATCTTGTACATTCATCTTTCATCAGCAACTGTCCAAATTTTTAGTTCTGATGATTATCTGTACTTTCTTTTTTTTAATATTTTATTTATTTATTATTTATACAGTATTTGACCTGCATGTATGCCTGAATGCCAGAAGAGGGCACCAGGTCTCATTTTAGATGTTTATGAGCCACCATGTGGTTTCTGGGAAATGAACTCAGGACCTTTGAAAGAACAGCCAGTTCTGAGCCATCTTTCTAGCCCTATCTGTACTTTCTTGATTATTTTTTTGTATAAACAATATCACATGTAATTAAGCAGTTTGCTTTTTTCCAATCTTTAAAGACTTCTTAGAAATGTCTTAAAACATCTTTGTTTTTCTTTCCTAATTATACTGTCTAGAACATTTGGTGTTTTGAAAAGTCACAGTATTGGGGGACTTCTGGTTTCTCATATTGTCTTGTGAAGTAAACAGAAAGCTTAAAATCACGCTTGTTTCTACCCAGCTCCCAGCGTTTTGGGCTGATAGATTCAGATGTCAATCCACACAATTGCTTGAGTCAGTTCTTTCTTAAATCACCCTGCATCTTTTTTTGTTTTCAAGACAGGGTGTCTCTGTGTAGCCTTGGCTTTCCTAGACTCACTTTGTAGACCAGGCTGGCCTCAAACTCACAGAGATCCACCTGCCTCTGCCTCCCCAAGTCCTGGGATTGCAGGCATGCGCCACCTGTGCCCCACAAATCACCCTGCATCTTGACCTTCCTGCCTGTTTGGTTCTATGTCTCCCATGCTGATGGTTCACATGTGCTTTCCTCATGTCAGGTGGCACATCTGGGTGGAAATTAGTACTCTCCAAGCTTCTCTGTAGAGCGACATTGGGAAGACTGCTGCTGTTTATGTCTCTGTGAGTGGTGTGACCTGGAACATTTCAGGACAAAATCTATGGAGCTGAAAGCTGTCACCGGTGCGGCTCACATGTCTAATCACAACTCTGGTGCCTCTTGCAAGCAAATAATTACAATCTGCTAAGGCCTGACTCCAAAAGTGTAACCTCAAGGGGTTTCTGTGCCAGCGCAGCTCTTGAATAATGACATGGAGAGTTATTGCATTTATTATTAGCTGGGCAGATTCTGAGCTCTTCTAACCCGGCAATACTGGCCTGGCCAATGTCCTGCCAAGTGGCCCGTTACTTGACATTCTTAGTAGTCTCTTAGTCCTTGTTTCTTTCTCCATGTCTGGCTGGAGACAGCTTCTCTGCTTCCCTCCTGAAACCCTCTCCTTTAGCCCAGAAGTTCCGCTTCTTCCATCCTGCCCTTGCTATAGGCCATTCAGCTCTTTATTTAACCAATCAGAAAGTGATAAAGAACAATGTTTACAAAACACTGAGACAGAAGATGCTTTATAATAATGACAACAATAGCAAAGTCCAGACTGTAATCAGATCTCTGTCAGAACAGAAATCAGCATTTGAATAATGCAAGAATAATCTTTACATAGTACATAAAAAATTATTCCTGCACAAAAGCACCCCTAAATGTTTGTCAAGAAGGTTTATATTGCCAGCTGCAAGAGGAAAATATCTGGAATATGTTATATAATTCAGAAAATTGTTGCTTCCATTTGTATAAGCACAATCAGGTTGGGGAAAAAACAAGGAAAGGATGGAGATATTCTTTGGAGAGAAGAAAAGATGTAAAAATAATACAATTAATGATTCTCATCAATGGTTCTGAAATTAAAGTTTTTGCTGAGGTGATGACAAATGGTGAGGATGGAGATGATGGTATCAATGAGGAAATGCAAATGGTGATAATGGAGATGATGGTATACCCATGAATCCTAACTGTTTGACCGAGTTCCAAGTTTAAATAAGCCTAGTGGTGGCTTCCAAGCCTGAAGATCTGAGTTCAATACCCAGGACCCTGATAGTGAAATGACCCAGTTTCTAAAATTGGCTACCAGCTTCCACATGAGCACACTACCTCCAAAGTAAGTAAGTCGGTAGGTAGGTAGGTGGATGGATAGATAGATAGATAGATAGATAGATAGATAGATAGATAGAGCTTTCTTTCCATGCCTACTCTGTGTCAAATTAATTTTTTTCAGACTAAAACTATGAATGTCTCTTCAGAAAGGCAGTCCATAAGTCATAATTGAGAATGGCAAGAGGCCCAGCAACTTGTCTCTGTAGCCACAGATCTAACAATTAGTCACATACATATTTAAAGCACATACAGACATTTAAATCTCTCTCTCTCACACACACATATGTGCATTGAAAGATATGTATGCCATTTCATTCATTCATTAATTCAGAACTGGATAGCACAGACCTAGTCCTCACAAGGGGATAACACCACAAAGGGACTAACTGGTGCAGTGTGCAAAGTGCATGCAACTCTATTATTGGACGAAGCTAGAGTACAAATCAAGGCTGGTCTGGGTAGAGACAGATGAAGTTTGGATGCTCTGAAATATTTGCTAATGATAATGTAAGTATATGAGCTAATCAGGGGCCAAGGGTCATAAGATGAAGAAGGGCTTGGAAAGATGTTTTAAAGCACAAGGCTTGCTACTGCTACGAGGCAAAGGATACCACTGGGATTAATTCATCTTTCTATTTTTGGTACCAGGCACCAATAGAGAGTGTATTGAGGATAAATTCTCAGGAAGTATCTGTTTAAAGTAGAGGAAGAATGATCAATCAGATAGCTATGTGACCCAGTTAAAAATGTCCCGGTCCACCAGTACCATCGGTGGTGAAGGGAAAAATCTGCCTCTGAGTTGTTTTTGTGGGTGTGCCTCACAGACAGCATTGGTGACGCATCAGGAAAGATGGCAAACAGACCCAGAACAAGGGCTACAAGTGATCTCACCATAACAGCTTGGGTGGGCCTGGAGGTCAGTTCTCATGCAAGAACATTCATTCTAGAAAGTTTTTGCATGCTTGAGAAAAAGTGCACAGAAGTCTGTTTTCACCACTATACAAATAGAAACGTCAGATAAGTGATAGGAATATAGAATATTGCCTCTCTGTTGCCCTTCATGATGACCTCCACCCCTCTATCCTCAGGGGCACAAACAAGGCAGGGATATTTCCATATCCTCTCAAAGACACTATCTTTGCAAGTGAACATGCAGAAGATTACCTCAGAAAAAAAACCATTGTTATATGGGTTTTTCAAAACCATGTTCATGGCTGAACCTTCGAAAGGTGGTGAAATCACCTTCTGAATGGGATTGTTGTCCTTATAGAGGGACCAAGGAAAATCTGTTTTCATCTGGGGACACTGTGAAAAGGACACTTTGAAGCAGAGAGCAACTCCTCACCTGACAATGACTCCAGTTGGCACTTGCATCTTAGACTCTCCAGCACTCTGAGAAACAGAATCCTGCTGTATATAGTCTTAGTCGGAGGTGGGGTTTTTTGTTGGTTTCTGTTTGTTTGTTGTCATTGCAGTAAGACCCGGTAAGAACAGGTAAAGACAGAAGAGGAGCAAAACAGCTTGGCCTTATCTTGCCATCAAACTCTGTTGTGTGCTCATGAGTGGTGGCTGACGCAAAGGTCTTCAGAGCTTTGCTTTGTTTCATATTTTGTTTTGAAGAAGCATTATCCTTCAAACCATTTCTAACTCAAACACCCCAACCCTTTTCACCAAAAAGTCAGCACTAAATTTCTAAATCACTCATGAGCATAAAAAAAAAAAGACTAACTATCTGGAAATGCCATGGATAAAGAATAGAGGGAGATGAAGTGAGTGTGTTACCTCCCATTTAACTTCATTCATAAAATGAGGATAATAATACAGGTCCTTATCAGATTGTGGTAAGATTAAATAACGTTAATTAAAGCATTTAGAATGATGCTTGGCACCTAGCAAGGAATAAATACAGGTTAATGACTACTTATGTCTTCTACCAAATACAGTGGAATCTCTCTCTCTCTTTCTTGCCTTATTAGACTATAGAAAATTTCAATATTGGAATTTCACTCGGTCTTTAGTTTCTATAGTGAGTGTGTAAAAACTGTAGGTACTAGCACTTTTGTATATTCTATATACAGTGCATTTGCATGCTGTAATAATACCAACTTAACGTATCTTGGTGTTTTAACCAGACATTCTGATGGCTGGAACAAAAATGCATCGAAAGGTTATGCTGATCAGGTTGCAAAATGGGATGGAGCCAACTCATGTGCCCTAACTTTAGATTAGAATCTGTATTAGCCAATTTGCCACCACTGTGAAAAACACCTGAGAAAACCCAGTCGGAGCAGGAAGGGTTTCTCTGGACTCACGGTTTCAGAGCCTTCACTCCATGGCCACTTAGCTTCATGCTTTGGGCCTGTGGTGAAACTGAACATGCTGACAGGGAGCATGGGATGGGACAAAGTCGCTCCTGGCATGGCAGCCAGGAAATAGTGTGTGTGTGTGTGTGTTGGGGGAGGGGAGTTGTTGGGGACAAAGCACACCCTTCAAGATCATTCTGTCAATGACCTACTTCCTCCAAAGACCTACCTCCTGAAGTTTTCAGCATTTTTCAGTATCCACTAAGTTATGAAACTATAGGTGGTTTAATCCATGCATAGGGTCAGTGACCTCATGATCTAATCTCAAGGCTCCCTCTTGAAACACTGGGGACTGAATATTCAACATATGAGCTTTGCGGGGCATCTCAGATCCAAACCGTAGAACCCATTCACTACCACAGTGACTTTCTATATGCCTAAGCTTCCACATCTTCAACTTCTTTAATTTAAAAAAAGTAGATAAACACATGACATCTGTGAACCATGATGTGGGCGCTGGTAACTGAACCTGGCTCCTCTGTGAGAGCAGCGAATGCTCTTAACCACAGAGCCATCACTACAGCCCCAAGATATTGTATTCTTTAACTCTGTTTTAATCCCCGTGTATTTAGGTTCATTCCCTTCCATGGCTCCAGTCTATTTCCTTTCTTAAAATCCAGACAGAGGCATAAATGTCAATGTTTGTATAATTTAGAGGCAAATTCCCCAACTAACAAAAGCAAACTGTTATACTATAGCAAATGTGATATATACTTAGAATATTTTTCTATCTTTTTCCACAGACACTTCTAAGCACCATAAATCACAGGGCTTACAGGGCTTACAGGGTACATGTATGTGTTTTTAGTCTCCATGTGTAACTACTGTGTATGAAGAAGGGGAATTAACAACAGGCTGACACCAAACAGTGAAGCCTGCCAGTGACTCACCACATTCTAATGCTGATTAATTTGCAGGCTTCCTGTGTGAATTAGCTAAGAGATACCGCAAGTTTTAAAGAATAATGACTAAAATCTCCTCCATTTCCTGCTTAAATGTATTTTTAAAGCAAAGTGCTTTTAAGAAAAGATACTCAGATACATTTTATATAAGGAAGACTAGGGAATCAGAATTACCTTAATAAACATATCTTCTAGAGTTAAGATTACAAATAAAGAAACAAGAGATCAGCACGAAACCACTTTTATAAGTTAAAAATAAGTGGGGTGGGTCCCTTTCAGCTGGAAACCGCATCTTGCAGTAATTAACCAAAGTGACATACAAAGAAAAGAGGTATGTTCTGCATGTCTTTAATATGGTGTTCTGCTCTTACAAAAGTGAGATTATGATGTAATGTTGAGGGAGTGGTTTCATTCAAAAAGGAGTAATCACCAATGTCACTATGGCAAAAATGAAAGTTTGATTGCTACCCAGAATGCTATTGGCATTGTCATAAAGAAACAAGTGAGGCGCAAATACCGCACAAGCAAAATAAAATGTGTTTTGAGCGCACTAAGCATTTTGAGAGCAGAAATAGCTTCCTAAAATACAAGAAGTGATTAGAGAAAGCAAGCAAGCCAAGAGAAAGGGACCCAAGTTCCATTATGGTATTAAAGTACTCTATCTGCCCAGGAAAAGCAGGATTTGTGAGAACCAATGGAGAGGAGCTCGAGCTGATGTGCAGACACATTGTACAGGCATGGCATATCAGCTGGACACAAATAATTAAAAGATCTTTGGCCTTCAATGCATACATAAATATTAAAAGCTTAAAAAGAACAAAACTTCTGGATGTGCTGTCATATACCTAGAATCCCAACACTGAAAACACTGAGGCAGAAGGCTCACAAATTCAAGACCAGTCTGGGCTACACAACAAGACTCAGCCTCAAAACAAAAAGAAAAGAATATGTCTACATAGACCTACCTAAGAACAACAACCAAAATAATCAATCAAATACCACCTTTGTTGAAGTATAGCAATAATATCTTGTTGAATCCAATGTCCAGCATCAAACACACACCTGCATGCCAGGTGCGGTTGGAAGTAAGGCCACATGTCAGTGATAACAGCACTCTGGGAAATACAATGAAGAATGTTTGCCATTTGGTTCACTTCCGGGAAAATTCCAGAAGCATAATAGAAAAACGGAATTACAGCTGCAAAAGTATTCTTTGAAAAAGGTTAATTTAGAAAGAAGCAGAAATACCCAGCATGGCGGGCACTCCTATAATCCCAGGACCTGGAAGGCTGAGGCAGGAAGAGGGTGAGTGTGAGGACAATTGGGCCTTCACAGAAAGACCTTTGTTCATTAAAAAAAAAAAAAAACCACCAACAACAGTAACAACAAAATGAAGGCAAGGAGATCAGCTTTCCTTCTTACAGTGATGGCAAACATTAAATTCCAATCACCAAGGATGCTGTTTTTAAACCCTAACCGTCTCCTCTCAGCAGACTGAATATCTTCTGATTTTTAGACACAATTTTTAAAGCCTCCCTTATTGAAAATTCAAGCGACTGTCCGAAAATGTGCCCTGCCCTGCTTCCATGCTGTGATTCATAAGGACTTAGCTTTACGCTGTTTTCTAGACCATCCATTGGAAAAGGCATCTTACTTTCCACCTCCAAGTAATTTTTAAACCACATCAATTGTTTCTTCATGTGCAGCTGTTTTTTATCCACAAATAATTGCTTGAGGCTTTTTTTTTTTTTTTTTTTTTTTTGCTTTGCCACACGTTTCAGGAGAGAAGGAATGAAGGGGAACCAGCTAATCTACAAACACTTTGCTTACTGTAGCAGATCAGACCCGCAGTGGGTGGATAGAGCCTTGAAGTAGAAGGCTCTTTAGAAGGAGAGATTGCATAGTAACAGTGTGAATGCATTCAACTAAAGAATGCTTTCCGTTTAGATTTCTCCTATAGGATTATCCACTCAGTAAGGATGCCCATGTGCTGGGAAGTGCACTGGAAGCCTCATAAGAACGGTTTTTAGAGGGCCGCTGTGTGGCTTGGTGTTTAAGACTTTCTGCATAACCCTGGCGTGGAAACGCATACCTGTTACCACTGCATGGGGAGACTGAAGTGGGAAACCGTCAGTTTGAAGGCAGCCCGGGGTTAATAGTAATACGTTGTCTCAACAAAACAAAGTAGGACAACTCCTCAAATAAAACCTTGCCCATAAAACAAAATATGCCCGAGACTGGGGTGACTAGGGGAAGGGAGTGGGCAGATAAGATGGTGACATTCGAGTAGGCTAAAAAGTGGCAAGAAAGACCTTTCGCAAAGGTATGTGTTAAGGCGTAAGCAGGCAGAGGAAGCTTAGGGGACATTTGGTAACTCTGTCTTGTGGAATTAATAGACACTGTCAGCCTGAAGGCCTCTTAGGTTAACTTTTCTGAGCATGCAAACAAACATGTTCATAACTAGAAAACAGCCATTTAGTTTCAAATGCCATCTCCCAGGTACTGATGTAAAGTCTTAACCAAAGCCGGGCATGGTGGCACACGCTTTAATCACAGCACTCATGTGGCCTCGCACATACAGCAAGACTGCATGTTAGGAGGGAAATAAGCCCCACTGTACCGATCTTATAGATGGCATTGATGTAATGTACTCTGAGTAGAACAATACTTACTTTTAACATTGGGATCCGGGAATGGTGGCACAGGCCCCTAATCCCAGCACTCATGAGACTAAGCCAAGGAACATCAAGTTAGGGACCAACCTGGGCTACACAGTAAGCCCTGCCAAAACATAAAACAAAAATGTCCAATTAATCTGTTAAAACTAGGGCCCTAGCAGGATAAGTAAAAGAGTAGCTGCGGAAATTCCTCCCAGCTGTCATTCTCCCGTGTGACAGAAAGCACAGCTGCCAGAACTGACCGTGTTTTCACATACCCTCTTTCTAATAAAGAGCCTGAAGCACAGGCATTGAGTACATGTTAAGCTTTTCTGTGATTCCCGGTGTCTTTACACACTACCTACGGAAAGCTGAAAATTCAGTTCAACTCATCTCCTCTCAAACCAGAAAGTCTCGCATTAAATTCAATACATGAAGTAAGGTGACATCTAGTGTTGACTGAGTGTCAGTGATCTCTGTCAGAACACTGGGCACTTGGATTGGTTTTTTGTTTGTTGTTTTTTTTCTATAAATAATGCTGTTTGGCTTTGTTACATGGGCAATTCTTTAAAACATAGTAATTTTTTTTCTAACTTTTGCTTCTTTAGCGTGATTCTGAACTAACTTGAATGTAAGGTTAACGCCACTGTTTTGATTATTTTAACCCAAGCAAAACAGTATATAGATAACATGGAGAGTAAAATAATGCCTAGGTACCTATCTCCCTATGTTGCGTACCTGTCTTCCTGTGTACCTGACCCCATGTAACTATCTGCCTATGCACCCGTCTCTCTATGGGCCTATCCCCCAGATTTGGCACATCTTAATCCATTGATTCATTTCCTTCAGATATTTAAACAATAAAACAAAATCCACATTTGATACCATCTGAACTCTTTCCTGATTTCACCTCCACAGCTGTTTTTGTGCTTGGTATTAAATATTTGCATACAGGTATTCATAATGTTGTGGTTTCACATGTAATTTAAGTGATGCCATATTGTGCAAATCCTTCCATTCTTCTGAAGTCTGGTGGCATCTGCCATCAAGCTCTGGCTGCTTAGCCACCACCTGACAGTTGCTCATTGAATGAAGGGTATCAGTCTCCGTGTTACACCAAGTGAACATTTAGGGTGTCTTCAGTCCCTTATTCTGAGTTCTGGGCTATGGTGACTAGCCATTCCTGTTCAACCCAGACTAAGGAGTTTCCCAAGATGATGGTGAATGATCTTTTAAAGTGCCCAGGGTGATAATGCCTAATAAACTGGGCAGGGATGAATAGTCACATTAACTTTGACCTCCACTTTCATCTGCCTTCCATATTGACCTTCTGACCCTTCATTGTAGGCTGTCTCTAGGCTCGTTAATCTGTCACTCACATTTATTGAGCAACTACTATATGTCAAATGCCGAGTTTACGTAGAGTTTCTTTGTGTGTGTGTGTGTGTGTGTGTGTGTGTGTGTGTGTGTGTGTGTGAGTGTGTGTGAGAGAGAGAGTTATGCTGTGTATATGTGGTATATATGTTTATGGGCACATGTGGGCGCATGCCGGTGTCCATGACAAATGCATGTGGAGGACAGAAGAGAAAACTGGACACCTTCCATTGTGGTCTCTCTTGAGGGAGGGTCTCTCTTCCAACCTACAGCTCATTGTTTTAGTTAGGCTGCTGGCCAACAGGCTGCTGGAACACTCCTGCCTCTACTCATCAACATTGGGGGTTACAGGCACTTTAACCAAGCTCACGTTACGTGAGTGCTGGAGATTTGAACTCGGGTTTCATGCTTATACAGGAAGCCTCCCCAGTGAGCCATCTCTCCAGCTTCATATAGTACCTTGTTGGACAGCTACAATTCTATGATTGATTCTTCCACAGAGTTGGGGAGGGAAAATATTTATTTCATTGGCTAGAGCTGTGAAATTGCTGACACAAAAGAATTAAAAGCATGCTTCTCAGCCCACCCCCTTTTTTCATTTCTACTGAGGTAAGCATTGCTGTAATTGCATGTACAGGACTTACACTCTGTGCTAACAGATCTTCTGGCGGCGCTCACTACATCTGGACTTTTACAGGCCTTCAGTCATTTTTAGTTTAATATGATTTGTGGTACTGTGGTGGTTTGAATAGGAGTGGCCCCCATAGACTCATGTGTGTGAATGCTTGCCCCATAGGGAGTGGTACTATTAGAGTAGGTGTGTCCTGGTTGGAGGAAGTGTGTTACTGTGGGGGCTGGCTTTGAGGTCTCAGATGCTCAAGCCAAGCCCACTGTGGCACTGTCTCTTCCTGTTGCCTGCTGGTCCAGATGTAGAACTCTCAGCAACCTCTCCAGCACCATGCCTGGCTGCATGTGGCCATGTTTCCCAGCATGGCAATAATGGACTGAAAGCCAGCCCCAGTTAAATGTTTTCCTGTAATAGAAGTTTTGTTTGTGTTGTGTGGACATGTTTTTGTTGTAGTTCTAAGTGTGGAATACAGGAATGCCCTGTAATTATTGATAGCAGCCTTGTGAAAGGGTTTATGACCCTTGTCAACAGGAAACTGTCTCATGTGGGGGGAGGGCGGTGAGTTTGGCCAGATGAAAAATATCCTTGTATGGACTTTAAGAACATATGAATAAGAGTCCAGAGACAGAGAGAGGCAGAGAGATTTGCATTGAAATGCCTTGTGCCGCTTGGCTTCGCTCTCAGAGAGAAAAGCTCCAGAGAACTCTTCATGCCTCTTCTGCTGAATTGTGCCACTGTTGCGGAACCCTGCTACTGCTGCTGCTGAAGCTTGTTGCTGCTTTTGCTATTTCTGGATTGCTGGTTTGCTGTTTGACTGGACTGCTGGTATCCGGATGACAAGAAGTGGATTCGCCCCAAGGAACTACTTCTAAAAAAAGTCCACATCTGCAGTCTCTATTAACCTTCTTTCTCTCCTACCTGGTGTTGGGGTGTTGGAAGGGACTGGGGTGGAGAAGGGAGAAGGAAACATAAGGAACCCCAAATAAAATAGGTTTGAAAAAAAATCAAAGCCTACATTTTCCTTTATAAGCCTTGCCGTGGTCATGGTGTCTCTTCACAACAACAGAAACCGTAACTAAGACAGATACATGTGGAGAGCAAGCAGTGACGTTCATATGTCAGAAAGCTTGGTTCTCAGTTTCATCTGCTTTTAACAGTGTGAGCTATTTAATGTGTCATTTGAACGAAATCTAGGGGAGACAGACCGGAGCAGTACAGCATGTCGGTACCCTTCTGCGTCTAACTGCACCCCATTTAGAACTCCACCACGCGAGGGTAGATTTTGATCTTCACCCATGACCCTTTCTATTGCTTAGAAAAGAAACCCTCACATTTCTCTCCTATTTTCACTGTGTCCCAAATGTTATTTGTAGGTGATGGGCATAAAATATTACTTGTAGGAGATTAGTTCTGGAAATATTGACAGACATTAACTGAGGAGCATTAAAGTTGAGACTATTAGTGTGGGATGTAAGCTGTAACTTTTCAGGTTCCGTCTGGTCTGTTTACATTCATTAGCTTCCATGTGTTTTCCTTGACCTTGAAAAGATTGGTTTTTTACCTTCTCATGTTCCTTGGCATATACCGAGCAATACTCTCTAAAGGGCAACATACACCCTTGGCTTGTGGCCAAACACTTCATTGATTAGCTTGATGAGGGTCCTTGGAACATTATTAAGTTAGGGATACAAAAATTTCTGGTTCGTATAGAAAGGATGGGCATTAACTTTTAGTTCAGTAATGACAATGAAATAAATGTCTGGTGATGAAATATAATAAGCCAAATCATGTCTCTTACTATACCTGTAAGAGACAAAAACTAACCCCATGCTCTCTAGAGGTATTTGGCGAAGAGTGAAGCACTGTCAAATACTGTTACTGACAGGACTTTATCTTAGGCACGCCATTCACTGTTCCTTTAAATAAATTGAGATGTTGAGTCCCTGGCAAGATTTGATTCCCAAATTGAGTTAGATCCCTTCCTGGTGACAAGCCACCTTGAACAGAGGACCATAGGTCAGGCCTCCCGTCTTAGTCAGATAGCTGGATGGCACTCATGACTGCCTGACTACTCTCAACACTCCAGGGATGTCCTGAGGTAGCTGTCCTGCAACCACAGCTGCTTCCTGCTGAAGCACAACTTCAGCTCCAGGAAGCACCAGTTCATGGCCACCTCAGGCAGCTTTTTATCATGAGCTTCAGGGAACTCTAAGTGGCTCACGTAACTACTTCTACAGGGCAGAGGGGGAGTAACTCATCCTGGCAGTCTAGCAGAAGACTTGTGTGTGATGGTGGCCACGCCCCTTTACGAAGGGCTGGGCCATGATTGGTGCAAACATCCTTGGCCTTCATGTCTTCTCTCTACAACCTGCAGAGGCCCTTCTGCACTGGCCCCCTAATCTGGCAATATTAGAAAAGCCATTTCCACTGTGGTCTTTTCATTCTTTTAAAAATAGAATCTCACTCTGTAGCCCAGGTTGGCCAGCAACTCATTCTGTAGCCCAGGCTAGTTTTAGACTAAGAAATTCTCCTACCGCACTTTCCCAAGTGCTGGGATGACCGGCCTGAGCCGTTACACTCAACAAGGCTTTCCCCCTGTGTTTGAGCTTTACCATTACGGGGGAAGGCTGAGGCCGTGACGCAAAGAGGTGAGTACGGAGGCAATGTTCCAATGGAACAGTGGAAGAGCAGTGTAGTGGTAGGCAAGTGGTGGCGACACTAGTCACCGCTGGTGCCGGGGAGCTCCAGAGATAGCAGAGACCAAGGGCAACCGTCATTCTGTGGTGTTATAGAATCACAGGGTTGTAGAGTTATAACGTTATACTGTGATAGCAGCAGCAGCTAAGGATGGGGCAGGGTGGAGACCGTAGGGGAGAACAGGGAGCTATGGATGAAGGAGGTCTGCTAGTCGTCGCCTAGGTCCAGGCACTCAGAGACCTGGGACTGCCGCAGTAGACTTTTCTCCTACCCTACTCATGATATCTACCCAGACAGAACAAACGGACCCAGCCAGGGGCCTGGAGAGACAGCCCAGCGGGTAAGAGCACTGGCTGCCCTTCCAGGGGCCAGGAGCTCAGTTCCCAGCACCCACATGGTCCCTCACAACCAGCTCTAGGGGATCTGACAACCTCTTCTGGCCTCTGAAGGAACCAGGCACACACGTGGTACACAGACATACATGCAAGCACACCCTCAATACACATATTAATTAAAAAAAATAAAAATGAAAGGGACTCAGCCAGCAGACTGGTAACAACTGCGTGTATTGTGTTGGGATGTCTAGTTCATGTGTGCTGGTTTTCCTTCTTATTCTCAAACACAAATATTGATCAAATGTTTTATTAAAAATGAAATGTAAGCACAAGGTCTTGCCCCCAAGAAGCTTACTACAAGACTGGGGAGATGTGTAGTTAAGACTCATCAATTGATTTTATTCATTCCTGGCTACGTATTAGAATGCTATGGGTCTGTGTTCAAATCCAAGCAATGCTTAGGTCTCTCTGCAGAACATGACACTTGAATTTTTGTGTTTGACTCCAGGCATGACATTAAAAAAAAAGTCTGTATTTTTTTTGTAATTTATTTTTATGTGCATTGGTGTTTTGCCTGTATGTATGTCTGTATGAGAGTCTTAGATGACCTGGAACAGGAGTTTTAAACAGTTGTGAACTGACATAGGGCTGCTGAGAATTGAACCTGGGTCTTCTGGGATAACAGTCAGTGTTCTTAGCCACTGAACCATCTCCCAGCACGAGATTTTTTAAAAAGGTGTTCAGTGGCTGGGGCGAGAACTCAGTGTTAAAATATCTGAGTGAAGATGGCAAAATAATGCTTTCAGTAAGTGGACTCTAACCTTCTTCTAGAAAAGGGGAATTTGAGATTCTCTTCCCAGGAGAAATGTTCTCAGTGAAGGAGAATCCAGAACAGAAAAAAAAGTCCCTCTTCCGTCCTCTGCCCAAACAGAACCTCTGTCAGCATCTTTGTTCTCTCTTAACCTTTAGAGTTGCCTGCAGCAGAGCCAAACGAAACCAAACCCATGTCATCTGACAATGAAAGAACCTTTTTATTTTCCTTCAAGAATGTCCTGCAGGGTCACCTCAGTTAACAGTTCATCCGATTCCAGGCAGGTACACTGGGATGCGGGCCACGTCCCACAAAAATGAAGTCTGTTTATTTGCTCTGTGAGTAGAACGCAGGCGCCTCTTTGCATGAAGTCTGGCAAAGCAGAAACATAGGCAAGAACATACTAATGCTGTTTACTTTCCCATTGCAAAGGCATGTGAAGCATAAAGGAGAACTGCAGGCTAGAGCTAGAGAAAGGAACGTTTCCTAATGCAAGCTGCACTGGCTTCTGGTAGGAAGTGAATGCAGGGAACTGTGCCTTCCCAGCTGTCAGCTTAGTTAGAGTCAAGAGCCTGACAAAATGCTAGCTTTTAGGAGAGTCTATGAGTGGAGAGCTTCTGAAGACAGTTTAAAGCCTTTTAATTACAATGCAGGCTTTGAAGAGCTGGGGATGTATTGAGGTTGGTTTAGAATGCACATAGCCCTGGGTTTAATGCCCTGCACTATATAAACCGGACATGTGGTTGTACACACCTATAATTCTCGCATCTGGGAGGTGGAGGCCAAGGATCAGGAGTTCAAGTTCACCCCTTTTCTGCCTAGCAAGTTTGAGGCCCCTCTGGATACATTAAACACTCATGTGAAACAAAACAAAATAAAACACAGTCTTTGAAAATAAAACATAAACAGAAGTATGTGTTTTCACTTCTAAATTGCTCCCCAGTGGCTTAGCTGCCCTTTGATGGCTGATAGATTGTGTATGCATGTTGATGTGTGCATGCATGTGTGTTTGTGTATGTTTCTCTCAGTGTTGAGGAATTAAAACCGAGCCCTTGCACACCTAGGCAAACTGAGCTGAGCTGTACCTACAGAAACTGATAAATGTTTTAAACAATTTATCTGATCCATCGTTTGCAAAAGGATCTAGAGATTGAATGAAAATAGCTACCTAGGTCCCATGAGTATATCTTGAGTCGTTCTCATAAGTATATTACTGTTGTTTTCACTGTGTAGATGAGATGTCTAAAGTAAAAGGAATTAAGCTGTTTCCCCAGTACTACACGGTATCAAGCAAAACTGGCTCTCCAGTCTGTGTGCTTAATCACTGAGGTAGATTCAGAACGTGTAGAAAAATTAATACTGCCATATGGAAAATCTGTGTATTTGCACCTTACATATATTTCCTATATTTCCTAAGGCACACATTTTATTATCTCTGAAATTTGGAATTTTGCAATTAATAGTGTCTGCAATTAAAACCAACACACAATTAATACATAAAACAATAGTGCACCTTTGAAATAGAGTAAAATAAATCTCATAGGCACTGTAGTCATTCCTCTTTTAGGAAGACATGTGTAGATGCAGAGATCTTTTTTTCCAGGAAGAATATTGATAAAATAAATAAAATTTTCTGAACATGAAATTTCATCCATTTACTCAACCATCAAAAAAATTTTTTTTAAGTTTCAAGATCAATTAGAGACCCAAATCTGGCATCTGATGACTGGATCAAATTCTGGCCAAGCAGTTTTCAAGCATGTGACAGCAAGTTTCATAATCTATGCTAACCGAATGAAGTGGAGATATTAGCAGTAGCTGCAGGATCATTGTAAGGATTAAATGCACTAACTCATCTAAGGAGCAGCACAACATTTGTTATACTGTTATTATCCTTTAGTTTATGTGTGTTTGCCTGTGTGCATGTCTGTCCACCAGGTGAGTGCAGTGCCAACAGAGGCCAGAAGAGGGCGTCAGAGCTATTGTGTGGGTGCTGGGAAGAAAGCCTAAGTCTTTTGCAAGAGCATCAAGCACTCTCCACAAAGCCATCTCTCCAGCCCCTATAATCATAATTTAAAGGTTCAAGAAACACCTTTATTTGTTTCACACAGCACACTTAGCCTAAAATAAAGTAAGATAGGCTTAATTTGTGGACAAAATATAAATTAGTGTTGGCATCCAGGGAAAAGAGCGATTCCGTGGGAAATAGGCTCTTGCTGGCTGTCCCCTCAGGATTGGCTCTGGTAAGGTGGGCAGGGGAGATAGAGGAAGCGTTCCATGCCAAGAAAATAACACGTGTAAAAGGCTGTTCACTGGGCCTTCACTAGCTGTCCCCGAAGAACAGAGCAAATAGACATTATGCTATTTTGGACCAAAGGCTACAGTTAGCAGCACCCTTTCCTTGTTCTAACACAACAAAACTGCTGTTAGGCCATGTTAAAATGGCAGGGGACGCTTTGCAGAAGGCCACGGCACCCCTTCCTTAATGAGCTGTCAGAGGTTCTGCCTCGCTGTTTATCTTGTGAGCAAGTTTTTATGAAGGCTGTCAGTAAAGAGCAAGTATGGGGATAAGCAACATATTCACCACTCGGCAGGAGGCCGAGAATCTGTGCTTTCAGAATCAGCAGGGGACCGTGGGAAAATGTCTATTCTTCAAGCCCCGTTTGATGGACTGACGTTCAAAGGAGGGGGTGGGCTTCTCCGAGGCTCAGAGAGTCTTGCTCCAATTTAAGCTCCAGAAGCTTCTGCTTGCAGACAAGAGAGTGAGACAAAGCCTTGCAGACTTAATTTCAGTGATCTTAATTGTGAGCGTTCCTCAGAGATGTGAAGATGCATCTGATACTGAACGGAAGGTCATGTGTCTGGGCGATGATGCCCACTAACACATATTTCAAAGTAATCCAAAGTTGGGCTGCCCCCCATAGAGATGCCATTGTCTTAGTGGGGCTATTTAGTTATGTGTGACTTTTAAAACGAAAGGTCTACGGGTGGCGTTAGCATTCCCCCACCCCAGAAGAAGTCCTTACAGTTTGTGTTAAAAGTCTAAAGAATAGCATTATTCCTTAGATCAGACAGACAGATCCTGGTTCTGTAGCTTGTCCCCTGTGGACCTTTGAGCAAGTTACTTAGAGATACTCCACAATACCACTCACTCCACACACTTGCTGTGTGAGGATTTAAGTGAGACGGTGTGTGCGAAGTGTCAGCACAGACCAATGTAGTGATGTTTCTGTGAATATTGTTACTGTGTCCTTCCAAGAACAGTCCCCACCCCCGCCACCAGAGGTGTACCTATGTAGAGATGAAAACTTTAGTTAAATCCAAATGATCATGGATCAAGGCATTACAAATAAAATATTTCATTGAGCATTATCTTTTTAATGGCAGTAATACAATCTAGCCTGCTAACTATGATTACATAGAGATATCTCATCGTGTTATGTGATCAGATATATAAGCCACTAATTGCTGGTCTCCTTAATGTATTGCATGCAGTTATTCTACTATAATAACTGCATGCAAGTGCAACAGGATTGCAAAACTCTGCCTCAGGGCGTATGGGGTGAGAAAACTGTATCTATTCTCCTTACCATATGCAGACATAGACAATGCAAACATTATCTGTAAAAACAAAACAAAACAAAACCAAAGAAATAAAATCTCATTAACTGAAATAGTAGCTTATTTTAGGACCTTTGTGTAAGCTACTTATATCATTAAAAGCATAGCTACAAATTCAAGGATATTCTGTAGGAATTGTATAATTATAAATCATAAAGAAAATACAAAGATAATGGAATACAGGTAACAGGAAAGGAAAAGTGACTATTGGACTATTGGAGAGAGGAAGAGGACCAGAAAGACAGGGATGGGAACAGGAGAGGTGGAAAGAGGGAATGAGAGAGGGGGCTACGGCAGGATACAAAATATATAATCTATGATTAATATAAAAATAAATAAATTACTTTATAAAAAAAAAGAACACTTGCTAATCTTCCAAGAGCAACTGAGTTTGCTTTCTGTCACCCATATCATGCGGCTCACACAGCCTGTAACTACAGCTCCAGGAGCTCTGATGCCCTCTTCTGGCCTCTGTGGGAACCTGAACATTCATGGCATATGTACATACACATAAGAATGTTAAAATACATCTTATTAAAAAAACCAACCAAAATATTCATGAGAATTTCAAAACATCATTTTGTACACGACTTTAAAAGGTAATAAAAGAAAGAATACATCCTGGAAGCCAGTAGAAAGCAATAATAGAACTAAAATGTGGCACAGAGTGATAACTACTTTTTCTATATTAACTGGTTCTCAGCACCCAAGGACAAAGATCAACTCCTTAAGGGAGCATCACAGTTAGGATTAAATGCTGTGTCTTTCTACAGTTCCAACCCATATCATTTCTACAACGCATGGGGAAATGTCCTCTGGTGTCCTGGACATTAAAACACTGCCCAGGCTCCCTCAGTTTATATATCTTGCGGAGTTATACTCAGGCAATATTTGGCTCTAGAGGATCCCATGTGCAGTGAGTATGCGCCTCATGAGTGTGTCTATAATGTCTTGTTTACTGTAACTTCCCTATATATAGGTTATGGTGATATTAACTATCTTTTTGCTCTTTTGATTTTTTTGAGACAAGATCTCACTCTGTAGCCCACACTTAAACAAACTATAGAGCCCAGGTTAGCCTCAAACTCATGGTAACTCTCCTGCCTCGGCCTCTCCGGTGTCATAAAATTGTAATTGTTTAATCTAGATTTTAGTTGTTTTTATTTATTCATTTCGTGGCATGTGTGTATTTATCTCTTTTCATCATGCAAGTCCTGGGGATCAAACACAGGCTGTCAGGTTTGAGGCTTGCCACAAGAGGGAAATCTGGTACTATAAATGTGCTAAATCATGGCTAGGAAGGTCACAGGTCCTCTGATGGGGAACTTACTACCATTGTTTTGTTAAATGGGCATGTTAACCATTTACATATCTATACCTATCTATTCAGATATATAGACAAGCAGACATAGACACAGACCTACACATAGATGACATGTGCTGCCCTCAGTGCTGGCCAGCAGTTTCTCTCTACTTTGGTCAGCAATTCATGAGGATCCTCATAACTGGTCAGAGGTGCTGAGAGTCCATGACTAGTGAGTGCTCAGCCCTAAACAGGACATTTACATCAACCTCCCACCTCCAGGCTCAGCAATTGTAGAAGCAGGGAGGGGTGTGTGGAGCTACTGTGAGTGGGTGGGTGAGGAGCAATGCCGTGAAGTGCCATCTTCTGGACATGACGTGGCCATTGTACTTATGATCTTACTACAGCTACAGTTACCCATACAAGATCAGTCAGCAACCCAGTGTGTGTTTTTGTTTTGTTTTGTTTTGTTTTTAAAGCAGAGGACATGAGTTAGGAAAGAACATGCTAAGGGGAAGGGAATTTGATTTGGATGTGATCAAGACCCTGTTTACATGAATGAAGTTGTCAGAAGATAAAGGTAGCCTATTAAAACAAAAAAACAAGAAAACAAACTTCACTTTATGCTTTACACATGAAATAAATAAATTTGGCTTATCAGAGCATTGCTCCAGGAATAGAAAAATGAGGTACTGATTTGTTTGTCGGGTGATCCTCCCAGAAGCTGTGGGCCTTTGTTCACATTTGTTCCTTTTTAATGGGATCCGGGATGCCTCTTAGCAGTCAGAAAGTCCCTGTGACTTGCTAGGGAGTCATTTGGGCATTCTTTTTTTATGCAAGTAATTTTCTTAATAAGTTTTTCTTTTCAGAGAACAACAGCTAAGTTCAGCTTCAGTGGAATTCCCATAAATTCCAAATTAGTCATGTTTGCATCAGTGCGGGTTTAATCATGGTCCAGGATAAGTGCATAAGAACAGAGCACGCCCACTTCCCACAATACACCACAAGCATAGGAAATCGTCTTGTGACAAAATCTTCCCTTTGATCTCATATTAATTTTCAGTATTTGTCGATACTAACTCATATGTTATTGAAGACCAAATTACTCATAAAGCAAGCATGTAGCTGTGCAGGCTTGTAGATCACATATTTGCATCACAGTGTGTCTGCTGGGTCAATGGACACGTTTCAAGAATCTATTCTCTCCTTCCCCCATGTGGGTTCCCCAGAGACCTGACTCCTGTTGTCAAGCCTGGCAGCAAGCGCCTTCACTCACTGAGCCATCTGTGTGATGCTTTTGACTATAAGAAAATGGCTGGTATTAATTGCTTATAAGACCTTAGATTGGTTTGTACTATTGCTGTTATACCATTACTAGCGCTAACTTCTTTCTTTTAAAATGGGGCCCATTATATAGTTCTGGCTAGCTTGGGGCTTTCTATATAGACCAGGGCTGACCTCAAACATGCGAACCTCCTGCCTCTGCTTCCCTAGAGCTGGGATTACAGGCATGCTACAGACATACAAGTGCTAGAGAATGAATGTGTTTCTGCCACCTGTCAGGGAAAGATTCACTGCTTAGCCTCTTCTACAAATGCAGTCTTTAGTGAGAAGTTTCATATGTAAGCAAGGATGTCTGTATGCATAAGTGAATTAAGGATGATATTCTATAGTGGATCCTTGTATGGAATATAGCTTTGGGGAAAGAATTATGGGCACAGATATTAATAAGCATAAAGTGCAGACATCACAATGTACACTCACACAATCCTAGACTATAGCACCTACTCCATCCTGAGATTGCTAAACTAAAACCTGTGTGACGTATTCTTGGACCAAAGACTGTGAACTGTGGGACTCAAGCTAAACACAGGAAGGGTACAGTGAAGATACTCAGCATTAGGGATATTTCAGCAGTATTTTAATCTCACAGGATAACCTGCCATAACTGTGACCCTCTGTTAACTGAAATGTCATTGCCCGTGTGTGACTGAGTTGATAAGAATCCTCCAAACAAAAGAATGCTTTATCAAACCTTACAGGGTCTATTTTCCTTCTTTATATGTTAGTTGCTTCTATTTTAATCCTATATATGAGTACAGCAATGTTGATAAGTCAGCAACAGTAGATCGCCTGAGAAACAGCCTTATGGAATACTTTTATACAATAAAATATAAATCAACTTAAAATAATATTTGCAAATGACTTTAATTTCATGAAGAGAATATGATGCCAAAATACATAACAAGATCCTAATGATATTAAATAAAATATGGGTCCTTTGGCTGGAGAGATGGCCAGAGGACCTGGGTCTGATTCCGGCACTCACATGCCAGCTCACCACTGTGTGTAACTGCAGTTATTGAGAAATCTGACACCATCTTCTGACCTCCACAGACACCAGACATGCAGGTGTGAATATCTGAGTTTGAAGGCTGCATGAGGTCTTCTCTCAGGAGAGACTAGGAGAAGGGAAGGTGAGAGAGAATTATAGCTCACTCCTTCCAGCCCTTACACTGTATTGCCACCTGAAATGACCTTAATTTATGCACCCGCACTCAAATATGCAAGTAACCTCAACTCCTTACTCTTTCATTTGTGTCTTTCTCTGCCTCGCCTTATATTCCCAGTATCTCTTCTGAGATACTGTCTTTGCTTGCTGTGAGCTGCCATGTAGGAAGTGGGACTCAAACCTGGGTCCTCTGGAAGGATGGACAGTACTCAGAGCGTTTAAGCCACCTTTCTAGCCCCACACTTACTCCTTTAGAAGACCTGGTCTGGTTCCCTGTACCTACTCCAGGCTGCTCACAACTACTTATAAATCCAGTTCCAGGGAGTCCTTGCCCTTTTCTGACCTCTGTGAGCACTGTATGTACAAGCAGGCACACACACACACACAAACAAATTTAAAAAATTAAGAGGCATTTTCTTTTAATTTTAAAGAATCCCTTCAGGCATTTAATCCACTAAATAAATAAGATCCATAAATCCATACCAATATAAACAAGTGAATAAATACATGAGAAAATAAGGGAGTTCTTGCAGTTGACTACCAACAGATGGATGCAGAAGGAAATAGAGTCAGGGAATCACTATTTGGCAATCATCACGGTATCTGGTTAAGTCAAGGAACACACGGGATGCTAATCTATACTGGGTCAAAGTTCAATGAGGAAAAGATATATGTAACCTCAAGGAATTACATAGCATCACAGAACCTTCACAAAGTACTTACCAACAATAGAGGGGGAAGAGAACTGAAATGGGAAGGCTGATAATAGAGTTTCCCAGCCAAGAGGTCTGCGCCGACATCACCAGTAATTCTACGGATAAAAATGCTTGTCACCCTTAAGTGTGGTTTATACACCCAGTGAGACTGGAGAAAACCAGTTTTTCCTTTGCCAGTTGGCTATGCCCAGCAGTAGAAAGCCAACACAAAATGAGTTCAACTTTATTTTGTACAGGTTTGTTTGGTTGGTTGCTTGGTTGGTTTTGTTTTGTCTCTTATTAATTTGTTTGGGCATTTTTTATCTCATTGGTCTTTTTCTTGAATATTATTGTTTCTGATTTTGTGGTTTTGATGGGTGTGTGTGTGTGTGTGTGTATTTCCTGAGGGTTTTTTTCCAGTTTTAACTAACTAATTAATTTTTGCCTATTTTTTTCTAAAAAAAAAAAAGAGAGATAAGGAAGGCTTGGAGTTGGATGGGTGGGAATTCGGGAGATTCTGGGAGAATATGGGAAAGGGTAAACCATGATCAGAACACATTGTAGAAAAAAAATTATTTTCAATTGAAAAAAAAAGTATGTCACCTGATCGAATCCAAGATAAGCAAGCAGCCCTGCTTCCATGATGTTCCAGCCAAGAATGCATACTTGGAATCTGATCTTAAGGAAATATCAAGTAAACCCAAGTAGAGAGATTCTCAACAGCATAACAAAGTAATGAAAGAAAAGGCCACTTCAAGGAACTCTTTCTGGCTGAAAGATGCTCAAGGGACAAAGTTGTTCCATTGGAGAGTGATCCTGGACTGGACACTTTGACTGTGAAGGGCATTAAAGGAATAACATCCTGATGATGGATCATTAATGGGATAACTTGGATCCACAACATAGATGAAAATGGTAACAACATGATGTTGTGTTTCCTGCTTTTCACTTTGTATAGTGCCTAAGTAGGAAAATGACCTCATTTGTAGAATACACATTGAAGTATTTGGGGATGGCAAAGCACCCCATTGGCATCTTACTCTCAAATGAATCAGGACAAATAAAGGTTTTTAGGTACTATACATGCAACATTATTATAAGTTTGAAATTATTTTAAAACAAAAATGATGCCACTTCTATGAATGTTACTTCATTCCTTTTCTAAGGTGGAGGATGAGTGTTCATCTCATTATAGGTAAGGCAAATGAAAAAGTCACCATGCTCTGAAAGCATCATGGGAATCTAAATCAAGATGACACCAACCAAGCAAGTGTTCTTGGTGTCAGGCAAAAGGCAGCACCTAGTCCTAAGCCCCGGATTGCAAGAAGAGTTGTGTTAAGCTGACAGTGTTTTGCCGTTTCCACTTTTCCCTGCCTCCTCTTTCATATGCCTATAGAATAAACTAGATCAGAGCTGAGCCTAGGTAATATTTTTTTCTACATGTTTACCCATTCACTCCATATTGGTAAGGTGTAATATTACCTTGGCTACCATCCAACTGAGTGGAAGGCCACACAAACCCCAGCAGGAATCTACAGGCAGGCAAGTCCTCCACAGGCCTGGCACCTCCCTGATAGATTTGCATGAACTTCAAAGACTCTGGTTCAGAACCAGCCGTGTCTGACTCAGCTGAGTGGGAAGAGTCTTGTGAATGGAGAATGAACAGTCTGCGCTTGGGTGCCAGTTACTCAGCAGGGTCACACTGGAAGATGCAGGCAGCAACAGTTGCCCAGAACTGCAAGTCTTGGAAGCCTTGTAGAGTGCAAGAAGAAGCCACCAAACCCAGCCAGTTCCTTGCCACGTCACCCACAGAGATCACAGAAGGGTCATCCCGCAGACATTTCTGTTTGTGTCACCACATTTAGTCAACACGCATCAGGAAACAGTTTACATATCATTCCTTTCTTTTGGAACTTTTGTGTCCAGTTCTGTAAATGACTGGGACATGGTGACACTGAGTAAATAATGCTTTTTGAATAAATGAAGGGAAAAAAACCAGCTTTTTTGGTGCTTTATATATGAATGCTTGCACACCTCTAATCCCAGCACTTCGGAGGCAGCAGCAGGTCGATCTCTGTGAGTCCGAGGCCAGACTGGTCTACAGAGCGAGTTCTAAGACAGCCAATGCTACACAGAGAAACCCTGTCTTGAAAATAAATAAATAAATAAATAAATAACCCCACAGGTTCACATATCAGATATTTTGCTACCAGATATTTATAATTCATAACAGTAGCAAAATTAAAGTTATGAAGCAGCAAGCAATGAAATAATTTTATGGTTTAGGGTTACCACAACATAAGGAGCTGAATTCAAGTGTTGCAGCATCAGGAAGATTAAGAACCTGGTCTAGACTTTGGGAGGTAGAAAGTGTCGCTAGCCTGTGTTTGTGAACAAGGAGCTCAGTCAGAAAGCCCAAAGTCAGCCAAGCTCTGGGATCCTACCCTTAACCAGGACATTCAGCCACCTCTAATAGAAACATGTTATCCATGCTTCTGAAAGACTCACACAGATATGGATGGGTGAATAGGAAACAAATACATCCATATTTAATATTTCTAGACTGTTATTGAAAGCAGTAAATCAAGACACAACCTAATGTTCAACAAGTAAGGTATAATCCTAAGCACAAATATTATTTAGCCATTAAAATATGGCTGCACTGTTGAGCCTGGCGGTGCACACTTCAGTCAGTACTTGGGAAGGCAGAAGCAGGCGAATCTTGGTGAGTTCAAGGTTTACAAAGCAAGTCCAGGGCAGCCAAGGCTACAAAGAGAAACCCTGTCTTGAAAGACCAAAAATAAATAAAATAAAATAAAAATATATTGCTACACCATGGAGAGTGCAATCCTTGCACTTGGAAGGCTGAGGCAAGAAATTGATGCCATCCTGGGCTATGAACTGAGGCGAGAGAGGAAGGCTGTGATGGGGGAGTATTCTGCTATATGTTGGGGAATGGCTAGTACTAGCCACAGATGAGTTCTCTGCAATGGAGTCTAGTGTTAAAATAAGATTCATTGTGATGGTGTAGTGCCCAAATAACAAAATAAGAAACTGAGAATCCGTGCCATCTCAGATAGGAAGTGCAATGGGGAAAGTGCTTGTCTCACAAACCGGAAGACCTGAGTTTAATCTCCAGAACCCACATACAAATACTAGGTGGCGGTGGCTCCTGCTTGTAATCCTAGAAGTGGGGAGGCTCATATAAGCCAAAACACGGAGGAGAAATGGAACTGATTTTCCAGGCAAAGCAAGCAGGATCTGCTCATTGGATGAAGAGACCAGCATAAGCAAGTGATGGAAGTGTGCAGAGAGCATGGCTGGGGGTGCAAGAGCAGGCTTTGCGATCTGTGGGACGAAATAAAACAGTTCGCTTCAGGCTGCTGGTAACGCGTGGCCAGCCGAAGTCGCCAAGCGCGGACATCCCAACCCAGGTCTAGATCCTCATCTTGTTTTGCAGTCGGGGAGCTGAGCGACAACAGGGGACGGTCTGTGACAACAGATAAAAAGCTTCCTTTGGAAAGAGCTGCATTCACTGGAGACATCGGAGTTAGCGGACCACGTGGTACCGGGGACTGTGGGAGAACTGGTACGCCGCGGTGTGCTATGGAGTGTTGTGTTTCAAGCGCAGGTCCTCCGCTGATTACCCAACCAACAACTGCCGGTTCACTCCAGACTCGCCACTGCCGCCCTGTGGAAACGAGGCAAAGAACCGAGCTGAGTTCAAAGTTGGTATTTCGGCAAAGTGGTTCTGGATCTCTTTCCACCAAAACGTGTTTGCTAGCTACCAGCTTCCCAAACCAAACCTGTAACTTCTTGATGATTTATTCTCCCATTTTTACAAATCAGCTAAATGCTACTCAAAACTTCTGACCAGACCCATGATAATCAACCGGAATTTATTATTTTGAATCAATTTTGTTCCAATAAAAAGCAAAGAAGCATAGTGTCTCTATTAAAACAAGTGCACGGTGTGCCAGCTTTTTGCTTGCTAATAGGGAAAATAGTTTCAGAGCTGCAATACTATCAGCAAAGTGATTCAGGCCCAGGGTTTTTGTTTATACACAGTCTCCAGGAACAACTGAATCCCCTATGGAATAGCTGGCATTTTTGTTTCTCACAAGAGGAAAAGAAGTTGCTACTGGCATCTACTAGTTAGAAGTTGGGGACACCAATAAAAAGTGCACAAGACAACTCCCACAGTAAGAATAATTAGAGGGAGACTGGGATGGCTCACCAGAAATCTCCAGCAGCCACGTAAAAAGCCAGGTATGGCTGCGCATGTCTGTGACCTCAGGGCTAGGGAGACTGGAGGACCACTGGAGCGTGCAGGCGCAGTGAGAGAGACTCTGCCTAAAAAGGCATAGGTGGGGACTGAAAGGGCAGGAGTCACAAATGCCACCACATGTACGCACTGGTACCCACCCACCCATACACATGCACCCAAACCCATAACACACACATACCCCTAAACCCATAACAGACACACACACTTAAACTCATAACACACATATACACACATCCCTAAACCTATAACACACACACACACACAAATAAATAGGTATTTGGACCCAAATAATAGCAATGAGGTTTAAAACTATGATGTATCAAAACTTTTCACTGTGTAAGTGAAGACATTGAGATCATGAGAAATGAAATGACTTTTTAAATTTTAGTTTATTAACCAATATCTTTAAGCATTCCAAAGATACAACATACAAAGATGTATGCAAGACTTGAGTGGGTAATTCTTCAAAGAACTGTTGTACCAATGGCCAACAAACACAAGAAGAGATGTGTCATGGAAGTTTTGGTTTATGATATATAAACATGTTTTTGTTTTAATCCTAGGTGTGGGATCTGGGACTGATTCATATTGTCCACAGCAGCAGACTATTTGCCTCGTGTGGGCTCTGAGAGGGGCTCCTTGTCAGCTGCAGATAGCTTAGATCTGAAGACTCTGGAAAGGGAATAAGTGTCAGGGCCCTGAAAGAGAAAGGGGCACCAAGGAAGAAGAAGGATGCCGATGCTCTCTCCTGCTGCTCCTGGTTGCTGTTGATGAAGTGTGAAAAAGTCAGATATCCTGAAATGAGGACTGTACTTGGCCCAAGGAACCCGAAGACCCTCAATGCAGGAAGTAGCTAAGGAAAACTACAACCCCTCTCACACTAATCTTTCTATTGAACCTGGTGATGGGGTGTTGGAAGGGACTGGAGTGGAGAAGAGAGAAAGAAACAAATGAAATAGATTAAAAAGAGTGTAATAGAAATGCTTAATGGCATTAGTCACTAGGGAATGCAAGTCAAAACCACAATGAGCTTTCTCCTCAAACAGGAAGGTGGCTCAAATTAGTACCAATACACATACTTCCAGCCGTTGGTCCTATTGAGAATGGGCTCTCAGTGGGCAGCTCAGCCCAGTGTGGGATCCCAGAGCTTGAGCAGGACAGGAAGGGTATGCACACAGGAAGATGGCCGGATGCAGGAAGCTACCACTTGAGGTGGCATTGGTGATCATGCAGGTCAAGGGGCCTAGGCGCAGGAAGTAGATCCTTGAGGACATGCCTTTCCCTCACACCTCTTTACCTCTGTGCTTCATGGCTGTATGAGGTGAGCAGCATCTTCCATCATATAATCTTGGCACTATGACGTTCTGCCTTACTACAGGAATAAAGGGACAGGGCAAGCTGATTGTGTACTGAAACCTTGAAAGTCATGAGCCAAAATAAAGCTTTGCTTTGTGTTTTAAAAGTGTTTTGTTGCAGTGGTGCAAAGCCACGATGACAGTCACACATCCTTTTAAGTAGCTCATAGCTGTGTTTTTCACATCATCTTCTGCTCCCCTGCATGCTGCTTTTTCTATAGCCTTTGCATATAGACACAGTTTGTGGATCTTCCCACTGCCATCTGTTTCCTAGGTCGTGGCTACAGAGGGGACACTGCTGCCTCTGCAGTGACTGGCTACTCAGTGTGGTCTCCAAGATCCTCCACCTGAAACTGATAACCAAGGCTTCTGCCACATCCACAGTCCAACTGTTTTTTAATTTTATTTTCTCACCTCCACCTTAGCATGTGGGTACTGGGTACTAGGAGACAGGAGAGGACTGAGGAACAGAAAAATCCTCCCAATCTCTCTCTCCTCACCTCTCTCCTCTTGTCTTCTCCTCTCCTATCCTTCCTCCTCCTCTCTGATGTTCTCCAATGTCTATTTCCATAAAACCTGTGCAGATATTGTCCCATGGGGCTAAGCAGCTAGTTTATCTCTGAAGAAGCAACGACAGACTTAAAACCATAAACCTTAGCAGTTGAGTGTCCTTATCCCCCTCTTTTCTTTTTGCCTCATTCACCACCCTGGGATTCTGTCTGCCAATAAAATGTTCTCATTTAAATGGTTCTTAGAGTGGTGGTTCTCAACCTTCCTAATGCTGCGTGCGACCCTCATGTTGTGGTGATCCTCAACCATAAAATTATTTTTGTTGCTTCTTCATAACTATAATTATGCTACTGTTATGAATCATAATGTAAATATCTGTGTTTTATGATGTCTTAGGTGACCCCTGTGAAAGGGTCTATCAACACCCCCCCAAGGGGTCTTGACCCACAGGTTGAGAACCATGCTTTAGAGTCTGTTCCCTAATAGTGGGACTCAGATGCTGAGAAATTTCAAGTTAGAGGAACTAACTGGGAGACTGGATTTGTTCAAGTACTGCAGAAGTTTTGACTCTTGTAACTGGTACACCCCCCAATCTTTTAACTTCCGGTTTTCCACTTAAAGCTGGGAAACAAATGTGCAGTCTGTCTTTGTTTACTTTACTTTTCTCTCCTGTGTATTTCACAAGGCACTGTAAGTCCTTTGCAGAATACAGCAGAGAGCTAACTGAGAAAAATACTAACATGAGTCTGTTTTGAGACTAGTTCCCACTATTTGGTCATCACAAAATTAAATTAAAAGTCAGACTAGATGTCTCCAGGGTTCGGAGTTTAAAATTTATGGATTTGTCAATGCCAATTTAATAATTAGAGCATATTTGAATGCCAGAACCAGTAATTATTATTTTATTACCATGTAAAAATTAGGGCTAAGATTGTTCTTTGCTCAGAATATATCTCTGAGATTAGCAGCATACTTTCTGGACGTTTGTTTTGTTTTTGGTTTTCAAAACAGGGTTTCACTGTGTAGCCCTGGATGCTCTGGAATGCACACTGTAGACCAGGCTGGCCTTGAACTCAGAGATCCACCTCCCTCTGCCTCGCTGAGTACTGGCATTACAGGCGTGCACCACCTCACCCGGCTTTTCTTCTTTTTCTTCTTCTTCTTCATCTTCTTCTCCTCCTCCTCCTTCTTCCTTTAATCTCATTTTGTTTGCATGTGTGTATGTGCCTCACACGAATGCCTGATGCCAACATAATCAAAAGACAGAGATAGATCCCCTGGAACTTAAGTTTTGGATAGTTGTGAAACACGATGTGGATACTGGGAATTGAACCCAGGTCCTTGGCTTAGCCAACACTCCAGAATGTATCAGCATACTTTAATAACAGAAATGACAGTCTTTAGGTCTAGGCCAATCTCAAATCTTAAATTACTCAGGGAATCCATGCTAAACATTTTTCAGGTTCACATTAGGGTTAGGTCTCCCGATAAAGAAAAGTACTCTTTTTACACGGGTTTCATATTGAGATTATGGGAAAATTAAATGGGATAGCTTTCCATCGTCGAGATTAACCCGTGATAGCGTCAATAATCCCCACACCTTTATTTACAAACACATGGAAAACGACCGCCCCTGGCCTCTAGGTCTGGGAATGCTTAGACTCCAGGAAGACAGAGGGCACACCACACAGTCTCCCAGACTCGGTTTGACTTGTTCTCAACTTTTGTACAGACTCACTTGGGTGCCTTTCGCTTGCACTCCGGTGTCTTGCTTTCCCACCTTCCTTTAAACACTCTCGAGTGGGTATTCTAGAATAGAAAACACTCGTGCGTTGGGTGACCATGCCAGCGGCTCTCCCCAAGCGCTGGGTCTGCGAGAGGATGAGCAGGGACCTCCAGAGCCTAAACTCTTCTCTCAGCTGAAGGACAGACTAAACCTGCATTCGCTAAAGAAACCACGTCCGCTCTCCAGGGAACTTGGCTTCCCTTTGCGGCGAGGCAGAGAAACTTGGCGTCGCTAAGCCGCTCACAACTCCGCGGGGTTGACGTAGTTGCGCGCCTTGCCTCTGGTTGCTAGGAGACGGCTCCGCCATCTCCTCCAATCAGCAAGTGCGTCTTTGGGGCCAATCACAGAGGCCGAAAGGGCGAGGCGGGAGGTGAAAGGTTACGCCTCCTTTTGGCGGCCATTTCTCTTAGCGTTTGCTGGGCTCGGGCTAGCGGCAGCTGCTCCAGCCACGAGGGGCCGGCAGCGGCGGGGTCGGCGGCTAGTGGGTGCAGCGCTCCCGGGTGTTCGCGATGGTAAGGAGGGTGAGCACCGCGGGCCGGGAGGACGCGGGGCCTGCGGCCCGCAGCCTCTCCCGTTCGTCCGCACGAGGCGCCGCGCGGCGGGCCGCTCGCCCCTTCTCCCGGTTCCGGAGGCCCCGCGGCGCGCGCCTTGGAGCCTTTCCCCTGCGCGGGAGCCCCCTGCCTGCCGCCTTGCCCCGTTCTGTTTGACTTGGAGCCTGGGGTGTAGCCTTGTTTGGGGCCACCGTGTAGGGGTAGACTGAGGCTAGTTTCCCGCTTTTCTACGTAGCACACTCCACAGTGCGCCCTTCGTTCCTTGAGGTTGACAGTCCTAGCTCATTGTCCTCTGGAACAGAAAGCCCAGGCTACCTTTCCATTCATTTAATACTGAGGCTCCAGGAAGATGGGGGTGCAAAGGACTGATGCAGATCCTGCATTTTCTTAGGTGTGGGAGGTAGGCAACAGTCAAATAACAGAAATAAGCAATTTGCAAGTAGTAGTGATTAGTAAGCAGGAAGCTGACAGGATGCCGGGAGAGGCGTGTTGCTTAGTTATAGCTCTGGAAGAGCGCCCTTCTCTAGACGGGGCTATTTAACCAGAATTCTAAGCGACAGAGCAGGTGGAAGAGTATTTCACACACGAGCTCTAACTAAAAAGTAGGTTTGACTAGTCAGAATTGACTAGAAATAACAATTACTTGCAAAAACAGTGGTTTTGAAATAAGACTGGGACCTCTCAAGGCCTGTTAGGAAGTTTGAGTCGACGCCAAGTGCAGTTAGGGACCTTTGGAGCATTTTTTTTAAAGCAAAGATATTACATGATTTGATAAATGCTTTAAAAAATAGTAGTTGCTTTATGGCTGATAAATTTTAGACGGTGTAAATTGGTTACTTATTTAGACTCTTTGACCTCAAAGATTCTTTGGAACGATATATGAGTAGATTTGGGGAGGAGGTGTTCTGAATTTAAAGGGAATACTTTTTTGCAGGATAAACACGATATGATTGCATTGAGAGGCCGAACTCATGATGAAAAATGGAGACCTGTCCCTGCCTCCCCCCACAGTGAAAGCCTGCCAAATGTGCTCTGCATTCAGCATCTCTCTGCATCTTTGCATTTGGCACTCTCACTGACAATACGGAATTGTTTCCTAGGTCTGCAGAGAGCACCTCCTACCTTTACCTTTATTCCTGTAGAGCTTAGATAGTGAACAGTGATGTAGGTACTCAAGGCTTTTGTTGTTTCGGCATTGCTTGGAATAGAACCAATGAGGTACTCATACTAGGGCAGTGTTCTGCCCTTGTGCTACACACCCACCCTAGACCCCACTTGGCACTCGGTATTTAATTTTGTGATTAATATTTCACCTCAGTGAGTTGAAGATGAAGTTGACGCAGTTGGTCTTTAAATTTCTCTGACACTCTCCAACAAATTATAAAGTGACACTGAATCACAGTTTGCCCTCAGATGCCATACAGCCTCAATTGGTGTTTTGTTAGTGATTTGGTGGTAGAAACTAAGCTAAGCAAAAGTTAATAAATGTTGATGTTTTTGGTTTTTGTACAGAGTTTACCCCTCAATCCTAAGCCTTTTCTCAATGGGCTGACAGGAAAGCCAGTGATGGTAAAACTGAAGTGGGGAATGGAATACAAAGGCTACCTAGTCTCTGTAGATGGCTACATGAACATGCAGGTAAGTCAAATCGCTAAATGAACCATAACACTGCTTCTGTTGTTTCCCCTTAATCCTCAAAGGCTTGCTGTGACAGGCAAGAACACACAAATTGACAAACAGAAAGCAGAATTCAGGATTAAAGTGTACTCTAGGAAGGATGTTCAAACTAAGATGTGCTTAGGAGTACTAAAACCCCATATTAAACCAGAACCCAGTCATCGACTATACTGTGGCAGCGTTTGGTTTCTAATACCACCAGGGAAAACTAATTTATTACAGAAAGCAAAACTTCCCAGCACTTCCTTCAAAGAATTTTTCCAGGGAAATTTTTAAATTGCTTTAATGAATTTTAAAGACACATCATGAAAGTAATTCACTGAAAGCATTTTGTCATCAAACAGATCAAAAGAAGGAACTGACAACTACTTTCTACACATGATTCAGCAAGTCGTTCTTTTTGTAACAAAGAATATTCTGGAGTGTGTCTGTTTAGTCACATCACTGTAATTCAGTGGCTTTAGTATGTTAACATTTCCCTGTGGTCATCATTATTTGTTTCCAGAATGTTTTTATCATTCACAGTGGGACGCTGTGCCCATTGAAAAGTTACCTGTGACCTGCCTCCTCCAATGCAGCACTTGGGCGTGGCCCGTCTCTTGAATCTGTCTATTCTAGGGTTGAACCTCAGCTAATGACAGATCAGAAACATTTTGTGTTCAAGATACACAATCCTTTTGTTATCCCCACTGCACTGGGTATGAATACTCTAGAAATTATGTGAAGAACATCAGATTATATGCAAACACTTGGCTATTTGAAATAAAGAACTTGCACATCCTTGACTGTCTGAGAGGCCTTGGAATCAACCCCCCACGAATACCTTGGCACAGGTATTTTGCTTTATTGTCTGGTTTTATTATGCCTTCAGGACTCATTGATATTATAAACGATCATATTGCCTTTTAGGACTGAATAATATTCCGCTCATTTTTATTTTTAAAAATTTTTGTGTATGTTTTACCAGCATGTATGTCTGTGTACCATGTGTGTACTTGGTACCCACAGAAGTCAGAAAAGGGCATTGGATACCCTGGAACTGAAGTTAGAGATGTGGGCCACCATGTGGGTACTGAGAATCAAACCTCGGTCCTCTGGTAGAGAACCCAGTCCTCTTGACCTCTGAGCCAACTCTCTAGCCCCAAACAAGCATTTTTTTTTTCAAGTCTACTTTTAACCTTGGAGTATACACACAGTGTGATTACTGTTTCACTATTTAATGATTTTGAGTAGCTGTCATATTGTTTTACATAGCAGCTGCTTCGAGTGGTGTTCCAGTTTGTTCACATCTGTACTAACACTTGTTTTCTATGAGGTTCCTCTTTTTTATGTATGAAATACTATTCTCTTGGATCAGGAGTGGTGTCTGTTTCATTTGCATTTCTCCAATGACATTGAGCACCTTTCCATGTGTTTATTAGCCATGCACTTATCATCTTTGGAGAAATGTGTATTCATATCTTTCACCTATTTATTTGACACAGGTCTCATTATGTAGTCCTGGTGGCCTGGAATTTACTGTGTGGGCGAAGGTGGTCTTGGACTTCCAGAGGCCCACCTACGTCTGTTTCCCAAATGTTCAGATTAAAGGCATGTGCCACCATGCCCAGCATCTTTGTTTTAATTTTTTTGTGTGTGGTGGTTTAGTTGTAGTTTCTACCCACGTTTTAAAGGTTGGTTAGGTGAATAGATCAAACAGAAATTCAGCTAATGAAAATACTGAGGTTTTTGGCCTAGAAAATTCTTTACAAAGGATGTAGAAAAAAATTCAGAAAAGTATACCCATCATGGTAAAAATATTGTGAAATTAGTGATAAAGTTCAAATTTATGAATGCACTGAACACCACAGAATGTGTGGCTTAAAAGTTTTATACCATGCCTGGAACCACAGAACTCGGTATAGTGATGAAAGCCTGTAATTCCATCGTTCATTTGGTAATAGAGGTAGGAGGATCAGAAATTAAACATCATCCTCAACTACATGGAGAGTTGAAAGCCAGCCAGGAATACATGAGACCCCATTGAAAAACAAAAAAAACAACAAAGCACCTAACATTTGATCTTTCAGTTAATGTAGCATCCATGAGTTACAGAACATATCTCTGAATGAGCCCAGTTTCTGAGTTGCTTCAATCAGTCAAAAGTTACTATCTGTTTGGTGCAGTGATTATAATAGTGAGCAAAACAAAAAGTCCGTATCCTTGAGCTTGTTCCAGTGTTGGAGGATGGTAATAGAACACAGATGAGGATGGTACACAGATGAGTATGACAGTAAAGTGAAAACAGTGTGATAAGCGTGCAGTATCTCTAGGGAGATCGTGAGTGTAAGTGTCTTAGTTGGAAGGAGCAGCAAGGAAAACTTCTGTCCACCAGGGAATGCTTGGGTGTTTACAGTACAGCAAGAAGGTGGAGTAGAGGTTTGGAATGGTAGACATGAGAGCCTTTTCAGCAGGGGTGACGGCTTGAAATTAATTGCTTATGCTCCGCACATCTTTAAACCCAGCACTCACGAGGCAGAGGCAGGTGGATTTTTAAGTTCAAGATCCGACTGGCTTACAGAGTGAGTTCCAGGTCTGCCGGGGCTACACAGAGAAACCCTGTCTTGAAAACAACAACAAAAAAAGTTATAAAATTAATTAGTTGCTTTTAATGCATAGTGATTGTATACAGAATAATTTCACAGACATGTGTTTCTAGTGATAACGTGTTCTCTGGTTGCTTTGCTTTTCTCCAGGGAAACTATTGCTAGCAAGTATTAAATGCCTATGCCACATCTGTGTATTTTTCTTTGCCTTGTTTCACCTACCTGCTTATGAAAGAAGCTTCCTCTTGTTCTGCCTTTGGTGACCTTTATGGCACTGGTCGTGATTTTTTTTTTTAACATAGTTATAAGAATGGTTGCTAAACATTTTAAACTTAAAATTAGAGTTGCCAGAGTAATCCTGAAGATCATTCTTGTTTTTTGTTTTGTTTTGTTTTTTTGTTTTTGTGTTTTAAACCCTGTTGAGTCCATGAAATTTTCAAAATCTTTGTTTTGGGTGTTGGCTAATATATTTTAGTCATAGCTTTTATATGCCCATTTGAATAATATAATTCATAAGTTTTGTTCTGAGAAAAGTTAGTGTCTAATATTTTGAAACTGAATTTTCAGAAAATTTAAAAACTATAACATATTCAAATTGGAGGCTTTCTTTGAGACACTTTGATATCAGAAATAACATCTAGAAGGCATAACAATTTTGAAACAAGCTTTATTATACATTGGTTCTATACCCATGGATCTATTAATGAATATATGAAATCCAAAGATACAAGAGTAATAGAAGCTAATTTTATAATTACTACTTAACGGATACAATTTGAGTTATTGGTTTAGTGGTCTCAGTTAATGTGTTCTCACCAGGAGAAGGTAGCTGCTCTGTTTCCTTCCTGTGTAGTTTACTATTTTTTTTTCTTTGTATCTAAAGCTTGCAAATACAGAAGAATACATAGATGGGGCATTGTCTGGACATCTGGGTGAAGTTCTAATAAGGTAACAAGTACATTTGTTTGTGTGAAAGGAGTTACTAATTAACCTCAAATACCTGCTGAAGTACATTAGCCCCTTTAGTTTGGGGGATTACTTAAAAAAAAAGGTGAACTTTACAACTAGACTTCAAAAGCCTTTGAAATTACTAAAGTTGTTAGAAGATTTCAGTTTAACCTCAGGGTTTTCCTACTGTTGATAATGCATTTCCTGGCTCTCGGCTATAACCCATTTCAGTGCCCTGTGTTATGGAGGCTTAGATTTGAATTCTGAGTCCCGCTGCTAAGGATCTCTGTGGTACTCACCTACTAGTATGAGCAACGACCTGCATTCTAAGTTGTAGAGCTGTGCTTGTAATGATGGTAAAAGTGTGTGCTGTGCTTTCAAGCGCCAATGGGAAGAATGGTCAGCTGTAAAGTTGTGTTTAGCCAGTCTGAAAATGGAGCAGTGATGATTTGATTGTCCATGGTTTCTGGACCTTACAATGGACCCCATTTTCTTTTTGCAGGTGTAATAATGTTCTTTATATCAGAGGTGTGGAAGAAGAGGAGGAAGATGGGGAAATGAGAGAATAGCATCTTTGGGGGGGAATTTTTTATATATATATGTATTTCTATACAATAAAGAATTGGTTTTTTTTCAGCTTGACTTGTGAACTATTTCTATGCAGACATTCATATGCTAAGTGCACATTTTGAAACAGTTCATAGAACTGATGCTTTAAAGCCACCCAGTTTCGTCTAAGCTGGTTTCTTTGCAAGCCCGCCTCTGTTTTATTTAGTTTTTTCTGTGAGGATGATTCTATGCTTTAGAATTAGCCCTTGTAATTATACTAACTGAGACCTTTTAAAAGCAGCTGTGCCATTTAAGGTTTTCAAATCACTTTTAACATGCATAAAGTTAAACATTTTCTTAGAATTAATATATATTAACAAATTATGTTATTTCTATATCAATATAGACTAAATAATCTACATATTGTAGCTAAGTCAAAACATGCAAATTGACATAATTAGTGGAGATAGAGCATAATACAAATTGATATCTAGGTTTTGTTCACTTAAAAGTTTTCTGATAAGGTTTTCAGGGCTTAATGTGAAGTAAAACCAGTCTCTTGATTGTTCTGAGACTATAGTCTATTAATTTGTACATTTTAAACCTATCCAGTTGTATTAATAGCACATTTTAAAAATTATATTCAAGGCCATGAACTTTCTTACTGCTTTAGAAAACACAATTAAAATTTTCATGCTTTGAAGGAGACCATTCTACTGTAAGTCACTCTTTTTGTCATTGTATCAATAAATTGACTGGGTGTATATCTCCAACAGGGACAACTTAAAATATAATGTTGCTTATCTCATGGAATGGTACTAATGAGTTACAGAGAGTTTTAACAGAAGAAAACAGTTGTCATTCCTTCTATAAACTTCTGGATAAAGGCCTTCCCGGAATTTGTTAGGACAGTGTTGCATCCTTGAAATCCAACATCCACATAAAACATTTGCTAATAAAGTGTCTTCATGCTCCAAAAAAGTACTCGTCCTCCTGTGATTTTGTTCTTGTATCACTGACTAAGAGTAGCTCCTGTTTGCCTGCAGATGGAGGTTTCGAGCGGTAGATAAGTCGTCTTCCCACCTGAAACAGGAAAAACAAAATAATTTTCTTTAGCATAACTTTTTATTGCAGTATGTATCATGTCAATATTACCTTGGATTTTTACATGAATCAAATGTTTTAAAATAGTAAATACAGTTACAGGGGATTGGTATAACCTAGTAGATGTCCAATATGCTTTGCAAGTTGAGTACCCATAGTATACAGAAGGCAGCAGCTGGCTTCTCATTCAGTAGCCTATGGCTTAGATCAGGCTGACCTAGAAAGCACTGTGTTGGATGCTAATGTTGCGTTCGTTCCTCAGTGCTGTGCATGCGTTTTCCTTTATGGTTATGAGAGAATACTTTGTTGAGCCAATTTTGAGAAGGTCATTTTAGACATGAGTGTTATTGTTGACTCTTGAAGTGTTTGCATCAGGAGGGTTTAAGAAACCTGTAATCCATGCCTCCCTTCAGGACGGTGTCCTCCCTTTGCTTTGTGCTTTGTAATGTAGGGAAGAACCCCATTCTGTTGATGGTGAGATCTGAATGCCCAGTGTACCTCTCAAGGGACACAGCCATTTTGGCTGGACATTCTGTTAGACTGAACAGGGACAGAGACCTATAACGGCAGAACACAAACCTTCTTCTTGGGCTGTGCAACGGCTCTTTCCAGAGCAGCTCTTAGCCTCTCCTCTTGGTGTCTTTGCTTTTCTTTCAACTTCTCTTCACGCAGCCTGTAGTAGGCAAGGAGGAACGTTCTTACTAGAAATTCTTTTAATTCATAAGAAGTAAAACAGCTACATTATTATTGTTTGGTAGCAAACTATCCAAGCATAAGATTCCCATAAAGGCCAGGTGGTGGTGATGCATGCCTTTAATTCTAGCGCTCTGAGCAGCAGAGGCTCAAGGATCTTTGTGAGTTTGAGGTCAGACTGGTCTAAAGAACAAGTGGCGGGACAGCCAGAGTTACACAGAGAAACAGGGAGAGAGAAAACAGTCAATGTTAAGACATTTAATTTCTCTGTGTTGGAGAAGTGCCTCCTCCCTCTCCGTCCCGCCAACGCACTTTCTATAAACAGCCACTTTGCTTCCCAGCTACCTCCCTGACCCGCCTTTGAAGTGTCTGTAGAAGTGTGCACATTACCCTATTGCCACATGCTGCTCAGATCACTTAGCATGTTGCTTTCAATTTAAGACCAATACATGCCATTTGTCTTGTCTTTTAGTGTAAGCCTTGGCTCTGACAAGGTGGAGAGTGATGATTCTTATGGACCTGTGTAAGTGTGTCTCAGACATTCAGTGCTTTTACTTTGATTATTTGATACGTCAGTCCTGTGAAGTAATTGTGATAACAGCCTCTTTTTTTAACATAATGAAATAGATTAGACAGGTGCTTCCTCCTCTAGATTACAGAGGTTGTAGCTAAAAGGGCAGGCAGGCTTCATGCACTGCTGGAGCCGCAGTGCTCAGTGAGAACGTAAACATTTCACTTACCAGCATTGCCTACGTGTCATGTGATAGTAACAACCACGTTACAGTGGTAATTGTTCCAAACAAAATGCCTATAAAAATCTTTACTTAGCTGGGTGTGGTGTTACATGCCTATAATCCCAGCACCCTGTGAGGCAGAGGCAGGCAGATCTTAACCTTTAAAGTGTGGGAGAGTGAGGGTTCAGGGATGACAGTCAATGAGTTGGGGGTGTGAGTGCCAGCTAAGTGTTGTCACGGGGGGGGGG
>CM053766.1:76659731-76683327 GCA_028658305.1 Pachyuromys duprasi
GCTTTCATAGACCAAATTGCCCTGTGGCCTTCTAATGATAGAACCTTTGCCACTGTACAGCTCCTGCACATGACAGTACTTGAGAAATGCTCATATGACTTGCGACCCCTCCATTCCCCACAGCCGTCCTAATTAGGTCAGTTGTCCCTGTTAAACTCTGCCAAGCTCCTTTGGTTCGCAGTGCTCATTACCTATAGTCACAGTAACACACTTTTCATAAGAATGTTCTCTGTGGGGGGACTGGGTTGAGACCTCCGCTGCAGCCCCATTCCGCAGTGCCTGCCACATAGGGACAGCTGACAGTGGGGCAGGATTTACATGGAAAAGAGCCACTTAAGCCAGTCCCTGTGCTGTGAAGCGTGTCACGTACTTCTGCCGACGCTCCTTTTGTTTCATCCTTTCGATTGCTTCCACGCTTTCTTTGGGAATGGAGTCGATGAGGTCGCTCAGCTCCGCCAGGCGAGACTCTACTTTGACCAGCTTTTGAATGGGGGTCAGGCTGCCAACCTCAGCGTCTCCGATGCAGACTTTGTAGACTTGATTAATCTTTTTACTGAGTGACTCTATTAGCTTTTCCTGAGCTCAAGAAGAAAGAGCAGAGAACATCCCATCACTGTATCATGGCTCACTGTCAATAAATGCAAAATTCCATTCTACTGTGTTACAGTGGAAAGTCCTTTAAGAGTCATTATTATTTAGTGCTGGGGATAAAACCCAGGGCCTTGGTAAGCAAATGTTCTACCTGAGCTATACCCCCCAGCTCCCCAAATGCTGCTTTTAAGGACAGATCAGTGAGATCACATAGCAGGGAATATTTGTATTGTAATTTATGTCAGATCATTATTACACTGAAACTTTGGATTGTGCTAAAATATCTACAGTATATACAGCTATTTGTATAAAGTAATTATAAGACACTAGGCTCAGATGCCTGTGGACCAGATTTTCTCAGTGTTCCAAGTGCAAACAAAATGCACATTTCAAATCACTTTGCACCAGCAATGGTCTAATGTGTTCCTCCCACGTTTTTTATTATTGTACTATACTCACTAAAGTCTATAATGCGACGTGGTAGCTATTTGCATATGTGCTCAGTCCCCTTCTTGAGGGGATGCTGGAGGGCAGGGGTTACTACCATACTGCCTAAAACAGTGCCATGCACATAGCTAAACACTTAATAAATGTTTGCTGAATAAATGTGTTCTTTCAGAGAAGTGTGTGTATAAACAGATTCCTAAGCTGACTCAATAGAGCCTTTTAGGAGTTTAGTTTCAGTGCTCTCCACAGGGAAGCCATTGCTCTAAGTCCAGTCTAAAGAGAACTTAGGTCCCTATACCTCACCACTGTACTGTTTCCTTGTTGTGTCTCTTGAGCTAGTAGGTAGTGTAAAGCAGGATATGTAAAGGGTCATCCTCTATCTCCATTGGGTGGCTGATATTCACCAAGGGTAACTCAATAAACTTCTCAGCAAATAAATCGATTTCCATGTAGTGTCCTGCCTCAGGGCTGCCTTCTTCTGCTCAGGAAGATGAGAATCACCATAAAGTCAAGAAAAACACACCCAAGGCCAATGCAACTCCCACCACTGGGAAGACCCATCCCAGAACCACAAGTGCCTTAAAAAGCCACCATCACTTAAAGGGTGTGTGACTTCCAACAGCTTGTTGCTCCCATCTCTTGCCGTTAACAAATGTTCCAGAGATCCTGCTGATTACAAAGCTCCTGGTTTCTCACTTTCTAAGTATTTACTGTTTCCATTTATAGTAAAAGACCAGTCTTTCTTTTTTAAAGAAAATGTAGAGAAATATAAAATACAAAAGAAAACTATAAATCCTACTTGCCGTGAAGTTTTCCCCAACATAGCACTCACTTTGTTTACTATTTATAAACTCACACATTTCTACTTAGAGGCCTTGGAGACAGCTAAAGGGCAGGAAAATATAAAAATCAGAAGTACCCCAGCACCGGAGGAAATACACTGCATATTAAAAACAAACAAAAAACAAGTCTTGCTAGAGAATGTGGCTCACGTCTCTAGTCCTAGCACAGGCTGGGACAGCATTGCCATGAGTGTGGGTCAACCTAGCCTAGGCCAGCTGGGTAGAACAAGATCCTATCTTGAAGGAAGGAGGAGAAGAAGAAGAAGAAATGATCTTGCTCTAAAGTGCATGGGAATTTCAAGTATTTAGTGCTGATTTTAAGAGAGGCTGAGTGGAAAATGACCATTTTGATAGAATTTTCTGAAAGAGACTTGAACACTGAGAGCTGGGGATGGGCAGATAGACACTCTAGATGGTGTATTTTGTCTTTTAAGTTCCCTCACTAAACAGGAGAGAAAAATACAAGAACAGATTAGGAACTAAGAGAATGAAATGAAAAGATGGCTTATTATGAAAATGGTATTTCTGATATAGGCTGAGGCCAACCAGCAACATGAGAGCTGTGCAAATGTGCCTTTAACTGCCACTAGAGGGCGGGCTCAGGCCAGGGTGCGGTGGGGGAAGGAGCTACTCAGATTGGCTGCCCTGGCAGCAGCCTGAGTTTACAAGGGCCAGTAGGCAGGAAGAAGGACCCAAGACTGGGTAACAGGGTGACGTAAAACGCCTGCACTTAAGGTGACGTAATGGGATTCTGATGGGACCAGAGCAGTATTTCAAACTGAAGGGCTGTGTGGATGTCATCACAGGTTCTTTCCAAGGAGTCTACCCCAATCCATATCTCTGTGGTGTACTGACCACACACTTCCCAGCTGAACTGTTAGCGCTACCCGTTCGCGCATGGGCGCACAGAAAGCTGCCCATGAACCCATTCAGAAAACTGCACAGTAGCCAGCAAACATTCCATTCCAAGGTCACTAAAAACCACTACTACTGAAAACCACATGGATGAATCCTGCAAGCAGACACGGGGCATAAAGTTCAAAACAGCAAAGCTAATTCATGGTGAGAAGTCAGAACAATGATCACCTTTAAAGGGTGGGGAAGTTGGGATGGCACTTGGGTAGGTGTCAGCTTATTCCCACTCTGTGGCCTGCTGGGGTCCGTGTTCACTTTGAGAAGATTCCTGAAGAGGTAAACTTATAATTTACGTGTTTTCCATGCTACATTATTCTGGAGGTAAATTTTTTTATTTTAAAAATACTGAATCAGGAAAATTTAAAGAAACCGAATAAGGAATCTATAATTGTGGAGACTTTGAAAGAATAAAAATACTTATATTATTGCTATAGGTTTGCAGTCCCTAAATTATGGATACCAAAATTAGGTGTGCTATGTAGTCCTCAATAATTCTGAAAGGCAAGGGAGGGAATTTAAAAATTAGGGATGGATGTTTATTCATAAAGGATTATGTTTTGAGAAAACTGGGCCGAAAAAAACAGGAAAACTAAGAATATACTTTCTGTGAGTCTGGGCAGGTGCAGCTTAATTGGTTTAGTGCCCTGTTTCCTAACCTGTGGGTCTCGACCCTTTTGGAGGAGGGTGTTGAATGAGCCTTTCACAGGGTCACATGGGAGATAACCTGCATATCAGATCTTTACATTACCATTCATACAGTAGCAAAATTACAGTTATGAAGTAGCAACAAAAATAATCTTATAGTTGGGGGTTACCACAAGGGTCGCAGTGTTAGGAAGGCTGAGAACCACTGAGTCGGTGCTTGTCTAGCATGTGAGGCATCCCTTCCCCCCAGAACTGCAAGAAAATGGATATTCTGGCCTATGCTTCTAATCCCAGCCTCCAAAGTGAGGTGTAGGAGGAGAAATTCAAGGCCGTCCTCTGCTACTTGGTGAGTATGAAGCCAGCTTTAGATAATGAGGTCATGCCTCAAAAACAAAACAAAAACAAAACCCTGAAATATCTCCACCACCAAAAATGCTTCTCCTAACTTTCAGGGTTCTCCCCCCTTTCCATATCCCACACTTCATATTTTTGGAAGACCATGTGTTATTAACCCCATGCTCCAAAGTGTGCCTGCAAGTTGTGCATGAACAATACTTGTGATTGATATTTTATACTTGTGACTGATATTTTATAGATAATCTTAAGGAATTTTCAGACCAATTCTGTGTTCTTTTACCATCTGGGCATTGAGCCCTTGGCCTTTCACAAACTAGATTCTCCCTTCTCTTAGCTGACTCAATGTTTTAAAAAGTGTTGAAGATGCTTTTTTTTTTCAGTTGCCCTAAACTGAAATTAAAGGAGTCTTATTGCACTGAGGATACTGTTCACTATCACAGATAGTTTATCTTTTATTTTACAGGTTTGTCAGCTTCAGAACTATGGAAGAGTTGAAGGACAGAAATAACCCAAGTGTCGATCAGTAGATGAATGAGTAAATAAAGGACAGTACATAGGATGGAATATGATTCAGCCTCTCAAAGGGCAAAATTCTGATACATGACACAGGGTGACACGAGCTAGACATTAAAGGATATATATTGCACATCTCCACTTACATGAGATATGTAGAAGACTCAAACTCAAAGAGACAAAAAGCAGATGCTGGGGTGAAGGGGCAGGAAGTTCATGTTTAATGGATGAGCAGCTTTTCTTGTACAAGATGAAAGGCATTCTAGAGATTGGTTGCAAAACAATGTGAATGTATTTAACACCACCAAATTGTACATTCCAAAAAAATGGCTAAGATGTTAAATTTCATGCTTACGTGACGATGGAAAAGTTTTTCAAATAGACCATGGTAACAGTTACGCTACGTGAATGTACCTAATGCACACTCAGGATGATTAGTTGGCAAAGTTTATGTGTAGGGTAGCACAGTGAGAAAAAGAAATGGTTGATTGAAAACAAAAAATGAAGAGCTGAACTGTTACAACCAACACACTTCCTGCCATTGCTGCTAAGACAGCATGATGTCATACTTTAAGACATGCATGTGCCTGGCAGCCATAAATAGCTTTTGCTTTTGGTAACCCTGCCCCATCTGTAGGTGGGCCAGGAGGGTCACTTGTTTTCTAACGAAGCCCATTCCTTGAATCTACCTCTGTCTGAAAGTTAGGTTCACATCCATGAACCTCATGCTAGCCCCAACAAAGCAGCTTTGAATTCTTATTTCATATGAGCTTTTTCCAACAAACCAATGGCTGTTGGAGTTCCTTGTGGACCTGAAAACTAATCTAATCATTCATTCAACAAACATTTATTGAGCACTGACACTATGGGGCCACTGAGCTCACAAACAGGAAGTTAGGATAGTCCCTGTGTGGAGGGGTTTGCATCCAGCTGGGAAAGATGAACTTGTCAAAAAATAAGGGTATTAGGGGTCACAGGTGGCAGAAAATGAGCCAATTGATTTAGGCCAAAAGAAGGTAACACTTAGTCTAGGCTCAGTGCTTGGGCAAAAGTTCCATTCAACGTTAAGTGTGTGGGTTCACTGCCTCATCTGTTACTGACTAGTTACTTGAATTGCCACTGGAATCAAAGGCAGTGAAATGTTTCATGCAAACACACTGATAAAGAAAGGCAGTTTGAAATAACTAGAACATTTCACGGGAACCCCAAGGGCACATGAATGGCTCCCATTGAGGAAATTAACTCATGTTGACAGAAAAATTCCAAGCTGGTTTTCCACCCCTGTCAACAGTTTGTGGCCTGCTTTAACGTCCCCTTTCAAGTGTTAGGCACACAGGGAGGCCAGATTATTACCAGGAGACAAAACAGCCACTACAGGCCACAGGTATACCTGAGCATCCGAATTGAATTCTCCGAAACTGAAGAGCCTGGATCTCAGCTCCAGCTCGGCCGCCTTTTCCTCCTCTCGTTCACAGTTCACCATAAGCATCTGCTTGTGCTCCAGCAGGAACTCGATGTTGTTGTTTCTGTTGCAAAAACAAGAGGGGACCCATGTCTGTAGCTCAAGGTTGAGGGACTCAGTCCTCTTGCTCGGCACATGTCAGCATCTGGCACCCAGCAGCCACATAGGAAGTCAGTGTGCGAAGACATGGCCAGAGCGCATACATTGTGGGGTGGGGGAGGGAGGCAGGAGGGCGCTTGGACAACCTCGGCTGTTGAGTCTCACTTTCTACCACAGGCCTTCCTCCAAAATGTTTGTTTGTTTGTTTGTTTGTTTGTTTTAGTTGAGGATGAATGCTATGGCATATGTGGAAGTCAGAGTCAACTTGGAGGAGTTGTCTCTCTTCTGCTACCCTGTGGATTCAAGGGATTCAATTCAAACTTGGCAGCCAGCACCTTTACCCACTGAAGCATCTCAGTGGCCCAGGGTTTCTGTTCTGTTGTTCACTGAAGCAAATGCCAGGCTGTCTGACCCGCGGCCTTCTGGACGCCTCTCGTCCCTGCCTCCCATAAGGATCGCAGATGTGCATGTCTGGCTTTTATGCAGGTTGTGGGATTTGTACTCACATCCTCATGCTTGTTCAATAATTGTATCCCCTGTGTCGTCTCTCAGGCCTACAGGCAAGTTACAACGCGGCAAATAAATGCTTACGTGCAGGTTTTAACTTCCACTAGAAGACACTTTCTTCCCTTTCTCTGCTATTGGGTTTCCCCTCAAGACTCCAAACAGAAAGCAGCTGGGTGTAGCCATCAGGACCCCAAGCTGTGTGTCTCTACCCTGTGAGTGTCCTCAGATCTGGTCAACCATCAAAATAGCCTCGGGCTCAGGGGGAATGAAGACACTTGCCTAGCTTGCCTTCAGAATCTGTGTTTTAAAAGTAATCTTGTAGAGAAAGATTCGGACACAGATCCTGCTCCCTCCTGAACGTGTCCACCCTGTCTGGGGAAGGAAACTGAGGGTACAGTGAAGTTTGCTGGGAGGCACTGATTGTTCTTAGGTTCTTGATGTCTGGGCAAAGTAATTGGTTCTGAAGTTAAGTGTAGTTTGACCTATTCCTTTAAAAATTTGCCATCTTCTGACCCAGACAACTGTTCCAAACAAGTTTTGTAAACGAATGGCTACAAAGCTTTATTCTCTGTAATCTGCAGCTCTTCTCAAAACTGTAATCTTATGGCAGAGGTACTCTGTGACTCTGGTCTCCTCTGCACTGGGGTATACTGATAGATATGCTATAAAGTGATATGGTATTAAATCACAGAAAGCCATTTTGCTTAGATTCACACCCAAGGATTTATTAGCACCCAATCTAGGTGGTGACAGCTAGCCAGGTGACAGCTGTCCTGGAACAAATGAAGGCAATGGGTGCCATTTCAACTCCTCCAGCTAGAAAAAAGACTTCAACAAGTCAGAGGAAGCAGGAAGAAAATTAAGCTAAGACCAGCCTTCTCTGTACAAAAAAAGTCTACCTTCCTGCCCATCAAGTAAATCATTAATTAGAAGCCCAGCTACACCCAGAGAAGAGACATCATGAGTGAGTTGGATGTGGCCTCCAGTTGGTACCTGTTGAATAGGAGACAAGTACTCACATCTTATCCTGTATAACTTTTTCTCTTTTGTTGACATCTTCGAGATTCTCATCCACATCTTGGGAATATTGGACCAAGGTGAGATTCTGCTCTTCCAGCTCCGTGAGGACCTTCAGTAACTCCTCTGGCTCCTTGAAGTAGAGCTCTGGCATCTAATCAATCAACAGTGAAGAGAAGTGTCTCACAGTTACGCTCCTGTGACTTGTCTAGACAATATAGGGAGGGAGCTGTCATGCTCATCAGCTCTCCATGCATGTGGCAAACTACTTGAGGAAAAAAAAATCAGCTTTTAAGGAGGAACGGTTTATTCTTGTTCTGGGACTATCATACACGTATGCTGGCACAGTTTCCTGTGACAGGATCACGTGGTGGAGGCCCATTCACTTCATCTCAGAAAAGCGGAAAAGAGAGAGGAAGACACCACAGGCCCCAATTCCCTTTCAAGAGCACACCCCCAATGACCTAACTTGCTTCCACTAAGCCCTGTCCCCAAAGACATCACAAGGTCCACAGCAATGTCTCCACCCTCCCTAGCACACTCACAACACAAATGGTTTTTTTGAAAATGTCCTGAGTCCATGCTGCTATTTTGAGTGTGGGAGAGATAGAATTGTAAGGGTGCCACACCTGGTTCCTGGGGAGAAATGGCAAATGGAAATAGATGATTTGGGGTATAGAAAGAGATGGGGAAGTATTAAAGAAGAAAAAGGGGAGGGAAAAATGAGAAAAGCTGTATCAGGAGAGAAGTGAAGGGCAGGAAAGGGGGAAAAGAAAAGATGAGAGGGAGAGATAGGAAAATGTTTCGGTTCATTTCCTGTCAGTACTAATTATTTCATATGCCCTGGCTTTTTAAGTACACGTACACCAGGCATGGTGGCACACACCTTCAATTCAGCACTCAGGGATGTAGAGGCAGGTGGATCGTTGTGAGTTACCAGCCTGGGCTACAGAATGAAGTTCCAGGACAGCCAAGGCTACACAGAAAAACCCTGTCTTGAAAAACAAAAACAATAACAAAACAAAATAACAGAATAAATATTACTTAAAGTAAGCATTTTTAAAGATTTATTTATTTAGTAGGCATATAGTATTCTTCCCTCATGCCAGAAGAGGGCGCTAGATTTCATTATAGATGGTTATGAGCCACCATGTAGTTGCTGGGAATTGAACTCAGGACCTCTGGAAGAGCAGCAAACAGAAGCGTTCTTAACCTCTGAGCCATCTCTCCAGCCCCAAAGTAAGCATTTTCTTATATATTATGACTTATATATTAATACATGGGTTCATCATTATTTACAGCAGCCATGACCCAGAAGCAGCAAAAACACTTACAGGTGGGTGAATAAAGGAAATACAATGCATACACACATAATGGACTATTCAGTCTTAAGGAGAACTCCTTGCCTACAGTATATTTGTGTGGTTTTACAGGTATGTGTGCAGCTGTGTGCACATGCCACCCTGTTGAGGGCTGTAGAAGAACCTTAGATGTGGTTCCTCAGGCACTGCTCACCATTTTTTGTTTTTGTTTTGTTTGTTTTGTCTTGGTTTTTTGGTTTTTTTTCTTTGCTTTGTTGTTGTTTTGTGTTTTTGAGACAGCATCTTTTGCAGTCCTGAAAATCACCAAGTGGGGTAGGCTGACTGGCCAGCAAGCTTCAGGGATCTGCCTGTCTCTGCTCCTTAGCTACTAGGATTATAAGCATGCAGCAACACGCCTGACTCTTTTTTTTTTTGAATGGGTTCTGGGGGCTGGAAATTGGGTCCTCATGCTTGCTAGGTGTCTTAGTTAGGGTTTGCTATGAAGAGAAACAATGCCCACGACAACTGTTATAAAGAAAGAATTTAATTTAATTAAGGCTGGCTTACAGTTCAGAGATTTAGTCCATCATCATCATGGTGAGAAGCACGGCAGTGTGCAGAAAGACATGGTTCTGGAGAGGTAACTGAGAGTTCTATATCTTGACCCAAGGTCATCAAGTACAGACCGAGACACATTGGCCAGACTTGAGCTTATAAGACCTCAAAGTCCACCCCTAGTGACACACTTCCTCCAACAAAGCCACACCTCCTAATAGTGCCACTCCCTGTGGGCCAAGCATATATGAGTCTTTGGGGGCCACCTCTATTCAAACCACCACACAAGGCAAGCACTGTGAGAGGACTTAATTCCAGGGAGCCAGCCAGTCCCAGTTGGAGTCACAGAGCCTCCATGGACACTAGCCAATCCCAACCAAGGTCATGTAGCCACAGTAAAAATTCCCCTTTCTGGCTTTAAAGGGAGGCTGTGAGTTCCCCTCAGGGTCACCACCATTTTGAGAAGGTGGTGACCCCAGCATGCTGGTATTCACTGCAGAAGAAACGCTCTTTGCTTTTATATACTGCTTGAGTCTAGGGTCTTCCTTCAGCGATTTTCAGACCTAACACACGCTACCTATTTGCTTGCTCCCAGACCCATAACGGTATAATTTAAATGATCTTTGGGGGTTGTTATACTAAGTGAAAGGTCCCATCACACACACACACTCACACACACACACACACACAGACACGTGGACGATCCACTTATTTAAATATTTAAATAGGTATTTAAATAACAGTCTCTTAGAAACAGGATGTGGAAAGATAGTTGTCAGGGGCTGGAGGTTGGAGGAAGGGTGTTGGACGGGCACAGAGCTTCAGAAGATATAGAATCTGCTACACAACAGGATGTGTATGGTCAGCACCACTGTAATGCACACTGGACATGTTAAGATGGACAACCATGTGTTTGAGCACAGTTTTAAAAGCAGGATGAAGGAAAAAAAAAGCAAGATGACTTGGGTAAGGTATGTCCTGGGTAGTAATGGGTTGTATTTGGTGGGGTGGTTTTGTTTCTTTTTAAAATCGTTTCCAAGCTCTGTGATTGCACGAAGACTGCAGCCAGTTTTGCAGCAATGATGGGGTGTTTTGCCAGAGGACTATTTGTGGTTCCGTCACCCAATCAAATGAAACAAAAGCCTGGGCTGTCTCAGTGGCTGAAGCACATGCTGTGCAACCCTGAGAATCAGAGTGTGAAGGACACGTGTAAAGGCTGTGTAAGTGTGGCAGCTGACCCCAAACCCTCCCAACCCTCCGTAATCCCAGTGGCTAGGCAGCAGAGTTAGGGCTTTCCCACGGCAAGATGGCTAGGGGGCCAAAAATCAGTGAGCTCCAGATTCAGTGAGGAACCTGGTTTCAATATATAAAGTGGATTTGCAATTAAACGATACAGCCAGTGTCAGATCTGGCTTCCACTTGTACACACACACACACACACACACACACATGCCAGGACTCATTATGTACCTCAGGCTGGCCTAGAACTCACTATGTAGCTCAAGCTGGCCTTGAATTTTATTGTTGCTATTGTTATTGCTTTGGGTTTTGTTTTATTGATTTGATACTGTTCTTAAATCATGCATATTACCAGTATCTGTCATCAAGCCATCTGTAAAGAACAAAAGATAATATATCAGAGAGAGAGACAGGAGAAGCGTACATTGCAGGCCAGAAAGCCAGTAAGGCAGAGCAGGCCTGTAATCTCAGCACTTGGGAAGCAGTCAGGAGGCTTGGCGTCTCTAGGTGATTCTCAGATATATAGCAAGTGGGAGGCTACCCTAACCTACAAGAGATGGCTGACTCAATATGTTTGGAAGAGAGTATCTCAGGAACAATTGATGCATGTGTAGACCACACACAGTTGGCGCTGAGAAACACAATGTGGTTACCAGATCCAACTCCAGCAGCTCCTCCTCCACCATGCGCTCCAGACTGTCCTCAGAGCTCCTGCCTTCAACTGAACTACAAGGAAAAAGAGGGAGGAAAATCACTTCCCAGTCGTTTCCTGTTATGGCGTTTCTCTTTGTTCCTAAATTAACTTTAAACTGTACCACAGAGTCCTTTCTTTAATTTTTACTTATGTGTATGAGTGTTTTGTCCGCACATATGTCAGCTTGTCATGTGCATGCCTGGTATCCATGGAAGCCAGAGGAGGGGGTTGGATCTTAGATGGGAGCTACATGAAGTTGTGAGCCACATATGGATGTTGGGAATTGAACCCAGGTCTTCCACAAGTTCTCTAACCACTGAACCACATCAACAGCCCTTATCACAAAATTCTTTTCACTAAACTGTTTATCATTTTATGGGAATGCTCACCCACAATTCCACAACTGTGCAAAAGAAAATAATATTTAGTCCCAGACAGAGTCACACATGCAGTGAGACCATACAGAGGCACTAAGCCCTACAGGATAGATTTGGGAGGGGGGAGGCATTGAAAATTAGCTTGCTTTCTCTAAAAGAGAAAGCCTACCTTGACTGCCTACCTTGTCATGTCTATTTTGTCAGCATCAAAGAGGATTAACACGAGTTCAAAATGTGCACTCCAGCACTCACTCAAGACTGACCACAGTCTTCTGAATGTTTTTGGTAAAACAGTTACCTCTCTCTTTAAGAAAAGAGTCGCTTTTTTGTAATAGTTTCTAAACATGAGAGGACATATCAGCTAAGTGGATGATAAGATAAAACCTTAAGGAATAATGGACCTATAAAAGATGGGTCAGGGAGTGAAGGCATTTGCCACCAAGCCTGATGATCTGAGTTTGATACTCTGAACGTACATGGTGGAAGGAGAGAACTGAATCATAAAAGTTGTTCTCTGACCTCTACATGTGTAATGTGCTACACACACACTCACTCACACTCAGAAGGGGGTAGGTAAAAAGTAATGTGTGTGCCTTCGAAATTGGCTCTGAAAAAATCTTTTATAAAAGATAAATTGAATTTTTAATTTTAATAAGGAGAGCGGGGGTTGATAGACAGCTGTAGTGGAGAGAAAAGTGAATAAATGAGTACAGGGGGCGGGAAGGGTGGTAAGCACGGGTCAGTTGATGGGGACCGGAGAGATTGCTCAACAACTGAAGAGCACTCACACTCCCTCAGAGAACCTGAGCTCGGTTCCCAGTGCTTACATCAGGCAGCTCACCATTGCCTATCAGTCCAGCTTCAAGGGATCCAGTGCCTCTTCTGACCTCCACTGGCACCGAAGACGCGCGCGCACACACACACACACACACACACACACACACACACGATGGAGCGAAGGCCGAGGCTGTGGGGAAAGCAGATGTCATCTGCACTGCTGCTGTTAAATGGCCCAGCCCAGTTCTGCATTCAGGACACCCATCCAGAGACTTAAGAACTGCCTTCACACAGAACGCTGTGTGAGTTGCTAAAGAGATGGCTCAGCAGGTAGGAGTGCTCGTGCCTTTGCAGAACACCCTCATGGTAGCTCACAACTGTCTCTAACTCCAGTTCCAGGGAAGACGCCATGCCTTCTTCTGACCGGAGCTCATATATATTTGCTCACGGGGCAAATATACGCATGCAGGCCAAACACCCAGATACATAAAACATTTTTAAGTCGAACAAATATGCTTACAGTGGCTTCATTCATTACAGCCCCAGACTAGAAACCAGGAGGAATATTCTTCAGTAGATAAACAGTTCAAGCATACAGCGTTCAGAGCACAGAGTACTTACTTCTCAACAAGAGAACCAGCTACTCATACTCTAACATGATTGGATATCTTGGCAATTATTATTAAAACCCAGATTGCACGCTGTATGATTTAACTTGTATCAAATTCTTGCAATGACAACATCAGAGAAACAAATGGAATAGTGACTGCCAGGGGAAGAGAGAGGCAGACGTGGCTATAAAAAGACATGAAGAATCCAGTGGTGACGTTTTTGTACTTGATTGGGTCCAAGGTTGATATCCCGGCTGTGGCATTGACTATGGTTTGGCACGGGATTCCTGTTGCAGGAGACTGGGTCGAGAGTCAAAGGGGACCTGTCAGTTCTGCTTCTTAAAACTGTGTATGAGCCTACAATGATCTCAAAATATGAAATTTTGATTTAAAAAAATAGCAAGGGTTAAATGCCACGGAAGTGGGCTGGCCCCAGGATCCCTGGAATTCAGAGTCAAATGTCTCTCTGGCCCTCAGTGATTGTCCCAGATATGGCAATCTTGGCTCAGAACCCTTCCTTGAGGCTAGCATGCTTGACCCAGACAGTCATATATCTTCTCAGAGCACCTCTTGGGTAGCTAGGGTTGACAGTGAACAATTTATGAAATCATGAATTAGCAATAAAGTTAGGGAAGAAACAAAAAAGAAAAGAAAAATGCATTATGGTCCTACTGCACTAGGTAAATGAGGGAGACTCTGCAGGTGCACAGGCTAGCAGAACAGCTAGAGGGAGAGACCCTGAGGGTCTGGGATGTGCTGGTTTCAGTGACTGGGGGCGGTGGGTCCTTATCAAAGAGAGCACAATTCCGGGGCATCTCGGGAGTGCCCAGACTTGGCCACCACTGACTCTGACGAGATCTCTATGCTGGGGGAAGGCCAAAGAGAGTTTTCATCAGAATTCATTAAGTTTGTACCATACTTGAAAATGGTTGACTGTATAACGTCCGTGCCCAAAGCAGGTTTCTTCTGTCCCGTTCCTGTTCAAAATGCCCAGGTGAGGTCCACGTCATTGGTGATGGGAGAGAAAAAGGAGAACCCCTTTAAAGATGAGCCTTTGTTGTCCTTTCTTTTTTAAAAACACAATTTTGTTACCAAAATAGTGATCATATGGAAAACAGCTCTTTCAGTCAACTAAAATCGGACTCCAAGTTTAAGCGTTCAACTGAAAATACAGCTGGTGGGCAGGACTTGACTACTGAAAATTACCAAATGAGGGACAAAAATGGTGAGGTGTAAGCGATGTTGCTGATTCCCCTACACGAGCAACATTTATTTCTGACCACCGTGTTTGAAAGGATTGAGGAAGCAAACAAAGATGATGGCCACCTCTGTTCTCAACATTGTGTGGGGAGACCTACCTTCCAGCTGAGGGCCTTATGTACTTAGCTTCCCTGCCTCTGTGTGTTCATCAAGATCAGGTCCAACCCTCACCTGAAACTAACAGCCCGGCCAGCGTTGGCCATGAGAGTCTCCACCTACCCACCCAGGACATACCAACACCTTTATGATTTCCTGTTATTTTTCCTGTTCGACTTTGAATACACAGTGGGCCTCACCCTTGCCACCTTCTACCTGGTAGGCTCCTACTAATTCCTCAAAACCCAGCCCCACTGTGACCTGGCCTACACATAGGTACAGGATCACATGCTGGGTCTTTTCCAAAGAGCCCTCACAGCCTAATCCTACTCTGCCACTTTCTTCATCGTAGTGAATGATGCTGAGGTACAGGACTGTCTCCCATTTGTCTTTGTGGACACCGAGTCTTTAAAAGTGCCCAAAAGGCATTGTATTCCTTTCATAAATATGAATTGAATGAAGGAAAGGGAAGAGGAAAAAGAGGGATAGAGTCGCTCATACAATACTGTCTTCCCTTTTAGAATAGTATCCAAGCACACATTACTGAAACCATTTGTAAGAGTTGCTATTCAAATTGAGTGACACTCATACTCAACAATTCAGAAGACACTAGTGATAGCCTTCCATCCCTACCCACTATCACAGACTACCCAATGGGAGATATATGTGTTATGTAAGCTCCAACTGCTTCATAAATGTGGGAGAAAACCCACTTTTAATTAGCCGGCTGTATGCACAGGCATGAGGCTCAGATATCATGGTCACTTCTGGGCAGGCAAATTGTGCTGCTTTTGCCCCAACTGTCAAATACACCTGTTGCTTAGTGGTAAGATCAAGTGAGGAAAGGGATCCTAAGAGTCAGCCTGTATTGGGGATCATAAACTCAGATGACCACTGGGTGGGGCCAGACACAGGAGGGAAAGGGGAAAGTAGCCTGGTGGGAACTAAGATCACCTAACAGGGAAGACTGTCCCCACAGAAATATCCTTTAAAGCCAGGACTTTAGGTCCAGTGGAAAGACTGTCCCCACAGGAAACAGGTCTGGTGGTTTTCAAGGGAAGATGAATTCAGATATTTTTTATGGCATCTGATGATTTTTAAGTGTTGATTTCCAAATCAAGCTATGCTAAAACACTGGGTTCAAATCTCTGATGTGCAGTGGGTGATGGAGCGTGCTCATGGTTGACTGTGATAGAGTGTCTACACTTGCTCTCATGCCTCAGGCTGAGTTAGGAGACTGTCATTACAGAAGGCAGACTTGAACCAAAGGACTGGCAAGGTCTATTTAGGGGGACATTTAGATGAAATTCTTGTCCACTTGGAAATGTCTCTGTGATAATATTGTGATAACAGAATGCCTGGCTCCCTGGGGTCTGGGGTGGTGTGTGCATCACCTTCTGTTTTCCTGTAAGCACACAACAGTTTAGAGGCTCAGGTCAGTGCAATCACAGGCCTTGGCTCGCACCTTGGTCCTCTTTACTTTCACGGAGCTTTCCTGAAGTTGCTTTCTTGTTCAACTCGGCGCTGGTCTCACTTTTACTTGATGAGAGACCTAAAAATGGGAAATGAAGAGGAAGGAGTGAGGAGAGTGTTTGTGGGAGAAAGGAGTGTGAAGCCAAATTACTGTCAAAGCTTCCAAGGGTGGAGATGGAGAATGAGATCCTGTAATCTAAAATCTTACTCTGCAGTGGTGAGAACTGCTCCCTGACACAGGGAGCAGAGATGAGAATAGATCATTTACAGCCTAGGGGAGCGCCATCTCCAGCCGTCCATTCCTGCTCCTGAGATCCCATCGCAGCTATTGATACTGGGTTCTGAGTATCCTCCGTTTAGATGAGGAATCTAGGGTGATGAAATCTGAAACTGTCATGGAGACACATTGCTGCTTTCCTTCCTTCTCTTTTGTTCTCTTGCTTAACATCATTTAATGAGCTTTGGTCATGTGTCATCACTGATGTCCCTAACAGCCAGCCCCCTGCAAAACAAATTCTTCCTGATTGTTAGTTTGCCAAATTCTGTGGTGTAAATGCTCAGCTAAGCTGGGCTCCCTCTAGGCTTCCTGTCCTTGTATGGAATTCTGGAAATGCTTCAAGCAGTAGCTGAGAATCTTGGTGCTCACTACGAGGCTCTTTTTCTTCTCCCAGGGATAACTTTGCTATGTGCTTGATGACCAACAGCTATCTATCTAATATTTTAGAATTTTCTCAAGAAGGAAGTGAGTGTGGTCCTAGCTCCTGCAGTGTTGCTGGGAATAAAATGTTCTGTTTTGATGTGGCTCCACTTGGATCATCTAGGAAATGTTTATGTAATGGGCTCCATCACTAACACCCTAAAGCTAGTACAACACTGTTCTAATTAGTGAGACTCTGTGATTAAATATTTAGTCACATATTTTCATCTAAAATTATAATATATTTAAATGTATACTATTTAAAGAAGTATTAGTGACCCACTCACCCCCATTACTTTCTTGAGCTAAAAATATTTATCTCTCTGTGTGAGCTTCAGGATCATGGTACAAAGTCCTCTCTGATCTGACACTCAACTCCTAGGCAGCAGCACTTTATTATAATTCCACCAAATACACAGATTTATTTAAAAAAAATTGGCCACTTTACAGTATCAATTCTTCTATCTGAAAACACAACATATTTTTCTATTTGTTAAACCCCTAGGTCATAAACATTAAATTTGTTGTTTTCCTGGCTTCAAAGTATCTGTACAGTTCCCAATGAATAAATTTAGCTTATTAAATTAGTATATAATTGATTTTGTATCCATTGATCCTATTATAAAGACCTTTAAGAATACCAAATAGTTTTTGAGATACCATTATATCATCTATAAATAATGTAGTTTCTATTTGTCCATGAGTTTATATCTGCTTTATATCTGAAACTAACCTTACTTTCCAAATTAATAATATATGATAACAAAGATAGGAAGAGGGCTGGAGAGATGGCTCAGTGGTTAAGAGCACGGCTGCTCTTCCAGAGGACCTGGGTTCAATTCCCAGCACCCACCTGGCAGCTCACAATTGTCTGTCAGTACAGTTCCAGAAGATCTGATACCCTTACACAGACATACAGGCAAAACACCAATGCACATACAATTTTTAAAAATTCTGACTATTGAAATAAATAAGAAACTTTGAGCAGAACACCCTAGAATCAAGGGTATTCGCTTAGCTGGAATTACATAAGCCATGACTTACTTCCTAAGATTCTAGGGAGAACGGGGGTACTTTTTGATTCCTGGGCTCTTTTTTGTGATTGCTGCAATTGCCAATGTTTCGGAGATAACTTCATCAGGAAAAATCCATATCTCATGTACTCCTTGAGGAGGAACTCTGTTTTTGTTATTTCACTTCAAAAGAAATGAGGATGTGGTTAAACAGCCATAAAAGGATTCTCTCCACCCCTTGTTTGTACAACAGCACACTTAACAAAACTTGCAAACACAGCCACAAACTATACACCTCTGAAAGATACACAGAAAGAAAGAAACACAGAAGCTGGTATTTGAATACAACAGGCCTGTAGGTAGAATCTCTTGCCTTGTCTTTGTAGTCTTCACTTGTCAATAAACAGCTTAGTGACCTACAGCTGAGGCAGGAAATAGGAGGGAGGAGTTCTGATAAAGAGTGCAAATGCTGGGATCGAGTGATGCAATTGGGGATTTGCCCGGGACACTGAGGAGGACAGATGCATGAAACCTGAGCAGAGGTAACTACATAGCAGAATAAAATAATCAGGACATTAGTAATGAGCAAGTTGGGGAATGAGCCAAAGCTTATGGCCTAAGGATATATTCATAAATATAAGGTTTCACTGTTATTATTTCTGGGGACAAGGGTGTGGGTAAAAAAACACAGGTTATAGAAACCCCCTTCCCACAGGCCCAGTGACATGCATATAAAGCATGGGCTGATGACAGACTTACCCTGCTGGTTGATTTCTGTCAGAAACATTCTGTTCTATCAAGGTTTAGGTGAACAGGGAAATCAGAAGGTGAAAAAAATGGTAAGAGTGTGAGGGGGGAAAGGAAGGTACTACTCCACTAAGTCCTGGCATGTGTGAGCAGTATGCAGAATGCCCGGCATACATCACTGCACACTCACCATTTAAAAATAGGGATCCTTAGGGATAGAGAGATGGACCAGAGAATAGGAATATATACTGTTCTTGCAAAGGACCCAATTTTAATTCCCAATTTCTGTGTCAGATGGATCCAATGCCTCTAACCCAGCAGACCTGTGAACCAGTGCACATATCCACAAACACATAATTAAAAATGTATCTTAAAACAGCGGCTGTTTTTAGTCTCCTCTTTTAAAAGAAGAAACAAATGACTTGCATCCATCTAGGCAGACCTCAGACAAATGCCTGTGTTCTCTCCAACAATGTCTAGAGACTTGAGCTGAACACTTTCCCCAGTTTTGTATTGGTTCATCCCAAAGTTGAAAACAGAACAGGAAGGCCCAAGCCAATCTTCCCCGTTCAGAACCTTGTTAGTACCCTTATCCATGTTAGGTCATCTAATATGCTCAGCCTCAATCCTTCATCTGCCAGAGCCTTCCTTCAGCCCAGTAGGAATGGTCTGCTAGGGTCAATACGCAGTTCTGTTCCATGTGTTCAGGAGTGTCCCAAAGACCTCAAGGCAAATGACTGCATGGCTTTAGTAGAAAGGTTTCCAGAGAAAGCTGTTTCTCCTTCTGAAACACTCTCCATTCTTGAGCCATATTACCACAAAAGGAAAAGGTTCCCCTTCACTGGCTCTTCACAAGCATGTGTTCCGTTATCTCATTCACTCTTCTAGAATGGTGAGACCTATAAGTAATGGGCAAGGTCCCTGGCAAGGTAGTGTGGAGGTGTCACCAAGTGGACACTATGCAGAACATAGTAACTAATACAAGCACCATGGCTTCTTCTCTATTTCCACAAGTTTCTAAACAAACAGGAGCATCTAAATCAGTGGTTCTCAACCTATGGATCATGACCCCCTCTAGATACCTGCATATCAGATATTTACATTACAAGTCATGAAAGTAACCAAATTGTAGTTATGAAGCAGCAGCAGCAAAATAATTTTGTGGTTTGTGGTTTAGGGTCAAAACATGAGGAAGGTTGAGAACAACCACTCTAAATGGTCTTGGCTGTACATACCTGCAACCTCAGCTGGTTGGGAAGCTGAGGCAAGATGTTTAAGGTTTGAGTTACAGAGTGAGTTGAAGACCAGCCTGGGAAATATAGCTAGGCACTATCTAGAAATTAAAAGTTAAACAAATTCTGGGGAAGTAGCCAAGAATTTCATTACAGGGAGAAGCGAGGGAGGAAGTCTTCTATCTTGAAGCATCTCCAATCTTAGACTTCTTAAATAGAATAGGTGACTAAAGCAAGTATCTGTTTGAAACTCATATTTTGGATTATGAACTTGGTGCCCCACAGTGGTTTCAAGAACCTTTTATACATTAAAAATTGTTCAGCTGAGTTTCCATGAACACAGAAGGAACATATAGGGTTGAAGAGGGGTGATTGGTAATGTAAGAATGAGCCCCATTCCCATTCCTGTGGATTTTCTCAGTATAGATCTTAATTTTAACAGCAAAGTGAGATTCTACTAAGGATTTTGAATACAAGATCTGTCAACGATGAATGTAAAGCACTCATCAAATGCATCCCATTTGAGATACTTTCATGCAAGGGGAAGGGTATCATATAATGAATAAAAAGGAGGCATGTAGGAAAACAAACAAACAAACCAATGTATTGACTCCTGACATCCTATTGCTTCTTTTTAATTAACTCCTCTGTTTCTGCATCTACACAGCAGAGGCTTCCAGGGAGGCTTATGTTCTGATATCTAGGCAAGTAGAGTCCTTGGCACACAGGTTTCTCATTTTAAAATCTTTCATACTAAGGCAGTGGGCGTAAGAGGTCCTAATTGGATGTGGGAGTTGGCTGAGGATAGGCAGCACCCCTCACCTTTTTATTGCTTGTACTTCCATGCTTGCTTTCTTGAGCTCCGTTGTCATTTGAAGTTTGTTCAATGTTTCTTGTGCTGCCCTAGGAAAGGAACACAGATCTATTAATTTGTTGTTTGTTTGTTTTGTCCCTCCGAAGAGACTAAAACAAACAAGCAAAGACTTGGACGAAAGTTGTGGCCAGAATGGAGACAACTAACATTTTAAGAGCATCTACGGATCTCTGGTCATTTTCTCTAAGGAACTCTTCAAAGGACATTGCATCGTCTTGCAGCTTTCTCTCAGCTTTTCTGAGTTGCTTTTCTTTCAAGGCTATGAGCTTTTCAAACCCTTGAATTGTGTTTTTCTTGGTTGTCACTGCATACTGGGAACATAGGAAACAAAGAGTGGTTAAGAACATTCCGTCACATGTCCCTGGCATGCTTAAACATAATCTCCAGAGAGGGTGTTGGGGCTCAGGAATAGCTGTACACTGACCACTCAGACACCAGATCGATGAATGTTTATTGAATGCTTAGCAAAGTCTGACCAGTCAGGGACAGAGTCTGGATTTAGGAACCAAGTCTATGATTCTGAGCCATTCTCAGAGTGACTTTTTAAAGGAAAAAACCCATAACCAAGCAAGAAGAATCAATTCTATTCCAGGTACATTGTGCCTAGATAGCTAGACAAAACATTGTAAGTTGATTGGCTGAGGTACAAGGTAGGGGAACTTGGAAGCTTTCCAGTCCCCTCTGTTGGGGGATTTGGTGACTTTTCAGTTCCCTACCTTTCCCATGAGAAGGGAGCATAGCAGGGTATTGTGGTTTAACTCCAAAAGAACATCTATCTTTAACTCAAGCAGAACATATGTATTCATTTTCTGTTACTATCCTATTGTAAGCAGCAAGTATTGAATTGAAGCAGCAAGTATTGAATTCCACACTAGGGACTTAGCAAAATAACTATAGTTATGCTAACAGCTAAAGCAAGTCTAAACAGAGGGGCTATGGTTATGCTGAAAGCTAAGGCAGGTCTCAACAGAGGTTAGTGAGTCCTGCAAGCAAGAGATGGACTGTATCAGAAGTAATAACCTTCACAGAGCTGGGTCTTTATCTCATGATGTCACTTTGGAGGCAGCAAGGTGGGAAGTGAAGCTTTCTCACTAGCTTTTATGAAGAGACACTGTTTTCACCTAAAATGGCTGCTCCCTACCAGTTAAAAAAACAGATGCTCTTCCAAGGGTAAGTCCATCTGTTACCAATGATGTATTCCAGTTTTCTGGACACAAGGAAACCAGGCTGTCTGCAGTGACCAGACATCCCATCTTCTCCTCTAAAAGGAGAAATCAGTTTCAACTCTGGGTGCAATGATGGATTTCTCCAAGCTGGGCGGAAGGTGTGGGGTTATTTATCTAAACCTGGAAAGATCTGTTTAGATTCCCAAGTGTGACTTTGACAACTATCTAGTTTTACAGCATATGAGATATGAGACCACATGGATTTGTTTCTTTCCCTCTCCCGTTTGTGTGTGTGTATTGTGGGAAGCTTTTACAGTATCAAGATTCTATATGACTTCCTCTAAAGCCTTTAGTGTTAATGCTCCAACTAGACACCCCATGCTAGAAAATAAAAGCCCAGTGCCAGGAATTCCACCAACCCCCAAACACTATGGGCTATTGCCATTGTTCTTGGTTACCCTCTAGAACTTGACCTTAAGACTCCATGTTGGCTAGTTTTTTGTCAACTTGGAACAAGCCAGAGTCATCAGAAAGGGCTCTCAAGTGACAAAACCTCCATGAGATTGGCTTGTGGGCAAGCCTGTGAGACATGGTCTTGACTAATAATTGATGTGGGAGGGCCCAGCCGACTGTGGGCGGTGCCTCCTCTGGTATCATGCTGAGCAAACAACTGGGAGCAAGCCAGGAAGCAACTCTCCTCCATGGCTTCTACTTCAGTTCTTGCCTCTAGATTCCTGCCCTGCTTGAGTTCTCAAGCTAATTTCCCTGTGCTCAGCGATGGACTGTTACCTGGAAGTGTAAAAGGAACAAACCCTTTCCTTTCCTTTGGTCATGGAATTTTATCACATAACTGAGACAATGTATTACCAATGACACCACACGCTGAGTCATAGAACATGAAGAAATCAAGGTGATACTGATCTGAAAGCTTCATTCTGCCTAGACAACTCTCATAGTGCTGGAAAGTGTTATGCCTACTATTGGCAGAGAGCGGTAATCATCACTCTCGCCCAGCTGTGAACTCTAGCAGCCTGGCCAGATATGCTCTCTGGTACAGTAGTGCCATGAAGATAATTTGAATAACCAACCACTTTCTGATTGAACCTAAGGCCTGCTTCATGGGGTAGAACCTACACCTAGTCCTGTTATGAGGGTCAAGAACTTGTGGCTAGATAGGCCTTAGGGGAGAACCTACTCCTATTATTCTGCTAGGTGGACACAGTATTAAAACGACTCCTGTTTCAGTCACTGCTGTGATGAAACACCATGACAAAAAGCGACTTGAAGAGGAAAGTTTATTTCACTCACAGTCCGAAAGCAGTGAAGACAGGAACTCAGGCAGGGCAGCAGCCTGGAGGCAGGAGCTGATGCAGTGCTGCTTACTGCTTGCTCAGCCTGCTTTCTTATAAAACCCAGGACTACTAGCCCAAGGGTGGCCCCACCCATGACAGGCTGCGCCCTCCTCCATCAATCACTGATTAAGAAAATGCCCCATAGGCTTGCCTACAGTTAGATCTTATGGAAGCATTTTTTTTTTCAACTGAGAATCCCTCCACTCTGATGACTCCAGCTTGTGTCTAATGGACTCCAGCTTGTGTCAACTCCTAATGGCATATTGCCACTAACACCACTGCTATCAGAGGGGCTTCTGCCATAGATGATGATAAACATGGAGACCCACGATTGGAAAGAAGAGACTGCGCAATGCTCAGCCCTAAATGGAACATCTGTATCACACTGATTCCCCTGAGGCTCAGGGATGATTGTGGATAAAAAAAAATTGTAAGAGCCAGAGCTCTGGCTAAGGCAGGCCCCACATCCAAAAGTAGTTGGGTAACATATATTGGACTCAATGAGATGAGATGACAGAGAGAGAGAGAAGATGAAAGCAGGTGGGTGAGAGGCCTCCTGGTAGAAGAAACCCAGAGGCCTGCCCACCATGTGGCCCACCCAAGAGGGAACCACTATGATGTGCAAGTATGTGGTCAAGAGATGGGAGAAAAAGGAAAGCTAACAGTTTGAACACTACAAAGAGAGGTACAACTGGAGACACAAGAACAGCCTGATGTGAGAAGCCTGCCCTGCCACC
>CM053766.1:76683827-76722718 GCA_028658305.1 Pachyuromys duprasi
GTAAATGAATATACACACAAGAATAATTAATACTGTGTGTCATATGGCCTGGGTTCTAGTTCAAGGTTATGGACGATATCGTGGAACTCTCTATTGTTTTAAGCCCTGCCCTGGTTGGCTGTATTGTGTGTTTATTGTTACAGACACAGGAAGGTACCACACTCTGACTCCCCAGGGAGGGACCCTTGGGAGCTTTGTTCTGGGGTGCCTCTGAACCGTGCCTCACAGGTTTTTTCTGGCTGGCTTTAATATTTCCTTTCCTTTTAACAAGCCATTTCTCTCATGTCTGGGCGGGTATAGAGAGAGCTGGAAGACTCCAGAATGTTCTAATTCCTACCACAGTCTATTAGAAGGTCAGGAAAACCTAAATCTAATTAGGCGTCTCAAAGGCTATTGAGACTGTGAGGGACAGAATTAGGGGAGAGAGATATCTGGGGACCCAACAGCCTCTAAAAAAACAACAAACAAACAAACAAAACACAAAAAACAGACTACTTCTTGGGCTATAGGTATAGATTTCTTGAATGTAAGTTCTCCAAAGGGAGGGAATTTTGTAATGGTTTGGCACATAATAAGTACTCGATAAATATTGTTCAAGCCAATAAACACAGGAACGAGCCACTCTGTTCAGTGAGAAGATTTGGGGCATGTAGCGGGAACAAGGCAAGAACCCCCTGGCTAACGCAAGAAAGAAGTTACTTTAAATACCTCAAGAAGAAATCTGTCTCTCTGGTCTTTAATAAACTGATGGGCAGTCCTCTTTCTGTCCGCACCTGGAGAGATCATTGAAACAGACATATGTTTAGTTTGCCAGCTTTCAAAGACCCTGCGTGGGACGAGAGCTGGGCCAAGTTACCACATACACTGTGTATCCGGCATTAGCAAAAGAGCTCTGCCTTCCGGCAAAGTCTCCCTGACGTCCAAGAAGGGCCACAGTGGTAGCTGCCACTTGTGTCTTCCAATAGTTTGGGAAGCTTATTAAGCATTTTAAACATATTAATGGATCATGAAAAATTTATTATTATCTCATCTACTTTGTGTCCTGAAGTTCAGGGATGTCAGACTTCTTACCCACGATCCCGCAGCTCTAAGTGGCGGAGCTGATGCTCGCTGCCTCCACCTACCCCCGACTCCCTCCCAAGCCGCTGCTGCCCCAAAGCTGGACAGGCCACTCTAAAGCTTTTTCTTTTTTTTTTTAAAGCTTCTCCCAGACCCGCTCCCACCTCCCCACCCATCCCAACTTTGTGTCCCCTTTCAAAGATAACTGAGTCCAGTCTGTGCTGCCCACGTACTCACGGGGGTGGGGCCCTTTGCGGAAGCCCAGGTGATCTAGCCGAGGCTTACAGAAAACCCACTGCAAGCTCTCAACTGTGGATAGTTCCCTTAAGAGACCCTCCCGCCGCCATGCTGGAATGTTGACTGGCTTGATCTTGGTCAGGTCTTGTGAAAGCGATCACAGATGCTGTGAGGTCATGAGTGCAGTGGCCCTGTCCTATCTAAAGGACACTGTTTAGTTTTGGTCCTCTCTGACCTCTGGCTCTTACAGTCTTTTCACTACACTTTCTGCAATGGTCCCTGAGCCTTTGAGGGAAGTTGGTGTGGTATAGGGTCCCCTTTATGTTTGTGTTTGTACACGGCCCTGGATCTTAATGTTCAGACGCAGGACTGGAGTCTTGGGGCCAGATGTCTTTAGAGGCTGCAAGCCAGAATTCTAACTAGGGAGAAAAGGATGGCAACCAATTTTACCCTGCAGAAAACTGAGTAGGAATTCCAAAAACATTCAAGTTTTCTTCTGTTTGGAAAAATGCTACATTTCTACATTAGTTTTGTGTGAGACCAACAGACTGTGGTATAAAATCTCTCACTGACTAGGTAAATAGAAATAATACTTCCCAAACAAGCAGTGGGCCTGAGCTGTGCTGGGAGGCTCATATCTTCCCAAAGAGGCACTGGGCTTCCACCTGTAACTAACTGGGAGAGATGAGGAAGCTCTCACCCTCTCCGGGCCTCAGTGTCCTCAGTGAGGACGGTTCTCCCACCCTCCGCTCCTGGCTGTTGACATGATCTGTTCATGAGACAGGCATGGAGCTATGTGGCTTCCAAGAAGCTTCAAGAGCCCTTAGCCACCCCCACCCCCCCACCGCAATGTCATAGACAGGGACTGCTCCTAGAAGAGAGAGCCAGAGGGGGAAGCAACGAACCTCATCAGTGACTGAGAATTAAGCTTCTGGGTTGGAAGCCACTGGAATTTCAATGTGGCTTATTGTGAAAGCACACTGTAGCCTGTGTACGAACAACCCTCTATTTCACAATGGTGTCAGGAGAAGAAAATGAGGCACTCAGTAGTTTCTCAATAACTATTAGCTGCTTTTCTTTAAACAATATACTTGGGATGATTCATTTCATTATATGATCAACCACAGAATCAGCAGTGATTACTATAACCATTAACAAATATTCATTGGGAGGCAACCACAGAGTCAGGCGGGCCTTGACTTGAATTCTGCATTTGCTTAGAGATCTGGGATGACTCAATGTCACTTAACCATTTTCATCTGCAAAGAGGAAGCAAAAACATCTTAACAGCCCTTTGTTGCAGATTAAACAGAACACACCCAAGTAATTATCGCTTGGAAACAGCTATGTTCTTAATATTTTGAAAATCATGCACACTGGAAATCACTAGGATTTATAAGAGTGCAGCCCAAAGTTCGTCTACTTTAACATCGTTGATATTTTATAGGTCTTGCTGTTGATATCTTGCCTTAACTTTTCCCCCACTAGAATATTTTGGAGAAAAATAAAACACCTTGGAGTGATTCATCTCTAAGTGTTTCACCGTGCAACTCTACCAGACAGTTTAGAAAACAGTGTTCCAACCATCCTCATCCCAACAAACCAACAATCCCTTAACGCCATCTCACGTCTGGCCTGGGCTGCATTTTCCTAGTTATCTTACAATGTTGACCTTGTCAGGGGTGGCGGCACATGTCTTAGAAGGCAGAGGCAGGCAGATCTCTTCGAGTTCTGAGGCCAGCCTGGTCTGCAGAGATAGTTTAAAGATAGCCAGGACTACACAGAGAAACCCCATCTCAAAACCAAACACAACAAACCAAAACCCCAAATCCCCCAAAACAAAAGACAGCTACAAAAACAAAAACCCATTGATCTTGAAAATTTTAATCTAAACTCAGATCAACTTGGTCTGTGACTCCATCTAGAGACTCATCTTTTTATATCCCAGCCACTCCCAACTTTTTCCCACTATTTCCCCAACCCCCATCATTCATCTGTTCAGAAAGTCATGCCAATTTCCCTGTAGAATCTCCCACAGACAGGATCTGGTATATCATATCTTGACAATGTTGTTTCACAAGGCCCTCAAGCCCTCATTTTTACTTGATTAGATTAACATTCAATTTATTCTCCCCATTCTCTGGTGTTTGTGTATGGGGTGGGAGGAGTATACATACTCCAACCCAGCTGAAAAACAATTTCAATGTCCATAACCTATTTTGTACTACCAATGTTTCAAATATTAATTCAGGCTACTTAACATGGTACTGGCTGGCTGAATCGATGGAATTTTCTCCTTCTACCTTAATAAGGCTCACTGTAGTGGTGGCTCTTATGGCCGGCAGAAAGGCATTTCAGCAATGAGGCTGTGTGTGATAAAGTCCTCCCCAAACACCTCCATCAGTCAATGGTGTTTTGAAGCACACTAAGAGATATCTGAGCAGACAGAGCCTGCCACGGAGCCTACACACAGTAGTTGATGTTTGCTTTTGTGACTTGTTTTTTTTCCAGGAAAGGTTTCTCTGCGTAGCCCTAGCTGTCCTGGAACTCGCTCTGTAGACTCAGCTGGCCTAGACCTCAGGCATCTGCCTGTCTCTATCTCCGAAGTGCTGGGACTAAAGGCGTGTGCCACCACTGCCTGGCTCTTGTTTTTGTTTCGATAGTTGATCTCCTGAAACCCCTGACGACCTCAGCCTCAATCTAGAGCAGAGGAGGACCTTGAACTCTGATTCCCCTGCCTCTCCTTCCCGAGTTCTGCACCACCTACATTTAGAGGTGGTTTAGAGGTGTTGCCTTTAAATGCAGAGACAAAGTCTGGCTGTCACTGTAGAGAATGCACAGGTATAAGTAAATTGAGCTAACCGTAGCACTAATGGTGACCTGGCCATTCACCACTAGGGCAAACACAGAAATACAAGAATCCAGGCTCCCCAACTGGGGCCACTGGCTTATTTTACTCCCATATAGATTTTTTTTTTCTTATCAGAATCCATACAGAGTCTGTAAGGTTGAGGAAAAGTGATTTCACTCAGATCAGTTCCTGACTTGAAATACAGCCAGAGGGAGATGTCTTTAAGTGAAAATTCCATGTTGCTTGACTATGCAATCAGCCACATTGTTGGCAGAGCCTCTGATAGCTTAAACTTTCTACTCTTTCCTCTTGAGGAGCCTGTCCTATGACACTCACGTTTAAGAGGCCAGAACTGTCCTACGCCACAGTAATGACACTGAGGAGGACTGGATCATCTGCAAAGCTGTGATTTCCAGATATCTGGAGACTGCTGCAGTGGTAAGCATTGTCCCAGTCAGCTCTTTGGTAAAGAGCTCTAGAGATGTCACTTGTCACTGTAAGTGTTCTTGATGGCCCAAGACCCCACGTGGAGGCACAGAGTGGAACCCAGGTGTCTCCTAGACCTGGCTCTGTAGTCACGCCCTCACTATTGCCTGCCATATACTGTTGTTCGGTCATCTGCACATCCAGGAGATGCTCTAAACTGATCAATACAGCTGCCTCTTCCTTTCTAAAGATGTTTTGGGAGGCCTGGAAAGTTGGCTCAGCAATTAAAAGCACTCATTGCTTTTTCAGGACATCAGGGTTTGATTCCCAAACCCCACCTGGCAGCTCACAATTGATTGCTAACCCCAGTTCCCAGGGGATCTGACACATTCTTCCGTACAGGAGGGCAAAACACTCGCACACACAGAATCATAAAACAAATAACCCTACAGTTTTTTAAGATTTATTTTTATTTTTTGTGTAATACCCTGAATGTACATCTGCACACCACTCATATGCCTGGTTCCAGAAGGGGCCAGAAGAAGGCACCTGATCCCTTGGAAGTGGATTTACAGGTAGTTGTGAGCCTCCACATGGATGCTAGGAACAGATCGTGGGTCCTCTGGAAGAGCAGGAAGTGCTCTTACCTGTTGAGCTATCTAGACAGCCCCTCTTTTTCCTTAAGGCTCATTCATTATTTTAATGTGTTTGAATACTTTTGCCTGCATTAATGTACATGGTCTACATGCTTGCCTGGTGCCTGAGGAGACCAGAAAGAAGCATAACATCCCTTCAGACTGAAGTTACAACTGGTGGCGAGCCACTACGCGAATGCTGGGAACAGAACCTCAATGAGCGCCAGAGTACCTAAGTGCTCTTGACTGCTAAGCCATTTCCTCAGCCTCAGGGCTGGCTTTCTCTACAGGGGTCGGTGAACTCAAAGACCCTTTTCTCATTAGCCACTCTGGCCTTATTAGCTGCAAAGCCCTTTCATTTGTAAGCACTTCTTGACCTGTGATGTGCAGGAAATGCTGATGACATTTCTGATAACCAGGTCATTAAACCAGGCCTGATTTTGTAAAGCCAGGCAAGTTTATTTCATCTCATTAGCTTCCTGATGCTCTATGTCTAAGTCATATGGTTTGGATCACCAAAGCTCCTCCATCCTTTGGAAGTGTCTATATTTCCACACCTCAAATAGTACAGATGGTTAAGGCTATTGCTTTCCTATTACTTTCCTTTGTCAACATCAACACTATTATTTTGGCACTGACTTCCTTCTTTCCTGAAAGCAGAAGTAACGATCTTCTTGGGAAAGTGTATTCTTGCTTGAGCTGCTTTCTTCTTGCTGTCAAGCCTATGGCAATGATCTTACCTGCCATATTTTAACAGGACACAGAACTTAGCATGAAAGACACCATGTTAGAGGCTCCATTCTGACCTTAAAACCCAGCAGCTAGGCCCCAGCACCTGACAAAATGGGAACAAAGACCTAGTTCATAGTTCTAGAAAAGTCCACAAATAAAAGTCCCTAAGAGTACTAACCTTGCTGTGTGGTTTTTGGTTTTTTTGTTTTTGTTTTTTGTCTTGTTTTGTTTTGCTTTTATTGTTGTTGTGGTTGTTGTTTTGCTTTTGTTTTTTTATAGAAGACAAATGGTGGTGAGGCTTGAAGCTGCATGATTCAGGCAAGCTCCACATGTACCCATTGGCTAGCATCTAAGACTTCCCTTTTGGCTTTAAGAATGTCTGTGTTGAGCCAGGCAGTAGTGGCACACACCTGTGATCCCTGCACTCTGGGAAGCAGAGGCAGGAGGATCGTTCTGAGTTCAAGGTCAGCCTGGTCTACAGAGCAAGTTCCAGGACAGCCAGGGAGGGCTACACAGAGAAACCCTGTCTTGGAAAACCAAAACCCAAAAGTAAAAAGAGGGTTTGTTCTGTGGTCTCTGGGCTTATCTTTATCTTGTGACAGTAGAATTGACTCAGTCTCTTTTACCACCAGAAAATCTCCCAAGCCTACGATGAAGAGCAAATATCCAAAACGACATTTCAAGATTGAGGCAGGGGCTGGAGAGATGGCTCAGAAGTTAAGAGCACTGGCTGCTCTCCCAGAGGACCCTGTGCCCACATGGCAGCTCACAACTGTCTGTAACTCCTGTTCTAGGGGATCTGACTCGAACATGCAGGCAAAGCACCAATGTAGATAATAAAAAGAAATAAATTATTTAAAAAAAGAGTAAGAGTAACATTGACTTGCCTTCTGTCAGTCTGAGAATAAGAGTGGGATCTAGCCCCAGATTTTCGTAGGAGCCGCCACCTGCTTCAGCATAGAAAGCTAGCTGGCTGAGGTGGGAGCGACTCTTCATTCGGGACGAAAATGTTGTCTTCTGGTAGATTTTCATGGTGCGGCTCATGATTCTTTCCTGTCCAAGGTACAGAAGCATTACAAAAGAATTTTAACACACAACAGTAATACACGGCGATAATAGTGTTTATATGTAAATAGCAAAGATCCTTGGCTTTAAGCAGCTCTGGAGCGCACCCTGGAAGAAATATGCCCAGCATCCTTTTCCTTCTCATGTGGAGACAAGGAAGAACATATTTTAAAGGTTGGGCCTTTAATAAGGTATCTCAGAAACAGACACAGGGTAACGTCTATCCAGATTAAATGCAGGGAAAACATGGAAATTCCAAAGGCTTTAGCTTACTGGAACTGAAAACTTACGGGGGGAAACAGACTTCCACAGAAGGTAGTGAAAACCCAGACTTTGTATTTCTTTCAATCTCTCTCAGTTTAATCACGTATTAAGTTTAACAAAGGAACACAAGAGCCATAGAAAAATTCACCCCAGACGTTTGTAGAAATACTCCAGTATTTCTAGCTATTTTATTCATTATACTTAGGCCTAGGAGCACCCTTTAATCAGTTACCTTTGGAAAGAAAAACTGAATCTCAGACCCACTACTGAATTTTCATTCCAAATTATTTGAAAAATGATCCTCTTGGCCTCTAAACCACCCCTCCTACTTTCTTCCCTTCTCTCCCCAAAACACATAACAGCTTTGACACGATCTAATAATTCATAAGGACTCAATGCCTGTCACCACGGTGAACTCTGTCTCTCCTTCCCATTCTTCCATCAGCAGAAAAGACCTCTCTGTCTCCATTACACAGCTGTGATTCCATGGCCTGGCAGTCCCAAGGAGCCACCTGTGGTAAGACGTACTTTTCTTTTGTGCTCAGCCACCTGTGCAAGCTGGACCTGATTTCAGAACCGTAGCAATAATGAAAACCATGGGTGTCAGACACACTAAATGGGGTGAACCATGCTTTTTGCACTAGTTAGTAATGGCATAGCTGCCTTCTCCCACTAGGTGGCGACCTCTGAAGGTCCTCTGCATGCACAGTATCTCCCCAGGATGGTCCCAAGCACAGGACAAGATGTGTCCGTACCTGACATCCTGTCCTAACCCACAAAACAAAACAAAACAAAACAAAACAAACAAAAAACCTGGTGAGAACCATGGCTAAAGGCACATGGCTCTAACCTTCTTGGGACTCTGATCTTAAAACCTTACATTTTTCTTTGCAGCCACTTCATTTTCTTTGAAAAGGAAGAGATCTTTGAAAAAGATCTTGTAGGGTCTGTCCTTTTTACTTTCGCCATCTGAAAGGAGAGAAAGAAAAGAAAAAAATGGAGTTGAGGGGAAGGTTAAGGAGGGACTTGTCTGTTACTTTATTGGCCAGAACTATTGGCCAGCTGGAATAGAAATGGGATGCAGGGGTCTCTGAGAAGGTGGGGTGCAGATGGATCTTGCCCTCCAGTTAAAAATGGAAATATAGCTCCTGGCTCCCCAGGGTGAGAGCCACATCTTTTGTGTCTACTGTCTATGGCACAAATGTCTCAGGAGACTCGGACCATAGCTAAGGATCACTCTCGGTGATATAGTGATATGGAGATGAACCCTGGGCCCACCCACCTCCCTGGGGATGTGATGTGGTGTTGGTCCCTTTGGCTCACACCTGTCAGCTCCTTAAAGAGCTGAAGATAGAGTTGCCATATGCAGTAAGTAAATGGATGTTCTGAAGACTGAGTGCCATATGGCTCATCCGTGAATAGGGGTGTCAGCCAGGGAGGGCCATCATCCAGTAAAAGCAGGGGAAGTGCGGTTGACTCTTTGGGGGCTCTGTGGGATGCAAAGATATCAAGAAATCAGATGCTATCTTTGGTCTCATAATACATGGAGAAGAGACAGCTAGGTGGCAAAAGCTGGGGCCCAAGGAGAGCAGCGGTGTGGGAAAGCATGGCCAACAAGTTAGGGCTCAGCAGAGAGAGAAGACAGTGGTGCAGGGCTGAGCACCCACAGTAGTTAACTTCGTGTGATAACTTGACTGGCTGGGCTATGGTGTGCCCGGATTAAATGTTGTTTTGGGTGTGTTTGTGAGGGTTCTTCCAGGTGAGTTTAGCATTCTAATGGTAGAGTCAGGAAAGAAAGTTGGCCCTCCCAACATGCATAGGCCTCAACCAAACCACAGAGGACCCGAGTAGAACAAAAGACTGAGGTGGGAGAAGTAAACCCCCCCCCCTCTCTCTCTCACACACACACACACACACACACACACACACACACACACACACACACGGGTGCTTTCCTGTTTGAGCTGGGACAGTTCGCCTCATATCTCCACCCATGCTCAGCAGACTGGGGTTATCCTGTCAGCCTTCCTAGGCTCAGGCCTTTGCACTGGGCTAGACTCTAACAACAGCTTTTCTGAGACTCCAACTTGTGGGCGGTCTCCATAATCACATGAGCCCCTCCTCCCAGTGCATTGACAACCCCACGGCTCTGCTTTCTGGACCTAAAACCATGACCTTGCATGAGCCTATCCTGTTTTCCTTACCACAGAATAAGGATGGATCCCAGATATCCAATGGGGCCACTGATATTCTCAGAGTGAAGTAGGCTGGATATATCCTATCTGCCCTCTCTTCCCCTCTAGTCTCCTATAAGGACACTGGTTGCATTTTGGGTGGGGTCATTTTGTTTTTTGAGACAAGGTCGCACTATGTAGCTCTTGGATGTCCTAGAACTCACCATGTAGACCAACCTAATCTTGAACTCAGAGATCTGCATGCCTCTGCCTCCCAAATTCAAGGATTAAAGGAATGCACCACTACAATGGTCACTAGTTGTATTTGAGATAGATCATAAATTCATGATCCTTTAATTATTTCTGAGAAGACCCTTTTTTGAAAATATGTTCCTATTTTGAGGTTCTGGGTAGACTGACCTTTAGGGGAAGCAGTATTAATATTGCACCCCTGAATAACACTTTACACCTACAATGTATATTAAAAGTCAGCCTTAGCATCCTGCCCGATCCTTCTGCAGGCTAAAAATCGAGGTGAACCTTGGGCCCAAGATCTACAACTTGCCACTTTGGCATGAATCACTAGCTAAACACAGGCTACTCCTAGCCCAGCCATATTTCCTCTGGGCTCTGCTCTGAAGATACATATCATGACCCACAAGCAGCCTTTCAGCGCTTCACCCTTAGTGTTCCTGAGGAGGCTGTGACGGCACCACAAAGCCCCTGGCTTGAAATTCTAGAGGGCAGGAGCCTGAAATGAGTCTTCTAACAATGGGTTAAAGAGGGTTGTGTTTCTCTGGAGGCTCCAGGTAGAAACTATTTCTTCCGTTGTTAGAGGATGCCTCCATGCCATCGCTTGCAGCACCTCTGTACATTTTGGAATGCACCCATCCTCTGTTTCCAAGGTCACACTGCCTTTCCTCTCTAAGACATACCTGCTTCCCTCTTGTGCAGACTTTTGGATTATCCCAGGCCCATTAGATAATTTAGAATACTCGTCCCTTGTCAAGGTACTTAACTTAATCGCATCTTAAAAGTCTACATTTTGCTGGGCGATGGTTTGCCCAGTTCTAATTTATTCATTCAACAAATACCCACGAAGGGCCTCGGCAGTGCACATGAGGAAACAAAACAGGGACTCTGCCCTTACACTGAACTGAAGTGGTAGGGGAAGGGGTAACCGATAATAAAGATAAACATAACAAGTGAACAATTTTGTAATACAAGTGACAAGGTCCAGGGTGAGCAGCCCTGAATGGAGGGATGGATCCACTGATGATGTGACAGATCTGTGGAAGAGCAGTTCTGACTGTGGTGACAGAGAGCGCAAAGGCCCTCCCTGAGGCAGGAAAGGGAGAGGAGGCCAGGCGGGGGCAGTATGGAGGCAGGTCAGTTAGCAGGTGGAGAGGTAAGGACTGAAAGCACAGTGGGAGTCGGGCTGGGCTCTTGGAATACTCTGAAGGAAAAGACAACAGAATTTCAAAATGGATTCCTTATGGGACATATCCCTGACGTGCGCATGCTCCTTCCTTTCCACACCTCCTTGCCTCCCTCTCTCCTTCCTTTCTTCGATCTTCTCCATCTCTGAGGGAATAGAGCCTTTGTCACATTGAGCCTGTTTTCTACATCTGCAAGTATAGCCTGCTTCATCAAATCTAATCAGTTCCAACAAAGAGCTTGCCTAGAGAGTGCGCATGACCCACCTTAGGTGTTAAGTCTTTGTCAGATTTGGAACTGAAAACCAAGAGCTTCCTTGTGTCAGGGCACTGAAATTCCCCATCTTATCACAGATCAGGATAAGGGGAGGAGGTGGAGGAGGAAAGATGGCACATTCCCACAGAGCACAGCTCCTCCTGTCCTTCATCATGACAGCCATCAGATGCTGAAGCGATCCAGCAAACAGTGACAAGTTAATGCACTCCGGCGAACCAAAGCTTCTCAGATAGCTTTACAAGTTATTTTCATTTTATGCTGGCATGTAGCTTTCTCCCTTACTCCCAGCCACAGCACACTCATATCAAGCACACAGGAAGAATATGGTGACTGACGGCTTTTTTTTTTATTACCTTGAGCACTCAGTGACTTCTGCATATACTGGGATGCCACTTTGTCTTGTGGTCCTGTCCAAAGAATAAGAAATACATCTTTTAAAAATCCTGTAGACACAAGTGAATATGCTCAGTATAAAATATATACCCGTAAGAAGATTGTAAACAGCCTGCATGGAAGGGCTGGAGACGCAACTCATCCGCTGAGAGCTTGAACTCACTCGTCTAGAGGACCTGAGTTGGGGTTGCAGCATCCATATTGGGCAGCTCACAACTGCCTGCCACTCCAGCTCCGGGTGGGGGTGGGGCTCTAGCACCCTCTTCTGGCCTCTGCAGGCGCCTTCATTCACAGGAGTGCACACCCACACCCACATAATTAAAAACAAAACCAAAAAAATCTCTCTACATTTTGGTCCTTAATGGCTGAGTCATGTCTCCAGCCTGAAAAATAAAATACATTCTTAATTTAAAAAAAAAAACAAAAAACAAAAACCCTGTATATATTGCACAAATGTAGCTAAATTCAACTGTCAGTGACTTTCCAACAATTTTTCTGGATTTTAAAACCATGACCACACCAAGTTTTGCACCCAGCAACTATAATTCTAGGAACGTACGCCCCAGAAAACAGTCAGCCCTGAAAGCAAAAATATATGTGCAATGGTGCTGCTCTGTTCCATGTAATAACCCAGGAGCTGACTGTGTAGCTGTGGCACACCACACACTGAACTGCCAATATGATCTTTAGGTAAGGTTGGGTCTTTACCTGTTGTCCATTTATTGTAAGTTAAGGGGGGCGTAGGGCTGATGAAATGACTCAGAAGGTATGGTGCTTTCCAGTAAGCCTGATGGCCAGAGTTGGAATCTCAGGAACTAGATAGGAGAAGACTGAGTCCCACAGTGGACCTCTGACCTCCACACATGTACACATGTAAAATCAATATCAATCAATCAGTCAGTCAGTCAGTCAGTCAATCAATTAACATTATTTCCAAAGGGTAGGAATGCTGTGTGTAGAGAAAACTGGGTGTGAAGTCTGGATTTCCTAAAGCTGGTGAGGAAGCAGCTGCAGCAACGGGTTCGCCACACTCTCCTTTCTCTATGGCCAGGCTCAGGGTGAGGCTGCACAGTGGGGTACTTATTTCAGCTTTAAAACTTAAAGAATTGCCAAAATAAATACATACATACAAAAATAAAAAATGAAACCAAAACTTTAGAGAAAACAACTCAGCCCTAAAGGTCAATAACATGCTAATCAAAGTTTTAAAATTTTCCATATTAACACAGGAAAACTGATGACAAGTTGATGCTGCAGTCTTTGGAAGTCCTGATATGCCTATCTTTCCTTTGCATTTATCTCCTGAGGAAGAACAAAGGGAGGCAGAAGAGAATCAGCTAGCTCCACTCAGGAAAAGGCAGTTGAGCAATGTCCTGAGGGTAAGAAAACACTACAGTGACCTAGCAAAAGTTATGTCTTCAGTTCATATCCAACATCTAGTGCAGTGTCCCTCAAACTGTCAGTCACAACCCCTTTGGTCGGGGGGTCTAATGTCTTTTTCACAGGGGTCACCTAAAGATCATCAGAAAACACAGATATCTACATTATGATTCATAACAGCATGAATCAGCTATGCAGTAGCAACAGAAAAAAGTTACACTTGGAGGTCATTACAAACGAGGAACTATATTAAAGGGCCACAGCATTAGGAAGGTTGAGAACCAGTTTCAAATCACCAAGAGCTCAGAACTACTCATAGCTTGCCACTGCGGAGTGTTGTACAGGCGAAGAGAGTATAACCAGGGGGTCTCCTTATACTCTTTAACATCCCCACCTTTGAAAAGAAATAGGAATGGTGGTCTCCTCGTGGAGTTTGCAAATTAATATTTCCAGCCCGTGATAGCTGAGTGCCCCACGTACACATGAACAGTTGGAGAATAATGCCATAAGAAGACAGCAGATGTGTTTGGGGTGTGTGTAAGGAGGTCAGTGGGACTTGGGTACGAAGGAAACATGGATAGATGAAGCCAGAGAGAAATCAAGCAGTAGGTTGTGAGGGGTTGGCAAGTCATTTACCTCATTGTTAGGATTATTTTTTTATAATACTGTGTTTGTTTCTGTTTCTCTCTTAACCCAGCTATCAAGAAAATAATTGAGACTCTTTTATATTTGTTTAATAATAAACTTCACAACACAATAACTAAGCAGTTGTTACTCTGTTCTTAAACCTCTAAGTTAATTTGGTTTCCTCTCAGTGTACATCCCAGAGATACTTGCACTTTGATCTAGCTCCTCTCTCCCCTGGCTGAATCCCCTACTTCCTCCTCTAACTCCTCCCCTTGCCTGGCAGGAAGTCCAGCCCTGTTCTCTCCCCTGCTCATTGACTGACTGTACACTGCTTTATTGGCCTATCAGGGGACAATTGGAGAGCAGTGTCTACACAACATTGAGACAGCAGATTCTCAGAACCAGTACTGCAACCAGATATAGGGGTGGAGGGGTACAGAACTTAGCATTTGAATCACACAATAACCTATGTCTATACCTCTTGAAATAGCAAATTGGCCAATGACTCACCCTGACAACTGAGCTGAGGAGGAATCATAGAGTGGGACTGAAATCAGACAGAGAACTGTTAGGAGTCATTGGGGAAAAAGATACAATAAGGTCCCTTGGGATAGCACTACAAGCACTACAAGCAGGAGAATTTTAGATATCTCTTATAAGAGCCTACCTGGCTCATTGGCAGTATAAATGTAGCATGTCAAATATAGCACTGAGGCCAAGAACAGATGGAGTTGTCCTCACCAGAGACAGAAAAGACTGTATATGGTGCAGGGGATGGCTGGGAAGTGAAGAGCTTCTGTTTAGAGCATGGCATATTCAAGGATCCATCAGACCACCCAAAGGAACACAGGAATGTGACGTATTGTTCTTCCAAACAAACACTGTGTTGGCCAATTCAGTCAACCCTCCCATTCCTCAGACACACAATTCCATGCAGTCTCGAAGTTGGATCCTTGGATGAACAGCCTGACAAGGACATCAGAATGGCACTGAGGGAGACTGGGGGACAGGGAGGCCTGGCTCCTGACTGACTCCTATCAGTGCTTCCCCTTAAGTCTAAGGATGAGGCTACGCCCCAGTCTCTTCCATGAATGTAGATCATGATGTGTTCCTTCCCAGGCGTGCTTCAACTTTCAGAGGAACAATATCTCTTGCAAAGAGACTGCTTGTGGGAGGTAAGTGGGAAATGATGGCTTACCTGTCCTCCAACATAAACAATGGTCTACCCTGTCTTATGACATTTAAAGAGTATGGACAACAGGCCTTTGTAAGAAACCCTGAATGACAATATGGAAGCCAGGTTGGTTAAGAGGTACTACTGGCCTGTTAGTGCATGCGTGGGTGCAGATTCTTTACTTTTAAGACTCTTGGAAGCAAATTGGGGTTTTATAAGGTCCAATCATAGAGATCTAGACTAATTTTAAATACCATAAAAATTAATTAATGATATTTATATGCCATTAATACCATAAGCCATAGCACATATTCCCAGACACTGGAAGCAATATGTATTCAGCTTTCAATAACCCTGTGCCTACAACCCAGTGAAAATTCATTAATTGGAAAATATATGTGTCTATGTGTGTGTGTGTGTGTGTGTGTGTGTGTGTGTGTGTGGTGTCTCCCCCATCCATCTAAAGATCAGACCAACTCTCCCTGACCCAATGACTTTCCAGTATTCTCCCCACCTCCTCCCCACCCACCTTGGACAAATACTAGGAGGAAAAGCTGTGAACTGTGGCCTTGAACAGTGTGGATCTATCTGAGCCAGCATTTTGTTGTTTACCAAGAAGCCAGGGACCCTTGGGTGCTTGGCCTACTCTATGGCATGCCTCTTTTGATTAGGTCAGAAGCAGAGCGGAAGGTAGAGGAAATGCATGTCAGCTTGACCTCTTTTGCCCTGCTGGCGTCAGACTTGCTGCTTTGTGTGACTTTTCTGTTGACATTTCTGATAGCCCCTTTGGCAAACTGAATAGGGAAAAAAAACCAACCAAATAAACACAGAAATGGAGAAAAAAAACCCTAAAAGTCAAGGGTCTGGTGGAAGGAAGGCTAGTGGAAAGGGGTCCTCATAGGAGTCAGGTAATGTGAGAACAGCTTTGTGATGCCAGCACTTTGAGGGTGCTGTGGAGAGCCAGGAGTTTTGAGGTAGTTTTAAATGGTGTGTGTGTGTACACCTGACTGAAGGGTCTGTAGATTCTGTCTGATCCCCTGCAGCTGGAGTTATAGGCAAGAGTGAGCAGTCAAAGTGGGTGATGAAAACTGACCTGGCTCCTTCGGGAGAGCCTCTCTAAAGCTCAGGTTTTTGGTGCTTAAACTTCCTGTGTCTACAGACCCTCTGTTTGCAGGTGCCTCTTGGGTAATCCCTTCTTGAATGGTCAATCAGACGCATTCAAGCCACCCACTGACACAAATACCCATGAAAAAGGAGAATAATTTCCTTTTATGCTTCCCAGGAATGTACAAACCATATGCACAGTGGCTGATGCATTCTGTGAAGCCAGGGGAGGGACCGGGACTATAGCCTGAAGTCTAATCCTTAATCGAACTGACCATCAAGGAATATAACATCAAAATAAACTAATAACAATGGGAATGCCTGCTACCCAAGTATAGGTGAGTATTGGTCCAAGTGACTCATATTTCATCTGAAGGTCAAACAAACCCACAAAATAAGTGTGCCTAGATAAGGCTAAGAAAATGGTGCCTTGGGGGAATTTTAAAATAGATTCCCTGGAGTCCTGTCAGAGGAGAAGTAACAGAAGTAGGAGCAAGACACGTTTGTTGAACCCCAATTTGAATCCATCCTTAACACCTGTAATTGTCTAAGTCTGCCAGTGCGCCTTTGCCTGCCAAAAGTGGCAGGTTAGCAGAAATTTTGTACTATGAAAGTTCAAGATTTCTCTATGCATAAGTGATTGTATTTCTATCGTATGCTATTTCTACTCCCTCTTCTTCTCCTCCTCCTCTTTTTTAGACAGTGTGTCACTGTGTATACCAGACTCGCCTCAAAGTCATAGAGATCTACTATCCCACCTGGCTAATTTGTACTTATTTATTTATTTACTGCCATCATACTGACATTTGTAATTGTGTTTCTACTTCTTGAGTAACCATTGGGTTTTTCCTCTCACATTGTGTATTTATTATAATTTCTTTCTTTTGTTTTTTTTCCTACCCCATCTCTGTTTTATATAGGACATTAGTGTAGAGCGAAAGGATATTTGTTTCTAAGCTGTTTGTCTAAAGTTATTTTTTTTTGCTGTCTGTTTTTTAATGGCTTTAAAGGTGACTCAAAATTATCCTTTTTGTTTTGCAGAATAAGCATGCTTTCACGGTATACTTTTCTGTCATTTCCCCCCTATTATAGTCTTTACTGAACAGGTAAAGTAACTTTCCTGTCTTTGCATGAAACATACCACAGAAACCAAAAATAATTAGGCTGGCGTGGTGGCAGAAAGGCTCTCCTGGTCTCCACAGAGAGCTCCAGCACAGCCAGGGACATGTAGTGAGAGAGAGACTGAGAGAGAGAAGCCCTAAAAGCATACACATACAAGTAACATTATACAGACCGAGCAGGTTGTATTTCTATATTCGGATATACACACACCATACATATGTAACAACAAGGTAAAAGACGTGCTGAATTTGAAAGAGAACAAGGGAAGGGAAGAGGGAAATGATGTAATTATAATCTGAAAAAAAAATAAAAAATATATATATATTTTGAAAGAAATCTGAACAAACCCTGGTGTTGCCAGCTTCCTTTAAAGAAATCGGACTCCATCTACAACCTTGAGCGTGGAGAGGTCTGTGTAGCGGCCGCCCAGATCAAACCTGGTTTTACCTCACAGCTGAGACCTAACCTTCCCGAAGCGGGTAGGGACAAAGCAGGCAGTGACGGCAAACCAATACTCCGTGTCTCAGCTCCATCCTTCCCTGCCCCCGGGTTCCCATCATTTTGGGGACCGCCTGGCAGCAGACTTTAGAGCCTAGCTGGCCAACCGAACAGTGCGCGGCACCCGCAGCCCTGCTTAGAGGTCGCGCGGGCTCAGGAACTGCTCCGGCACAGTGAGTCCTCCGCCCCGTGCGCCTGTCGCCTCGCGGGCGCACCTCTGCCGCACTTGTCTGCTCCTGCGTTTCCACTGCAGGTTCGGGTCCCAGCTCCCGTGGGGTGTGCCTCGTCTCTATGTGTCCCTCTGTCTCTGACACACACACCCGCCTACATACTACACACATGCTCGCGCACACAGAGTCTTCTCCTACGTCTCCATCCCCAGGCCCCCGGCAGAGATTTTCCCTCCCGGCTTTCCCTTCTGCCCTCACCCTAACTGACAACGCTTCCCTTGGCCACTGCTTCTGCCCAGTTCAACTCCCAGTGTCTAAATTTCAGTTTGTTCCCCGCCCCCCCCCCCAAAGTTAGGGGTTGGGGAGAGGCTGATGTAATCTTTATCTCCTTTACCGAAGACCTGAAAAGGAGACCTGAAAGGACTGGCATCCGCAGCAAAGCTAACAGCCTAGAGGCCGATCTGGTTGGCACCGCTTCCGTCCCTGTCACTGGCTGCCAAGGAGCTCCCGCCCCGCGCTGCCCAGCCCCTTCCCGCCCCGGAGTCACAGCCCGCGGGCTCTGCTCTCCTCCGCATCTCGCCAGCAGCTAGGACAACCATGGCGAGCGACCACCGCCTCCTGCTGGAGAACGCGCGGCAAGTAGTGCTGGTGTGTGCCCGCGGAGAGCGCTTCCTGGCCGGGCCCGCGCTGCGCAGCCTGGCGGTGCTGGAGGGCGCCAGTCTGGTGGTGGGCACGTGAGTACCGGGGACAGGCTGTGTGGGCTTCCCTAGAAGCCCTTTCTCCAACAGAACACCTTCAGCGAGTCTTTCCTTACGACCATTGATCATCGATCCCACTGTAGCTTCTTAAGTACTACTAGCTGGAGGGTTTGGGTACGGATTCTGAAAGATTCCGTAGATTTTTTTTTTCTCCCTTAAATTCCATATTGATCCAAGTCCGTAATCCCAACACTTTGGAGATAGAAAACGAGGTCAGTAGTTCAAGGCCATCCTAGACTGTATGTAGAGCTTGTGTCAAAAAATAAGGAAGAACTAAAAAACAAAAACATTTTTAAATAATGCCAACATCACATCCTTCCTCTTTTCCCCTTCAAAATTAGTGGCATGCATCACATAGCTGGGCCTAGTAGCCATGCCTTTAATACACCAGCACTTTAAAGCCAGTCTGATTTACATAGTTCCAGGGCAGCCAAGTGAGACGCTATCTTAAAACAAACAAAACCTCAGCTGACCAGCAAAATCACTCAAACCCTGCATCAGAGAACTGATGCTGACATTCAGGTGCTTTGCTTTCTAGTTGTTTTCTGAAGTAAACAGAAATGCACAAACACTCCCCACCGTTTAAAGAGAAGGAATGAATATGTATCATTTTGTAGTTTATATTTTCCCACTTGGTAGTAAACAGTGAAATCTCACTATTCCACTGAGAATGTTGAATAGGAACTAAAGGGCCAAAAATCCTAGTGCCTTTGGAAGATGATTTCTAGCTTCCTTGAGTAAGCATGTCATTGGATGTGTGCTTTGTTCAAACCTGACACTAGGAACCCACAGCTGAATGACAGCCCATTCAGCTCTTCTTTCGGAGAGCTGTGTGGTTAATGTGGCCCAGAAGAGAACCCCGTGCCCTCCTAGTCATCCTACACAGGCTGAGCTCTCCTATTAGGGCTGGACTCACAAAACACAAATAGTCAATGCTTTGCAGAACCCTTTGCCACACTGTTTTGCCTTGTGATTCCTGGTTAATTCAGCTTCATGCCCATTGAGACATGACAGAAGAGAAAGGGATTCCTAACAGGGGAGTCCCAAGTGCAGGCATCATATTTGCCCTGCATTCTTAGGTCGGTTTCTAACCTGGCTGTTCCTCTCTACCAGCAGATCAACTGCAAAGTGGGGAGTTTATTGAACTCAGCCAGATAAAAGCTGTCAGGATTAAAAATCAGAATACAAATTAAATTTAAAAATATATATATTGGTTTCTTGCTCTATCCCTAAGTTTGCTTTAGTCAAAATGCCCCCACAGTCATGTGAGCTCTCCATTACTGTGACAAAGTACTTGGAGGGATGAACAAAGGAAAGATCTTTTGGGTTTCACTGTGACATTGTTCTAGTATGTGACAGGGTGAAATGTTGGAAGGAGGGACAGCAGATTAAAGAGGTTTATCCCATCATGGTCAGGAAGCAGAGACACAGAAAACGGGAGGGGCCAGAGAAAAGATACAGTTGCAAAAACAAACAAACAAACAAACAAAACATGCTCTCAAGAACCCACTCCCTTCAGCCAGGCCCCATGTCCTAAATTCAACCATCTCCCAAGTACCCCAACAAGAAAGAAGCCATTGATGGTTTCATTCACTGATGAGACCAGAGCCTTCTGGCCCTGATTACTTTTCCAGAACCCTGCTTTAGAACACTGCTACATTGGAGGCCACCCTTTCAACACAGGAGCCTCTGGGGGAGCCTTTCAGAGTCAAGTCACAACAAATAGGGATCAGTGACTAATGGGAGTCTGGGAAATGTAGTCTTTACTCTGAGTGGTCCCGTGTTCAGGCATAATTTAGGGATGTAGTACTGTGGGAAAGTGGAACACGTCTTAGAGAAAACCAATGTCTTCTACATATGGTTTGACTTTTTGTCTTCAGTGTAGACATTCCTTCCTAAAAACCCAGGCCAACAGGAGATACTAATGGCAGCAAAGCATATTTAAACCATTAATTTCCCCAAACTTAGTAACTATTTCTTGTTATTTATTTCCCCCTTCAGTGATGGGCTCATAAAAGCTATTGGCCCTGCTGACTTTATCCAAAGACAGTTTTCCGGAGAGACTTTTGAGGAAAGAATTGACTGCTCTGGGAAATGCGTCTTGCCAGGTACTGATGCTCTTTTCCATAAAACTCTGAAAACGGTTTAATGGTGGTTCCAGAACAGTAGAGAGGAAGATGATCTGTTCTCAAAAGAATCTTAACCACAGTGTTCAAAAATATCTGTGGCTTCCATGTATTGAAGTTCTGCCTTGCCGACGTTTAATACTCTAAAGTGATTACAGATTCTCTTTAAGTTTTTCTTGAAGCTAGTTGCACCTTCCTTCTCAAAGTAGCAGGGTGTACATTCCCTGTTCCTTGGTGATGTCATTCTCAGTTTTGCTCAGTTAACAGTCTTGCCATCCTGGCCTCAAGGTTAGTTTGAGGTGAGCATAGTTACCGAACATCCGAGGGATATTTGCATTGTGTTGTGTTACTTTCCTGTATTAGAACTTTCTAGATCAACCGCATAGAGGGAACCTCACAAAGTCTTGCACTTTCTCCCTCCTCCAAGCTGGATGGCTGCTACCACGAACTCAGAGCAGTGAGGGACAGTCAGGCACATTGTAAGCACCTTCTGTTTCTCACCTTTGCTTGCAGGTTTGGTGGACGCACACACACATCCAGTGTGGGCTGGTGAAAGAGTCCATGAGTTTGCAATGAAGGTAACTGCAATGAACGAGAGCCAATCAATAAAGCACAAACAGGATGTCTCTTCTAATGATTACCTAAGTGGTCAACCTATGCTGCATATCTTTTTAATAGATATCTTTACTCCTCTTAATAAGGAACAAAAATGACAATAAAATTGATTTAGTTGAAACGGCCCCAAATCTTTATATGATATATACAGCTCACAACCAGTTTAAGAAAAGAGGTGTTTGAAGACTTTTAACTATAATTTTTTTTTAGCACAGAGTTCAGCAACTTGCCAGCTGATTCTGCTTCCTTCATGTATTCTAAATCGTTATTTGTAATTTTGAACAAGTAACTTTTGAATGAGTTTCAAGAAATAGTTTGAAAATCACTGTTCACTGTGGATGAACTTGGAAAAATATGACTAAACAAAAAAATAAAATGCCTTACATTATTCTCTTTTTTTCCCTTAGAAATATGAGACTTATAAAGAACATAAAATATAGTTGTATCAGTAACAGGAGTCAGCTTAAAAATGAAATCATTATCACACTTTTAAGAAAAAAAAAGCAGCCTGGCAGTGATATTATATTATTTTGGAAAATAGGATAAGAATCCACTTCTTCAGCTATCTTGTATTTTCTTCACAAGTCAGAACTGCTCTTAAGATGATTTTATTATTGAACTGAATTTCAGAACTAAAAGCCATTTTAGAGATTGTGGTCCAAATGCTCTTAACATACCAATGATGGAGAACATGAGGTCTAGGGAAGGGAGGATGTAGACCAGCTGAGGATGGCAGGGCCAGGCCAACTCTAGCCCAAAGCCTTGCACGCTTTGTCTGCACCACACTTCCCGCTGTCCAGATAACTAGTGATACGGGGATTATAGCAAGAACCTCTTTTTTTGCTTGAGTGACAGAAATTAGGTTCCAAACTCTGGTACCCAAATGACATGGTGTCTGCCCTTGGTCTTGGCTAGTAGAAAACTGAAGCTTTGGGTTCCTGAAGCCCTCTAAGCCCTGTTTCTCAAATATGCTAAGGGACCCAGAATGAGTGGAGGCTGGGCTGGTTATCTGCTGGGGCTGACTTCACTGTTAAAACACTGAAATATCCCTGTATCTGAGTGTTAATTACCACAGCCTTCAGATTTGCTCATTTGCCCGCCCACCACATCACCCATCTCCATCGCCCAAGTATCTTTGGGGACTTTGTCCACACAGCTAGGAAGGTCTTCAAGTTTGGTGTCCTCATTTCTGATCTGGCTGTTGGTGCCTATGCCTTACTGTTTCTTAAACTAATTTCGTTGATTGGCTGAATCAGGGTCCCACATAGCACAGGCTGGCCTCTAACTCCCTATATAGCTGAAGCAGGCCTTGAGTTTCTGATCGCCTCCACTTCCCTGAGTGCTGGCATCAGAGGCCTGTAAGTGTACCCAGCTTCTTTCTTAACTGTCTTGTATAACTGATTTTTATTTTAGCTTTATTTTTATTTATTTATTTTGGATAGTATTGGTACATTTATTTATTTTTATTACATACTTTATTTTTATTTTTAAATTGTGTGTGTGTGTGAGAGAGACAGACAGACAGAGACAGAAAGAGCTGGCCCTGCAGCTGGAGTTACAGGGGGTTGGGAGCTGCCCTATGGATGCTGGGAATCTCAGTCCTCTGCAAGCAGCACCTGCTCTTTACTGCTGAACCTTTTAGTCCTATTATCACCCCTGGAGGTAGGTTCTGCAAACCTGCCTGGACCATCCCTGAGTGAGACATTCATTCAGTTGGCAGGGGCCACGTACATGGACATTCACCAGGCTGGCGGAGGGATCAGCTTCACGGTGGCGCACACCCGCCAAGCCTCGGAGGAGGAACTGTTCCGCTCCTTCCAGCAGCGGCTGCAGTGCATGATGAGGGCCGGCAGCACGCTGGTGGAGTGCAAGAGCGGATACGGCCTCGACCTGGAGACGGAGCTCAAGATGCTGCGCGTAATCGAGCGCGCCCGGCGGGAGCTGCCCCTCAGCCTCTCGGCCACTTACTGCGGGGCTCACTCAGTACCCAAGTAAGCGCCATGGTGGGGGCCAGCTGTCACTCAGGCACTGGGGACAGAGCCAGGGCTGTGTTCTCTGGAGGGAGGAGGCGCTACAGCTTTTGCCCCAAGACCATCAAGAGAAGCTTGCTGCCCAGGCGTTTTTTAGGAAGAAGGTTCCAGCAGCCTTATCAGTGTTCCTAGTCCTGTAAGGATGAAAAGGAGGCAATTACTCCAAGCCTTCCTTTCGATAGTATAAAGAACGGCCCTTTGTAAGCACTTTCAAATTAAAGCTACTAATTCAAATATTTTCCCATGCTAACCATTAGCATAAAGCACTGAAAAAAAAAATTACTAGTTACTTCCTCTACGCGATAAAATGTGTAGTCTAAGCGTCCGCAGAAGGGTTTTTGCCAATCTGTTAACTCAATTGCAAATAATTTCATCCTCATTCTGTGCTTACAGCCTGGCTGTTCGGTTCCTTTCTGTCCTGAACTTGTAGACGGATCTGAAAGGTTGACAGAGCAGGTGTCTCCAAACTCTCGGCCCGGTCTTGAGCTTGATGAATGGAGCATGTACCTGCCATAGACTTATGTTACAAACAATACCTAAACTTAAATCATTTCATTTATTTATTTTTTTTTACTTTTATGAACTTTAAAACATACTTTATTTGATAATTTAAAATTGTGAGTATTTATTCTATACAAGATGTTTGGAAATGTGCACACAGCGTGAAGAGGCTGAATCACGCTGGCGTATGCATGACCCCACTCACCACTTTCTGTGGGGAGAGGCTGCCATTCTGCTTTGGAGTAGTTTAAGTGAGCACAGTATGCTGCTAATCACTATGTCACTGTGATGTATAGGAATATAATGGTTAATGTTGACATTCACTTACTATCTTCAATTAGAGAAACACACACAAAAAAATTAACACTGACGTTTTGAATTTAAAAGACAAAACAAAACAAAACACTCCATGCGCCTTTAATATCAGCACTCAGAAGGCATAAGCTGGAGGACCTCTGTGAGTTTGAGGCCAGCCTGGTCTGGTCTACAGAGCAAGTTCCAGGCCAGGCAGGGCTACACAGTGAGATCCTGACTCAAAGAAAAAAAATATACAACTGCTCATGCAGTAAAACAAAAATATTTAATTTTTTCTATAATCTTTGTTTTAAGCTTTTAGAATTTATATTTTTGAAATTATTAAAGTTTTAGCTGGGACTTTTGAAAGAATCTGTCTATTGTAAGAGGTAGGTGTTTTCAAGTGGAATATAAAGTGCGAAACAGCCTGCTTTTTAATTTTTTTTAAGTATTGAATCCTGAGTTTAAATTCAGCTTAACTGCTAGCTAAAGTGATTTTAAGGGCGTTTCTTAACGGTTTCAAACACGTATGACATGTATATAATGACATGTATATAATTAAGACTTGCCTACACCCTGTTCTGCATTACTGCTGTAAGAAGCAGAAATCATTTATGGAAATACCTTTCTTGGCGACTTCTTCTGGTCCATCTATTTGTGTTGCTGAGTGAGCCATTGTGCCAAATACAAATACAAGGCTGGAGTTTTTTGTTTTTGTTTTGTTTTGTTTGGTTGGTTGGTTTGGATTTTAATTTTTTATTTTTTGAGACAAGATTTCTCTGTTTAGCCTTGGCTATCCTGGACTAGCTTTATAGACTAGACCGGCTTCAAGCTCACAGCCGTAGTGATCTGCCTGCCTCTGCCTCCCAGAATGCTGGGAGTAAAGGTGTGTACTGCTATACCCAATTCAAGGCTAGAGTTTTATAGAAACCATCTCCAGCTGCCAATGAGCCTCTAAAGCTTGTGTCTTGATTCCTACTGATTTACCCCTGATTTGTAGTTAACAGACAAATCACTTGTCTAAATTTATGGAATGAGTAGGAGAGGGGGTATCCCACGTCTGTCTGATGTCAAAGGCTCTGCCCTTGCTCATGGTTAACAACGCCCAAATTTTACAGAGCATTATAAGGCTTTCTTCTCCCTGTTCCACTCCTGTTAGGGAGAGAGAAGGCCTTAGTAAAGGCTTTATGAAAACGTGTGAATAGAGAAGAAGAAAAGGCAGTGTGACAGCTGGGGTCACGGTGTCCTCTAAGTGTCCTTGATGCAGAGATTCAGCCTTGGTGGCATCCCCAAAGTCCACACAGCCTACTGAAGCTGAGCAGTTTCCATCTCTGTGTATAATAAGGTCCTGTAACGGAAGTCTCATTACTATACTTGCTGCATGAGCACAGCACAGCTGCCAAATGCTCTGAGTTTTCTTTCTTTCTTCCTTCCTTTCTCTTTCTTTCTTTCTTCATTTTTTGAGACAGGAAAAGGAAGCCTGGCTGTGTAGCCTTGGCTGTCCTGGACTCGCTTTGTAAACCAGGCTGACCTCAAACTCAAGAGATCTGCTTGCCTCTGCCTCCCTGAATGCTGGGAGTACAGGATTGTGTCACCACAACCGGCTTCTGAGTTCTTTTCTAGACTCTTTTTCTCCCTTTGTGAAGCTTAAGCTCATTTGCCTATACTGTTTATTATCCTTCCTTTCTTGAACTATATATATTCTTAAATGTGTACATAGGGCACATAAGTATACATATTAAGCAATGCATTACATATCACATATATTAAAGAATATACACATTAAAACATCCAAGTATCACATATATAAAGAATATGCCCATGATAATCTCATTTTCTTCCATTAGAGGAAAAACTGCAATTGAAGCTGCTGATGACATCATCAGTAACCACCTGCCAAGGCTGAAGGAACTTGGCCAAAATGGGGAACTACATGTGGACAACATAGATGTGTTCTGTGAGAAGGGTGTCTTTGAGCTGGATACTACCAGAAGGATTCTCGAAGGTGGAAAAAAGATGGGCTTACAGATCAACTTCCATGGGGATGAACTCCACCCAATGAAGGCTGCTGAGGTATGGCTGACCATTGGCTTCCTCCACAAGGAGGTACAGAAAAAGTGATTCATTTGTTCTGAGTTAGGAGTACCCTTCTGAAAAGATAGAGAATGGGAAGTTTCTGGTCTGGCTGAGCCTGTGAATCCCTGGCCTCTGCAGAAACTTTCTTGAGGAACTGCGATGTGGTTCCCTCAATAAAACGCTGGCCTTGGAAGTACAAAGATCCAAGTCTGCTTCCCAGGATCCCTGTAAAGCTGTCTAGGCATGGTGTTGTGTGCTTACAATCCTGACTCTTGATGGGTAGAGATAAGACCCCTGGGACTCTGGGCTAAGTACTTGATGAATTCCAGACCTGAAAAAAAGACCCTGTGAAAAGAAAGAAAAGGAAGGAAGGGAGGGAGGGAGGAAGAGAAGGAAGGAAGGCTAGACAGGTAAACAGGTGGCTAATACCTGAGGAACAAAACCCGAGGTTATCTTCTGACCTCCACACATTCACACACACACACACACACACACACACACTTACAACAGACACACATAGAGACACTCACACACATTATTTATTCACTTTACAGCCTGATGGAAGCCCCCTCCCTCATCTCCTCCAGACTCCCCCCTCTTGACCCCTTCTCCCCACTCCTTCTCATTTTCTTCAGAGAAGGGGAGATCCCCCCCCAAGGGTACCAACCCACCCTGGCACATCAAGTTGCAGCAGGACTAGGTGTATCCTCTCCCACGGAGGCCATTTGAATGCTGCCCTCTCACCCATTTCCCCTAGGCAGCCCATCCTCCCCCTCTTACAGGCTTTAAAGCACTTGAATTTTTTAAAGACCATGGGGCTTTTAAAAAACTGGAATGTTTGTATTGTAATGTTTTTATTAATGTGTGCTTTTTTTGGAATGAACAAAAAAGGGATAGGTTGTGATTTAACATATGTGTGTATCACATTGAGTAGAGGTCATTTGTGATGGCTTAATTTTATGTCAACTTCACAGAGGCTAGAAGGAGGAAGCCCCAGTTGAGAAAATGCCTCCAATAAGATCGGGCCGTAAGGCATTTTCTTGATTAGTGATTGATGGGAAAGGAACCAGCCCATCGTGGGTAGTGCCATTCCTGACCTGGTGGTCCTGGAGTTCTATAAGAAAGCAGGCTAAGAAAGCCATGGGAAACAAGGCAGTAAGCAGCCCTGCCCCAGGATCCTGCCCTGTTTGAGTTCCTGTCCTGACTTCCTTTGATGATGGACAGTGATGTGGAAATGTAAGCCAAATAACCACAACTCCAACTTGCTTTATGTTGCTAGTGTTTTACCACAACACAAACCCTAAGGCAAAGCTTAGAATGTTGCACCAGCATCTGGGCCTTCCTTATTTTTCTTTCCCTCTCTCCTATCTTTTCACTTCCTCTTCCTCTCTATCACAAACCAACCATGGCAGAGTACCACTAACATCCTATACCCCGCACCTGCTGTTTTTCTGGTTTATTCTCATTTACTTACTACCTTAGCTACTGCTCCTCTGGGACCCCAACCCAAATCTTAAAACTGGATTGTAGCTTTACTCGTTTTTTGTTTCCCTCTAGCTAAATCTGCACCCAACACTTAAAACTCCCCATCTATGGAGGTCAGTACAGTGCCTGGGGTATAGATAGGCTTTTGCAAGCAAATGTTTGCTAGCTCTATTGAACGAGTGTGATCTGTGTGGCCTGTGAGTTACTATTGGTCAGAGAGAGAGAGAGAGAGAGAGAGAGAGAGAGAGAGAGAGAGAGAGAGAGAGAGAGAGAGAGAGAGAGAGAGAGAGAAACCCGTGAATTAAACTGAGAGAATCCAATACCCTAAATAAGATTCAAAAAGCAAGGGTGATTCCAAAGTCAGAGAGAAACGTCCCCTAAAGAGTTTCCTGTGGACCACCAGACCTCCCAGATCCCCAGGTCCAGACATCTTGGCTGAAGCACACTTCGGATAGCAGGGGTCAGCACCTTGCTCCGGTAAGGCATGGCAGCCTCTCCCAGCCATGGTGTAACAGCAAGTGACAGTCTGTATTCTTTCTCTTTGGTTGTTTAGCATGTCTTCAGCCTGGGGATTGTGTGTGTGTGTGTGAAACTTGAGCGGTCAGGAATGAAAAGCACACAACAGAGCAAGCCGAGAAGAGGCCCTCCATAAAGCTTCCTTGGTCGTTATGCAGTACTTCTCTGAGCTGTCTGATGTCAGTCAAGTCCCAGTGTTTCTGCTGGAGAAAAGACACTTTCAAGCCCACAGTCTCAAACTATTTAAAGCTGTTTTTTGTTTTTAACTAAACATTTTTTTTTTCCAGAGTGGATGGAATGTCATGATACTATCTTCGATCTGTTTCTGTGAACGCTGGAATAATTAGATTTTTTATTTTTACTGATACTGTTCTCATTTTTTATTCTGATCTTTGAGAGTCAAAAATTGTTTCAGAAAGTACTAATTATGTTTAAGATTTGTTTTGTGTATTTGCTTTTCTCGTTGCTTTTTGCTCTGGCTGGCCTGGAACTTACTATATAGCCAGCCTAGGCTGGCAATCCTCCTGCCTCAGTCTTCCAAGTGCTTGGATTACAGATGTGAGCCACCACACCCCACTTTAAGACTAGTTTTACCACCAACATGCTGATTTTCAAATGGCTGTCTGTGACAAACCCTCTATCTGTTTGGGGGCTTGCACTCAGCAGAAGCAGTTGACAAGAATTCTTCTTAAGAAGGCAGGGGAAGAAATGTCATGGTCTCCTTCTGTGCCCATTCTACCTAGCTTGGGGCCAAACTGGGAGCGCGGGCAATCAGCCACCTGGAGGAAGCGAGCGACGAAGGCATTGCTGCCATGGCTGCTGCAAGATGTTCCGCTGTCCTTCTGCCCACCACCGCCTACATGCTGAGGTAAGAGTCTTTCTTACCCTAACACAATGCCTTCAAATACAGGTTGTGAGGACACAGACTTCGGAGGTTCATTGTAAAAACAAACAAACACAACAACAAAAGCCTCCCGTGAGTGCTGATGGTAGATACTTAGATGACAAGAGATGGAGAAGCAGTGGTACAAAGTCATCCACCCAGAGGTGCAAACCAAAGGTAACTCCATACAGTGCTGGGAAATGTTCACGCTCCCTCCACCCGCCGCTCCTGGAGCTTTCTCTCCTCTTCATTCTTGCACCTATTCTGCAGAAGTTCCAGATGGAGACTGACACCTTTTTCTCCTCCCCCCTCAGGCTGAAGCAGCCTCAAGCCAGGAAGATGTTAGATGAGGGAGTCATAGTTGCTCTGGGCAGTGATTTCAACCCCAATGCGTACTGCTTTTCGATGGTAATCGCTTTTCAGATATTTCTCTGAACAGAGTAAACTATCGAACATGTATAAATTTTTCATTAATTGTAGAAATGTATTTAAAAATAGAAAAATATTTCCCTGAGAAGAAAAAAGAGAAGGGTGTAGTCAGGGGTATAATTGAAATTTTCTGTACACACATGCATCCCTGTCTGAAGAGAGAAATCTCGATCTGAATTATCTTCTAACAATCATCTTCGAGACTAGGCCATTTTCTTTCTCTGGGGCATAGGAAACTCAGTGGGGCTTTCATGAGTAAGGGTGGAGGGCAAGGTTCTTCCACAGCAAACGGTCTTGAAAAACTCTAAGTAAAGATTAAGCACACAGTACTATATAAAGGAATTTCCCCCAAACTTAAGAATGTTATCTGTAAATTTGCATTTTCCAATAGCAACTTTGCTATATATATTACATATATGTGTGTAATATGTAATATAATAGGTATAAATTATTATATATGTGCATATAACATATTACATATTATAATTATGTAATATAGAATATATGTTTTGGAAGTGGAGTGGAATAAAATCTGGGGCCTTTTACGTACTAGGCACAAACTATTCCTGAGCTGTTCCTTCCCGACACACGTTTAACTGCCTTCACTTGTGCTGTGTGGAAAGCGTCCTAACCAGAAGTTGCTGCTCTGTCATTCTGCTCCAATGCTTTCTCTTCTTGCCTTAGCCAATGGTCATGCATCTGGCCTGTGTGAACATGAGAATGTCCATGCCAGAGGCCTTGGCTGCTGCCACCATCAATGCAGCTTATGCTCTGGGAAAATCTCACACACACGGCTCTTTGGAAGTTGGCAAGCAGGGGGATCTCCTCATCATCAGTGCATCCAGGTCAGTGTCCTCCTAAACTAGTGCTAACCATAGTAACCATTAGCTGTCCTATTTGATGCAGACAGGGTTTAGGTCCCTTTCTACTTGTTATTGGTAATTGTCAGGCTCTGTGTAGATGCCATACTGCCTGGCCCCTCTCTCTTTACCCTTTCAACCAGAAAGTCTCCTTTGAGATCATCTGCTACACAATAAAGCCAGCCTTTAAGTCTCTTTAGCTGGCCTGGATTTTCTTGGGCCTTCAATTCTTGCTGTTTTCCTGGACTTGGGACTTGTCCCCTGGCCCCTGTGTTTGGTTTGGTGCTTGCCTCCCTGACCTGTTGCTTCTTCTCAGTTCTATTTGTCACTCTGGTTCTGACTTATTCTTTCTCTGACTCATGGAATCAAATGACTCTCAAAGCCTCCACTCAGCTGTTCTATTCCTGAGTTCTTAATACTCACCTGTGGTCTCCTATGACCTGGGCCTCCAATGTTACAAGTTGGGTCATAGTGTCTAATTCTAAGTATTGGGAATGTTGTGTCTTTAACCCTCACGAGCCTGTCACAGCCCTCGGGTCCCATGTTCAACAGAGGAGAACAGCACCATAATGTCTTCCTTCTGGAAGAATCTCCTTCCATCAAAGATAATGTGTGTGCGTCACTCGTGAATCAGTTTTTTCAAGTTCCGGAGCTGGGGAGCTGGCTCAGTTCATAAAACACTTGTTGTACAAACATGAGGGCCTGGCCTTTAGCACCAGTGTCCACATGAAAAGCTGGGCTTGGCAGGATAGGCACTGGGGAAACAGACAGGCATGCCTGGGGTTTGCCCACCAGCCAGACTAGTCAAACAGAGGAACTCTGGGTTCAACTACAGACCTGCTCAAAAATAAGGTGGGTAGTGATTCAGGAAGATACCCCAAAATGGACCACTGGCCTCCACACACAGCCACACAGGTGAGCAGGCGTACCCCACACACATGTACATGAATGTAAACACACAAACACACACACAGAATTCACTTTAAATTAGTATTCACTGACATAGTGATGCTTTGATTTACATGAACTGAAACAACTGTTTGATTTCTTTCTAGATGGGAGCATTTGATTTACCAGTTTGGAGGCCATCATGAATTAATTGATTATGTTATAGCTAAAGGAAAAGTCATCTATAAGAAGTGATTTGGGCCAATGAGATGACTCAGTGGGTTAAGTCTCCTGTCACCAAGCCTGGTGGCCTGAGTTCGAGCCTGGGACTCACATGGCAGAAGGAAGAACTCCTAAGAGTCACCCTCTGACCCCACATATTCACGTGGTGTGTACCCAACACCCCCTTCACCTCCACAGAAATAAAGGTAATAAGATAAAAATACACCTGAAAAGTGATAGATCTGGACAAACAGAGCAGACGCCTTCTCTGCATCAAATGCATGCATGTGAGAGAAAGCGCTTCTGTGGCCAGAGCTGTGCCACTGAAGCCTAATCCCCGCCGGTGTTCACTCTTCACTTACTTGGCTTGAACATGTTACATACCTGGATGTGTAAACAGGTAAAGCTACCATGGTGAAATGAAGAGTTGTTTTTCGCAGATTGGCTACAGATATTCTGAGACACAATGAGAGAGCTCAGAAATTCCTTTGTGGGAGAAACTCACTTGGCCTGAGAGTTCTGTTTTGTTTCCGTGTACGCTGGGCTAGTGCTCTGGTCCAACAAGGCCAACAGTACCATTCCTAAGGAACACACAGACTCTTCTCTCCCCCACAGTTTGTCTTTTAAGATGCTTTCTAGTCAGTCAGGGCCTTCCGGGCCAGAGGTATCCTTCCATCTTTAAAATCCTGTCAGCCTTTGGAATAAAGCTTCGCCACAGAGTTCAAGAATTGATACCTTGCACTGACATGGAAACTCCCCTATATGGACACATCTTAATCAACATCAGTGAGGCAGCCTTAAGGAAAAAAAGTTCATGTTAATTTTTTTAATATAGTAAAACCATAGAAAAGGTTTTATAGTTCAGGACTGTCATTTCCTGACAGTCCCGGAAGTACAGCAGTGTTGATTACGGAGCTTTTTGAAAGGTCCAAAAGATCACAAAATTATTTGCAGAGTGAATGATTACTTATGTAAACATTTAGATAAATGATTTCTGTCCTATTTATGAAGTAGTGATTTCGCAAATAAACATCAGTTGCCAAACTGTCATCACAATCAGGCAGACAGAGCTAGAACTAGTGAGGTGTTAAGTTTGGCATAAGTCAAGTCAAGACACTGCATTAACCAGGTTTTGCTGCTATAGCACCTGAGGCATGCTACTTCTGGGATGAAGAGGCTTATTTAACTCACAGCTTGTTCACGCATGAGATCTGGAGAGGCCCGCGCCAACCTCTGGTGCCATGTCAACTCATGGCAGATTGCAGCGAGGGAGTGTTGGCTAAGAAGGGAAGCATACCCCGCATGGCGTACTTTTCAAACTTAAAATTTTATGGCGCTTTTTCCCTTATCCACCCCAATCCCTTCCAACACCCCAACACTGGCTAGGAGAGAAAGATTAATGGGGACAAGGGACATAGTTTTCCTTAGCTGCTTCCTGCTGGTTAGGGTTGTCGGGTTCCTTGGAGGAAGTCCAATCTCTTCTCACACTGCATCAACAGCCACCAGGAGCATCAGGGGTGAGCACCAGCAGCCTCCTTTCTCAGAGCCCCCTCAACACTCTCTGGGCTCTGGCCTTGGTTTCCCCTCAGAGTCCTCAGAATTAAACTATCTGTAGCTGGCAAAGGGCCCCTCTCAGAGCCTGTACCAGGCAAATAGTTTGCTGCTCTGAACAATCTGAATCATTCCCATATCCTACATCTGGGATCAAAACAAAACCATGTTTATATCCACAACACACTCTCGTACAGAAGACAGGCTTAATGGGGTCAAATCCAGGCTTTTATAATGAAAGCCTCAAAACAACTATCCACGGTCTGTGTGCGTGCGTGCGTGCGTGCGTGCGTGCGTGCGTGTGTGTGTGTGTTTGGTTTCGGTTTTTTGAGACAGGGTTTTCCAAGCTGTTCTGGAACTTGCTCTATAGACCAGGCTAGCCGAACTCATAGAGATCTGCCTATCTCTGCTTTCAAGTGTTGGGATTAAAGACATACGCTACCACTGCCCTGTGCCTTAGTCCCTTTCAAAGACAAACCACCATGTGTGAGCCAGGATGGTGATACCTGAAATCCTAGCATTGTGGAGGTGGAGGATTTGCTGCTGCAATGCCCAGACCGTAGCCTGGGCTACATGGTGAGATCCTGTCTCAAACACACTCAAACAAAACAAAACACAGAAAAAAGAAAAGGAACTACATGCTAATGGGTCATCTTAGTTCAATTCAGTTTCATCTTTTTGCCTGTCAAGAAGTTTTTACCCTTTGTAAGGCAGTATCACCCTTCTGGGGTAAGAATGTGCGGGCTGGGTGCTGTGTGGAATGGGCAAGCTCATATATTTGAAAAAACATGAGGCTTTGGTTGCCATGAACTTTTTTTTTTTTTTATCTTTCTGGAAAATGCAGAGGTTGCACCCTTTCAGTCTGAAGTTCTAATTCTAAGCTTGACATTGCCTTTAGGAAATTTATGATCTTATTAGGGCCTTGGGACATTAGAAAGCAAAGCCAGTGCCAGACAGCTTTAAAATCTTGCTCCCTTAAAAGAGTAACTGATTGATAAACACACTAATTTCATATTTAGATTAGTTTTAGTAGAAACTGAAATGTCCAACTCTTGGTCTGAGAAGAAGCAGTTGAAAGGCAAAGAAAGGCAATGTCAGCCAGTGTTATAAGGTAAAAACCTAGAGACCACTCAGCATGAACAAAGTCCAAATTGAGAGTCTGCACAAGCCACTGTGTAGAAACACTTCACACAGAGCATTCGTAAATGTATATTACAGAGATTGTTTAGAGACAAAGAACAGAGAAGAATTACATTCTTGGCCATTGCAAGGGGAAGCAAGCAACAAGTACTTAAACAGAAGCAAGAACATGCAGTTAGCTGGGGCCTTTAACCCTGAGTTTCTAGAAATGTTGGGTGCTTTCTCATTAGACTTTTCAGGAAAGTGGGTAGGAACTTCCCTGAAGTGGCTTCAGCTGAGACAGAATGGAGAAAATTTTACCATGTTACACTTCTTAGCAAGAAATCTTGTTTTCTGATGGAAATTTACTCTAAATTTTAGAGTTTAAAATATGAAGCTACATGTTTTCTGGTTGGTTCTAGGGAAGCTATCATGGGCAGGGGTCATCTGGAACCCAAGTGGAACCTGTGCCAGTCTGGCCTTACCCAGGCACTTTCAGGAGCCCACAGACCCCCACCTCTACCCCTACCTGAAGAACACCTTACCCCAGCTGTGCAATTAGAATGAAGAATGCTCTCCAAGACCTGGTTTCCGATTGTTTACTCTTTAAGAGTAAAGCGTTCTCTTCATTCTGTGAGTTTATCTCCTACCCTAGCTTCTCCTATTGTGCATGGTGTTATCAAACAACTCAGTTGCTTAATTCCCACACATCTTGGTGTCCTTCTGTATCGAAGGACACCAAGCTCTAGCTCATTCTTTCCTTACCTAACAGTCTCAAAATGAAAGAGAAAAAAAAAGACAGCATTTGCCTAGAATGTATGATGCCCTAAATTCAATCCCAAGGGAGGAATGAAAAAAGTGAAATGGAGATGGAAGGCAAAGCAGCTTTTTCAGCTCACCATCAGGCAATCAGAAACAGGGCAAGCCCCCTTTGGTATATTTATAGCAACTCAGCCATATGATGACCCAGATCCCTTCTTGCCTCTGTTCTGCCATCCAGCAGTGCCCTGGGTCTGGCTGTCAGTCAATGGGCCCAGCTCTGTGTGTCTTCAGTCATGTCAAGCAGGAGAGAAAGATGACTTCCCTAGCTCTCAGGAGAGAAAATTCTTTCTCAGAAGTTGCCAATAAATTTCTTCGTGCCGTTAGCCATGTTGTAACCCCAGGCCTTTCTTTCTTTCTTTCTTTCTTTCTTTCTTTCTTTCTTTCTTTCTTTCTTTCTTTCTTTCTTTCTTTTCTTTTCTTTTCTTTTCTTTCCTTTTCTTTCTTCGCATGTTTTTAATAGCCCAGGCCATTCTTGAACTAAGAAGGTAGCAGAGAGGACAGGGCCATTTATACTGACATCTACACTAAGCAGAATAAATACCTTCTACTTTTCTTTCTTTGTTTGCTTTCAATGTTCACACCTAATAAATTAAGACCTTTAACAAAGGTAATCAAAAAGGGCAAAATGATAAATTGCTTATTTTTTAAATTTTTTGATCAATTGTCTATGGCAGTGATTCTCAACCTTCATAATGCTGCAACCCTTAGGACAGTTCCTCATGCTGTGGTGATCCCCAACCATAAAATGATTTTCATTGCTACTTCATAACAGTTATTTTGCTACTGTTACGAATAGGAAAGTAAATATCTGTGTTTTCCTTTTCCCTGTAAAAAGGTTGTTCAACCCCCCAAAGAGGCTGTACCCACTTTGGTTTATGATCCCCTCTGCCTAATAAAAATAGTACAATGGCCAGACCCAAAAGTAAAACACAGGTATAACGTAGTGTGAAAAGTATCTCTTTTCAAGTATTCATTGGATTTTATAAATTGGCTGGATTGTTTGCTAATGGCCATAAATATACTAAGTCATATGTCCATGCTCTTGAATCTCGGACTCTAGCTTGTCATGTGGCTTGTGTTGGTTGCTAGGGAGTGAGCAAATGTAATGACAGAAGTTTGGGAGGACCTCAAGCTTGAGAAACCATCTTCTCCTACTGCCCTAAGTAAGGAAACCCAGGGAAGCAGCCTGGGGAAAAAACCCTAATATGTCAACTTATCCCACGACATAGGGAAGGCACTGGGTTCAACACATTGTCTAATGTCAGTTATCTTTTTCTGACTGAATTTTTCAGAAACTTGGAAAAGGCTTTCTCAAAAGAGGTAGTGGTATGTCCTCATGAACACCATTCTTGTCACAGCCTAGAGCCAACTGGGACACCTCAGTGGTGGGACTACCTGGATCAGATTGTCCTGTAGCCATGTGTGTGAAGGATTGTCTTGGTTGATAACTGACCCACTGTGGGTGACATCGTCTCTAGGTGGGTGGGCCTGTCAACATCCAGGAAGCAGTGCTCCTCCAGATTGCTGCCCTGACTTCCTGCAGTGATGGAATACCTATGGGAGTATATGCTAAAAGAAACCCTTTCCTCCACCAGGCAGCTTTTGCTCTAATGTTTTCCCACAGCAGCAGAAAAGCAAATATGAGGTGTTAAACTTTGTTCAACATGAGTAAAAATAGGTGCAACTTGGTGCTAGAGCATTTGCTTAACAGACACAAGACCCTAGGTTCAATTTTTCCCCAAATTGAAGAACACAATGATAACAAGCCATTGACACCCCCTATCTACCATAGAGTCTTAAAGATTGGGAGCTAACAGAGTAATATACAAAACCTACAGATGGAATCCATCACAGGAAGGCAGAGGTGGACAGGAAGCCAGCACATCCAAACCAGGGGTGGGAGCAGCCATTTGCTGGGGCTCACTACCTCTGTTGCAGCTTCGGTACAAGAATGGGTAAGCTTGTGTGTGTGTGTGTGTGTGTGTGTGTGTGTGTGTGTGTGTGTGTGTGTTGACATTCAGCAGAAATTAACATCAGTAATAACCTGCAGTAAAGTCTGATCCTGGTCCCATTTCCACCTATTGAATTGCTGAATTCCTTTGTATGTGGAATGCCCTGAAGAATGATGGCGGATTGGGCAACACATCTAGGGCAAGCTCAAGATGCTGGCAAGTGTGTTAGTTAACCAGCTGCAGTCTTTGTAGCCACACTAGCACAGGCAGTGTTTTGCACATGTTTACAGGGATGGGTGTGAAATCATCAACCTTAGCCCTGGGATGCCAAGAGGTCACATGACCCTTCTGCACAGTCACGCAAAGCCTTCCTACAAGGTTCTTTATGTGTTTGGGGGAGAAACAGAGATTGGGCAATGCATCCACGGCCCTATCTGACATGTGTCAACAAAGCACATTTTAATGATTACCTATTGCAGGCAGTGGGTTGACCCCAACCCCCACCCTCATGCCTCATCTGTGCAGTGAGAGGCTGCTTAGTAAAGTTACTAAGCTATGGGAAATGACAGGACTAACTTCAGACTTCAACTTGAGCACATCACCAAGCATTTTGGAGATGTGTATAGGAATCTGAGAAATAGGAAAGTCACGTTTGAGACAAGGGCAATCATTACACTCATCCCCTAACTCCTTTCCGTTTCTTGAGGGGTAGTTTAAACCCCTGTAGTTAATAGGACATAGATAACCTCTGTAGCTAATGGCTTCCTGCCTGTTCATTTCTCCCCCCCCCCATTCCTGTCTCGTGTATGTGTGTGTGTGTGTGTGTGTGTGTCTGTCTGTCTGTCTATCTGTGTTTGTGTGTGTACATGAATGTCTATATGTGTAGGTACACTTGCTCATGTTGGCACACACAGAGCCCAGAGGTGGAGGTTAAAATATCCTTTTCTATCACCTCCTCATCACCCCAAACATCCTTTTTGAGGGGTAGGGAGGAAGCCAGGGTCTCTTACTGAACCTGGAATTCACTATTTTGCTAGACTGGCTGAATAGTGAATCTCTAGGAGCTGTTTCTGTCCCCCAGTGCTGGGGCTCAGGGGCCCACCACCACCACATTTGGCTTTTTTTTTACCCTGATGCTGGAGATCTGAACTAAATTTGGATCTTCATGTTTATGCATGGTTATGCGCCCCTGAACTCGTTCCCCCTTGCTTAAGACTTTTCTATGACTCAATTAACAAAAGGAGGAGAGGCTTAAGAACAAATTCTGACTCAAAACATACTTGTCAGATTATGGTACAGTACAATCAGCCAACTAGAGAGTTTCCCAAGACAATTTTTTTCCTTTTAAAAGTTCACAAAAATCTAATGTTTTTAAAGAAAAATGCTCTGAATTGACTCTCTAATACTAAGATTAAAAACAGACCTATGAAACGGTGGCTGTTTTTAAGAGTAAGTAGCCTGTTTATATTAAGAAAACTCCCCAACCAGAAGGCACATGGTACCCCTCAAACCATGGCAACAAGAACAGAGCTCTGGCTTTATTCATAATAGCCAGAACCTGTAAAGAACCCAGATGCCCCTCAGTTGAGGAATGGATACAGAAATTGTGGTACTTTTACACAATGGAATACTACTCAGCAATTAAAAAGGAGGAAATCATGAAATTTGCAGGCAAATGGTGGGACCTGGAAACTATCATCCTGAGTGAGGTATCCCGAAAGCAGAAAGATGCACATGGTATATACTCACTTATATAGAGTTATAAGATAGGATAAACATAATGAAATCTATACACCTAAAGAAGATAAACAAGAAAGAGGACCTGGGGTAAGAGGATTAATCCTCACTTAGAAAGTCAAATTGATGGACATTGGATGTAGGAGAATACAAGTAACAGGACAAGAGCCTACCACAGAGGGCCTCGGAAAGTCTCTACCTAGCAGGGTATCAAAGCAAATATTAAGAAATATAACCAACCCTTTGGCAGAGTGCAGGGAATCATATGAAAGAAGGGGGAGTTAGTATGACCTGGAGAGGACAGGTTCTCCGAAAGGACCAAATATATCAGGACACAGGGGTCTTTTATGAGACTGTCTCTCCAACCAAGGACCAAGTATGGTCATAACCTAGAACCCCAGTT
>CM053766.1:76722818-76766904 GCA_028658305.1 Pachyuromys duprasi
GTAGACTTGGAAAGGGGCAGGGAGGAGATGAGGGAGGGAAGGGTGGGCTAGGGAGGGAATGCAGGAGGGGGCTACGGCTGGCATACAAAGTATATAACCTGTGATTTATATAAAATAAAAATGTTAAAATTATAAAAAAAAAAAAAAAAAAAAGAACAGAGCTCTGGGTTCCATGACAGCATTGCTATCCCAGGCCTAAGAAGAGCAAGTTTGAAAAGTTCTACACATCCTGAGAGGTTCCTAGGCCTCTCCTTCAGCACCCCTCTGCTGTACTCTGCTCATGCTGGTCTGATGTGCCTGTCCTGAGGAAGCCTGTTAAAGATCGTCAGACTCTGGGATCGTGGCTGAATTCTTTCGCAGGGATTCTAGGGAAAACGCCGTTGGGGAAAGCGGTCTGGATTCTGGAATGTGCTCCATTCTGTATTTCTCGATGTATGGTGCAGCAACTTCCCAAACCTGAGAGGCAAGGAGGGAACAGAGTCAAAAGAAGGGCAAGGTTGTTTCTACATACTATGATGAAACATGAGCTTTGCCCGGAATCAAAGCAACCTCTGCACCTGGCCAAACACACAGCAGCAGCTTTCTTGCTTGGTTTTTGTTTGTTTGTTTGTTTCATTTGTTTTGTTTGTTTTTTCTTTAACTATTTGATACAAAGTCTGTATCAATTAGTTTCTGGATACATTAAGGAGTTTTTACATACAAAGTCCAAAACCATGCTCAAGTTTTTAAAAGGTTTCTAAGCTGTTTCCTCCTCCAGAGCAAAACAAGCAAATGCACAAAAAAACAACAAAACCTTGGCAGCTCAGAGTGAAATTCCATGTGCACAGGGAGGGTGTGATAGACACAGTGTGAGGCTTAGCAGCTAACCAGTGGTACAGTGAATTCCCCCAAGGCTGTGTTTCTATGGCCACAAGTATTCAAATATGGCACATCAGTTGGCTCCCACCCTTTACCGGAGAACTATGGGATGGAAGCTGAGTTTGCATACATTGATAAGAAAGCCACATGCATATTCAAGTTTTCCTCTTCATCTGCCAGCCTATTTTCTTAAGGTCCCTTTTTTTCTTTTCTTTTCTTTTCTTCTTCTTTTTTTTTTTTTTTTTTTTTTTTTGCTTTGTAGCTCCTCCCCCACCCTCTGCTCCCACTTTCCCTCCCAAGCCAGTGGCCCCTGACAGCCAAGGAATCTATGGCCTCATGAAATACATTCTCAGCTAGTGTGGTGGCTCCTGCCTGGATGCTAACACCCTTGTTTCGGGAATATGCTGAGGGAAGAAAGTTGCCATGAACTTGCCAGTCAGTGCCTTCTAAGCCAGCCTGAGCTACATAGCTCGAGGTACTGTCTACAAACAAATCCAAAAAAAGGGTGTTGATTCTTTCACAAGCTAACCCCTAACATGCCTTTGTACTGGTGGCAGGGAAGAAATGTCCCATCAAAGGATATGGGGGTTTACTTCAAAATAAGAGATGTGACAATTTCAAGGAAAGTTGGTTCCCCCAGAGCAGAGTGACAGTTCTAAGGGAAATCAAGTGACTCTAGGGCATGGGACACTAATGATTCAAAAGGTTTAAAGCATTAAAAAATGTGTACATACACACACATATACATAAAAGGTATTATATGTATTAAATACATGCTATGCATATACGTTAGCAGACATATTTAAGTACATATGTGATATATACATTTGTATTAATTTGTAGTGTGTGTGTGTGTGTATGTGAGTGTGTGTGTGCTTAAAAAGATGACCTGGCCTTTTAGGCATCTGTATCAATTGCCTGAGTCTATGGTCAATATAACCAAAGGAGATAAACAATAAGGAAAACTGTATCTTGCCTAAATAGTCAGGTACAGGGACACAGTGGAACTCTGGCACTTCACAGTGTCTTCTTCCCTTGGCGATGGCAGCTGTGCTAATATCAGCAGGACAAAGTCTTCTAGCAGAGGACAATTTCACAGAAGGTTAATAAACCGCTGTCTCATACTCTCCTCGTGAATACTGTCTCCACACTCCATTTAAACCCACTTCTAATCCTTCCACAGTCACTATCTGGGTCCTAGCTGGGTCTTTGGGGGACTAGCCAATGTCCTTTAGCCACCTTGTGGATCAGCTCTGTATCTTTGTGTTCTCCTCCTAGAAACAGCCAGGAGAGAACAGCTGAGCCAGCGTCTCTCTGCGCTGGCTCCCGCTTCACCTTCCCACAGCCACGAAAGCTGTCAGCTTGCCTTTTGCTCCAGCAGCAGCCTGTGTGCTGCCTCGATGTCTGGGGCCATGAAGCGGTCTTTTATCCAGGGCCTGCAGAGAAAGTGGATCAAGCCATCAGTCACAATCCTGCATCCCCATTCTGAAGTGGGATCAGTCCCAGAGACCTGTTGACTTTACCTTGCTACAGAGCGCACCAGGTCATACACCTTCTCTAGCGGAGTGGTTGTTTTCAGGGGGCGTAGAAACTCTATGCCCTGGCAGGCAGCAAGAAGCTCAATGGCCAGCACTAAAAGAAAAATGAAGCAGCAATAACTGGTTAAAGTCTGGCTTTATCCTTACCGGGCTGAAATCACCCACAGCTGCAACTGTCTGGAGCCAACCACATGGTCAGTTGGTTTTCTATGTTTTGGTAGAATGAAGTTGCCTTACTACTGTGCTATTAGCTTTTCGTTGTTGTTCTTTGTTGAGACAGGACCTCCAGTACCCCAGGCTGGTCTCCAACTCATTTTGTAGCCGAGGATGACCTTTAAGAATCAATCCTCCTGCCTTCACCTACTAGGGATAGCATCACAGGCATGCACTATTACAGTTTATGTGGTGTGCACGCCTGGGCGTGCTTAGGAGCAGGCAGTACACCAACTGAGCTACATACATCTCCAGCCCTGAATTAGTTTTAAGCTTCTTTCTCTAACCTTCATTGATAAGCTGGAGAATCTGCCCAGGATAGATTACCATCCTTCTTAACCTACCCAGGGAGCTGCCCAATAGGCTTCACTGGTACAATCTGCCAGGTTTGTGTGGTTAGGGAGGGAAGTCCGAATGGGTACCCTGATCACTGCTTGGAGCCCCAGTTTTACTAAATAAAGACGTGATTTCTCTTCTAGGTCCACAGTGGATTATTTGTCCTCTCTCACTTTCTGTACCCACATGAATTTGTAATGTGCTCCACAAACTGCAAGGCAAGAAGGCAAATATTTTTAATGCACCATCTGGTCTAACCACTGTGAACTGTAGTTATCGGGGAGAAAATAAAGCCACACTCATCTTAAAGATTCTACAAAGCTAATGAACTGACTAGCACTTTGTGATTACTGAGGGTTAGACTGCTGCAAATCCAAAATACAAACCGTCTTGGGCTAGCATTAGTCCACTTAATAGCCAGCCATTGCTCATCCCCATGTCCTCAGGCTATCACATTGAAACCTTCTGGGACATATTAACTCAGCATATCACCATCTCTATCCCACCCCAAAGCTAAGAATGGTACTAAATAGCATCTGAGACTAAGGCAGAGAATTCTCTGCTCTACTATAACCCACCTACCTGATGCTTCCACCAATGTGCTTAGAAAATGGCTGGATTTGGGACGTGCTTTTGTTCTGGCACTATAAAAACTAGCCAAAGGGGAACATGGAACTTAGGGTAACCTAAATCTGTGTTCCTAGCCACTCGTAGAATGAACTCCAGATTAAACTATCTCTTATCCCTTCCGTGGTAGGAGCTGTGTTTCTTATGTTGGTAGGGAGTAGTGAAGATAGCGGACTTGAACCTGAGTTTAGACCTCATCACTGACATTAAGACTGCACAGCATTGGACACACTGGCCTCTGCTTTGGTTGCCAGATTTGTCAGATGGGACTACAGTACATGCCTCCCTAGGGTGACTGTCCTATTTGTTATATTATAAATTAAGTGAGGTACAGATCAGCACAGGCAGAGAATGTATGACATGTACTAGTGACAGGCTGTATCACTGCCGAAGAGAAACAGTGATGTAATGGATGCGGCCAAAGGCAGACAGTGACAGGACCATACACTTGAAAGGTAAGCATGAAACACTTGGAAAAGCTCTAAGTTGCTACTTGTGACACATTTTGCTTTGTGACCGGTGGTCCTCCTTAAATTCAATTGTGCCAAGGCTTTGGTGCATCTTCATCTAGAGAGATGCTTACTTTTTGAAAATAAGCCCAATGGCTACCAGACAGGTAAGCAGTCTGTCATTCAAGCACACTGAAAATACCTGAGTCATGGCGATGTCATTTAGTTTTAGGATTAACTTCTTCATCTTAGCGAGGTTCACATGAATTAAAGCCATCCTAAGCATATCAGCTTTCAAGCCTTCAAGAAGCCAGTACCCGCATAATCACAGATGTTAAATATAGAGTAAGAGACTAGAGAAAGAGGAAATCCTAAAAGGAGGGGAAATGAAACACATAGGTGTGGAGAGGCAGGGTGGGATGATTAAACAGAGGAGGGGAAGAAAGGGAGAAAATACGGGAGGGTTCAGCAACACTGAGGGCCATTTGAGAGATCATATAGAAACCTACTACAATACGAAATAAGCCTAAATGGAATCACCAAAAAGCAGAGGAGACAATGACCCAGCTGGACTTCTCACACCACCAAGTGAAACTTCCAGTGCCAGGAAAGGGTTACATCTAATTGAGTTGTTGGCCGAAGTGGCCCCATAGAAACCCCAAACAACTCAGGCTGTTTCCAAGTGTGCTGAGTTCAAGCCAGATAGGGTCCCAGAACTGAAGGAAGTAGACAAAAGCTCCCATCCCTAACCCAGAAGCTATCCAATTGACAACTGCGTGCAAAGAAAAAATTTAATTCTGTCCAAGGGAACCTCATTGGGTATACAAACCATGCTTAAGGGGGGCCTATGCCCAGCACTACACAGCCAAACACAAAATGAACTCAATGGTATTCATTAGAGCCAAATTTGTGTTTTCAGGTATGTGCATGTATATGCATAGCTCTGCATGTGCATATGTGTCTCTTGTGCTTTTTCTTTTTCCTATTTCTTCTATGTCTGTTTGCTTTGTTTTATTGACTTTATTTTTTTTACTAGAGAGAGAGAACAAAGGCGTTTTGTTGGATGGATGGAGAGGATCTGGTAAGAGATGAAGAAGGAGAAACCATGATCAGAGGAGAAACGGTGATCAGAATATATGGTATGAAAAAAATTTACTCAGAATTAAAAAGAAATAAAAGCATCCTAAGCAAATAAACTACAGCACTCTTTAGCTATACTACAAATATATATGCTACTTTGATGCATCAAAACATGTCTAGTGCTTTTCCCCAACACAGGGCTAATTTAAATGCATGATCTTTGTCTCTAGAAGAGGGTTATTTTGCTTGGCCCCCTTCCTCCCTTCAGAGCTCTGCATTCTCAGAGGTGTCCCCTTTGACCCAGTTTCCTTCCTCCTTCCAGCCAGCTAGTATACTTCCAGGCCTCTTTCATCCCCAACACAACTGCTTCATCAAGGCCATCCTCCTGTGTCACCACCTCTACACACTGAGCATTGACCATCATCCAGCAGTTCTTCCTTGAACTTTAATATCTGTTCTTCGGTGTCCTATGTCTTCATTGCAATGCATCCTAAAACACCTGACTTTTTGCATACCCCTTACCTTTCCTTCATAACATTAATTCAGTACACACACACACACACACACACAGTTGGCCATATGTTATTCAGGTCTTAATCTTGGGTTCTCCTTTGAAGACACCATTTCTGGTCCCTTCAGATTAGATCAGATTCTGCATTTTCCTTCTGCCCTTCAGCATTTTGTTACTGCAGTTGTCAAGATGGCCAGGGTCTGCTCCTCTGAACAGTCATTGGTTTCCACAAGGGCAGAAGATGGGTACTTCTTACCCACTCTCTTAGTACTCTACTCAAGCGGCAGGTGCCCGTCTATACTTTCCACACTTCTTCTCTAGTTACTTAAGCAAGGCTAGTGAGTGGACACTGTGATAGGCAGGCTCATACTCACGCTTAGAGCCAGCACTACTGGATTCCAAAATTTAAAGGCATTTGCTGAACATCTGTAATCAAAGCAAACTTAGGACACGAACACGTTTGTGATGGAGTTTGTGATGGTTTGTGGCTGATTCCCCTTCCGTGTCGTAAACAGAGAGCACAGCACTGGTGAGCCAGGCAACAAGCTGGACGGCACTGTCGATGTTACTGCCATGTAAACATCCGAGCAATACATCTGAGCCAGGTCCATTTAGAGCTATGGTCAATGCGGACAAGATCCTTGGCATTGGGGACAGCCAAACAAGCCTATCTGTATCAAAGGCACGTTATGTTCCCAGAACAGAACAAAACAAGACAAAATGAAGGAAGAAAAAAAACTGGCAGGTGCTGGTCTAGCTGAGGCCAAGGAAGGTGTGAGAACTTTAGGGAACTACATGGATGGAGTAAGGAAGGAACCAGAAGTCCTTGGAGCCAGAGCTGCAGGGACGTGTTCCCTGGCATCGCAGGGCATCACTGTGGTTCTGGGTATGGAGGGCATGACAGAGGAGTGGTGAGAGCCAGATGTCAGATCTTGCCAGGCTTCTAGGCCCAAGGAAGTAGGAGAGTTGTGGTTTTGAGTGCTGGAAAGTAACTAACAGCTTTTCAGGTGGGGCATGGTGTGCTCTAAATTACAGGTGCTCACCCTGTTTTGTAATACATGACAAATGCACAGGAGATTAATCAGAAGGAGGTGACAGGCTTGAATCCGTGCTGAAGTGCAGAGTTACGGGAGGACAATTTAGCAGGCTTGATAGATTAGATAGAAGACATGAGGATATATAAGGGAAACTCTTTAAACTTTGGCCAGGGCTATGGGTCTGGAGGGGGAACTGTCCAATGTGTAGACATTCAGATAAACACTGATAGACAGGTTCTGCTGTGGATAGAGAGAAATGAGTGTCCCTAAACTCTGCCGGTAGACATGTAACATTGTGCATCCACTGTAGAAAGCCATCTCCGGCTTTCCATAAAGATTGACAGACAATTGAAGACATCTGCCCCCATAAAAACTATTACATATTATCCAAAAAGCACAAACAAACCAGTCCTTCCACTATGAATGCATAAAGTAAAATGTGAGTGTTGCTACAAGACAATCAGAGCAAAACAAAAGCAGTGCTAACACATGCTAGAACATGAATAGACCTGGAAAGCAGTGTGCTGGGTAAAATAAGCCAGCCTAAAGGAACATACAGTGTGTGATTCTGTTTACATGAAATGTTTACAACAGGCAAATCTATGGAGACCTAAAACAGTGGTTGTCTGAGATTGAGGGAATTAGGGAGAATGTGGTGTGGTAAACTGAAGACTTCAGAGGGTTTTTTTTTTGTGGGGGGAGGTGAATTGATAAAAATGTTCTAAGACTTATGTTTGCTCACATCAGTGAATATACTAAAACCGTTGCACTTTAAAGGGGTGAGGTGAATTATATATGAAAATAGCTGTCTACAAAAAAAAATTCTCAGGTCACATTAGCTTTAGCCTATGCTATTCTTTCCTCATGTGACAGGACTTGGGGGATTTTGTGACATCTCAGGAACTTAGGGAGACTATATTTAATGGAAGGCGATTGCACTGTCATCAAAGATAGATAGCAATTGTGAAGGCGAAGAGAGGGTAACCCAATGCAACTCCCCCAGTGAGGTATCTGACAGCAGGATGAATCTAAATGTCATGAAATCTTTCAAGTCAATGTCACTGCATAATAATTGCCTAGGGAAAAGAAAACACATAAGTGATATCACAGAGAAGATACTAGAAAATCCAGAACACCCATCTTCCTACAGGAAATCTAGTCTGGTCTCCTGCTGAGTCAAAAGCCAGAAGGAAAACAGGGAAGCAAAGGATGATTCTAGATGAAAAGATGCTTAGAGTCATGACAAAATAATTTAAAACAGCATCTGGGATCCCGATTGAACAAACCTGTAGAGAGAATCTCTTGTGTCTGTATGGAAGCATCACCTGTCAATAAAAGCTGCTGGCCTATTAGTTGAGGCAGGACGTAGTTCTGGCAGAGAGAGACAAAGTCTGGGATAGAGAGAGGTGGGAGATTCATCCCAGACTCTGAGGAAGATGGACGCATGAAACTGAGGAGAGGTAACCAGCCATGTGGCACACATATAATAGAATAAATAGGTATAATAACTTATGTGATAGTCAGGGAACAAGCCAAAGCTTATGGCCTAGACATTTATGAGTCTGAGAGTCATTAATTCAGGAACTGGGGCTCAAGTGGAAAAACCCTACGGTTATACAAACCCAATGGAAAGGCTGGTGTGCTACAAATGGGAACTTCTGAGTTTGTATTTGGTTTGATACCAGGGCTCAGCTGTTTAATTTTGTCAGGTGTGGTACGGCATCCTGGCTGAGAGTAAAGCATCCATGAGCTGAATAAGGACGCCACCAAAGACATGTTAATATGAACTGGGGGGAGAGCTCACACAAAGAACCACAGGCAATAAAGGAATGCTGAGAACAGAAGAAATAAGTCTTCCCCAAGGAAGACCACACCAACTGGTTGTCCAATACCAAAAAGCCTGAAAACATACATACAACTAACCTTACTCAGACCTCAGACTTGAAGGGTTATTCTTAGGAATATATATGTATATACATGTTCATAGACATATATTGTAAGAACAACAAAAAAGAGAAAGCATGAATTTGAGAGAAATGAGGGGTTTATGGGGGGGTGTGAGAAAGAAAAAGAAAAAGGAGAGATGTAATTATAATCTTTTTTAAAAATTATATGTGCATATATTTATATATACATATTACCTCCAAACATACCATTGAGTTCATTTTCTACTAGCCATCTAGTTTTGTGCAGGGTGATAAATATGGATCTATTTGCATTTTTCTACATGTAGATATCCAGTTAGACCACCACCATTTGTTGAAGATGTTGTCTTTTTCCCGTTAGATGGTTTTGGCTTCTTTGTCAAAAATCAAGTATCTGTAGGTGTATGGGTTTATTTCTCAGTCTTCTATTTGATTCCCTTGATCCACCATTCTATTTCTATGCCAGTACCATGCAATTTTTATTACTATTGCTCTGTAGTACAGCTTGAGATCAGGGATGGAGATGCCTCCAGACGATCTGTTGTACAGGATTGTTTTGGCAATTCTGTTTTTGGGGGTTTTGTTGTTTGTTTGTTCATTTGTTTGTTTCATATGAAGTTTAGAATTGTTCTTTCAAGGTCTGTAAGAAATTGTGTTGGTATTTTGATGGGAAATGCATTGAGTCTATAGATTGCTTTTGGCAGGATGGATATCTTCACTATTTTAATCCTGCCAAGCCATGAGCATGGGAGATCTTTCCATCAACAGCACAGGCTCTAAGATCAACAATCAATAAGTGGGACCTCATGAAGCTGAAAAGCTTCTGTAAAGCAAAGGACACTGTCATCCGAACGAAACGACAGCCAACAGATTGGGAAAGGATCATTACCAATCCTACTTCTGACAGAGGGCTAATATCCAGTATATATAAAGAACTCAAAAAGTTAAAAAGCAAGAAACCAAATAATCCAATTAAAAAATGGGGTATGGAACTAAAAAGAGAACTGACTGTAATTATAATCTTAAGAAAATACTTGTATTTATTATTATTTACTTTTAAGTGTGTGTGTGCATGTGTGTGCTGCACATGTGCATGCATGCATGAACACTGAGACCCGTGTAAGCCAGAGGGGGCAGATGCCTCCAGGGATGGAGTTACAGGCAGCTACTTGACATGGATTCTGGAAACTGAACTTAGGTTCTTTACAAGAGTGTTATATGCTCTTCATCCCCAAGACATCTCTCCCCCGAGAAGCCATTCATATTTAAGAGAGAACGTTTAAATGAACAATATGGAGATTTGCTCAAAACTAATTTGGGAAATCAAAAAGGGAAGCCAATGTTTAAACTTTTAATCAGGGTAAAGCTTGTAAGGGCGCAAGGTCCAATTCTCTCCATATTTGTATATTAAAACAAACAAAAACTCCACCCATCGCCCCATTTAAAATAAAGCTATGTAAGGGGCCAGATTATCTCTACAGACCTCCTCCATTCTTTTTTTTTTTTTTAGCTTTTTTTAACTTTTATTTTTTATATTAATTACAGTTTATTCACTTTGTTTCCCAGCTGTAGCCCTCTCCCTCTTCCCCTCCCAATCTCTCTCCCCCTCTCTCATCTCCTCCTAAGCCCCTCTTCAAGTCCATGTATAGGGGAGGTCCTCTTCCCCTTCCATCTGACCCTAGCTTATCAGGTCTCATTAAGACTGGCTGCATTGTCCTCCTCTGTGGCCTGGCGGGGCCACTCCCCCATCCGGGAGGTCGTAAAAGACCTAGCCATCCTCCTCCATTCTTAATCTTCAGTGAGGATCACTAGAAAAGTGCCTTAGCCACACTTCCCTCTCCTCCCTGGTGTTTCTGGGAGAGGCCAGAGGATCTGCATTTCAAATGAGTCGCCAGAGAATACTGATTCTGTAGGCAGTGATTCCATTTTGAGAAAGGCCCAGAAAACTAGTTTGCCAGTGAGGCACACCTCCCACTGCTGGCTTTACCTTGTTCCACATGTTCAACAACCCTGAGGGCCTTCCTGGCTGCCCATCCTCCCATGGAGACGTGGTCCTCCGTGGCAGCACTGGTAGAGAGTGAGTCCACAGATGAAGGGTGGCACAGAGCCTTGCTCTCTGAAACTGCAAGAGATCAGTGTAAATGACACAGTAATCCTAAGAGGAAATGCTGCCACCATCACATAGGGCTCCCCGAAAGCCTCACAGCATGAAAGGCCCTTTCCAGGGACTCCTGACCATGACCAAGCACTCACTGATACAGAGCCACACCAAAGTCAATTTTCTCCCAAAGTCGGAAAGATCCTACGATCCTGGTGAGTTCTGAGATAAGATGAAGATGAGAATGTGGGAATGCCCACACTATAAACCATGCCAAAAATACGGGAAGCATTTAGCATGCCAGTAAGATGGATAGGGACAGGGTGGGGTAGAAGCATGATGGATGAGTCTGGCTACTTAAAAATAATTTGCTTACTTTGAGAGAAGAGGCAGATTAGAATTTAGGGATGTCACTGAGAACCAATTCTGGGCTTGTAAATCTTGGGCAATATTGAGTAGCTAGGGCAGTTGCAACACCATGTAGGCGTTCTTGGCTTGAACAAAGGCTTCATGATAGCCAGTGATATCTGGGAAGTGAGGGGCATCTATAATGGAGTCTCTCAAGCCTGAGTTTCCACATTGGTTAATCATCTTGCTACAGTGCAGATACTGAGTTTGGGATGGGCACTGAGTTCCCACCATTTTAATAAACTCCCATGTGATGCCATGTTGTTGACCCGATTGCCTACGCCTTAAGGAGCCAAGTTCCTTGTTCCCAGCTCTAGATGTTAGGAAAAGTCAAACTTGAAGTCTTTTCTCCTCTTCCACTGATCTAGAAAATAGCTCCTGCTCTTTTCTGTGATATAAGGCAGCAGTTCTTTGCCTGTGCATCTCTAATGATGCTCCAGGGGTTGCCTAAGACCATTCTTGGAAAGCACAGGTATTTACATTGCTATTCATAACAGTAACAAGTTATGAAGTAGCAATGAAATGATTTTATGGTTGAAGGCACCATGACATGAGGAACTGTATTATAGGGCTGCAGCATTAGGAAGGTTGAGGACCACTGGTATAAGGTATACTACCCTGCGAGGATCCAGTGTGAAATGAGGGTGACCAGCCTGTCCTGGTTTGTACAAGATCTCCAGGTTCTGCCATTAAAAACTGTGCTCTGGTACAAGAAAATGAGTGTTGTATTGACCAGAACCTCTATAGAAAGTACAAGCTTATAGTACCCAAAAGATAAATGACTGAATAGATAAGAAAGCAAATATTTTCAATAAGGAAGCCATCTTCAGTGAGTAGCTTATGGGGCGGAACTCATTCGAGCCAGTCTTCCCAAGGTGCATGATTTTCTCTAGAAACCAATTATTGTTGCCTCACTACCACCATAAAGTGAGAAACCTCTGTGATAAGGATGCCTTTCAGAGACAGTGGTGTGAGCAAATAGATGGTATTGGGCCAGAGAAGAAGGTGAATCCAATGGTTCTTTCTTTAGTTGACTGTAATGAGTTTTAGTGAGAAGCTTGGGCGAGGAAGGGCTTAAGAATTGTTTGGCATGGTGTCACGTGCCTTTAAGTCTAGCACTGGGAAGTTAGAGGCAGCTGAATCTGTGCAGGTTAGCAGGTCAGCCTGGCCGACCTCTGAGCTCTGTGCTAGCTAGAACTATATAGTAAGAACCTGTCTCCAAAAAGGGTAATATTATTAAATAAAAATTACTAGTTACTTAGTGCTCATGATGCCAGTCAGAGCCCCCAAGACTTTATATGTATAGTTAGTTCATTTAATGACAAGACAATCCTGTTAGGGAAGAAGTCATTGTGTGCTCTAGACAGCAAAGAGCTGAGGATGTATCAACAGGATAAAGAGGCTTGAAAGGACAGTGATTATAAATGGCAGCTCTGGGTTTTAGACTGCATTGGATGCTTTTTGTTGTTGTTGTTTTTGTTTTGCTCAAGATAGGGTTTCTCTGTGTAGCCCTGGCTACAGCCTATACATCAGGCTGGCTTTGAACTCACAGAGATCCAACTACCTCTGCCTCCCAAGTGCTGGAATCAAGGCATGTGACATTACCACCCAGCCCCACCGGATGTTTTTAATTAACTATTATGTTACCTAGCCCTTGGAGGTAGTATTAGTAAAGAAAATGCAGGATGTTCAGCTAAATTGTGATTTGGGATAAAAACAATGTTTGGTTGGGGATTTGTTGTTGGTTTTGTTTTGTTAGCACAGGTAGATCCTAAGTAATCCAAATAAAACTGGGCATCCTACTTTTTTTGTTGTTATTGAATCTGACCCCTCTGTTTTAAGACTATGTACGGATGAACACAAGATTCTTGATATCAGTTAGTAGCAGGAGCAGAGAGTGGAACCCATAGAGCCCTGAGCAGTCCCACTGCCTCAGCAGCCTAATGAACATCACACCTGGGAAAAGCCAGAGGCTGCTGCAGCGCACCCCAGCCACCATCATGGCAACCAACAGCAGCTAGGCTGAGACCCCAGGGAGCCTTATATCCATAGCACCTGTCTGGGAGGGAAGGTTTTCAGAACAGTAAAATGGCTCATTGTAAGAAATGGATATGGTTTCATTAAGAGGAATGACACAGAGATGTGTGGAGGAAGTAAATGTTACACGCGCTGGTGGAGCTCAAGCAGTAAATATGCAGCCTGCTACCACCACTGTAAACACTCTATGTGATAGAGGTCCTCCACTTGGTTTCCAGCAGGATTACCAGAATAATGCGAGTTAGGCAGGGACTGAGGGATGAGAGAGTGCTCTGAAAGGATAGGCCCAATAACACCCACCCTGTTCCACACAGGGATCCTCTCCTTTCTGCATGCTGGAACCACCTTATTTTAACCCTCCAGTTCAGGAAGACTAGATAGAAGGTGATGGCAGCTGGAGAGTGAGACAGCAAGGTAGCCCAGTGAGGCAGACTGTGTTTGGGGTCATAGGCCATGATTCTGTAGGGGCCCTTCTCCCCCAAAATAGCCTAGAGAAGAGAGCAGTGATGATGGGAAGGAGACTCAAGGAGATGAGATCCAAGATCAGCAGCCACCTCAAAGTGTTGCAACTTCAGTTACAACCCTAATACCCAGAGAATCCTAAACCATAAAATAACAAAGAGATACAAGCCGGCAACAGAGGACTCATCTATTTATGCAAAGTAGCATGGGCCTGAATAAATGGCAGCTTACTCAATAATTTCATCAACCAGTTCGGTCATCCAACAAGAAAAAACTGAGCATAATTAACAGGACGTCCCAACAACAGGAAGATGGGAGCTGAAGACCTTAAGGGCCAGTTTCTTTAACCGTTGGCCAGGTAAGACAGAACTAGCTGCATTGTCTACGAAGCATGCGGTTTTTATTACTTTTACCTAAAGACGTCTCTTTTTGGTAATGACAGATATAGGGTTGATTGCTTACTTCATTTTGTTTTTTTTTTTTTCCTTAATGCCTTGTTTTTCTCAATAAGCCACCAAATATTTTTAAGTTGCTTCATACCTGGCTGAGATTTTTTTAAGAATTTCATTTTTAATTTGTAGCAAGTTTACAGTTTGACTTTCTTTTAGGTGAACAAACTGAAAGTACTTGTTAATAACGTTCTTAATTGATGGTGGTGGTGGTGATAAAAAGGAGTTCACTGAAGTAAGCACACAAAAATTGGGTATCAGTATGTCTGTATTTGAGTTCTTCTCTACATCCAGTTACGGTACAATATTGGGAAAGCCACATAGCCTCTCAGGTCTCCTGTCATTTGGCCAATGGAGAGTAACAGTGCCTCCTGCCTGGTATGGTAGCTAAGATTAATTGAGGAGAAATAAGCCAAGCCATTGGCACTAACTTTGTGGCAGGCGTTGTTCTGATGAACCCCTTGCAGTCTCAAATCAGAAACCAGCTACACCGAAGCTCAGCTTTTCAGGAGGCATATTGCTTTTGGAAGTATTTTGTATAAGTTCTGAGAACATCTTAATCTTTTAACGGATAGTGGATCGAATAGACTATCTCTAAATTTAATCATTCAGTTTGGCTGAACTTCTGCCGTCAACTCTAATCATCTTTTGTTTTGTTTTGTTGTTTCCTCTCATGGTCTTTGGGGGAAAAAAGCTACAAAGATAAAGTTCAAGTGCAATATGCAATTCCTCTCTCTGGGCAACTGTCCATTTACACCTCACTGTTGCATTGTTATCTTCGAGCATTACGTTGTTTAGGGCTTCTTTTCTCTAGAAGACGCTCAGACTCAACCTGCTTGCTATGTTAAGCATGAGAGGTAGAATAAACATGAAAGTGGAGAAACAGGGAACATCTCAAGGCAAAAGCCAATACCTTTGGGGAAACAGGGAAGAACCTTGATGGACAGACTTGTGATCTGGCTAAGGGAAGTGTCCTTACCCAGGGCAGCCGCGGTGCAGTGGGCTATCATGAATCCAGAGTTCAGACCTCCTTCGGCCACCAGGAAGGCAGGCAGCTCGCTGAGGGAGGGGTTACACAATCTTTCGATTCTTCTTTCACTAATTGCTGCAAGTTCATGTACGCCAATAGCCAAATAGTCCAGGGCCTAAAAGAATACCTCAGTTCAGGCAGCCTGCACTGGAATGCACTTTTGGGGTCAGGAGCACATTTAGAAAGCTTACCTTGGCTGGGTATTCACCATGGAAGTTTCCTCCCGAAATTGTCTCTCCTCGACTGGCAAAGACCATCTTTCGAAACAGGTTAAGGTTTAAATGTCACATTGCTGGCCACCTCAAAGGTAGCTCCAGTCCCCATCAGCTTATTTTTAGTACTGAGGTGACTGTCATTGTACAGATATAGGGAAAAGGACAAGTCTTCCCATAAGCAGGTGTGCTCATAAAGCAGTGGTTCCCAACCTGTGGGTTGCGACCCCACAAAGACCACCTGAAATATATTTACATTATGATTCATAACTATAGCAAAATTATAGTTATGTAGTAGCAACGAAAATAATTTTATGGTTAAAGGTCACCACAACTCGAGGAACTATATTAAAGGGTCACAGCAGTAGGAAGGCTGAGAACCACTGACACAATGCACACACACACAAACATACACATTGAAGGTAAACTGTGGCCAAAAAACATAGGGCATGAGATGTTTTTCTTGAAATCAGAGATGTCAACTCCCATGGCTTTTCTAATCTGCCAATTTAACACTTGTAGTCAAGAGCTAAATCTATGATGAACCACTTGCTTGAAGTTGAATTCTATTTCCTCCATGGAGCTGTGAACCCCTGCTCATAGAAGAAGCTGCTAAAGAGAAGACTTGGTTGATAAGCAACCATCGAAATGTCTGACATGAGCAATGTTGGGTTGTTTTCCCACTCTGTCCTCTGAGATTGGCACCAGTGTTCAACCACAGGTCACAGTCAGCAGGTCCTACAGATGTACTTCAGCTGGGATGGGGGGGACTCTGGACTCACGGAGCATGGTTGCCCTCAGAAATATTTCCAGTCTGTCACGTACTTTGCTCAAGCCAGCAGGCACAAGAGCAGAGACAGTAATAGCTCCTCCTTCCTGGTTCTGGAAGTTCATGCTTTCCCTCTGGGTTTTATAAACAATATATTCAGCTATTTGTCACCAGAGTGTGCATCTGTGATATCAGCCAACCTCTGAATGACAATGTTCAGAAAAAGAAAAAAAAAAAACCATTGTGTCTAAAGTGAGTGTGTGCTGACTTTTTCTTGTCCTAGTTCCCTACAGAATACAGCAAAACAACTGCTGATGTGGTGTTTGCACTGTATTGGGTGTTACAGGTAGCCAAGCAAGGGGTTAAAGTGTACAACAAGAAGCATCAAAGGGACTTGAGCATAGAAAGATTTTGCAACGGGGAGAGTGTCTTGCAATCAATCCCTGACGCATAACAGTCTTCTCTCTGTCGTCTGGATCCTTGCGCTGACTGACTGAGGCTATAATTTAGACACTGAACTTGTATTAACTTCTCATTTCCCAACTTCGTTGGTCATTAGATTTCAGCAACTTCCAACCTCCCTGGGTGCACTTCACCTGCAGTGGAACTCTGAGAAACCTGTTTCTTCAGGCAGCTTAAGTACTAGAGGCGCTCTCAACTCCCTGCAAATTCATCCACAAACAAGCGTCTTTTGCTAAGAATTAGAGGACTTTTTAAAAATTTTTTTTGGCTGAAATTATGGCCGGGGAAATATTAAATAGAAACCTGTCATCCATATCCAGGAAGTTCATGTTAATCCTCTCCCTTTCAGCTTTTGAGTTTCCCTTTGAGGTCTAACTGTGCCAGTATAGAATTGTTCCTTTACCACTCAAGAACAAACTCATGGGCTGAGACCACACAGCATGCACGAAAGCACTGTTCCTTTTGGGAAGTGTCAAGGTAAAGTGGGAAACGTAAGCTAAAGGAGGCTTATGGAAAAGGCACCCTCAAAGCCTGGGTCTGAAGCCTGACATAGCTGTTGAGTAACCAGCCACCCGCTCTCCCAGGCTGTGAGCTGTCCTCACAGCTGCCCCCTCAGCAGCTTCTCCAGTGCTTAGACAGCTGTGGAATGGGACGAAAAGGTTCCTAAGAGGGTTGCCTGTTTTCCAAGGCAGCAATGCCTCTGTGGAGACCCTACCCTGACTAATCAGCTTCAAAGAAAAGAACAGACTCTCTCGGGGAAAGTGATCCCCTTAAGAACTCCCTCCCTCCACAAGGAATGAAAGCATCCTTACTATGTGTACAGATAGATAAACTGTGGCCTGAGTCAAGCCTACGTCAGAAAGAAACCTGAGAATGGGGAAGCCTTACCTCACTGGAAATATTTTGATGTGTTAGCATGGTGTTTTCTGCTTAAAGCATCCAGCAGCGCCATAACCAGGCCAACCTAGGAGACTTTAATCACATCCCCAACAGCCTCAGTAGTAGGCTTTCAGCCAGTGTCTCTGCTTGGAAGTGCTGCTTTAACCATTTACGGGCCCATTTCAAAAGCGTGGGATGTTAGGCTCGGAACCTCAGAGTAGCGTCTCGGTCTGCCACTTACCAGCTCTGACCGAGAAGAAGCCACCAAAGTGCTCAGCCTCAGGGACTAACTCATCTACCTACAAAACACAGAGTAGCGCGATACACGGACGCGTTCAGAGGGTTTGCATAGGCAGATCCTGACACAGCCAGCTAGAGAAAACTGCAAACATCAAAAGGATACGGGATTGTCTGTGGCGCTGTTCAGTTCTGTAGTAATGATGTCCTTCACAAATGCTATCGTATCGTTCACCACACCGTGAACCTAAAGTATAATCAAAATAAGACACATGATTAATGCTCAATAAAAATGCTAATATTCTTGTAAGATATTAACTTCAGGCTTTTCTTCATAACTGTTGTTATTTTTGTTTCCTTGTGTTTTTTTTGTTTTTGTTTGTTTGTTTCTTTCTTGAGACAGCGTTTCTCTGTGTGGCCTTAGCTGTCCTGGACTTGCTTTGTACACCAGGCTGACCTCAAACTCACAGAGATCCTCCTGCCTTTACCTCCCCAAGTGCTGGGATTAGAGATATGCACCATCACAGCCGGCTCCTTGTAACTGTTTTGTAGTCATGATCATAAAAAGTATAATTGGCTTACTTAGAATATGAAGACAACTGATAAGTTCTGAGTGAAACAAATTAGGATAAATACATTAAAATAAATAAAAAATATATTAGACCAATATGCAAAACATTGTGATACAGGAAAGAGTGACAGGTCTAGCCACAAAGAAGTTCACTTCCATGCCAGTGGTAGGATGTAGGCAAGTTAGGTTTCTGGCTGAAACAGAAACAGATTTGGAAAGCAGACAATGGAGGCTACGTTACTGTTCATAAGAAGTAAATAAGATGCTGTAGGCATCTCTTGGCCGTGAGCCACAGAGATCACGCAGATCGTAGCCATCAAGGGGATGGTGGTCATGAAGCATACAGTGCCACTCTGAAGATGCTCCCGGGTAAAGCAGCCAGCCTGCGTCTTGCCCTGGGAAAGCTATGGCGCACTTTTGGGTTTCTCCCAAAAGTCCAGGAGATAATGATCTAATGGTGTGATCTTGGGCAAGGAAGGTACTGAGCCCTGTTCAACAAGTCCTGACTGTAAACGGGACAGAGTGCCAACTTCACAGTTGGGAAAATTCAGCGACCTAATATTTGGAAGACACCGATAATGGAGCCCATCGTTGGGAGCCAGCGGTTGTTCTTAGGGTAACAGGGACTCTTAAATCAGGACTTATTCTTATGGTTCAGTTAATTCTTCAGTTCCTTCCCATACATATTTCTGAAGTATTGTTTAATAAGCCAGTTAAATAGGACACTATGCTGAGTCATAGAAAATGAGGGTATTTGCTCTAGGGAAAACACCCTTTTATTCTCTCTACCAGAACTTGACTGACAAATCGTTTCTTGAGATGATTGTAATCGCTCATCACTCAGGTCATGTGAAAAAGCTGACCCATTTCTTACTTAAAGTTGTCTCAGAGATTCATTTATTATCGATTATACTGAGAGACAGAATGATGCCTTCCTGTAAACATCCCAGGGTGGCATAGTTTTTCCCTCCTGGAAGAGCCAGAAAGATTCTCCAATGCTACTTAACTGTCTTAGTCCATCCACACAGGAGGGGAAGATGTGGGAGGGTTAGCCCACCTTGTAAGAAGTTGGCAAGGGAAGTATGAAATACACTCTTTTTAACAGTAGCAGTAGAGAGGTTTGGATTGCACTTGGCCATGACATGATTTTCTACTTTTTTTTTCCTTTCTGAATTTGGGGGGAAAGAGCCTCTGTTGGTCTCCTTGTTTCTTGACTTTACCTGTGGACAGCAACGTAAGGTGTACGCATCCTGAACTCGATCGCAGAACCTGTGGCTTTCTGTGCAAGCAGAGGTGAGGAGAGAAAAACAGGCACCACATTACTGATCGCCCCATAGCACATGGCCTCACTGAGCCCACTCAAGCAAACTTGTCCAGACCTGCGATTTCTGATGGGTGGTGATCTGAGTCCAAGAGTGACCGGAACCGAAAAGCAACTTCAATTTGTCCGCGGTGAGGGCGGACAGCGTGAATGTCTAGAATTGAAGGAGACGAAATGTGTCTGAGTAGTTCTGACATTACAATGAACCACTGATGGTGAGAACCATTCACGGTGCTGCCAGAGCCCTCTGAAGTCCCAGGAGTTCTCACCCGCCATTCAGAATTGGATACTTCTACCCAAAGGCAAATTTTTCTTTATCTACTTTATTCTCTCTGTTGGGCATGTCAGAGTGTAAACTGTTTGCAGAGGACCTAGAAACTTAACTCAAGACTCCAGGACCACCCTTAAAAGAACTGGACTGATGACAACAAGGGACACACATCGTGGCTTAATTTAACCAAGTCATTTTGGGACATCTCCTGATTTACTTATTATCAACATGCAGTCTCTGACATTCATTAACTTCTAGACAAGATACAGATACTTATATTATTCTTGCCTTCCCAATTTTCTTACCAGGGCAATCCTAATGTGTGCATATGTGTGTATGTGTCCGTCTGTCTGTCTGTGCACATGCAAGCTCATGAAGAGGTGCCTGAGTGTCTGAATATGAATGCACGTATGGAAGTCAAAGAATAAATGTGGGTGTCATTCTTAGGCACCATACACATTTCCCCCCTTATTTTTCATTTTGAGAGAGAGAGAGTCTCTCATTGGCCTAAAACTCATCTAAGTAAGCTAGGTTGGCCAGAGATCCCCCTGGGGATCTGCTTGTCTCCCTCTTCTGAGCTTTGGGAGTGCAAACATGCGCTGCCAAGTCTGATTTGTTTCTTTCTTTGTTTTGTGAGACAGGGTTTCTCCGTGCAGCTCTGACTATCCTGGAACTCACTCTGTAGACCAGGATGGCCTGGGATTCAGAGATCCATCTACCTCTGCCTTCCCAGCACTGAGATCAAAGGCATGCATGACCATTGCCCCAGATGCCAGTTCCGATTTTTAAAAAGTCAGTTCTGGGGATTGAATTTAGGTCGTTATACTTGCAACACAAGATCTTCACCTACTGACCTCACCTCAACCCCTTTCACTTGAGTGTCATGTCTCACAGACTGACTCCCAAAACAATTCCTAGCCTAGCATAGATCACTGAGTGACCTGGAGCCAGTAGCTTAACTCTCCAGGTCAATGTCTGTCTTCAGATTGTAATTGTTACAGGACAGTGGAAGAGCGAAGGCGAAGCTGTGGCAGTCCTTGGATATACTAGAGGCACCTGGGTCTTCTTGCTTTTCTCTGCCACCCACCTTCTCTGTGCCTAAAAATGTCAACCAACTCGCCCTGGTCAAATGAGTAACCAAAGAGAACCTGCTGACCAGTATCGAAGGCTTTGGTGGTGCCCTTCAGCACCTCAAGGGTCAAGGCAGCCACAATGTCAGCCTGCCGGGCAATGGCATTGGCCCTCTCCACAGCTTCACAGCCCAGGGAAGTTATCATTTGTGTCCCGTTGATGAGTGCCAGGCCCTGTGGGAGAAGGGAGCGAAGGTTCGCATCTGTAAGCAGATGTTGTATCTCCTGCTTTTGTCGGAGAGAAACTAGCCTGTCAGCTGAGCTGTGTATGTGTTTTCAAAAGCATGGAGGCAGCCATGCTTACTCATGAGCTTGAGCAGCAGCATCTCTGGACTCATTAGCACAGGGTACTTGCCAGCTGTTCCTCTTGTCAAGGCAGCCACGTGGCCCTGCAGTGCAGCGTCTGTGCAGCATCTTCACCCTCTAGGTTGTGTTGTTTACTAGTCTCTCACCATCATAGTCAAGACATCCTAAAACTATCTTGGTCCATACTTGTGGCTGAGAGCATCATAAGGGGCCTTGACTGAGCACATCTTATCAAGCTCCTTCGAAAACTATATTTGAAGTTATATACGCTCTTAGAGGACCGGCAAGAACTTGTGGCACAACTAATCTTAAATGTTCACAGAGGAGTCCTTTCTTCAGCGAGCAGCTGTCAATCAACCCATAAGCTGTATTCATCTTAAGGAACCAATGAGGCTAGCAGTGAGGATGAAAATAGTACATATGTAAACATTTATTAACACAAACAAGTTTTTCTTGACTTACCTCTTTGGGTTTCAGAACAACTGGTTTCAGTCCGTGGGCTTCTAGGACCTGTTGAATGATTAAAAGCATGAACATGGATATTACTGGACATACAGCTTATTTTTTATTGCATATGGAGCCCAGTGAGATACTTTCAGTTCCAAAAGTTTGTCCCATAAGAGATTAAGCCTACATAAACTGTTCTAACCAAGTTCTTGGGACCAGCATCAACCTCTGTTAAGTCTGAAAGCAGATTTAGCATTTAAATAACTTTGGACTCTTGAACCAAGGACTTAATTACTTACAGAAAAAGAAAATTGCTTTCAGATCCCTCTATATTGGGACTCGAGCTTTGAGATTGGCCCAAATAGCCCTATTTTTGGGTAAGGCTGAGCTCAGAGCTAGCTGCCCATACGCTTCTGCATACCGCATCCAAAGCACACAACCTCCAAATAGTCCTCTCCCCTTGTTTCTGCATCCGCTGTCACTGACTGAACTCAAAGCAAGCCTTAAGAGGCAGATGTGTGCACCCCAATGAGGAGAGTATGGGTCCCCCTCAGGTAAGTAGATCCAGAATCCCAAGAAGAAAAGGGTAGAATGTTCTTTCTCTTAACAGAAGTGAATCTAGGTTTGTCTGGCTGGGGAGAGGAAGATGGAACTAAAGTAAGAGGCAGATAGAGAGCTGCCACTATGCTCTGCCCACTCCTCCAGTCCGAGTACTTCTCCCTGCAGGGTGTTGGTCTTGGTGGGGATAGGAAGAGAAGAGACCTATGAGCTCAGGGAAACCAGGCCATTAACAGGCTGAATGCTTGAGGGCAGATATAGGAAACAAATAAAAAATAACCACATATGTGTGGGTGACTTGGAAAAGATCATGGTGCAGAGAAAGTAGATTCCTAGAGGAGCTTTAAGAAGAAAGAAAGAAAGAAAGAAAGAAAGAAAGAAAGAAAGAAAGAAAGAAAGAAAGAAAGAAAGAAAGAAAGAAACGAGAGAAGAAAAAAGAAAAGAAAAAGAAGCATTGAGCCACCGGCTTAACCAGAGCACATAGCAGCAGGCTAACTCTACTTCCACTATGGACAGCCTTGGGAAGGAGGGATTGTGGGAATCACATGGAAAACACTTTTCTTTTCTTTCAAGACAGGGATTCTCTGTATAGCCTGCTGTCCTAGAACTCACCCTGTAGACCAGGCTGGCCTAGAACTCAGCAATCAGCCTGACTCTGCCTCCTGAGTGCTGGGATTAAAGGTGTGTGCCACTACCAGGCTGGCAAGGAAACAACACTCTTGAAGCAACATTTTGTCTGAACTTTATCCTAAAGATGAGGGGATTGCTAGCAGCTTAGCCACGATGAACTTGGATTTGCTGTTGACCAAGGTCAGGCTGGCTGCCGTGGAAATGTAGTTGAGGGGACATTGTCCACAGAGACAGAACCAAGATGGGCTGCATGGAGGAAAGATGACTTGTAACCCAGGTCCCCCAAAGAACAATCTAGCCTCTTCTTCCTCATCATTGGTCCTCTATCCTTTTCACTTACTCTTAGGCTACCTCTCATCATCTGCTCAGAGAGGACTCTTCAAACGATGCTGTGGGCTGCTCAGGTGGGATTTGCACATGAAGAAAACATTAAAAGCCTTGTATAAAGCACGCCCTTCTGAAGAGCTCATCAAGGAAAACATCTTTTCTAGAGGCCTCGCAGCAAGTGCTGTCTTTCACTCTTTCCTGACTCTGTACCTGTGAGATAAGCTCCCAAGTACAATCGTGACCCAGTGGGCACTAGGAGTCTTGGGAGCCAGAGTACATTCCCGAAATTAAAACTAATGATAGCACTTTACTCCCTAGATACATGGATGTTGGGTGTTGGCAGGTGGACATGGAAGCCAGTAAATATCATCTCCTAGTTTGACTCCCAGGCTTGAGTTGACTCATCTGTGACTGGGTAGCCGTAAAGATGAAGGGTCGCAGCATCATGTGCAAGGGCCTCCTGGTTCCGGCTGAGGAGGATCGCTGTGGAGGAAGCTGTTACGTGAGGCTTACATATTTAGCATCAGCCCAGCCACTCTTTGGGGACCACATCTTTCCTTCTCCGATGAGTCCCAGAGCAAGATGAGAGAGTGGTGCAAGGTCTCCACTGGCCCCGACCGTTCCTTTCTCCGGAACATAGGATAGGCAGGAAGCTGCAAGAGAAGCGGGCAGCAGTTACCTCGAGTGTGCCTACGCGCCATTTTGATTATCTCTGCATTGCCAGTGAAGTCAGCCCTCACTGCCAACGGAGTGTAGAGTCATTTTGTAGAGTAAATATCTAAGAATGATAAATTCTCAGGCACAAGCAATGCCTAAGGGAACTGGCTGAGCTGGGTGTTGGTGGCACACTCCTTTAATCCCAGCATTCGGGGAACTCAGAGGCCTCTGAGTTTGAGGCCAACCTGGTGTACAGGGTGAGTTCCAGGATGGCCAGGGCTACTCAGAGAAACCCTGTTTTAAAAATCAGAAAAACAAAACAATCAAACAAACAAACAAACAAAAAAAACCCAGCTGAGCTGTTATGAAAGAGAGGAGTGATGGAGAGAAGAAAAGATGGAAGTCAGGAAGGGAATGATAAAAGAAATAAGGAAGGAGAGAAAATGTATGTGTGGGTGTCTGGGAGGGGGCAGGCATCCAGGGATGGACATGGTGCTCAGGCTGTCATGACTCCACTCCTAGGATTCCAGCAATATCTCAGAAACACAATTGTAAACCAGAGGTTGATCGTTACCTCCTGTTTTATAAGACCCAGAAGTTAGAAATCACCAAAATAGAGAACCAAGGGACACCCAGGTAATCAGATTATATAAAGTTATTAAAAGCTGTTGGAGAATGCTTAAAAACATGTATTTATCTTATTAACCATTGACTGTTCTAGAAGATGTGATGCACCATAGCATTATTAACAAAGTTCTTTAAGGGCAATAAATTCATAAGCAAAATATACAGACTCTCTGTCTGTCTCTCTCCAGTCAGTCATATACTATCACCATTTATGCATAAGCAGGCTATATCCTTTTAGAAATTCCCCTGAAAGTTACCCCCAAAAAGGAGGCTTTTGTTTCCTAAAATAAAAGCCACAATGGCGGTGTTCGCATTTCCCTAGCTGTTGCTAAATAACATCGCTTAGACACATCAGTGCCAACCATGGCCAGCTTCCAGACTATAGCTGACCGGAGAAATTCTCAGAGCATCAGGAACCCAGAGGTGCCTTACCCCCATCCATCAGAGCACTGGTGAACTCAAGGGAGAGATCTACCATCTCAGGTTTGAGGTGGATCTGTGCAGACAGTCCTCGAGTCTGCACTTTGTGTCCTTCACTGGCTAGCATATCACATTTATAAGTCTCCTGTGCCTTCAGCATAGCAACTCAAGCACTTGCTCATCTCTGGATGACTGAGAGAGACTTTGTTTCCTTTCCCATTCCTTTCCCCCAAAGAGCCCTAGGATTGCCATGGACCCGATGTCCTATCCTCGGCTATGTGGACAGACAGCCTCCTGAGCCTTGCAAATGTGATCCTCCCTTTAAGGACTGAGTTTCGTTGCATCACGTCCTATCCCACAATGGCTTCATGACTAGGTCAATTATTAATCTTTTCACATTTCTGACCTACCTTTCTACAAAGTTAGATTTCCACATGCAAGTGCAGGTTGTCCATCATCCAGGGAGCACTAAGAGTTCAGATTCCCAGGTGCCAGGAACCATTGTCTTAGGGGAGGACACCATCCAGGAATCATGTTCATGGATGACTCGGTGCAATTTCACTGACCACATATGGGCACCGCTGAATAGAAAGCTCTTTGTAGACCTGAACTTACAGGCATGCTGATGCTACATGGAAGCTACAAGACAGGCCAATCTTTACCGGAATAACTAGAGCTGCCATTCTTGCCAGCTGGCTGCCAGCTGGTTCTCCTTCTTGCCAAACCTGTTCCATTTGGCATTCATCTTGAGTAGTTTCTTTTTAATCTCAGCATCTAGTCATCCAAGTCTACCTTATGGGGTGTAGCCAACTTGCCTGAAAGGCCAGGCTATGGATTCATTGGCTTACCATTAAAGACTTCAATCACTTGTTTCAGGGTCTCCAAGGAAATCCCACTGTATCCTTTGGCTAAGACATTGATCCTCAAAGCCAAGAGCATCCGACACCTCTCAGGACTGAGAGGTTTCCCAACACCTACAAAGTAGAATGGTCATTTTCTTAGAGAAAAAAAATCCTTCTCTACCTCCTGCCTGCCCCCCTCCCCTCAGGTCTTTCCCTGCTTTGCCAGTATTGCCTGGCTTTTTGAAGGTGGGTGATGACACCCCCTGTTGCCCATTCTGCTTCTCAAAGCTTTGTCTAGACCAAGCTAGAGGACCGGCTCTCCTCAGTTCCTTCCTTAGAATCCTTCGATGAACTTCACCAGCCCAAACACCCTCAGAATACTGAAGAGTGGTCTTGGCACAAGCTCCTTCAGTGTGATGGACCCAGGGCTCATCCTACTTAGCTCATACCCCAACGCTAGCCTTCATCCGCCGCCCCCCGCCCCCAAAGGCAGCACTCTCCATAGGATGGGACACATGCTTCTGTATCAACCCCATCCTTCTACCAGGCTCATTTTGCTTTCTAAGCGGCAGCAGTAGATTGGTCTGGTCTGATGCCGTCTGCTCACACTCCTGGGGCCCTAGCACCCAGCCCTTGGAACACACTAGTTGATGTGGCTGGTAGCACAGGATTCATACTCTGCTAGTCAATCACATGATTTTACACGGCTTAGGAGACAGTCAATGCTAGGAACTATTTACCTGAAGAATGAGAACGAACTAAGTTGACCTGAAGCTCCCTGGAAGAAAAGGAGGAGAACCGTCTTAGACACCATGGATGAACATGCTACCTCAGCTGGCAATACGGAGGGAACAAAAAAACTTTAGATGGGCAACTGCATGCAGTAAAAGGAAACAGCAGGTCCTGTTCTCTCATGATGAATTGGGTACAAATCAACAACACAAGCCTCACACTGTTCACCAAAGTACACGAGAAGCTTGGCTGTCTTCCAGGGTTGTGTGAGAGTTTGTTACCCAAGGTCTAAAGCAGTGGTTCTCAACCTGTGCATCTCGACCCCTTTGGGGAGGGCGTTCATATATCAGATATCTTGCCTATCAGATATTTACATTACGATTCATAACAGTAGCAAAATTACAGTTAGGAACAAAAATAATTTTATGGCTGGGGTCACCATAACATGAGTAACTCTGTTAAAGGGGCATAGCATTAGGAAGGTTGAGAGTCACTGGAAAGTGCTCAACAAATGTCATTGTGGGGGAAAAAAAGTGAATGATTTTCATGGAAGCAAAATCTCAGGGCTGGGACAGGTGGGGTTGAGCGTATGCAGCCGAGACTTACTGTAGCTTATTGACAGGGATTACAGTTCTGGCAAATTTCCCAAAACCTGTGGTGATGCCATAAACAACTGAAAGAAAAGAACAGACACCCTGGTGGTTAGACGCAACAGGGGTTTTATTCTTATGTTTGTCCATAAAAATAATGTTAGGACAAGGAGGGGCGTGTAAAAGATACCTGTTTGTTCTTTTATGATGCTGTCTATGACCTTCCTGGATTGCTGCACTTTCTTCTCAGCGATTGAAGTGAGCTAGGAAAGCATTGGAGCAAACATGTGAAAGCTGTCCACGTCCAGCGCAAAAGGAAGGGCTCTGTCCTTCCCTCCCTCTCCCACATACCTTTATCTTGTAAAGTCCCTTTCCCAGGTTGACCAGATCCTCGGTGCTCAGACTGTCCCCATCTAAGGAGATGTACTGCACAGAAGGAATGAATCTCAGTGAGTGGGAGGAGCCTGGCACACGGCCTGACCCCAGTGGCATTTTATTATCATCATTCTGAGGCATTAACGTGCTAATCAAGAATATGGCCGGCTTACAGGAACCCTGGGCAAGAAAAGCAGAGGCCAGGCCCCCTGCAGTACCAGTCTGAATGGGATGAAAGCTGTCTTCAGTGTGGCGTTCACTCAGGTATACCCGCCTCCTTTTTAAAGGGGAGGGGTACGACAGATGGCAGGCCTTCACTTTCCCCACATAAAGGAAAGTAGCTCGCAGCTTACCTTTTCAGGCTCCTTGTATTTGCTGTATCTGAAGCCAGGTAAAGGAAGAATACTAGCAGCGTGGAAAAGCCCCAGACCCACCGTGTCAGGACCACCCCAAGCGCGGACCAAAGAGGATGCTGAAAGGATACAGGAAAACGCCTTCTGGCTGTGAGGGAATGAAGTCGGGAGACATTATATCGCCTTCAATGACTGAAACAAGAAGGGGACAGAGGGGCCTTGCAGGTCACAGGGCGGCCCCAGGAACGGCCCCGCCGTGCACTGAGCTTGCATGTCGTGGAAATGGCTGCTGGACCGTGACTTCCTACGTTTCCCCGTGGTCCTTTGCGTCTTTATACAGGAAAGCAATCAGTTCTAGCCTGCTTCCATCCCCACTCTGGCAGTCACGGAAGGATTCTGTAATTGCAAGGGGACTCTGATCTGTAGCCTTGGGTTCAAGTCCAGACTGTCGCTTCCGACCTGCCTCGCTACGTCTGTGCAGGCTGGGGGAAAGGTGTACGGTAAAGCTTAGCTTCAGGCTCCCCAGGGGCAAATACTCGAGCCTATTTTTCTCATCATTTTCCCCGACACGGGGGTGACTTCCTCCAGGCCACACCACAGCAGTTCATCCCATTCCCCTGTGCACCACTCACCCACTTCCACGAACTCATTGTCCTCCAGTGCTACATCCAGCAGGTCCTCGTTGTCCAGCAGGCCCAGGCCCTTGCAGCGGCGCACAAGGAAATGCACTTCATCCACCGAAGTGAAACCCCCATTGTCCGGTTTATTCTTCATGTAGCGCCGCACCGCCTCGCGGCCGAGCCAGCCCACAGTGAGCTTCCCATCCTGGCAGGGCACTGCCAGCCATTCCCCGCGTACGTGTACCGTGTACCTAGGCATGGCACAGCTACGATAGCCCTCCTGAGCAACAGGCCACTGCAACCACGGGGCTAGCTCCTTCCCTGCAGTCCCCGATGGGGAGAGCCTTTATCTGTTACCTACCAGGGAGGGGAGTGTCTGCTGGGTGTGGCTGGCAGGGAGACTGAAAATGGACTTTCAAAACACACCCCTTCCCTCGCCTTTACTCATTCACACTTTGAACAAATATTTATTGCAGCCTCTGGTGTTCCTTTGGCGAGAGAGGGATATGGGTTGGGAGAGCTCACTCTCAGTGCAGCCCTGTAGGCAGGAAGGCCAGGGGTCTCTTACCCTGGAAGTCTGAGGCCTTGCCAGCACCCCTCCTGACCAGGGTCCCCAGTTCTCTCCCTTTCCGAGTCTGCCTCTCGAGAGAGACCATGTTCCCCTCTTTAGGGGAATTACTCAATTGGGAAACCGAATCCCCTCCGTCAATTGTGACACCCAGGAGTGTGGCAATCCTCATTCATTTATTTATTCCACAAACATGTGTTGAGCAACACCTCCCTACCACTGCCTTGTGCTTCTGAAGCCATTGTCCCACAAGGAGAGAAGGCCAGAGATGATTTTCACAACTAAATGTCATGTCTAGACACATGAATCACTGAGCCTTAAGTGGTCCACAGCTTCGTGCCCTGGGGTGAGGAAATGATCAGCCTGTTTCCTGATCCAAAGGCAAATGGTTTACTGTTGTGATTTCCACTCTGGTTCTGTGATTTGTAGTCATTGGAGTCCTTTGGACATCAGCTTTCTCACCAATAAAATGGAGACAATGCTAGTGCGCATGCCAGTGGGCTGGAAGGACAAAGCGAATTGGGGTGTGTCAGCCCTTAGCTCGGCGGCTGCTGGGTGGGAAGAGTACAGAAGTGTTTGGGATCACTCTCCCCGGCACTCGGACTTTAACACTCCACACGGCCGCAGCTGTTTTGTGAATTTGCCTTATCTTTGCCCCTGGATAGCCCTAATGCAAGCCTCTTCCCTGCCAATAACTGTCTCCCTCCTCCAGCACCCCTCCCCACCTAATTCTTTCCCACCTGGGTTAAGGAACGTTGATAGCATTAAAAAAAAAAAAAAGTGTGCACTTCACTAGTAGTCAGTTCAGAGGAATTTGATCATTTCAACAGAAATCCTGGTCTGTTTCCACTTCGTTGGAATGGAGATACAGTTCCTCTGCAAACGCCCGTATCTACGGCCAGTGTCTCACCACCAGAGTCTCATTGACGCCCACATCCCGACGTGCCCTGCAATTTGGCGACATCACAATTTGGTAGCGACAGATGTTACCTTCAGTTCCAGTATCCCACATTCAGGACATGGCCTTCCCCTTACATAACTCATGTCTGCCCACGAACCTGACTTCTGGTTAATCCTCGATTCTCCTGAACCCCGCTGCTTATGAAGCTCTCTTAGTTAAGTGGTTATACTCAAACAACCTCAAGGTCTGCCAGAATCCATGCCTGTATTGGGATGCAGCCCATATCCCGAGTCCTTACGCTGGACTGTCACCCGGTTACCCCAACAGTCTGATGCAACAAGGCCTGTGATCATGTGGACAACGGCAGCACCCTTTCACTCAGGCCTCCCCAAAGGCAACTCTCCAGATCTTCCCCTCTCCTCAACTTGAATCTAATTGCCAGAAAAAGGCCTCATCTTTTACGTCTCTGGGAAAACTGTGGCCCTCAGATGTCAATCTCCTTCATCATCCATCCATCCATCCATCCATCCATCCATCCATTTCTGAATACTTGTTAGGTGTCAAGCTCTGTGCCAAATTTGCCAAGAAAAAAGATCCATTCGCACTCAGGCACATTCATGGGCTTGCTGTCTGGAGATGAACAGACTCATAAAGACTGAGATAGATGTTCAACTAGCCCCCCAGTCCTAGTTAAGTCATCCAAGCTATTGCGTGTTTGTGCTGACATCCCAGGTAGGCACAGCTTTTGAGTAATTCCAAGATGATACCAGTTCCTGGCAATCTGTCCCTCCCAGCCACATGAAAAATTCTATGCACAGACAGGCTGCGTAACAGACCTGTCCTTCTTTTTCCCCACGTTCTCCAGTTTCCTTTGCTTGTCTAACTGCTATGCTGTTGCCTCTGTGCATCCTTTTTGTAAACCACCTTTAGCTTAGGTTGGGAGGAATTCTCTTCCAGGCTATGTTAGCATAACCATTTTTCAGCACTTTGAAACGTCTTTTAGTACCTCTGGTGATCATGTGCAATTGATCTGACACAGAGACAGCTGAGTACATACTTCCTAGCTGACCCTGAGCCAGAGTAAATACTTCCTTGGTCCTAGGCAAACCAGTAATGGAGTGTGTCTTTGGCGCCCTCTGCCCTTTCCAGGGAAGAAATACAAGTGAGAGCTGAGTGCCTGGGAATCAGGATTCCCCTGCAGCATAGCTAAATCCACCAAGGAACACAACGGTAAGGCAGATGGGTAGCAAAGAAGTCTCGGGATTCCAGGACTGCACAGGAACTCCTGATGCCTGCTTGTTCTTAAACTTTACATTTTTTAGAGGATACCCAGCGATGACATGCAACCAAGCTTAGGCTTTAGAACACTTCCCTCAGCTAGAGTTTATCTGACCAGGATGGGCTCAACGGGAAAATCTGGAACTGTGGTGGTCTGTCCACGTGTAACCCAGGGTGAGAGGTGTCCAGAGTACACACTGTGGACAAGAGAAGCACACGGGAGACAGGAGTGCTGATGTGTTGCTGTCTATGACCCTTAAATAGTATTCCTCCACCCTTACTCACCTGGGCTTTACATCTGGCAACCGGAAGTATCCTAAGGCCCCCAAGATTCCCAAATGACATGTGGACCTACCCCTGGGCACTAGCAAACATTGCAGGACACTCTGTCTTTTATTTGGTTTAATCATTTTCAGCATGTGTCTCCACACACCATATGCTCTGTGAAGCATCTTACTGGCTACTGGGGAGGTGATGAGGCAGGCTGAAAGGAATGAGGGAATACTGAGTTGCTATGTTCAGGGTGGCCACTTGACCTGTGAAGAACAGGAGACTGGGGAGTCTAGTGGGCCAGCAAGGTGGAGTGAGGGCTGGGAGCACAGGCTGGGAGCACAGGCTCGTGCTAGGGCGTACACACATCCTATCACAACCAGGCTGGTGATACGCAAATCTAAGTGTTCCTGTTTATTTAAAAAGCAAACCCCAGGCTGGGAAATAACACCGTTGATGAAGTGTTTGCCTTGCAAGGACCTAAGTTTAATCTCACATTTGGATCTCTGGGGCTGGTCAGCCAGCTAGCCTAGCCTATTTGTCCAGAGAGACCCTGCCTTAAAACAATCAATGTGGACAACGCCTGAGATATTTTCTGGGCCCTGTGCATGTGAACACATGTAAAGCTGCACACAGACTACGCATAAAGGATGTAAAATTATAACAAAGCACTGATCATGCTGAATTGTTGGTCCGATGGCAAATTCAGATATAAAAATAAATCAGTATAGCAACAGATCATCAGTAAAACATTAGGTAAGTAATTTGTTGAAATATTTTGTAATTACACTGAGAAAAAAAAACTAACATAAAAATTTGAAATTTCTGTTAGGTCTGGCGGCATACACCTTAATCCTAACACACGGAAATCTGAGAAGGGGACGACAAGTTCAGAGTCAGCCTGGCCTCGATAGTGAGGCCCTGCCTCTGAACAAATACTAAAACTTATAAATCAAGAGAGTAAAGTTTACAAAGAATATAATTATTTTTTCCTGTGAGAGCAAGTCATCAAATGTAACTTTCTGAACTTTTCATTCTCTGTGAGTTTCACATCATGCACCCCCCTCCCACTCACCTCCCCATGCCCTCAGACCCGCTCTTCACCCTTGCAACTTCCTCACCGCCCAAAATAAAACACACACACACACACAACCAAAACAAAACACCAAAGCATAGAAAACATCCCATCTTATCGAGGAAGCTGTATTATGCCACAGTGAGTCCCACGCAGTATATTCCTCTGCCCACACATTTCACTTGCAAATGCTCACTGCAATGAGTTACTGGTCTGGTTTGGGATTTCTGGCTTCTGTGACACAATCAATATTGGATCCTCATCAGGGCCTCCTCCCAGTTATGCTGCTGTTGCCCGGCGTCGTGAAGATCCTGCAGGTCTGGCCCTTTCATGCATCCCAAGCATTTGCAGATGGTATCGATTTTGGGGTGGACCAGTTCAGAGCCCTGGACCTGGACCTGGGTAGTCGCTGAGCTGCTCAGGCCGCCAGCTCTCCCTTCCCAGCACCACCAGAAGGAGCTCTCCAGCACTGCTCCAGCCAGACCACCCAATGAAGGGCCTGCAGAAGATGAGTCTGCTCTCACGCCCCTGGGGCGCTCATCCACACCCACACGTCCAAAGCCAGCTCCACTGTGCTGCCCAGTCAAGGTTCGGGGTCCACGTTCCCAAGTGCCTAGGCCTGTGAGGGGCTGCTCTGCATTACCCCTTTAACACCCCTGCAGCTGGCTCACCCATGCCTTTTGTCGCCAGGGCCAACTCCACTGTATTGCCCAGGTGAGGTGCAGGGCCTGCTCTCCCAAGTCCTATAGCCAGTGAGGGGGCAGGGCTAGTGAGTGGGCTCTTCTCTGTTCTCACCTTTTGATGGTGGCTCCCCTGCATCCCCCACCACTAGGGCTAGCACTACTGTGGTACCCAAGTGAGGTGCAGAACCAGCTTACTCACTATCATGACCCCGGGGTCAGCTGTCCCATCTGCCTCAGGTGGCCAGGGGCAAGAGGCCCCTCCTGCAGCCCCTTCACCAGGGCCAGCTCTACTGTGCTGCCCAGGCAAGGTGCAGGGCCAGCTCTCTCAAGTGCTGCAGCCTGTGAGGGGCTGGGCCAGCTCCACTGTATTGCCCAAGTGAGGTGCAGGACCCGCGCTCTTGTGTGCTGCAGCCACTGAGGGACAGGGCCAGCTTACACACTCTCATGGCCCTGGGACCAGTTCTCCCAACTGCCACAGGTGGGGAGGAGGCATCACCCCGCACTCACATCATCTCATGCAGATGAGCACACCACGTTATTTTTAAAAGGTAGAACATTTTAGTAAAATCACAAGAAAATAATTTTAAAAAACAACACTTTAAAATACAATGAGAGCTAAAATTTTGTATTTCTTCATAGGTTCAATTAAAAAAAAAAAAGGAATTTTCTGATTCAGCAACATTCAGGACCTTAATCCACTTTCAAATCTTTCCCCACCAACATCGCAGTCACGGGATGCATACTGGCTTTATGCTCTTGGTAGGTTCGCACAGCTTGATCATGGGATTTGTCAAAGGCAGCAAGATCCCTGCAGAGAAAAGGGAAAAGGAGAGAGACAAAGGGAAGAGAGACAGAAAAGTCATGTCAAAGCTAAAGTTAAATTAAAGATCACAACAGAGTAGCTAGGTGTTACCCAAGTAAATCCAGATGGTCCTGTACTATCTCCATATCAAATACTGGCCCATAAGACAGCAGGTCACAGACATTGGAGGGGAGGTGCATGGAAGAACTAGAATGAAGGTTAGTTGCTGTTATGGAGGCATGACCTGGCTAAATCCTGGGCTTTGTATGAGAACGTGTACCTCAATTACTTTGTCTTAAAAAAATGTTTTGCAAGCTTATTTTACTTAATCATTTTAAGAGTACAAACATTGCAAATTATGAAAAGAATTTCTGAAAGCTTCATAAAATGAGAGTAAAAATACCAATTGTATTTAACAATAATGGAAAATAAAGTGGGGATGAGTACATAAAATGTAGAATTACTCACTTTAAGTATGGCTACTAGTTTTATGATACAAGACAGACCATTTATTTTTCCCACAAAAGGTATATTCTTAAATGTATTTCTTTAGGTGTGCCTGTGCATGCTTGTGTGTGTGTCCGCCATAGCACGGGTGTGGAGGTCAGAGGACAGCCTGTGGAAGCTGTTTCTCTCCCACCATGTGAGTCCCAGGGACTAAACTCAGGTTATCAGGTTTGGCAGTAGGTGCCTTGTCTGATGAGCCATCTTGCTGGCCCCAAAGGATATAGTCTTATTTGAAGTATACATCAGTCAATTTGAAGGTAGATGGGCTTTAATTATGGAAAGCTTGTGAAGTCTGCTTTAAAATACCTTAAAAAGTAGTTTTGCAGCCATATTAAAAAACCAGACAATGGCTTCCACTGACAAAATTTTCCTGTACTTAGGAAGTGAGTTCCAAGGCTACTGGATTAATCATGAAATTTGATGCCATGATTATTATTTTTTTAAGACTATGGAATCAGAGAACTTAATGGAGAAGTTCTAATTACATCTTGTTGCTAAAATACATTTTCCCTTATTTCCCCAAGCATTCCTCTACTATACATCAAGAAACACTTGACTCAGAGAGCTTGAATAAGGTGCAAATTTCTCTTTGCATTTAGTTTTAGATTCTTCCTTTCCTCCACACCCACTTGCCAAACTTTCTGCTTTCAAAACTTTCTGTGTACCTCAGACTGTGCTAAGTTTGTTTCCTTTCTATCTTGCCTTGTCTTATAGTCGCTAACTACACGCTGTGCTCCTGACACAGCTAATGACGTTATTTTAAATTTTAAATGGTCACAAGTACTAATTTCTTATATATGATAATCAAACTTGAATACACTTAAAAATTATGCTATAGACAGCGTGTTACAAAGTTATTTTCCCCACCAGGCAGGACCGGGTATTGAACCTAGGACCTCAGGCACACTAAGGGTTGTACCATGAAACCACAGACCCTGTCCTTCTCAAAGCATTTAACAAGAAACGCCCTCCAATTCTGCCTCCCGGTCCTCACGTGCCTATGAGGCCTAGTCTGATTCGGCCTTACTTGAACAGAGGTCGGGTAAATTTCATCCTTCCTTGTTCAGTCGCCATTTTTAGAGCCAAAGGAATTGCCTCCTCCCATTTTGATTGAATGCAGAGCCGTAACCATCTGGAAGGATTTACAGAGGCATGGGAGAGAAGGTGAGGAGAGAAGGCAACGACTGGTGCTCCTATGCCGTGAAGACAATCCTACCATAATCACACCATACTCCCTCACATCATCAACTGCACGCACGCACAGCTAACCACTGGAGAAGAGAAGGGAGAGGAGCTGCTCTTGGAAAAGACCCGAGTGCTAGCTTTTGGACTCTGGAAGTGCTTGCCTGAGTTATAAAATCAGTTTCTGGAAGGGACGACTTAAACCTAACACTACAAATTTGAATTAAGGACTGTTAACAGATCATAGAACCAAAGGTTTCTAGTTGGGCCCATTCAAAGTAGATTTGGCTACTTGGGAAAGAAAGCCTATCTATTTACCATAAAACTCTTGATTCTAATTTTTTTTTTTTTAAGTTGAGGGAAGCTGAGAACCAACTCTAGCAAAACGATTAATATTGTCATGTTCCAGACATCACAATTATCCCTTCAATATGGCTGTGATTATCTGTCTGGGTAGACATGACACGGGATGACCAAGCCTCGTGGGCTCTCACGCTCTGCTTTCCCTTTCTTCACTGTTTAAGCTATCATTCTGCTTTCTTCCACAGAGACAAGTTAAAATGATGTACCTGAATCGTATTTCAGAATTGTTAATGGCATTGAAGTTGTACACCTCTTGCATTCGCTTTATGTGCCCCAATGGAAGAGGCGCCTAAGGGCAAAAGGAAGAAGTATGATCATTTCAACAGGATTCCCTGGAAGAAAGGAGCTGGAGAGAAATTCTTAGCCAGATTAAAGTCCTTAATACTTTATAATATAGAAATATGCTGGACAAGGGTAGAAGAAACAGGTGCACGCTCAAACAAACCCTAGCAACTAGCTCCTGAGAGGACGTTCTAGGAACACAGGGTCAAGCTATTTTGTGGGGAATTTAAGAGAAATGATGGAGGATTCCACTCTCCTCAGACCTTCTAGACCGTTCTAGCATCCTTCAGGTTCTTCCCCACATCCCACATAACTTAAACTTATCCTACTCTTCAGATAAATCATACTTCCTTACATTTTGATCACTGGTTACTTTTGCTGGTTGGCTTTATCTGTGTCTATTTCTTCTGATCTATCTCACTTTGAGATGATCTATATCCTTTAAAACTGGCAGCCCTTAACCTTTCATATCACAGACACCCCTCCTCCTGAGATGAGTAACAGGGACTCTGTCCTTGGTGCGGTGGGGTGCATTTACTGTATAAATACAAATACCTAGATATAATTTCAGGGGATGTGCTCATGTTAAACAAGTTTGGAATGAGGAAAGGAGATAAGTGATAAGCTCAGTTTGGACAGACAGAATTTAAGATGCCTAGAGAGGACAGGCTGAGGTCGCTCAGGAGCTGCTCCTCCCCACCACACCCCTGCTGTGGCCTCCTTACCTGACAGGACTGCCTATGAGCCAGCCACCTTCATTCTCACTAACTGCTAGGCCTGTTCCAAGTTAGCATATCAGCTCCCTGGTGGACACATTTCAATTCCAAATCCATCTCGCTAGGCCAGCCAATGAAAAGTACCTCCGAACACCCCTTCTCTCCCTGTTTTGCCACACAACACCCTGTCAGGTTTTCCTCTCGGTCCTAGCTCACAACAGCAGCACCAGAAAGCTATCAGGCTAATGACTGCACTAAAACTAAACCCTCTTACTCTGAGAGGGCCTCGGCTGCCTCCGTGTCTTCTGCTAGGTTTGCATCAATCAATGTAACAATATCGAAGGAGATTAAGGTTCGAATCCCCACCCTCTCTAGGTCCTCTGATGGAAGGCTGCCCTTTAGGCACAGGCCAGTCAACATCCCTCTTCTACTTTCAAATACTCTGCCGGGTACCTGGGTTTGGACTTAAAATCTGCTTGGATTCTTTTCGGTCAACCTCCAAATCCAGCAAGTCACAAGAGTGCATTTTCTTCCCACGAGGCCTCTCTCCTCTGGTCTGGTCTCTCCTCCCTCACACCTCACAAGTAACTTTAGCCCCCTGTAGCCTCGGGAGGCTAGGCTTCATGCAATCTGATCAAAGCGGCTCTCACTTTTAATCCCTCCTGGCTGGCTAGAGCAGAGTCTACATTTCTTGGCTCAGGATCTGAGACGTGCACACGGTGCCTCCGGGCTCTTCGGGCTTCCGCGCCCAGCCCCGGTCATGCTCCATTGGCTGGCCCTCCCTCCACCTGACCCGCTCCCATTCTGCTAACACCAAACCTCCAGGGGTCTCACTCCTCCAGGGGTCCCTCCTTGATGATGTCTCCCCTGAGGATGGAGTTTTTCTTCACTAATGTATCCCACCACTGCCAACTTCATCACGTATCTGCCCTCCCAGTGGGTCATAAGCTTTCTAGAACAAGGGTCATCCTTTCTTACACATGTTTTGAGTTGGCGCAGCACTAACCATATCATCATTCAGTAAATGCTCTTTTTTAAAAAAATTAAGAAGTGGACTACGTAATTTCTTTTCCCACAAGTTTCTTCACTGATCTCTCTCTCTGCACCGGGGACAGCACTGTGTCCATTTTAATCTCCAGTGCTGGCAGCTGGTATTTACCTTCTGAAGCACCTGTGCTAGGAACTCATTCAGCTGATGCGAGGAGAGGTCCCTCAGGTCGGCAATGCTGAATGAAGTCAAGTCCTCCTCTTTGGCCTGAAAGAAACATTACCAGGTTATTTCTGCTCAGGTGCAATTTCAGAATGTTGCTAGCCTGACATCAAAAGTAAAATTTAAGAAAAACAAATTATTTTAACCTGGACTTACATAACCCAACATTAAGCTACTACCACCTAAGAGGCAAGAGAATCCTAAGACCCGTTACTTAAGAGGTAGAGACTGTTCACAGTGAGAATTCGGGACCTGCCACGCTACCTTGCTTTTCAGACATCATTTGAAGCACTGGGAGGAGAGTGATTTTCAAAGAAACACTCTGTAAAGCATGTCTACTAGTCTATATGCTAATTCAGCACGGAGGAGACATTTTATGGGCAAGCGAGAGAAGGGCAGACGCTCCCTGGACCCTAAGACGGCTCTGCGCCTCACACCTGTGGTACACAGCTGCTTCCGTACAGCTGGGTCTTGTGTTCTCTCACTGAACTTGTAGTTCCCAATTCAGTCGTCCAGGTAACCAGCTTATCCCGGGGGGCTCCCCCGGCTCTGCCTGCGGAGTATCAAGATTCCAGGGGCAGGCGACCGTGCCCGCCTGACTTTTTAAGCGGTGTTAGACACCAGATTGCAGTCCTCAAACTTGATCAGCAAGTGCGTTAGCCACGGAGCCACCTCCCCAGTCCCTCTGTGTGTCTGTGTGTGTATTCATACACATATATACATCTACACACACACACTCAGTATTTGGGAAAAACAACCAAGAAAGCACCTCAGGAGAGCACACTCATGGTTAAAATCCTCACTGTTGCCAACTCCGCCTGTTCCTTCTGGTTACTGAGCCGTTTATAACCTTCTGCCTTGCACTGCTGGGCCCGAAGGAATATCAGAGTGAAGGTCAGCAGCAGTTTCTCCAGCACCAGGCCAGATGGTTGAACTATTCATATTTAATAAGAGGGTTCCAGGAAACTCAGGCTAAAGATCCGGCTTCCCACAGATGGCTCTCTGGCACATTTGTGAGCTAAGAAAGACGGAGCTAGTAGACTGAGGCTCATGTGCCAAAGTGTGCAACCACATTTCTCTCCTTGAATGCAAATAATTGAACCTTTGGAGATATTAAACAAGGCCTATTATTAAAATACCATTCCAGCCGAATCCAACACCACTCCAGGTAAAAAACATCCACAGCCAAAGTACATGTGTACACAACCAACAAGTCCCATAACTTCCTTTAGAGGAGCAGCAGACAGAGCCACAAACAAACTGAACCCACAACATGTGATGTTGTATCTAAACTCAATCTCGACCTCTTTATGTCTCCACAGAGCTTATAGTTTACAGTGTTTTCAATGAGACCCCCTACCCTTCCCATTTTTTTAAACAAGGTTTCATGATGTGGCTGGCCCTGCATTCACAACCCTCTTGCCTCTGTCTCCTGCATGCTGGGGTCACAGATGCCTCGAAGCTGGGCTAAGTTAGAGACTCTTTCACTGGTTTCTGGCTTCAATTTCTTGCCTTATTGCTTTTGCTTTGTTTTCTTCTTGTGTCTCTAGGTGTTTTCTCCCAGTACCCGAATGCCCTACCTGCCCTGGGTTCAGTTGCCAGGACCCTTCCACACCAGTGAAACCACCTGAAGCAGGTTCAGTGTTGAATATCAGGAAAGCTCATTGCCCAACAGAAACATAATCTGTGTATAAATCTAATTTCTTTCATTACCCTAAAGGCAATCTCTGTTTCTTCCAAGCTGTGGAGTTTGGCATTCTGCATGTGGAAGATTGCCAAGAAATGCTGGCCAAGTGAACTTTAAGGTTTCAGAGAGCAACATCAACACTTGTTGCAATTGTCAAGATAAAGCAGCTGTTAAGTTTTCTCTTATTTTCTATTCAAGACTCATCCAGGGCATATGCCCAGTCTCATTTCCCTAGGCATACTTTTTAGTACATAAACCAGGGCATATGCCTTGTCTGGTTTCCTTAGACGTATGTTTTAGTACATATGTGTTTTGGTACACATGTGTTGGGAAGTTTTGTAGAAATGAACAGAACCAGCAGGCCCTCATGTCCTCCCACTCCACAGCTGACCTTAAAGACTGACCCAAGATCATTTCCATTTACCCATAGGCATACAGGCACCTCTAAGAGTGATGTACATATATGTGAAGCATAGCTTATGGGTGGTAGGGGGTGTGAAGACAGTATCAACCCAGGGAAACAACTTGCAAACAAAGTTTGAAATACCCCCCACAAACAGAGGCATCTTTGTACAATTCAGAAAAAAGGATGAAAATCATCCATCACTACTTACAGTGACCCATCTTTGACTTAAGGCAATGCAAGCATTTGTCAGAGTCATATCATAACTGCAAAAAGGAAAAGACATTCAAGGTTACATTTTATAAATGTATCCTTTTGAATAAATGTACTTTTAGGCTATCTAATATAGACTTAAAATTTAAGGCCTTTTTTTTTCTTCAAAGAGGTAAACACTCGTAAATATTTGAAGCAGGAAGTCTACTTGACTCACCTAAGAACCAGATCCAAATGGATACCATGCTGGATGCCACATTAAATAAAGCTGCTGGCCGTCCTTCAGAGAGCCCACAAGCATCCCAGCACAACCATCACACACCCTCGGAGGACTTGGGATGGGGATCAGGACTAGCGGGGCACATTTGGTATTTCTCTGCCTGGCAGCAACAGCTCCAGACCCTCATGACAGCATGGAAAACATCAAGACCACATTCTCAAGGATCTTACTTTTGGGTTGTCCCAAACTTTGCAGCACCCAGCCAATCCACAAGCAAAGCTGGGTGACAGGCACTGTTTCCCATGCCTGCCTCCAGGGTCCAAAGCCGCCGTGTGATAACCTCATTCTTTTCTTTTCAGGAGATGGGATTAACCATTAAGCAAAGGAAGCTGTGTTGGTATGGCTGTGCTCCCAACTTGAATGTGTCATGTAAACAAAATTCTTGCAAAACACCCCTCTTTATCTGAACATCGAACCTATTTGCTGTGAAATGCTAACCAGTGACGAGAGATGCAATTACCACTGGTAGGTAGGGTTTTCTATTTTTGTGTTATTCTTCTTTTTTTCCCCCCTAGGGAATGAACAGGGAGCCCATTCACAACTCTCTTCAAGACAGGTTCAGCAGTAAATAATAATTATAACGTGCTGCACCTAGTACGTATATCCCAAGTGCTCTTATGTTTCAACCTGAAACTCCAAAGCCCTGTGTCTCGATCCAGTCACCTCTATACAGCATGCCAGTCTTCAGCTGTTTAGATGTGACTGGATCATAAGGACACTAACTTCCTCCTTAAAAGAATGGGCTGTCAGGAGAGAAGTCTACTAGGAAGTCTCTGCCTCTCTTCTGTCTGCCCCATACCACCTCCTCTGTGTTCTCCTTCATCACATACTCAGAGTCATATGACCACAGACAGAAACAGGAGCTGAACTGGGTCTTCCCAAATCATGCTGCAGGGCCAAGCAGCCACTTTCTCTCCAAGCAGCAGTCGGACACAATGGGAAGGTTCGGTTGGTGTATTTCTTAGTGTTCTGAAATGTCCTTCTCATTGTGGTTAAATGGACTAAGTTAGGGCTTAGCTCAGGTAAGGGAAGTAATTCCTATTCTTAAAAGAAGCCCTGAGGAAAGTAATGTGCTTACAAAAAAAGCGCTAGGCAGATTTGAGTCTTGCTCTCCTGGTGCAGAGCATACAGTACTGCAAAAGGAAAAATGTTCGGCCATACAAGTAAACACACAACTGCCAAACACAGCACCAGGAAACTCAACATCAGACCTGGACAGGGAGGCTAAGACATGCCTCCATGGGGAAGTGGTTCCTAAGCTGGGGCTGGAATTACCCAGGTAGAAGAAAGTGTGTGTGCTTGGGCACTAAGCTCGGATGAGGGTGGAGGTCTGAGAGAGCCTGGACCACCAGTCTGGCTGGAGCAAAGGGAGTGGAAGGTCAGGAACTATACAGTCCCTATGAAAGAAAGGACTTGGCTTCAGTCCAAGAACAGATGAGCACCAGGGAAGATGATTAACAAAGTAACAGACTGGTGCTGTTGTAGGTTTTGGTTACTGCTTGTCTGCCTGCCTACCTGCCTACCTGCCTCTGCCCGTCCGTCCGCCCGCCCGCCCGCCCGCCCGCCCGTCCTTTTTTGAGATAGAATTTCTCCGTTGTGCAGCCTGGGCTGTCCTAGAGCCCATCATGTGGACCAAGGTGGTCTCTAACTCACAGTGATCCCCCTTGCCTCTGACTCCTGTGTTTTCAAATGTTCATTCCAGCTCTTTTTACAGACTGGTGCAGGATGAGGCCAGAAAACATATAGGTGCGCAGCTCAGAGGCCATGACAGCCTTTAGGAAACAGAACTGTCATGACAGTGGCTGACAGTGGCGAAGTGGGAAATGGAGAGGAAAGGGCCAGCCTGAGCAACATTTAAATGCACATGAGTGTGGAGAGCACTGTAAGAATCAGAGGATGTGGCAGTCAGCAGTGGCCTCCTCAACACTCCCTTCTCAGCCCGGACCCTCAGGAAGCTTTTCCAACACATATGAACATGACATCTTTTATCTACATCAACTTCTGGTGCTCACTCTGTAGCTCAAGTGAACTGCGCTGCTTGGTGGGAGAGGAGCTGGTAAGGACTTTCCGTGAAGGAAGGGCAACCAGGAGCCTCAACATGGCGCAGGCCTGAAGTCTAGAGAGCAGCTCCCTGACTCCAGGAAGGAGTTTAGTTGAAAAGACAGGGTAGGTAAGGCTCCAGGGCTTCAAGGATTACTTAGTCATACAGTTTTGGGCAAGACACTTTGGTCAGCTAACCCTAAAATCACCACTTCTGGAAACAAGGATAGTAACTTATAATAGCATAAGGATTAATATAATGTTAATATGTATTATAAGATAGTAAAATGCTCTTTTTCTTACTGAAAAAATGTGTGTGTGTGTGTGTGTGTGTGTGTGTGTGTATGTGTGTATTTTAGGACAGATTTTGCTAGGTAACCCTGACTCATGATCTTCCTGCCACCTCCTCCTCCTCCTGAGGGCTGGAATCAGAGGCCGCCACCATACCTAGCCTTCACAAAAGCTGTAGAAAGTGAAAATAGCCTACTCTTCCCTAAGTCCCTCACCAACCTTGTGTGGAAACAAGACACTCAGTGATGTTTGCAATCAGTTCAGCAGATCTGATTGTAAACCATGGAAATGGATTTTGGCCTCAGGGGAAAGATCTAGAAAGCTAAGCCCCTTTGCTCCCTTTGCTGACTGGTAACAGTTTAAGCGAAACATATGATCCTTCCAGATACTCTGAAAGAGCTGGCTAGGGTGAGGTGTTTCCAGCCTGCAGCCCTGAGGCCTCCTGTGCTGAGATGGCTCTACACACAGCCCAACACATCTGTAGGTGAGTATGCTGTGTAGCAATAACAAAAGGCTCAATACTGGCCCTGCAGCAGTGGCACATGCCTTTAATCCCAGCAGAGGCAGGTGGATCTCCGTGAGTTCAAAGCCAGCTTGGTCTACAGAGCAAGTTCAGGACAGCCAAGGCTACACAGAGAAACCCTGTCTCAAAAAAACCCAAAAAGGCTGAATACCCTCGGATCGGGAGGAAACACATTAGAAGTGAGTACGCACTTGGGTTTGACAGGAGGCAGGCCAGGGGAATAGAGCCAGGCATTCCAATCAACTTGATTGAGAAGATCCACCTGTGAAAGAGAAGCACACACAATTCGTCAAAACAAACAAAGAAATGAGCAACTGAAAACTTACAACTTACTCTACTCTGCCACATCAAGTTAATTCCTAAATCTCACTGATTAGCAACAGTTCATTATTATGTCTATATGTCTAACCATTGTCTA